>LR738715.1:151025122-151132808 GCA_902687465.1 Secale cereale
GGTGACGTGCTCGGTTCCGAGCTTGCGCGTCTGTGGCCACGACGGCGACAAGCTCAACGGCGGCCGGAGTTCTGTCGCGGCGGAGCTATGGCCTAGAGGTCATGCGCGGCTAGGGGAGAAGGGGGAAACGGCTCGGGGGCTCACGGTGGGTGCAGAGGCGTCGACGTGGGCTCGGGGGAGGCAGCGGATGTCGCGAATTCGACGGCGAGGTCGCCGGCGGCTGGAGGTTGAAGAAGGGGCGGGGTCGATGTTGTAGGGCTCCCGTGGTCGCGTGGGCCGACGGAGAGGATGAGGGAGACACGGCGGAGCCCGGGGCGTGTCGGAGAGGCGAGGGGGAGGCTGTGGCCGCGACAACGGCGAACGACGGCGACGGGCGTGTTCGGTGGTGCGGGAGAGAGGACCAGAGGAGAGGGAGAAGAGATCGAGGGGGAGTGAGAGGGGCCTGGGGGCATGCGTGGCGTCTCCAGGGGGGTCGGGGAGGTCGATGGAGCAGGAGGTGGCGGGGAGACGTGGCCGCGGCCGGCTGTGCGCCAGGCACGGAGCTGCTTCTCCTCCTGCCAGGAGGAGGAAGACAGTGCTGCCCCTGGTGGGCCGGGCCTGCAGTTGGGCCACACAGGAGCTGGGCCAGGCGGGCTGCTAGGTAAGCCAGGTAGTTTCCTCTCTCTCTGTTTTCTATTGCTACTGTTTTCTATTTTCTGATTTTGTTTTGCTTTAATAAAAATGCCAGAACATTTTCAAAAATCATGAAACCAAGCATGGCTACTGTTTAGGATAACTCCAACAGTAAACATTTTAGTTTATGATTATTTGAGCATTTAAAATAATATATAAAATTTAAATGCCCAAATGCAAATACGATATGATTTAATTCAGTGCCCAAAATATTCCACAAAAATGCTCACTATTTTTGGTTTGGTCTCAAAGCCTTGCCAAAATTATCAAACATTGATGAAGGAATTTTGGGTCATTGGAAATGATTTTATTCTTGACCCTAGTTGAATTCACTTAGTGCTAGGGTTTGAACATCCCCATTTCTAGTTTCTGAGAAATTTAAACATGATGCACAGGCAAAAACTATCCTAGTGCAAAGTAAAGCTAGGGATGTGACAACTCACCCCTACTAAATAAGAATCTCGTTCCGAGATTCAAGACGTGAGATAAGAAATCAGAGGGGACACTATCTAACACAATCTTCTCGATCCAGTTTCCCTCCTCGAAATTGTTGATTCATTGCATCAAGTAGATCTTGGCATCTTTGATTTCAAAGCTTCATCCAACACGACAACAAAAGAACGTGAATTCTACAGGATTTGATCTTCTCGAAGATCGAGCAATTCAAGATCCACTCATGGAGTGAGACGTCGAAGCATCTCTTGAGCCGAGATACGAAACACACATCCAAAGGGATGGAGTGAAACAAACGATGAAGATTCACTCGGTAGGCAATAATTCCATACCTAAGAGGATGGTGATCGATGTCACCATACGGGGCACCTTAGAGAAGGTGACTCGTACAATTATTCCCTTAAGTGGCAAAAAGAATTACTTTTGATATAGAGATCATTGAAATTCCCTATACCAGCCTAAGGCAAATCACAATCAATCGTTTGACAGAGTCCGTAAGAATGACATTCTCGGGCCAGAATGTATGATGTGGACTACCTTGTTGAAGACAACACTAGGGATGATTTTTCTTATCATCGGAAATGAATGGGACCTATGGTAGGACCACTTTTGAGGATAATCCTGAGCAGCAGTGATTGAGAACGATAATCCATGGAGAATTGGCACATTGGCGGTGCAAGCTGGGAACAAAATGCAAATGCTAGGAATGATTCTGGTAACTGGGAAGAATCCCAATAGTAGAGAGTAAATCTACTATTTGAGGGGTTATAGTATAACCAAGAACACTGGGAGCAATCCCGGTTAGTGTCGGTGATAACGCCTAGTGCTTGTGCGTGCTCTCAAGAACTTGAGCATTCCCATATTCATCAAGGTTTTACCAATATCCGTGCCAATGGTGCTGACAACACAACATACGACCATGATGAATAGCGATGGACGATGCAGATGCAAAGGAAGATAACACTTTCTCAGATTTCACCTTGGCAGAGTCAAGGAAACAAAATCTGGATGATCGACCGAGAGACATTTAGCACTCCACTTCTAATGTTCTCCTTGATGTGTTAGCATAAGCCATTCATAGATATGTTTGGCATCTCGAACATCAAATAAAGGTCGGACTTCGGGAGCACAAGAATCCATAAGGAACAACTAGGGAGTAAATCCTACGAAGTCCTTATGGGGAGGTGGCCAACTTCTTCAATCAAGATTCTACAACAATAGGTCTTCCAGCCGGGTGTGTTGGCCACGACATCCACCTTACCGGTTATCGAGAGACCATTATTATAGATCTTGGGAAATGCTCCAACCATCATATCTGCCTGAGATTCAGTTCTGGTTGGTGTCAGAATATTCCAGACTCATCGAGTCTAGAAAGAAAGATGAAAGTTTGCAACACAAATCGACGAGACGGCGTTGCGAGATTCTCAGGAATGAACTACGATAGCAGCTCCAAAACATGAGCTGGTTCTGCTACAAAACCTGTGAACATGTTGTCCCAGACAAGCATGACCACATAGTAGTCTTATGATAAAATACTACCGAGTTTCAGGTTAGGAATCATCATTGAGGATAACGAAGTCCTAACATAAGTCATGATTCTTAAGAAGGAACTTCTTCTCCTTGAACAAATCTATCAGTGGCTGGATGTGCTAGGAATACATATAGAGTGAAGGTTGCAAGTCTCCAAACCACATAATACTTCGCACATATGCATGGCTGACTTGGGATGATTCCAGAGGAAGCAAAACTAACTTTCTCGAATTCATGGCGGCAACTTGCACCTAATGCACGTGAACTGGGAGAAGTCACTTCTTTCATCCAAACATATACTTCACGAACGGGTCATGAAGATAATGCTTATAAAAGTTTCCAATACTAGCTGGATGTTCAACAAAATCATGGAGAGGATAAAGAGGTTGTCAATGGGCTCAACAATAATCCATCCAGATTTCCATGGAGATGGAATTCCATAATTATGTGAACAAGTGATAGTATTGGTCAGACCAATAGATGTAATGGTGTATGCTCGAGGGATCAACCACGAGTAAGACAACATTATGAATTTCGTTGGTTCTGATTTGACTTAACGATAGCCCACTCTCAAGTCAAAGTTTTGTCAAGACAATGGATCCAACAACTGGTCACGGGGATCAATCGATGAAGATATCATCTTTCTTCAACACACACACAAAAGATATCCCTTGGAAGGAACTAGATCAGGCAAGCTTTTATCTTCCAACTCTCCAAGTTGTTGTTTAGCTTAACCAACTAGTTCAGGGTATACGACACATATTATTGGAGAAGGGATGGTTTATAAGAAAACCAACTTGATCACGAACTCAACATAGCGGTCAGGGAACAACCTGGTAAACTTCCGAGAAGATGTTCGGAAATCACGAACCACCGATATGTTACTAAGCTCGAGATCAATCTTGCTTTTCAGGGCAAGACGATATGATCAAATGAGCGAGGGATTGACACAATACTAACTCATTGATCGAAGAGTGCACCAAGTAAGATGGACTAGGTAGCACGATCAATATTAGAATGGTGATTTAATAGCCAACACGCTAAGAATGAGATTGTTGTCCTTTAACTACCAAGCAACGAAGTCGCTAGGAGTATTGATTTCACACATCACAGTTCACTTGTCGGTATTCCAGTTACCATAACACGGAGATCGAGGAATGAACGATAATGGCGAGAAGTATCCCTGTATCAAGAGTTCATAGGAGGTGGTGCAATTCCCATGACATTCTTGACATAAAGATGGTAATACTCCAGGATAGAACAGTTTAGAAGCTGGATCAGCATTCTCCATCTGTGGAGTACAACTTCTTCATCCCAATCCTGAATATGGATAAGGTACTGGAGTTTGTTTCTCCTAGTCATTCCAGAACAGAATGACCTGACGAACCACAAGAGTAAAAGGCATTGATGAACACAAATGCACAACTACTCATGACTATCAACTGATAGATCGGGGTCATAATACGACTAAAAAGGGACAACTCAAAGGAACATATAGCTTTCTGAGTTGTGGATGCATAGATTAGAATGTCGAACTAGTTCAACATATTTCTTCCGGATAACCCATGCAGAAAGTAGAATTGGCAGAGTCACGGTATGAATGGAGTACTACTCAGGAGCACTCTGGTTGTGATCTTTTGGTTCGGGAGAACTTCTACCAAGATGGTTCATGGTATTGGAAGAACAATATACCACGGACCTCGAGGACTATCACAAGGTTACTAATATCCTAAAGGGACGAGCAAATACTACCAACAGGAGGTAAGTGGAGTGAGTCTTGGGTTCAAGAACCCAGGAATAGAATACCTACCAACTAAATAGCATCACGGGATGCTTTCGAGAATGATGGCCAGAATCATCACACTAGGATACAAAGTATTGCTGCATTACTGGGTGATCTTCTAAGACACCTAGGGTCATAGTAATAAGTCCAACATATATGTCGAGGTAACAGAGTGACTCAACACACCGACTAGTGTGGTTAATCTGGCCTAAAAGGACATTAAGAACAGATAGGAATGGTTTGCAAATGCATCAGACTATTTAGAAACCTGGGATGACTCGGACAGCATAACGGCTGCAAATGCTCGAAAATACTTTTGAGATCCAAGCAAAAAGGGTAGCATATCCACTTAACATCATAATGCCAAGGTTCTGAGACCAACAGTTGAAGAAACAGAAGTAGTAGAAACTGAACTGAGGGTTGAATCCACAATAACATGATCCTGATAAATAGAATGAGAATCCTAGTTCTTAATCCCCGTAGAAAAAAGAAGGTGACTCAGATCAGAAGGTCATAGGGTAAAGGAGTAAAAAGAGCCTTACGTTCACTTTCACAATCAATTCCCTTACATAACTAAAGAATTTCTAGACACGACTTCGACCAGTTTGGCTTACTAATCCTACAGGCAGTCAGGCTCTGATACCAAATCTGTCAGGACCCCGATCCTAAGTCACACAGGTCTAGCCTGTAACACACCATATCACTTTGCGGCCTCACGCATGGTATCCCCACGGGTGCCACCTTACCTGGCCCGGGACCGTTTGCGCATTTTGGCACACGTATATGATAGTGTCGCTAGCATCCATATGACAGAGAACCCGGGCCGACATGACTAGTTATAAACCAAAAGAGGCACTAAATTACAAAGACATGCATACATGACCCAGCAACGAACGTGTCGGTCATCAACGTATGAACCCAAGTCGTAGCAAGCTATAAGGACTTAAAGGAACAACGCGTGACATTTCCCCTAAGGGACAGACACAGGAACAAAGAAGGACACATGCCGGCTAGCCTAAGTGTTCCGGAGCAGTAGCAAGCTACCAAGGCTCAGTGGAAGCACTAGGAGACATTTCCCTGTAAGATAGGCTACCAAGGGTAAACAACTAGGTGTCGGATCCCACACATAACAATACACATTACACGTACGCATAACATGCAAGTATGTGCTGAACAACATGGCATCACAACTTAACTCAACAACTCATATAGATAAAGGCCCAGAAGAGCCATCATAGCATTTATTACAAACAGAGGTCACATGACCCAACATACAGAGCATACAGGGAACAGAAGCATAACATGTCTGAGTACAGACAACTACAAATGAAGAAGGCTGAAAGCCTGACTATCTACAAGATCCTCCCAAGGGTACAAGATCGTAGCTGAGGTAACAAGCTAATTGTCGAAGTCCACGCGAAATCACTAGCGAGACTGAAGTCTCTCTGCAAAAACATAAATTAAGCAAACGTGAGTACAAAGGTACTCAGCAAGACTTACATCAGAACTATCTACATATGCATCCGTATCAACAAAGGGGTGGTGGAGTTTGACTGCAGCAAGCCAGCTTTGACTCGGTGGCTATCCTAAACTACGACTGCAAGTAACTCTTTTGAGGTGGCGCACACGAGTCCACATATTCACCAATCAATACACCACTATGGATCCGCTCCCGTCTCCCTACGAGAAGGCCATCCATAGCACTCACGCTTATCTTGCGCGTTTTAGAGTATCCACTTTCACTTGTCTATGTACCACGTAAGCATCCAAGAAGTCCATAACCGCGGACCCGGCTATTTGAATAGATCATGTTAACCCTGCAGGGGTGTACTTCTGCACACACGCTCTCGCCACTTACCGCCATGTACACGTCGTGTATCTCGGCAACCTTCAAGCGGAAGCCTGGCGAGGGTGTCGGCCACGACCTGACTAACCACACAAGTCTCTCGTCCAGGTTTATCGCCTATTCGGGTTCCATCCGTGGGGAGATCCGGCCGGGGTGTCGCTCACGGCCCCAAATGATGTGCGCAGGGTTTCCAAGCCCACCACGACGGATGGATCTACGCTTGGTACACCGTGCCACGGTGCCTAGTCTGTCCCAAGCCCACATGTACCGTGTGCCACTTGGTAGACTACTAACACTATCTACAAACACCAGAAACTAGTTGCAACTCCTAGACAGAGATCTAGTTGATTAATAAGTCGAGAGGGGTCGAGGTACCGGAACCCAACGTGTGGTAGTAGCTAGTCATTGGACAACTTACACAGAACTCCGTTCTTAAGGACGGTTCCAGTGAGACAACCCACCATGTACTCCTACATGGCCTCTCACCACTACCTTTACCAAATCGTGTTCACACACTTAGCTCACACACAGTAGGACATGTTCATAACTTCCCAATTCATCCCCGATGAATCAGACCTGACTCAACTCTAAGCAATAGCAGGCATAACCAGAAAGCATGAATGAGTAGGCACAACATGGCTCAAAGAACTCCTACTCATGCTAGTGGGTTTCAACTATTTACTGTGGCAATGACAGGTCATGCAGAGGAAAGGGTTCAGCTACCGCAGCAAATAGAAGTTCAATCGTTGTTGTCCTAATGCAGTAAAGGAGAGCAGGAGCGAGAGAGTGGGATTGTATCGGAATGAACAAGGGGGTTCTGCTTGCCTGGCACTTCTGAAGATATTAATAGCTCTTCATCGGTGTCATCGAACTCATCGTCGGAACGTCATCTACTGAGAGAGAACAAAACCGGCAAACCGAGAAAGAACACAATCAATGCAATGCGACAATATGATGCATGATCATGACATTGCAATATGATGTTGGTTGAGCTAATGCAACTAGCAACACAATTAAATGAAGTTGGTTTGAACCAAAGGTTCAAATTCAAACCCCATATGTGATTATTCAAATGCCATTTATTCAAATTGTCCTAAACAGTGGCTGTAAGTCATTCAAACATGCATGAAAATGCCATAAACAGATTCCTTGGATTTTTCTGATCAATTTTCATATATAATTTATTTTCATCTGAGTTATAGATTATTTTCTATGATTTTTAGAAGTTTTGGCTATTTTCTGAAATAAATAAATCATTTCTGATTTATTTAAAATTCCAGAAAATACTTACTGCGTCAGCATTAGGTCATGCTGACATCACCAGGTCAACTGGCGGGTCCAGGTCAAACCTGACCAGTGGGGCCCACTGGTCAGTGACACAACTAACTAAACTAACTTATTTAATACTAACCTAGTTTAATTAGCCAGGCGGGGCCCACATGTCAGTGAGTCACAGGGTTAACTAATTACAAATTAGCACTAACCTAAAATTAGCAGGGCACTGGGCCCACCTGTTAGTGACTAACCTAACTAACTAGATTAATTAGCAATTAACTTAATTATCTTAGCTAATTAGAGGCGGGGGGTCCACACGTCAGTGACCCAGGGGGTCAACTGGGTCAGCCCGGGTCAAACTCACCGGAGTTGAGCCGTGGCTCGTCGCCGGCGGAGCCAGAGACGGCAGAGGGCGTCGGGTTTCGCCCTCAGGCGACCAAACGAGCGGCGGAAGGGCTCTACGTGGAGCTGGGACTCGCCCGCATCCATTTATGCCATCGGGAGGGGCTGACGTCGACCCGCCTCGCCGGAAACAAGCTCGCGGCGGCGGCCACGATCGGGCGCCGTCGAGTTAGGTGCTGCGGGGCACGGGGAGGTGAGCTGGTGGGTGCGTTAGCTTGCTGCGGAGCTGCTGAGCATGGTGACGTGCTCGGTTCCGAGCTTGCGCGTCTGTGGCCACGACGGCAACAAGCTCAACGGCGGCCGGAGTTCTGCCGCGGCGGAGCTATGGCCTAGAGGTCATGCGCGTCTAGGGGAGAAGGGGGAAACGGCTCGGGGGCTCACGGTGGGTGCAGAGGCGTCGACGTGGGCTCGGGGGAGGCAGCGGACGTCGCGAATTCGACGGCGAGGTCGCCGGCGGCTGGAGGTTGAAGAAGGGGCGGAGTCGATGCTGTAGGGCTCCCGTGGTCGCGTGGGCCGACGGAGAGGATGAGGGAGACACGGCGGAGCCCGTGGGCGTGTCGGAGAGGCGAGGGGGAGGCTGTGGCCGCCACAATGGCGAACGGCGGCGACGGGCGTGTTCGGTGGTGCGGGAGAGAGGACCAGAGGAGAGGGAGAAGAGATCGAGGGGGAGTGAGAGGGGCCTGGGGGCATGCGTGGCGTCTCTAGGGGGGTCGGGGAGGTCGACGGAGCAGGAGGTGGTGGGGAGACGTGGCCGCGGCCGGCTGTGCGCGAGGCACGCAGCTGCTTCTCCTCCTGCCAGGAGGAGGAAGACAGTGCTGCCCCTGGTGGGCCGGGCCTGCAGTTGGGCCACACAGGAGCTGGGCCAGGCGGGCTGCTAGGTAAGCCAGGTAGTTTCCTCTCTCTCTGTTTTCTATTGCTACTGTTTTCTATTTTCTGATTTTGTTTTGTATTAATAAAAATGCCAGAACATTTTCAAAAATCATGAAACCAAGCATGGCTACTGTTTAGGATAACTCCAACAGTAAACATTTTAGTTTATGATTATTTGAGCATTTAAAATAATATATAAAATTTAAATGCCCAAATGCAAATAAGATATGATTTAATTCAGTGCCCAAAATATTCCACAAAAATGCTCACTATTTTTGGTTTGGTCTCAAAGCCTTGCCAAAATTATCAAACATTGATGAAGGAATTTTGGGTCATTGGAAATGATTTTATTCTTGACCCTAGTTGAATTCACTTAGTACTAGGGTTTGAACATCCCCATTTCCAGTTTCTGAGAAATTTAAACATGATGCACAGGCAAAAACTATCCTAGTGCAAAGTAAAGCTAGGGATGTGACACCTGAATCTTTTTATCATCTTCCCTCGCACACTTGAAAACTCCCTTCATACATAACTCATCATAATCTGATTAGCGAGGTTAGTACCCATAATAAAATGATTTTTCCTTGCTGGAAATAACGATATTCTTGAAGGTCTACTGTTTCTCAAGATTGCCAAAAGGTTTTTGCAAAGAAAAAGCAAGCTCAAGGTTTGCAAAACGAAGGAAAGGCAAAACATGACAGAATCTGTGAAAAACAGACCATCAGGTAGTAAATAATTTTTTTGGGGCACTTCCGCCGCTCAAATCAAAAAACTCAGAACAGACGCCCGAAAGCCAATTGTATAGAGCACGCTGTCAAAAAAATTCAGACCAAAAAGATGATCTGGTGATATTATACGAATTTTTCTATCGAAGGACAGAATCTGTTTCCTGGACAGCACGTCACAACTTTTGAACTTTCTTGCAATCAGAGGCTACACTTGGCACAAATCTGAAAAGTAATTATACAATGATGATGCTACTGTAGTAACAAACATAAAGACCACTAAAAACTAAAAGCAAAGATAACAAGGGTTGTCTCCCTAGAGCTCTTTCTTTATAGCCATAAAGATAGGCTTAATACTTTAATGATGCTCTCGTAGGAATAAGAGTTGAAGAGCAAAAGAGAGCATCAAGAAGCAAATATCAAACACATTTAAGCCTAACATGCTTCCTATGCATAGGAATATTGCAATAGAATAATTCATTGAAGCACAAAGCAATAAGCATAGGAAGACAAAACAAGTGCAGCTTCAAAACCTTCAACATAAAGAGAGGGAACTTGATATTATTGAAATATCTATAAGCATATGTTCCCTTCTCATAATAATTTTCAGTGGGATCACGAATAAACTCAACAATATAAGCATCGCATAAAGCATTGTTACCATGATCCACATGCAAAAAGGTACTCTTACTCTCCACATAAGCATCTTTGGGGAGCCCATGGTTAGGACTTTTTAGCATTAACGTTTTCAGTCTCCCCCAAGCTTGAGCAATGCTTTCTCCGTCACGAGACCTAAAGTTATAGATATAGTTCCTGTCTCGATGAATTTCATGAAGAGGATAAAACTTAGTATAAAAGAGAGACATAAGCTCTTGCCAATCAAGCAAGTGCAAGTTATCGAGAAGCTTATACCAATCTGAAGCTTTATCTATAACTGATACGGCGAACAATTTCCTCATGACAAACTCCCTTGATACACCTGCAAGCTTAAATAATGAACATAATTGTGACAGATATAGCAAGTGTTCACCGGGATGTCTGTCTCCTGCATAACGATTAGCCAAAACATAATCGATAATACCAGCTGGTATTTTATAGGGCACAATTTCAGTAGGGGGAGGAGCAACCACCACAGGTGTGGGGCGTCTTCCCACAAGCAACGAACTAAGATTGCGGTTTTCCATAAACATAACTAGTGAAATAAAAACAAGAAACAAAAAGATTTAATTGCAAGATCTAAAGATATACCTTCAAGCACTCACCTCCCCGGCAATGGCGCCAGAAATAGCTTGATGTCTACACACGCTTCTACTCTTGTAGACTATGTTGGGCCTCCAAGCGCAGAGATTTGTAGGACAGCAGCAATTTCCCTCAAGTGGATGACCTAAGGTTTATCGAACTCAGGGAAGTAGAGGTTGAAGATGGTCTCTATCAAGCAACCCTGCAACTAAGATACAAGAAGTCTCTTGTGTCCCCAACACACCTAATACAACTAGGAGTTGTATAGGTGCACTAGTTCGGCGAAGAGATGGTAAAATATGGATGATAGAAGTGGCAAAGCAAAGTAATATAAATCTGTAATAAAAAGTGCAGCAAGCAAACAAGTGGTAAACGTGAGCACAAATGGTATTGCAATGGTGGAAACAAGGCCTAGGGATCATACTTTCACTAGAGGCAACTCCCAACAACATTAACACAATCGAATCACATGATATTTCCCATAAAACATGCAATGGAGACGCACCCGGTGGTCATTCCTTCGTGGTCAAGAGAGGACGAGAATTATGTAGGGCTACAAAAGCACACCTCAAAGTTCGTAGTTCTCAATCTAAGGATTTCGCAATGTCACCGCGGCCATCCAAAGAGAGTCCCACAATCACCACAACATATCTAAAGGATAGTCAAAGACAAGCACCAATAGACTCTCAATCTTCAATCAACACACAAGAGAGGAAATCACTCATGAAAATATTTTTCTAATCCATGTCCAATAGACCGCTGTCACCTTGGTCTCGGGGATTATACTAGATAAAGACAAGTGAGTACATCAATCCAATACATAGAGGAAGGGGAAATATCATGGGATCACCCTAGATTAACATAGCCTATGATCACAACGAAGATCACATCATGGGAGAGAGAGATAACCACATAGCTACACGTACGAGCCCTCGGCCCCGGAGAAGACTACTCACACATGGACATGGTGAGGAGGAGGTTGATGATGATGTTGATGGAGAGGTGCAGCCCCGCGAGGAGGAGACGGCCGACGGCAGCCACGGAGGCGGCGGCGGCGGCCCTTGGGGGCGTGGCGGCGGCGGCGGCCCTAGGGGGCGGCGGCGGCCCTAGTGGGCAGCGGCTCCTTGGCCCCCTTCTTCCTTGTGGATGGTGCTGCAATGGTGCTGGTCCTCCCCTCCAAGACGGCGGCTCGGGAGGAGGAAAATTCGTGACCCTTGGTGACCTAGGTTTCCTCTCTTTATATAGACTCTCGGATTCCCGTCATCAGATTTTGGACCTCAGTAAAACGGGCTTTACTCGGCCGTCCGGACTCCGATTTGGAAGAATTTTATATCCAGAAGAATCGCCTCGAAATTCCCCACAACTTTCGCTATTAGACTTTTTCCGTTTGACGTTGTCTTCGGGACAGAACGTGACCATCTTTAAAAAACGTTCTCAGACAGATTTCAGGAAAGTCAGAGTCCTACTCCAATATGACTCCTTTTGCGTTTTTGTCAATTTCCAAGTAATTCCTACACAATAAAGTGTAAAACAAGAACATTGTGCACTTTTGCAACCATTAGTAGGTTAGTCCAAATATGATCAAAAGTTTATGGAAGTGCATAAATATCATAACAATATCACACAAAAAGGGCATGGGGCAAGCAGAAATTATAGATACGTTTTGGACGTATCAAGCGCGTTCGGTGTGCCATTGGGAATAATTGGTCATTATCTCGTCGAGAAGCTTCGTGGCAGCACCAAGTGTAGTTGACATAAAGGTTCCTCCCGCGGTCGAATCTAACAAGTTCCGCGAGGTAAAGTTCAAGCCTGCATAAAAAGTTTGGATAACCATCCAAGTAGTCAAACCATGAGTAGGGCAGTTCTTGACAAGAGATTTCATGCGTTCCCAAGCTTGGGCAACGTGTTCATTATTCAATTATTTAAAATTCATTATGTTACTCCTTAGTTGGATAATTTTAGCAGGGGGATAGTACTTCCCAATAAAGGCATCCTTGCACTTGTCCCAAGAATCTATACTATTCCTAGGCAAGGATTGAAACCAGATTTTAGCTCCTCCTCTCAAGGAGAAAGGAAAAAGCTTAAGCTTAACAATATCACCATCTACTTCTTTGTACTTTTGCATATCACAGAGCTCAACAAAATTATTTAAGTGCAAAGCAGCATCATCTCCAGCACCGGAGAATTGATCTTTCATAACTAGGTTCAGCAAAGCAGGTTTAATCTCATAAGAAGGTGCCGAAGTGGCAGGTGTAGCAATAGGCGTGCAGATAAAGTCACTGTTGTTATGACTAGTGAAGTCACACAACTTAGTGTTCTTGGTGGAACCCATAGCAGCAGCAAGCAAGATAACTATTTTTGTGATTTTTGGTAAGGGACACTAAAGCAAAAACTGAAAGGTAAACTAACAAGACTAAAAAGCAAAGATAAAAGATAGCGTGCAACTCCCCTATCTTGAAGAGTGGAGTCCCCGGCAACGGCGCCAGAAACTTGCTTGATGGCTTCTCGCCCCTCGTTGGTTACCCCAAGTGGAAGGTTGAGATGTAGCGTAGCGGTAAATTTCCCTTGGCAAAGGTACCAAGGATCGAATTCCGTGAGACTCCGAGGGTCGACAAGTAGGTGTCAACGGCGCTAGAAACTTAGCGGTTGACGGGACCTGCACACAGATACAGATAACTTTGCTCCCAACGAGTACAGAGAGGTTGTCAATCCCTCCGGCCTTGTTGTTTACAAAGGATCAAACACAAGAGATAATAATGATAGCTATGACTGCAACTAGGAAATAAAAACAGGAAGTAAATAGAAGGTGTGATCAGCGGTGGTAATATGGACCGGGGTCCCATGATGTTCACTAGTGATGTCTCTCTCCCAAAAGACGATAAAACAGCAAAGCGAGGTAAACAAATTACAGCTGGGCAATTGACAGGATTATGTGCGCAAACCAATGCTAACTATGCTGCAAAGAAAGGTAGAGGCTCAAAAGCATGGGCGGTACGCCAAGGCAAGTAGACCAAAATCCATCTGCATCTACTACTAATCATCCACCTTGAGATATCTATCCAGAACATCTCGCTGGTATTAAGTTGCGAATCCCACCCAAAGTGTAAACTCAAAGCAACAGACAACTGCATTAAAAGAACTTTGCGTAAAGTAAACAATCTTTGCACCCGCAAGTACAAGCACCGTTGTTTTCTCCCTTGTGGCAACAACACATCCCCTAGACTCATGTTTCTGTCACTCAAGCTAGTCATCAGGGGGCATGAACCCACAATCAAGCATAACGCTCCCTCTTGGAGTTACTACCTACTACTTGGCCAAAGCAATAAACAGCAACGGAGAACATGCAAGAATTACTCAAGAACAAAGATATAAAAGAGGTGAATCAAATATATTACTCAAACACAATCTGAACATAGTCTCATAATCCATCAGATCCAAGCAAACTCAGCAAAGCAACAGCAGAAAGATTAGATATGTGCCTCGATCATGTAGGGCAGCTCACAAGGTCTAAACCATGAAGAGCAAAGAGGGGAGGAGAACATCACATAGCTACTGATCATGGACCCATGGTCCAAGGTGGACTACTCACGACTCATCCGGGAAGCGTCCATGGTGGTGGAGAAGCTCCCGGTGGTGGTTCTCCCCTCCGGCAGGGTGCCGGGAAGAGTTCTCCTGATGCTCCCGATCTTGGAAGTGCCGTGGCGGCGGAACAGAGGCGAGATCGTGAAAAAGGGTTCTGTCCTCGAGGGTTTCGGGACGAGAGGGATATATATGCGAAGGGGGGCAGTCAGAGGCGGAGCAGGGGCCCCAGGCGCCCCCTGGCGCGGCCAGGGGTGGGGCCGCGCCAGGTGGCCGCCTGGGCCACCCCTGGCTCCCCTCTGGCCCATCTTTGGTTCTTCGCGAAGCTTCCTGTACGCTGATTTTTCCTGTATTTTTTCTGGAATTTTTGGAGCACTTTTAATATGGGGGAAACCTGAAATAGAAAAACAGCAGAAAACAGGAACTGGCACTGTGGTGCACTGAGTTAATAGGTTAGTCCAAATATGATCAAAAGTGTATGGAAGTGCATCAATATAAGAGCAATATCACACAAAAGAAGCATGGAGCAAGCAAAAATTATAGATACGTTTTGGACGTATCAAATGCCTAAGAAATTAGGAGGTCCAGGAGTACCTACTATACCTTGCTCCATTAAGAGAAACTATGTTAAAACTGCTTTGTGTGATCTTGGAGCCTGTGTCAGTGTTATGCCTCTCTCTTTATACCGTAGACTTGACTTGAGTAAGTTGAAACCTACTGAAATATCCTTGCAAATGGATGATAAATCAACTGCTATACCTGTCGGTATTTGTGAGGATGTGCCTGTTGTAGTTGCAAATGTTACTATTCTAACAGACTTTGTTATACTTGATATTCCCGAGGATGATAGTATGTCTATTATTCTTGGAAGACCTTTTTTGAATACTGCAGGGGCTGTTATTGATTGCAACAAAGGCAATGTCACTTTTCATGTCAATGGTAATGGGCATATGGTACACTTTCCGAGGAAACAACCTCAGGTCTAGTATCAATTATATTGGAAAAACTTCGACTATTACTATTGGAGGTTTTGAGTTTCCTATTCCTACTATCAAGAAGGCATATGACATACCTATTGTTAGGGACATACATATCCCCATTGAGGTAACATAGTGTTATTCGAAATTTCTCCGGTTTCATGTTACTTGGAAAGAGTTTATTAACAAGACCTGATCAACCTTGTTAATGGATTCCTTTTGATGAACATGGGATAGGTGAATCTAGATGGCACAAATCTTCTGTACCCTCCTTTTACTTTCTTTTAATTAGGATAAATAAAGCAAAAATAGCATTATCTGTCTGTTTCCAGACTTATCCATGCAATAAAAAAATATCCCGAAAATAAAAGTTCTCCAAATGCCATGAAAATGAAATATGATTTTTTCTAGAATATTTAAGAAAATATGGCACTGAACACACAGCGAGGGGAGCCAGCACGTGGCCTCGAGGGCACAGGGCGTGCCCCCCTGCCCAGGGCGCCCCCCTGCCTCGAGGGCCCCACGTGGCCCCCCTCCACTTATCATTTCACCCATGCTCTTCTTCTTCCTCCCAAAAAAAATCCCCAACCAGCTCAAACCCGAGTTCTAGCTCATTTTGCTGCCGTTTTCGATCTCCTTGCTCAAAGCACCATTCACCAAACTGTTTGGGGAGATTGTTCCTTGGTATGTGACTCCTCCATTGGTCTAATTAGTTTTTGTTCTAGTGCTTTATTTGTTGCAAATTTGTGCTGTTGTGGTGACCTTGTTCTTGAGCTTGCATGTCAAATTTTCTTGGTCCCAAGTAGTTCTAAAGCATGATATAGCCTCTAGGCACTTATAGGAGTTGTTGCTATCAATCTTGTTGAGTTTGGTTAACTTTTATTGTGAGTTACTAAAATTTTCAGAAATTTTCAGAAAAGGAAACTGTTAAAAAGATTATTGAGGGGCTCCTCCAGCAAGAGCTCAGAGGAGAAGAAGAAAGAAGAAAAATAAGAAGCCTAAGTATAATCTTCCTCGCATGGTGGAAGTTCGACCGTGCGAATGGCCTTGTAATAATTTCATGATGTCCGCCGGTATTTACGAAGACTTTTATTGGATGGCGAATAATGCAGGCCTCACCGACTTCGTCAACGGCCAAAAAGAACAGTATCTCTTACTCACCAATATTTTTACGCAAAGCTTTCATTTTCATTCTAGGAAAACACCACCTACGGTGGAGTTTCGCTTATATGATGTGAGTAAGGAGATATCACTTTTGGATTTCTGTGAAATATGCAAAGTACCCTTTGGAGGTAGACTCGATGAATCACATCATGAAGACGTCAAAGGGTTCATTGATATGATAGCCGTAGGTGAAACTAGACAAGTTTTAGGGGCAAGAATCACTAGTATACACTTCCCTGTTCTGCGCTACTTTGCTTTATTTGCTAGTAGGTGTTTAATTGGTCGCGGGAATAGTGGGAATCTTAGTGCCCCTGATATTATCATTTTACGCCATGCTTTGTTTCATGACACAACTTTTAGCTTGGGCGCCATCGTTGCCAAACGATTGAGTCTGAACCGCTCAAAGGGGCCCGTCTTTGGAGGCATCTTTGCTTCTCGCCTTGCTGAATATTTTAATATACCCATTAGGCATCATGAGAACGAAGAAAATTTGCTTGCCCCTGTTTATCTAGACTACAAGAGCATGGTAGCTCATGACTTTATTGTTAAAGACAAAAATATGCAGCTCCATTATAAATTGAGGTTTGATGAAATATACTATGAAATTGTTACCTTGCCTGCATCTTCTTTGTTTGATCTATCTACAAGCGTATTCCTCATCACCTCAGATGTCTTCTACAATTATCAAGGCCAGTCACAAGCTTCAGAGCCTGAGCCAGAACCACCACTTGATCCTTCCCGACAATCTGTTTATGGGTGGGAGCTGGACGAGCTCGCCAACTAGTGGCATCCAGAGGACACATCTCAGTACACTGGGGGGAGTGCCTTCGATCTGTGGCCATAAACCAACTTAGGCCAAAAGCCTAAGCTTGGGGGAGTACGTGTTTCTCATCGACTTACATTCATGCACACACTTATCCTAGCTGTCGGTGCTCACACTCTTTCACTGTACCATCCATGCTTAGTTTCAATTTCTTTTTCTTAGTCTTTTTCTTGTGTGCTAGAAAAACCCAGAAAAACAAAATAAAATAGTGGTAGCTTCTAGCTAGTTTGCTTTCTTTGCTTGTAGTAGTAACCAAAATTGAAAACCCAAAAAGATTTCCCGTTCTTCTTTTGCTTGTTGGGAGCTTTCCCGTGTAAATAGTTTACTTTCTTTTCTTTAGGGGTTAAGAGTAGAAGACCATGATTAAAACGATTAGTGGCTCTCATATGCTTTGTTGTTGATTTAACCTTGAGCCATATTACCTTGTCTTCTCTCTTGTATTAAATGCCTGCATATTCCAGCTTAGTCCAATGCACGTGCACTATTATTATTTTCCACACCGTTCGGTCATGCGAGTGAAAGGCAATAAGGATGATATATGATGAACTAATTGAGATAAGAAAAGCTGGTATGAACTCGACCTCTTTTGTTTTTGTAAATATGATTGCTCGTCGTTCTTGATTCAGCTTGTTATGAATGAAACATGTTTGCAATGACAATTAGAGATCATAGCTGCTTATGCCATGCTTAATTAGCTGAGAGTTTATAATGGTCTATCTTGTGTGCCAACATGATATTAAAATGATTGTGATGTGGTATGATGGGTGGTATCCTCCTCTGAACGATTTAAGTGACTTGACTTGGCACATGTTCACGCATGTAGTTGAAACAAATCAACATAGCCTTCACGATATTTATGTTCATGGTGATTTATATCCTACTCATGCTTGCATTCATTGTTGATTAATTTTAATGCATGTTCATGACCGTTGTTGCTCTCTAGCTGGTCGCTTCCTAGTCTCTTTCTAGCCTTCACCTGTACTAAGCGGGAATACTGCTTGTGCATCCACTTCCATAAACCCTAAAGTTCCACATGAGTCCATCATACCTTCCTATATGCGGTATTTACCTTCCGTTCCAAGTAAATTTGTATGTGCCGAACTCTAAACCTTCAAATGAAATTCTGTTTTTTATGCTCGAACAGCTAATGTATCAACTAGGGCTGTCTATATCTTCCATGCTAGGTGGGTTATTCTCATAATGAGTGGACTCCGCTCATCATTCATGAGAAAATGGCTGGTAATCGGGATGCCCAGTCCCATGCTCAAAATCATAATAATTAAACAAAACTCCCCTAGGGCTGTTGCTTGTTTGGACGGTAACACGTGAATTCGGCTGGCCGTGGAGTGTGCTTGTTGGTGGTTGGGGGAGTATAAACTTTACCATTCTGTTTGGGAATCGCCTATAATGTGTGCAGCATGGGAGATATCGAGATTCTTGGTTGTTATGTTGACAATGAAGGTATACCGCTCAAAATGTTATTCATCTCTATTTAAAATCGAGCTTTGGCACCTCTACAAATCCCTGCTTCCCTATGCGAAGGGCCTATCTATTTACTTTTATGCAGAGTCATCATCCTCTTATCAAAAAGCACCAGTAGGAGAACACCTCTGTCGTTGCATGTATTACTATTAATTTGCATTGAGTATGATCATGACTGGATCTCTTTTACCATGAATTAAAATGTCTAGTCAGTCCTTGATCTTCAAAGGTGCTCTGCATTTATGTTTTGCGGTCTCAGAAAGGGCTAGCGAGATACCATCCTGTTATATCATATCATGATTGTTTTGAGAAGTGTTATCATCCGAGGTTTATTATTATTGCTCGCTAGTTGATTATGCTATTGATGTGAGTAGTCTTGAGACCTGAAAGTTATTGTGAATGTGGTTAGTTCAGGATCTTGTTGAAAACCTGATTGCTAGCTTACATATTTACAACAACAAGAGCAAACAGAGTTTGTCAAAGTTTTTCTTTATCCCTTTCAGTTTATCAACTGAATTGCTTGAGGACAAGCAAAGGTTTAAGCTTGGCGGAGTTGATACGTCTCCAATGTATCTACTTTTCCAAACCCTTTTGCCCTTGTTTTGGACTCTAACTTGCATGATTTGAATGGAACTAACCCGGACTGACACTGTTTTCAGCAGAACTGCCATGGTGTTGTTTTTGTGCAGAATAAAAAGTTCTCGGAATCGCCTGAAAATCAACGGAGAATTATGTCAGAAAATATAAAAAATATCTGCAAGAAGATACTCACCGGGGGGCCCACGGCCTGTCCTCGAGGGTGGGGGGGCGCGCCCCCCTTCCCAAGGCGCGCCCCCCTGCCTCGAGGGCCCCCCGATGCTCCACCGACGTATCCCCAGGTCCTATATATTCCGTTCGGGGAGAAAAAAAATCAGGGAGAAAGAATTATCGTGTTTCACGAGACGGAGCCGCCGCCAAGCCCTAATCTCTCTCGAGAGGGCTGATTTGGAGTCCGTTCGGGGCTCCGGAGAGTGGAGATCGTCGCCATCGTCATCATCAACCTTCCTCCATCACCAATTCCATGATGCTCACCACCGTGTGTGAGTAATTCCATCGTAGGCTTGCTGGACGGTGATGGGTTGGATGGGATCTATCATGTAATCGAGTTAGATTTGTTAGGGTTTGATCCCTAGTATCCACTATGTTCTGAGATTGATGTTGCTATGACTTTGCTATGCTTAATGCTTGTCACTAGGGCCCGAGTGCCATGATTTCAGATCTGAACCTATTATGTTTTCATGAATATATGTGTGTTCTTGATCCTATCTTGCAAGTCTATAGTCACCTACTATGTGTTATGATCCGACAACCCCGAAGTGACAATAATCGGGACCACTCCCAGGGATGACCATAGTTTGAGGAGTTCATGTATTCACTATGTGTTAATGCTTTGGTCCGGTACTCTATTAAAAGGAGGCCTTAATATCCCTTAGTTTCCAATAGGACCCCGCTGCCACGGGAGGGTAGGACAAAAGATGTCATGCAAGTTCTTTTGCATAAGCACGTATGACTATATTCAGAATACATGCCAACATTGCATTGATGAACTGGAGCTAGTTCCGTGTCACCCTAGGTTATAACTTCTACATGATGAATTGCATCCGACGTAATTTCCCATCGCCGATCCAATGCCTACGAGCTTTACCTATATTGCTAGTTGCTTATTTACTTTTCCGTTGCTATTATCACAAAAACTACAAAAACACTATTTTAGTTTTATTGCTGCTACCGCCACTATCATATTACTTTGCTACTAAACTACCTTGCTGCAGATACAAAGTTTCCAGGTGTGGTTGAATTGACAACTCAGCTGCTAATACTTAAGAGTATTCTTTGGCTCCCCTTGTGTCGAATCAACAAATTTGGGTTTAATACTGTACCCTCGAAAACTGTTGCGATCCCCTACACTTGTGGGTTATCAGGAAACCCTTCTCCCACCTAGGGAGAAGGTCAAGGAAGAGGAAGAAGGAGGGGGCTCTCTCCCCCTCGCTTCCGGTGGCACCGGAGTGCCACCGGGGCCATCATCGTGTGACGGCGATCTACACCAACACCTCCGTCATCTTCACCAACATCTCCATCACCTTCCCCTATCTATGTACAGCGGTCCACTCTCCCGCAACCCGTTGTACCCTCTACTTGAACATGGTGCTTTATGCTTCATATTATTATCCAATGATGTGTTGCCATCCTATGATGTCTGAGTAGATTATCGTTGTCCTACCGGTGATTGGTGAATTGCTATGATTGATTTAAATTGCTTGTGGTTATGTTGTTGTCCTTTGGTGCACATCATATGAGCGCGCGCGTGAATCACACCATATGGTTGATATGATTACGTATTGGAGGGCAAGAGTGATAGAAGCTTCAACCTAGCGTAGAAATTGATGCATGCGGGATTGAGGGGGGCCAATATATCTTAATGCTATGGTTGGGTTTTACCTTAATGAACGTTAGTAGTTGTGGATGCTTGCTAATAGTTCCAATCATAAGTGCATAGAATTCCAAGTAAGGGATGACATGCTAGCAGTGGGCTCTCCCACATAAACTTGCTATCGGTCTAGTAACGTAGTCAATTGCTTAGGGGCAATTTCGCAACTCCTACCACCACTTTTCCACACTCGCTATATAAACTTTATTGCTTCTTTATCTTAACAGCCCCTAGTTTATATTTACGTGCTCTTTATATTCTTGCAAACCTATCCCACAAAAACTACAAAGTACTTTTAGTTTCATACTTGTTTTATGTAAAGTAAACGTCAAGCGTGCGTAGAGTTGTATCGGTGGTCGATAGAACTTGAGGGAATATTTGTTCTGCCTTTAGCTCCGCGTTGGGTTCGACACTCTTTGTCGGTGTACTAAGGTAGGGGTACCTCAGTACCCCAACTTGTGCACGGGCAGTAGCAGCTTCCCGCGGCAGGGCCTACCACGTGCTTGCCGGAGACCTTTTTCTACTCCATATAAAGCCATTCAAAAACAAAGTATACAAGACAGAAGATCGAGGCCCCGGCAAGTGGAGCTTGCCGGGAAGGCCGTCCCAGGCTCAAGATTACCTCACTAGCACAAGACCCTGGCAAGAGGAGCTTGCCAGGAAGACTAGAAGATTACATTTCAGAAGACATGCCTCGGCGCAGCATGCGCCCCGGCAGGGCCCGGGAAGCGACAAGCTTCAGAGCCCGACAAGCTTCTGGGCCCGGCAAGGTCAAGGCCCCGGCAAGGTGCTTGCCGGGGAGAGTTACGCTGTGTGCCCGCGCTCCAGCTCATCGAACCACGCGTCGCCCTGGGGCCACTCCAGGGACGCGTGGCGGATGGCTGTGCAGCCTGGGGGACACGGTGGCACTCCAGGTGGTAAAGCCATCGCCGTGGCAAACAGAGACGCAAGGGCGGGCGCTTTTGGGGTTGACGGCGACGGGCATTAAACGCTCTTGTCCCCCACTGTCGAAGTAGGTGGTGACCACTGTTCATCCACTGTTGCTCCACTATTCCCGCACTGTTACAACTACCACCACTATTACATTTTTACCCTTTCTCCTACGTTGACACCTGTCGGTGACCCCTTGAGCTATAAAAGGAGGCCCATGCACAACGTAGAAAGGGTTCGGAACCTAGATCGCTCATTCGCTCGATGTAGCTAGTTCTTCAAGCTCCCGAGCTCCAACACTCAATAACAAACTAAGCAGGAGTAGGGTTTTACGCGTTCATCGCGGCCCGAACCTGGGTAAACTGCCCGCGTGTGCACTACGATCTGCTCTCCGTGCTCCCTCCGCTCCCTCACCGCAACGACAAGGGGCTCCAGTCCCATAGGTGCTCGTGGTGGACAGTTTCCCCCGACATCTTTGGCGCGCCAGGTAGGGGGCGTCGAGGTTGTGCGAACCTGATCCGGCGTTCACGCGGGCGCATTCTTCATCAACCTCTCCAACTTCATCAGCAACAGCAGCATGGCCCCGAAGAAGAAGGCTTCGGAGGTCGCAGGCCCGTCTGCGTCTGTTCCGCCGCCACCAAAACCAACGGTGGGCGGAGGAGACGCCGTCGGAAGGGTGGTCGCCGGCGAGGAAACCCGCGGCACCACCAAATCCAAGGACAAGACGGATGACCGAGCCTCGGTCTCCGTGGATGCGCCACGTCCATCTCAGCAAACAACAACCCAGCAGCGCCATGGCACAGGAGGTGGCATCCGCTTGCTGGGCCACGGGCAAACCGGAGGCTCGCGGGATGCTCCGGTCCATCGTCCAGGCACGAGCAAGGCGCGGTCGCCGGGGCGGGACCCTGCTCCTTCTAACCCTGTTAGGAGTCCGAGCATATCCCGCTCCTCGCACCGCTCGCCACCGCTCCCCTCCTCTCCAGCAGAAGCGCTCGCAAGAGCGCAACTGCTCCTCGACTTCCCTCCAGCGGCAGACAAGGCCGAAGACTGGAGGGCAACAATCCAAAGCCTCATCGCCTTCGCCAACAACGACACGCCGCAGCAGCCGGCAACCTCGCGGCCACGGCAAGTCGAGAAGACGAAGGCCGACGGCGACAAGACCGCCGGGGGTGCAACCACCGTGCACTCCCCGCCGCGGAAGCAGAAGACGCCGCCCCGCCGGATCAACGTCGACGACGACTCCACGGCGTCGTTGGATCCGCGGGCTCGTCGGGACCAGCGCCAAGTCCTTGACGACCGGCGACAAGAAGACGCTCGAACGACGATCGAGCGCCGCCGAGAAGCTCGGCGACAATCAGATCAGCGAGCTGGAGCCGCTGTTGACACACCCGCGCCCGGTGAACCAGGCGACTTGCCGTACGCGGCAGGTTGCCCTGCGTTTACCCGTGAGCTGCGGCGCGTCCAGTGGCCCAGCATGAAGAACTTCAAGCCCGACGTACCGGAGAAGTACGACGGCAAGACGCACCCCTCGGAGTTTCTCAGCATCTACACCATCGCGGTGCAGGCTGCCGGGGGGCGCGACGAGAAGATACTGGCGAACTACTTCCCGCTGGTGCTTAAGCCGAACGTTCGTTCTTGGCTTATGCACTTGCCGGAAGGCTCCATTTCTTCTTGGGCAGATCTTTGCCACCAGTTTGTTGGCGCCTTCACGGGCGGCCACAAACCCCACGGCCAGGAGAGTGATCTCCACATTCTGGCCCAGAAGGAAGGAGAACCTCTGCGCAAGTACATCCAGCGCTTTAGCCGCGTACAGCACAACATCCCCGACGTCCACCCTGCTGCGGTTATCAGTGCGTTTCACCAGAACGTACGTAACCGCCGCATGCGTGAGGAGATGGCCATGACCAAGATACGGGATGTCAGCGAGCTCTATGCTCTAGCTGATAAGTGCGCGCGCGCCGAAGAGGGGAGGAAACTCCCCGGAGAGGATGCTGGCGCAGGAGGAAGCGACAGCGACGACGCCGCCCCGGCAAAGAAGAGCCGGCGGCGGAACAACAGAAGAAAGAACAAGAAGGAAGTGCTTGCCGTCGAGAAGTCCGGCAAGGAGGCTCCTGCCAAGCAAGCACAGGCTGGCGGCTCCGGCAAGGAGCCTGCCCCTGTAGCGGCAGCCGACAAGCAGGACGGCTCCGACAAGCAATACTGCAAGATCCACCGCACCAAGGGTCACGACCTCTCCAACTGCAAACGCGTCGAGTACCTCGTCGAGCAGCAGAAAGCTGAGTACGAGCGGCGCGACAAGGAGAAGGCCCAAGGTGGCGGAGGAGAACCAAGCAAGAAGCGGCCATTTAATGGCCAGGGAGGACGCCGCGGCAAGGCCAAGCAGCGGCAAGGTGACCGACCTCCCCGGGGCCGCGACAAGGATGAAGAAGACGACGACGATGACATGGAGGATGAAGATAACAGCGAGCAGGAGTTCCAGAAGGCCACGGAAGTCCTGTGCGTCGACGGTGGCGCCTCTCTGCATACTTCCCACCGCCAACTCAAGCAGTGGGTGCGGGAAGTAAATGCAGCAGAGCCGCCCGTGGAGTCGCGCAGGCTCCTCAAGTGGTCCAGCACGCCCATCATTTTTGATCTTGAGGATCACCCTGACCGCACCACAGCGGTCGGGTGCTTGCCGATGTTGGTCTCACCAACCATCCGCAACCTCAAGGTCACCAAAATGTTGGTTGACGGCGGGGCCGGGCTGAACTTGATCTCCTCAGCTGTGATCAAGAAACTCCAAATCCCAGATGGCGAGCTCGAAGAGACTGGTTCGTTCCAAGGAATAAACCCGGGGAGGAGCAAGCCCAAGGGGAAGATAACTTTGCCAGTGACCTTTGGCGGGGAGCTCAACTTCAGAACTGAGCGCATCACATTCGACGTCGCCGATATACCATTGCCATATAATGGAATACTCGGCCGTCCCGCCCTCGCCAAGTTCATGGCAGCTTCCCACTACGCCTATAATGTACTCAAGATGCCGGGGCCGATAAGCGTCATCTCTGTCCATGGCGACAAGAAGGACGTGCTTATCTGCGCTGACAAGATATACCGGGACGCAGCAGCCGCGGCGGAGAGCAGTACACTTGCCGCTGAAGCTCCCGGGGGGAAGAAGACCAAGACCAAGTCCAGCAAGTGCTCTGGGGCCCACTCCAGCAACCGCACCTCTTCGGAGTGCTGCACTGCCGTCGAGGACGTTCCATCGAGCTCCACCGTCAAGTGCAAGAAAGGGATGGCCGCTCCTCCGGCAACCAAGAAGGTGTCCGCCAATGAGGACTGCACTGGTGGTACCTTCACCATCAGTGCCACGCTTGACAGCAAATAGGAAAGCGCGCTCGTTGCCTTCCTGCGGGCGAATGTCGATGTGTTTGCATGGCAACCATCTGACATCCCCGGTGTTCCCAGGAAGGTAATTGAGCACAAGCTTGCTATTTGTCCTCATGCGCGGCCCGTCAAGCAGAAGGTCAGAAAGCAAGCCGTGGAGCGCCAGGAATTCATTGCCGAAGAGATCAAGAAGCTAGAAGCAGCAGGCCTAGTTAGAGGCGTGATCCATCCCACGTGGTTAGCAAATCCAGTTGTCGTGCGTAAGGCCAACGGGAAGTGGGGACTGTGTATAGACTTCACCGATGTGAATAAAGCATGTCCCAAGGATCCATTTCCCTTGCCGCGCATTGACCAGATTGTTGACTCCACCGCCGGATGCGAGCTGCTCTCTTTTCTTGATGCATATTCAGGCTACCACCAGATTTTCTTGGCCAAAGAAGATGAAGAGAAGACTGCATTTATCACTCCATGCGGCACATATTGCTTCATTCGCATGCCCTTTGGATTGAAGAATGCAGGCTCAACCTTTGCAAGGGTAGTATACACTGCTTTTGAGCCACAGATCCACAGAAATGTAGAAGCTTACATGGATGATATCGTGGTGAAGAGCAAGAGCAGGGATACACTGATCCAAGATTTGGAAGAGACATTTGAGAACCTGCGCAAGATACAGCTTAAGTTGAACCCCGAGAAGTGCGTCTTCGGAGTCCCCTCCGGCAAGCTTCTCGGGTTCTTTGTGTCACAGAGGGGGATTGAAGCCAACCCCGACAAGATTAAAGCCATCGAGCAAATCGAAGCCCCGAAGCGCGTCAAGGATGTAAGGAGACTTGCAGGTTGTGTGGCTGCCCTCAGTAGGTTCATTTCGAAGTCTGCAGAACGCGCCCTACCTTTCTTCAAAATTTTGAAGAAGGCAGGTCCTATGAAATGGACTCCGGAAGCGGAGGCAGCGCTGCAAGACTTGAAGCGGTACCTATCCTCCACTCCAATACTTGTCGCACCTAGGCCACAGGAGAAGTTGCTGCTGTACCTAGCGGCAACCAACCAACCAGGTGGTTAGTGCTGCGTTGGTAGCAGAGAGGGAGGCCGACGAGGAGTCAGCACCACCGGCAAGCGAATCCAGCGACAAGCAGGGGGCTCCTCCGGCAAGCTCTGGCCCCGACAAGGACAACTCTGCGCAGGAGCAAGAAGAGGTGCGGAAGAAGATGGTGCAGCGCCCAGTGTATTTTGTAAGTTCCCTCTTGCAGGGGGCTAGATCAGTCCCGGGCACAGTGGTAAAGCCATCGCCGTGGCAAACGGAGACGCAAGGGCGAGCGCTTTTGGGGTCGACGGCGACGGGCATTAAACGCTCTTGTCCCCCACTGTCGAAGTAGGTGGTGACCACTGTTCATCCACTGTTGCTCCACTATTCCCGCACTGTTACAACTACCACCACTATTACATTTTTACCCTTTCTCCTATGTTGACACCTGTCGGTGACCCCTTGAGCTATAAAAGGAGGCCCATGCACAACGTAGAAAGGGTTCGGAACCTAGATCACTCATTCGCTCGGTGTAGCTAGTTCTTCAAGCTCCCGAGCTCCAACACTCAATAACAAACTAAGCAGGAGTAGGGTTTTACGCGTTCATCGCGGCCCGAACCTGGGTAAACTGCCCGCGTGTGCACTACGATCTGCTCTCCGTGATCCCTCCGCTCCCTCACCGCAACGACAAGGGGCTCCGGTCCCATAGGTGCTCGTGGTGGACAGTTTCCCCCGACACTCTTACTTATCGAAAGAGGCTACAACTGATCCCCTACACTTGTGGGTTATCAAGACCTTTTTCTGGCGCCGTTGTCGGGGAGCAATAGCGTGGGGTGAATATTCTCGTGTGTGCTTGCTTGCTTTATCAGTAAGTAGATTTTATTTGCTTTTCTAAGTTGTTTTATATCTTTAGTTATGGGTAGGAAACGCAAATACCAGAAAAAATAGTGGTACCTACTGAACCAATGGTTGAAGAACCACTCAAAATCTATCACACTACTGAAGCTTATTACTTGGATCATCTTCGATCCCTATGTGCTCGGGCTGAAACCCCAACTAGCTTAGTTGAGGGAAAATATTTAGATGAGCATGCTTGTTATGTGCGACACCGCATATCCGAAAAAGGGAAACTTTTACTGGATCAAATTCATCATTTGCAATGCTATGCTTGGAATTTATGTGAAATATATTATTTTACTTGTTGTTCTGAAGACCCTACGAAACACCTTCCCTACCAATGTGAGTTTAGTGATAAGGAATCGTATCTTCGTATGCTAAGGGTGTTTATAATTACTATAATGTTCAACAAATTGAAGAATTTGTTGCTTTTAAGGGTGCTTATGAAATTGCTTCTTTGATTGAAAAGTATGATGGTACTCTTTACAAATCTGAAAATTTTGCCATATTTAAATATTGTTATGATAATTATGCTTCTAATGCCTATGTTAAACCATATATTGAGTACTCCTCCGCTGTCCAAGAAGAGATTAATATTTTGCAGGAGTCTATGGAAGAAGAAATTAATGACATTGTGAGCTCATTGGATGAAAAAGATGAGGAGGAGAGCGAAGAACAAAAGGAGGGAGAGCGGATTAGCTACCCGTGACCACCTTCTAATGAGAGTAACTCTTCAACTCATACATTGTTTAATTTCCCTTCGTGCTTACCGAAGGATGAATGCTATGATCCCGTTGATTCTTTTGAAATATCCCTTTTTGATGATGCTTGTTATGCTTGTGGTCAGGATGCCAATATGAATTATGCTTATGGAGATGAACTTGCTATAGTTCCTTATGTTAAACATGAGATTGTTGCTATTGCACCCACGCATGATAGTCCTATTATCTTTTTGAGTTCTCCAAACTACATTATATCGGAGAAGTTTGCCCTTATTAGGATTATATTGATGGGTTGCCTTTTTCCATTACACATGATGATTTTGATGAATATAATATGCATGTGCTTGCTGCTCCTACTTGCAATTATTATGAGAGAGGAACTACATCTCCGCCTTTCTATGTTTCCAACATGATAAAATTGCAAGAAACTGCTTATACTATGCATTGGCCTTTACTTGATGTGCATGAATTGTTCTTGTATGACATTCCTATGCATAGGAAGAGAGTTAGACTTCGTTGTTTCATGACACATATCACTTTGTGCTCACTACTAAATGCCAAATCATTGCTAATTAAAATTGGCTTTGATATACCTTGGGATCCGGGTGGATCCATTACTTGAGCACTATATGCCTAGCTTAATGGCTTTAAAGAAAGCGATGCCAGTGAGACAACCCGAAAGTTTTAGAGAGTCATTTATTTCTGTTGTGTTCTTTTATAAAGTTTAAAAACAAAAAAAATTAAAGAGGTGAACCTAAAACTTTTTCAAAAAGAAAAGTGAAAGTAAGAAGGACGAGGACCATTGAAATGGGGGAGCTCCTTGAACTTTGTTCATACCCATGGAAACTTTGCAAAACTTGAATTACAGAAAATTTTCAACAAAAATAATTATCCCCTTGTACAATTCCATTGTATTATAAAAATAATGTGCCAAGAGTTTCCTTTAGGATGATTAAACTGCTTGTTGGTTTGTGCGGTGCAGAAACAGAAACTTTGGCTGTAGTGCGCGATTTTACATTTTTTACCGGAACGTCGAAGGGATCTGAAACTTTTTGCAAAGTCTTGCTATACAAATTGTTGATTTTTTTCTATTTCTTCCATAATTTTTAGGGTTACAGAAGTATGGTTAATTTTCAGATTATTAGAGACCGTCCTGCTTTACAGATTGTTGTTATAGCTTCATTATTTGCATATGTTTGAATTCTTGTTGATGCCTCCTTGACTTGGGGCCATAGAATTATGCTAGCATACAGTGGGTAATTTTTGTTTATAATTATACAATTATGTTAGAGCAGTACATGCTGGGATTTTATTGATCATATGCACTAACCCCGCCCCTAAAAGTTCGGTTAAGTTTTGTGTGGATGAAGTGTTCGAGGATCGAGGAGGTCTCGATGTGAGAAGAAGGAGGAGAGGAAAGGGCTCAAGCTTGGGGATGCCCAAGTCACCCCAAGTAAATATTCAAGGAGACTCAAGCATCTAAGCTTGGGGATGCCCCGGAAGGCATCCCATCTTTCTTCAACAAGTATCGGTATGTTTTCGGATTCGTTTCGTTCACATGATATGCGTAAATTCTTGGAGCGTCGTGTGCTTTTTCTTTTTATTTTAATAAATGCACCATGCTGGTATGAGATAGTCCTTGGTTTATTTATAGAATGCTCTTTGCAATTCACTTATATCTTTTGAGTCTGGCTTTATAGAATGCTTCATGTGCTTCACTTCTATCATTTGAAGTTTGGATTGCCTGTTTCTCTTCACATAGAAAACCGCCATTTGTAGAATGCTCTTTTGCTTCACTTATAATTGTTAGAGCATGGGCATAACTTTTGTAGAAAGAATTAAAACTCTCTTGCATCACTTATATCTATTTAGAGAGTTGACAGGAATTGGTCATTCACATGGTTAGTCATAAAATCCTACATAAACTTTTAGATCGCTGAATATGATATGTTTGATTCCTTGCAATAGTTTTGCGATATAGAGATGCTAATATGTGGGAGGTACTAGTGAATGATTGTGGTCTAGTAAAAATATTGGTGTTAAGGTTTGTGATCCCCGAAGCATGCACGTATGGTCTCCTAACTATGTAACCAAATTGGGCGGATTGTATTTTGATTGTTTATCTTTGCGTGAAGCTCGGGGGCGCGCGATGGTTAACTCCTACCAACCTCCCACCTAGGAGCATGCGTCGTAGTATTTTTGCTTCGAGGGCTAATAGATTTTTCGCAATAAGTATGTGAGTTCTTTATGACTAATGTTGAGTCCATGGGTTATACGCACTCTCACCCTTCCACCATTGCTAGCCTTTCTTGTACCGCGCAACTTTCGCCGGTACCATACACCCACCATATACCTTCCTCAAAACAGCCACCATACCTACCTATCATGGCATTTCCATAGCCATTCCGAGATATATTGCCATGTAACTCCACCGTTCTGTTTATTATGACATGCACCATCATTGCCATATTGCCTTGCATGATCGTAAGATAGCTAGCATGATGTTTCCATGGCTTGTCCATTTTTTGATGTCATTACTACGCTAGATCATTGCACATCCCGGTACACCGCCGGAGGCATTCATATAGAGTCATATTATTGTTCTACTATCGAGTTGTAATATCGAGTTGTAAGTAAACAGAAGTGTGATGATCATCATTATTAGAGCATTGTCCCTTGAGAAAAAGAAAAAAAAGAAAGGCCAAAAGAAAAGAAAAAGAAAGGCCAAATAAAAAAAGGAGAAAGGCCAAATAAAAAAAGGGAGGCCCAAAAAAAGAAAAAAAAGAAAAAAAGAAAAAAGGGGACAACGGAACTGATACGTCTCAAACGTATCTACTTTTCCAAACACTTTTGATATTGTTTTGACCTCATTCTTGCATGATTTGGACTAAACTAACCCGGACTAACGCTGTTTTCAGCAGAGCTGCTTGTATGGTTTATTTGCGTGCAGGAAAACGGATTTTTAAGCATCTCAGAAAAATCCACGAAAAATCACGAAAAATCCACGCACCCGAAGAAACAAAATGCCAGAAGTGGGGCCAGAGGGGGGCCAGGGGGTGCCCAGGCGCCCTGTGGGCACGTCCCCCCTGGGCCACGCCGGGGGGGCGCCTGTGTGGGGCCCACACCCCCTGGTGCCCTACTTTAGCCCGTATTTTTCCTCCCGACGCAGAAACCCCAGATCGGAAGTCCTTTCGCTGTTTTTCGTCGCGGAGCCGCCGCCACCCTCTGTTCTTCTTCCGGATGGCTAATCTGGAGGCTGATTTGGCCTCCGGAGAGGGGAGATCGTCGCCATCGTCATCATCATCACCACTCCATCATCCCTCCATGACTCCCCCCTTCATGTGTGAGTAATTCCCTTGCTGTAGGCGAAGGGGATGGTAGGGATTGGATGAGTTAGATCATGTAATAGTTCGTCAGATTGTTGGGGGCATGTTGCCTATCATCTAGTATGGTGTTTATCATCTTTGCTACAACTTGTTATTCTTAATGCTTGACACTTAGGGCCCGAGTGCCATGATTTCAGATCTGAACCATATGTGTTTGCATGAATATATTTGTGTTCTTGATCCTATCTATGAGTTGTATGCACCTGTTACGGTTCGGAACCGGCAATCCCAAAAGTGACAGCTTGGGACACCAAAGGGGATGGCCCGTAATTTGAGGATTACATGTATCCATTGAGTTCATTGCTTTGTTCCGGTGCTCTTTGACAGGAGCACCTTAATATCCATTAGTTCCTTTTGGCCCCGTTCATAGCGGGATGGTAGGAAAAAAGATGTTGTGCAAGTTCTTATTGCAAGCACGTACAACTACCTACGGGATACATGCCTAATGTTTGATATTTGCCTAGATGATCATTACTTTTCCGTGTGCCGTGCCCCGAGTTAGAAACTATCTCATCCATGCAACGCCCAACCATCCATCTCCCTAGCCTACAGTATTTTAAACCTTGCTTGTCACTAGTTGCCACTTCTGCCATTTACTACTGCTATTTACTTTTGCTGTTTACTTTTACTATTACTATCATCGCTATCATATCACTGTTACCACTTATCTTTTGTTGCAAGTTAGTATATTTCAGGTGCGGTTGAATTGACAACTCAACTGTTAAAGCTTATAAATACTCTTTGGCTCCCCGTGTGTCGAATCAATAAATTGGGTTATTCTTACCCGCGAAGACTATCTCGATCCCTTACGGTTGAGGGTTATCAAGTACCGTTTTCTGGCGCCGTTGCCGGGGAGCATAGAAATATTTACAAGTCTACTTGAGGTATCCTACCTGCTGCACTTTATTCACTATGGGTAAGAAAGGAGACCCTAAGGTTCCGATCTTACGATCCACTACAAGAAGAGGTACTACTCTGAGCACCAGTGCTACGCTTGATTCACCTTCTGTTATGAGTAAGTTTGCCTCACCACCACCACATGATGCTCCTACTGAATCTATTACTATGTCTGATACTCTTGATGATGCTTCTACTACTTTTGATGATGATATTAGTTCACTTGGTTATGCTCTTGAGAAACAAATTACTGCTGCTGCTGAAAATATGGAATTGAACTTCCTGTTACTCGCTACCCTATTGGTGAAACTTATGATTATCCTGATTTGAGTAAACTCCAGGAGAGGCTCCTTGATGATGATTATTATATACTTGATGAAGATTTATGCAGGGAACTGACAGAGTTTGCCGCCTCTGACCCTGAAACTATTAAGAAAATATTTGAAAACACTCTTTGAAAAACAAAACCGTTCCTAATCCTGAGTTTGCTACATCTCCTATATGCATTGATGATCCTAATTTTGATTTCTCTGTTGATCTTTCACTTATACCTATGGTTGAAGCTGACCCCTTTTATGGCAGAGAAAATGATGATGCTATTGCACACCTAACTAAACTTGGTGAGCTAGGTAGCCTGTTTACCACAGATGAGAAGATACGCTACTTTTATGTGACCAAGCTTCTTCCTTTCTCCTTGAAGGAAGGTGCAAAAGCATGGTATGATTCACTTCCATGCGGATCCATTAAGAGTCCTCAGGACTTAGCTCACTCTTTTGTTGATAAGTACTTTCCTGCTCATATGCAACATGCTGCTTTACAAAGAATTTATAATTTTAAACAGTTGCAGGATGAGTCCCTCCCTAAAGCTTGGGGGAGGTACTGCGGTTTGATTCACGCTAGACCAGGACATGGAGTTCCTAAGAATGAATTAATTGATATATTCTATGCTGGTTTAACTGATGAATCTAGGTCCTATTTGGACAGTTGTGCTGGTTGTGTTTTCAGGAAAAGAACACCGGACGATGCGGAAGATCTAATGGGCAGGATTGCCAAAAACCATGAAGATTGGTCCGTCCCTGAACCACCTCCACCAACAAAGAAGAGGGGCATGTTTGTTCTAAGCCCCGAGGATATGCAAGAAGCAAAGAAGTCTATTAAAGAGAAAGGTATTAAAGCTGAAGACGTGAAGAATCTACCCCCTATTGAGAAGCTGTGTGAGCCTACCACTCACCCTCCTATGGTAGAGGTACACTCTCTTTTAGATTTCAACGCAAGTGACATCCCTCATGGTAAGCCTCCTGATCAATGTTTAGATGAGTTTGATAATTTTATTATGAAACAGAATCATTTTAATGAGAGGATAGCAAGTCAGTTGCATGATAATTCCCTTGCTATCAAAAAGTTGCTTGGTGTTTTAGATAGAACAGTTAATGATGTTCAATGTCTTGTGAAGCATTTTCATATGGTTCAAACTCAGCTCGATCAAATTTCTAATGTGCAAAGAGATTTGCTTGCTAACAATGCCAAACAAGATAAATTGCAGGATTTTGGGATTAAGACCCGAGGAGGAACTAGTACTCAAGATCCTCTTTATCCAGAGGGACATCTGAAGAGAATCGAGCAAGATTCTCAAATGCAGGAAGAAGAAATTGTTGTCTCTCCAAATAAGAAAAAGAAACATAAAGAGACTGCCAATTCTAATGATCCTATTGCAGATGAAGAGCCAGCTATTGATCCCAACAGTGTATCTATCTCCGATGCTGAGACTGAAGACGGTGCTGAACCTGAAGGTAATGATAATGAGAAGAATGATCCGCCTGAAGTTCGAGAGGAAGAAGCACCTGACAAACGTAAGAGGTACACTAAAGAAGACTTCATCGCAAGAAAACATGGGAAGGAGAAAGAACCATGGGTACAGAAACCCATGCCCTTTCCAGGTAAGTCCATCAAATCTAAAGAAGAAGAGCATTACAATAAGTTTTGTGAATGGATTAAACCTCTTTTTCTTCAAATTCCTTTGACTGATGCTATTAAGTTACTTCCTTATTCAAAATATATGAAAGATATTGTCACTAACAAAAGAAAAGTTCCTAATGATGCAATATCTACTATGCTTGCTAACTATTCTTTCAGTGGAAAGATTCCTGAGAAGCTCGGTGATCCAGGTATACCCACCATTCCTTGCTCCATAAAGAATAATTATGTCAAAACTGCTTTATGTGATCTTGGAGCGGGAGTGAGTGTTATGCCTCTCTCTCTTTACGAGAGGCTCTGTTTAGAGAAACTAATTCCTATAGATATCTCCCTTCAGATGGCTGACAAGTCAACCGCTGTTCCGATAGGTATTTGTGAGGATGTTCCACTTGAAGTTGCTAATTGTTTAATTCTTACTGATTTTGTTGTGCTTGACATGCCCGAGGATGGGAGGATGTCCATTATTCTTGGTAGACCTTTCCTTAACACCGCAGGTGCTATTATTGATTGCAACAAAGGGAAGGTCACCTTTCATGTGAATGATAAAGAACACACGGTATATTTTCCGAAGAAGACCGACAGGAGGCATGCCCTCAACTCTATAGAGAATATTGAGACCGTGAAAATTGGAGAATGGGACTGTCCACTACATGTGCCTCACAAATACAAAACTATCATGGTAGGGACAATGTCCATCAAGGTAAAAGTTCAGTGATTACTTTGTAGGAGGTGATACTTTTTGCTCTATATATCGCTTGTTTGTTGGTAAGACTTGATCAACCTTACTAGTAAACGTGTTTTATATGGATAAAAAGTTGAGCTTTCTATGTTTTCATTTGTTTTTAGTATTGTCCTACTTGTTGTACCAAGTATCTATGTTTTTGAAGCTTCACAATACTACTAACTACTTCAAGTTTTCAGAGAGTTTCGCAGCTTTTTGAAACTTTGAAAAAATTTCAACAGTGAAGTTTTCAGAAAAATTCCAGAAAAATTATATTAAAAATTTCCACAACAGGAGAGACCCAGAAAGTCCAGGGACCCCCCTCCAGGTACTTCTTCTTCCCCCCTGTAGGATCGAAAGTATGTCTAGAGGGGGGGTGATTAGACTACTTGTAAATATAAAAATTCTGCCTTTTGACAAAGAACAGTTTTTGGTAGATTCACAATTATGATCAAGTCAAGTATCACCCTACACATGCAATTCTAGAGTATAGGCAGCGGAAAGTAAATTGCACATGTAGTAAAGAGAGGTGGAGAAGAGCAAACGCAATTTTGGAGACGCGGTGATTTTTCCCGTGGTTCCGATAGGTGGTGCTATCGTACATCCACGTTGATGGAGACTTCAACCCACGGAGGGTAACGGCTGCGCGAGTCCACGGAGGGCTCCACCCACGAAGGGTCCACGAAGAAGCAACCTTGTCTATTCCATCATGGCCTACGCCCACGGAGGGCTAGCCTTACTCGGGGTAGATCTTCACGAAGTAGGCGATCTCCTTGCCCTTACAAACTTCTTGGTTCAACTCCACATCTCGATGACGGAGGCTCCCAGGTGACACCTAACCAATCTAGGAGGCACCACCCTCCAAAAGGTAATAGATGTTGTAGATGATGATGAACTCCTTGCTCTTGTGCTTCAAATGATAATCTCCCCAACACTCAACTCTCCTCACTGATTTGGCTGTGGTGGAAGAAAGGATTGAGTGGAAAGCAACTTGGGAAGGCTAGAGATCAAGCTTCATATGGTGGGAGTGGAGCAACTTGATCTCAACACAAGGGTAGGTAGTTCTCTTCTCAGAAATGTAAGGTAGGAGTGGTAGTTCTTTCTGATGGCTCTCTCCATGAATGAAGAGGGGGTGGAGGGGGTATATATAGCCTCCACACAAAATCCAACCGTTACACACATATTTGAGCAATCTCGGTGGGACCGAAGTGGACAACTCGGTGAGACCGAAAGTTCAAATAATGTGAACGTTGGGGTTTTCGATGGGACTGAAAATACCATCTCGGTTAGTCCGATTTGAGTAAAGACAAGAGCATGCCAGTTTCGGTGGGACCGACTTCATCATCTCGGTGACACCGATTTGATGACAGAAGGTTACAGAAGCTTGGCAGCCCATGTTTCGGTGAAACCGATTTCAAAATCGGAATATCCGATTTTTCTAGGGTTTGGCTTATGGCTGAGGTGGTTCATCTCGGTGTGACTGAGTTTGGAATATCGGTGGGACCGAGATTACTTATGAGTGTATTTGACAGTGAGAGTTGCTGATAGTTTAGGAGATGTATCACTAAGCACTTGAGCAACCAGATCATCAACATAACCTCATCCCCTTTTAATAGTATTGGCTTTTCCTATGGACTCAATGTGATCTTGGATCACTAAACCAAAAATGGAGTCTTGAGCTTTTGCCAATGCTTGCCTTAGCATTTTGAGGGGTCCACTTCTTCAGTCATTGCCATACCCATATCACTGAACTTCTCTGAAATGATTCTCAAGTAACTATTAGTTCAATGATATATATGTTGTTATTAATTGCCAAAACCACTCGAGGATTAGTTGCACTTTCAATCTCCCCCTTTTTGGTAATTGATGACAACATATAGATCAAAGCTTCAACAAGAGATATAATCAAAGAATAATATCGTCGCTTTGAGAAGTATGTGATAAGCAAGAGCTCCCCCTAAATTTGTGCATTATTTAAGATTTGCGTTTGAATGCAAATGCACAATCGATTAGGATCATGGGTCACTCTTCCATGTCACATACATCTTGGTGGAGCGCACAAAATGATAAGAATGAACAGCATGCACCCAATCACCAAGACATGAGTAAATAGTCATACAAGATAGGAATAGCATATGATAAGCATTAAGAACACATTAAAGCATAGTATGACCAAGCACTCATTAAGGTAGCATCAAACGTAGTATCAAGCACACTGAAAGTTTCGAAAACCAAAAGTATCTCAAAGAAACCGCAAAAGAACGAAAGAGCAAAAGCGCAAAGATAACATCACTCTCTCTCTCGAAGCCCTATGATCTATACAATTTCTCCCCCTTTGGCAACAAGTTACCAAAAAGTTTGAAAAAGCATAGAGCTAAACGTCACTGTGGGCTCTGCTGGCGGCTCCCGTCTGGGTTGATGTCGGAGTAGATATGACGGCATCGGCGAAGACTTCAGCTGATGTCTGTGCTGGAGGAGTGGACACTGGAGCTGTAGCTGGAGTAACTGCTGGAACTGTAGGAGGTGCTGAAGTTGTAGTCCTGGTGTCAGTCACTGGAATAGCAGCTGATCGGGATCCTCTGGGAACCGGAGCAGTCTGTCGATGAGAATCCTGGACTAAGTCATCCTGCACAAGCTCTGCCTTATCCTGCTTTGCTTCCTCCATGTCTGCCTCAAGCTTGTTGACGGTCACTTGTATTTCAGTCAGCTTCACGTCCAGAGCGTGGATCTTCTCGTCAACAATCCTCTCTAAGCTCTCCTGAGACTGTTCAATGCTGGCCACGCGTTGTTCAATCCTTTGGGTAGCTTCAAGAATCTGCTCTCCGAAACTCTTTGGTTTAGCTGCTGCTGCTGCTGCTTCTTTGTCAGCTTTGGCTTTCTTAGCAGCTTCGATCTTGGCTTGACCTTCAACAGATGTTGGATCCTCCTCGTCCATCACAACAACATTGTCTTCATGCTCTGGCTGCAGGGGTAAGTGTTTTCTATCCAGCAAGAATTTGCACGTGCCAAACTTGGCATTGATAAGCATCTGAATCTGTGGGGCAAATCCACATGACCTTTTCTGGTTAGCTGCAGTCCTCTTAATGGTCTCTACCATTAAGTCCATCACCTTGAAAGGTGCTTTCTCATCAAGTATATGCAGCATGTTGATAGAATATCCTCTGATCATGCGATGATCTCCAGACTTGGGCATCAAGGTATGCCTCAAAATAGTATTAGTGGTAGGTAAACCTGCCTGGAGATGGTAGACTGAGCCGAGCTTCCATACTTCCAAATCTGCTGCGGGGATCTCCTTGTACATGTTCTTCATGGAATCATGATTCTTCTTTGGAATCCCATAGACATCAATATCATCTTCTCGTTGCACTGGAGCATTCAGAATTTTTGCCCATTCTTCAACAGAAGAAGAAAATCTTTGACCTTCAGTCATCCATGTGATCTTCCCATCAGGATAGAAGTGAGCTGTGGCATAGAATTGCATAATCATCTCATCGTTCCAACTGGTCAACTTCTGACCCACAAACTCTGCAACTCCACATGCAGTGAAGCTTTCATGCACATGTGGAAAGAAATCTCTGTGCTCTTTGCTGTCAATGTATTCCCAGTCAACATATCTGGTGTCTGCGACTATTGGCTTCTTGTCCATCAACACGGTCTCATAGAAGTCCTGCTGCTCTCTGGTGTGAAATCTGGGATCTACAGCAGTTCTTCTCCTCATGGCATATGGATCAGCTTGTCTCCATAGCCTGAGACCTCTATTTCCTTGCCTTCATATCCTCGGCTTGAGGATGAGCATCATTGTGAAGTGGCAGTTTTGGACGAAGTTTCAGCAACACTTGTCCTTCCTCATCAGACTCAGCTGGTGGCACATCACCCTTGTTCTTTTCAGACGCTGGAATATTTCTGGTGGTCCTCTTGGGCTTGGCAGCAGGCTTTGCTGGAGCTGCCTTAGCTTGAGCAGATTTCTTGGGCTTTGAAGTGGCTCCAGCCCTAATGGCATCACCCATGAGCTTCTGCTTCTGAGGAGCAGGCTGGGGTGCTTCTTCTTCTTCATCCTCGACTGCTGCATCTGCATGAGAATCACTATACACTACCCTCTTTCTCTTGGAGGTTTTCTTCACTTTGCTTGGAGCTGGCTCTCCCAAATTTAGCTTCTTAGCTACAGTTGACTGCTTGACTTTGCTGGTGCCCTTCTTAGACTGCTGACCTTGTTGCTCTTTGGCAACAACCTTCCTCTTAGGCTTTGAGGTCACCTCTTCCTCAGCAACGAAATCAGAATCCTCATCATCGGAATTCGTCTCCTTTCTAGCTCTGGTGGCTGCAGGAGGCATGCCACTTGGTGTACTCCTCTCACCATCATCAAATGGGCTACTAGTCTCAGGACTAGTGTCTGCCTCAGGAATGTCTGCAATAGGTGACTCTGACCTGTTCTGACTGTCACTGGCATCTGACATGGCTGACAACCTGTGAATAGATAAGGTATAGGCAGGGAAGAAGAGTTATCAAAAACTGCAGAAGTTTTTTTTTTTTTGCAAAAAAAAAATGAGTTCAAATTTTAGTTTTAAGTTTTCACAGAAGACATTTCGGTCAGACCGAGTTTCAGTTTCGGTGAATCCGAAGTGTTAAACAGAAGCTTTACACACCACTTTCGGTTTGACCGAATTGGGTTTCGGTCCTGCCGATAACACTAGGGTTTCACAGAAATTACATTTCGGTCACACCGATTTGCACAACTCGGTTGGACCGAAGGGTGCAGTGCAATGGCCAGAGGCCAAATCGGTCACACCGAAATTATAAAGTCGGTTTTACCGAGATGTGTTCCGTGGAAACCTAACCCTAAATTTTTTACTCGAATCTAGTTCAAACGAACCGATCTGGTGTAAAGGAAGATTTCAATCGTGGCAAGATATTGGGCAAACCAAACGTGCATTGAATCGGAGATGGGAGCACGAGTGGGATCAAGACTCACCCTAACTTGGTGGAGTCTCTCTACGGCGGCAACGGCGCGGAGGAGATGTCCGTTGACGGCGATGGAGACCTGCGGCGAGGGCGCACAGGCGACGACGGCGACGATCCGGAGATCAAGGCGACGGCAGCAGGGGATGTGGGGCGAAAACGTTTGAAGGAGTAATCAACGCGCGCTGCCCTTGGTATATATATCCCTTTGCTGTCGGTGGGACCGAGTTGAAAAACTCGGTGGCACCGAGATGGATAACTGCCAGGCAGTTATGCATTTCGGTCACGCCGAAAATTACAACTCGGTTTCACCGAGATGAAACCTAGATCAGTCTAAATGCTTTCGGTTTGATCGAGTTTGAATGAGTTGGTCTGACCGAAATCACTTAGAAGGTTTTGGAGGTTAGCCCTTGACGGATCGGTGGCTCCGAGTGCTCCTCACTCGGAGGGTCCGAAAATGACTTGTTCAAAGTTTGTGATTTAAGCATGAATAGAATTTGAGACAAGAAAGCATAGATAGCTAGGGGAGGTACTTAGGCATTCTTGTCCATCCATTTGGTCAGAAAAATCAAAACAACCAAAACAACAAATGGATGTCCTCGAATGGATAAAATCATGCATTCAACATGCTCACACAATAAGATAGCAAATGAAATATGTGTCAAACATGCACAACCAAAACTCTAGCAACTAGCACACAATTTGTCGATGACTAGGTCATCTTTATATGAGTATTTTGACTTAGGAGCCAAATGAGAACATTTGATCATAGGTCATACTCATCGTTTAAGCACAAGTGGGGTTACCACTTTTACATAAAGCATTGATGTGTTCACATCATTTGAAGATGCTTTAGCTCAATTTTTAGAGCAAAGCTCCCCCTAGATGTGAGAACCCCTTTTAAAAGGGTCAAACTAACCTTGGGTTGTCGTAGAAGACTTCATGTAGATGTTGAAGATGTGGGTGCTCAATGTTGATGGAGACCATCAAGAGTTGGGAGCTTCCCCTTGGATTCGGGCACTTTCAATACCTACATGGATTAGTCCCACAAGGAACAAACAAGGATATCCATGGACATAGATTGAAGTTCACAATAGATGATGTCCATGAAAGCAATGATTACCTTGTCCCTTGACTTACCAACAAGAGGGTTTGTGACTCCATGAACTAGTGCATGATATGGAAGTTGATTGCACAAGTTTTTGCCAAAATGAATGTGAGTGAAGTATGTTGGCGGAGTCACCCTCAAGAACTTTCTAGTTCTTCTTCTTCGGGATCCACATCATCTTGATGGGAATCCTTGGGGTTGTAGTTGAGCTTGACGAAGTAGAACTTGACGTTTCCTTGGGAACCCACTTGACCATGGCTTGAGGTGCTTCAATGAATGCATCAATCTCCTCTTGAAGCTTGTCCTTGGCTTTTAGCTTGTGGTCTTGTGGTGGAAGGTCATCTTGAGCTTGTTCCACATTGGAAGAAGTAGGATCATACTTCTCCTTTTGAGAAACAAACTGTGGAGTAGGATATTGACCTTCTTGCCACTCAACACCTTCAGCGTTGAACTTTCGCTCAAAACCAATTCCTTGATTCTTCCGGTGCCTTCCTTGCTTGCGAATAATTTCCTCAAAGTTCTTGCTTCCGGCAAGGCTCTTGTAGACACCTTTCTCTATAATCCCTTTCAATAAACTATTCTCTTGCTCAAGTGTAACTTGGCTTGAAACATTGTTAGTGGAATCAAGAGAACTACTAGAAGCAACAATATTAGATTTAACATGGTTATTGTTACTGCTAGAGGAAGAATTTTTCTTATGCTTGTCATGCTTAGTCTTAATGGGTGGCAAGAAATTAGACAAGAGAAGTCGTTTGGCAAGATATGAAGAACTCTTCTTTCGAAGATCGTCATTGATCGCTTTTAGAAACTCATGTTCTTGCTCTAGAGTGAGCTTCTCGAAGCGTAGCTTCTCATGAGATCTTAAGAGCTCTCTATGATCTTCTTGAGTTGTTTCATGAGCTAACTTAAGAGTGTTTAGTTCTTTAGTTAGACGCTCAATCTCCTTCATAGCATTGTCATTCGACTCTTCTCGACTATAAAGACTACTAGCATTTTCATCGTTACTAGGCTCACTAGATTTATCATGCAAGAGCTCATCTTCACTAAGCAAGTCATCCTCATCACTATTGAAGTCAATGAATTCAGGGTGTGATACCTTGGGGCCTTTAGCCATGAAGCATCTTCCAATTCCCTCATTTGGTGAATCAAATAAGTCGTAGGAGTTGGAGTTGGAGGATACGAGAGAAAGACCGGCAACACCTTCATCTTGACTGTAGTCGGAGTCGGAGTGATAGCTTCCATCGGATTGATTGTCGGAGTCGGAGCCGGAGACCCATTCACCTACGTGAGCTTGATGTCTTCTTCTTGTGTAGCTCCTTGATGACTTGTCTTTCCTCTCCGAATCCTTGCTTCTCCGAGAGAGTCTTCGTTCATAACGATCATCTCTACTCCTTCTCTCTTTCCGAGGTGACTCATCTCTTGAGCTTCTTCTTCTTGGAGATTCTCCTCTTCTCTTGTGGGGAGCCGTACACTCATTTGAGTAGTGTCCGGGTCTTCCACAATTGTAGCAGTTTCGATCACGACTAGAAGATCTCTTTTCATCATATGATCTAGACTTTGAGCTTCTCTCTTTGCCTCTATTCTTGTAGAATTTGTTGAAGTTCTTAACCATTAGGCTTATCTCTTCATTGGAAACTAACTTGTCACTTGAGGTTGTGGGAGCATCACTTGTAGCTTTGTAAGCACCACTCGACTTGTTGTGAAGCTCTTCCTTATCCTTAAGTGTCATCTCATGAGCAACAATTCTTCCAATGACTTCAGTTGGCTTGAGAGTCTTGTAGTTTGGCATCATTTGGATCAAAGTGCACACGGTGTCATACTTTCCATCCAAAGCTCTGAGAATCTTCTTGATGATGAATCGGTCGGTCATTTCTTCGCTTCCTAAGCCGGCAATCTCATTTGTGATGAGAGCAAGCCTAGAGTACATTTCAGCGACTCCTTCACCATCCTTCATCTTGAACTTGTCAAGTTGACCTTGAAGAATATCTAGCTTTGATTCTTTCACAGACTCGGTACCTTCGTGCATTTCAACCAAAGTATCCCAAATCTCTTTTGCATTTTCAAGACGGCTGATTTTGTTGAACTCCTCGGGACACAAGGCATTGAAGAGAATGTCACAAGCTTGAGCATTGTTTTGCAACATCCGCAATTCTTCCGGTGTAGCTTCGCGATCCGGAACTTTTCCTTCCTCGAAGAATTCACCTTGCATACCAACACAAATAATGCCCCATGCGGCTGGGTTATGACCAAGAATATGCATTTTCATTTTATGCTTCCAACTAGCAAAATTTGTACCATCAAAGTAAGGACCTCTACGAAAATTACCCTCACTAGACGCCATACTCTCCTAGGTTGTGAAACCAAGCTTATGGAGTCCAATGCAATGGAAACCAATACAATGGAGACCAAAGCTCTGATACCACTTGTAGGATCGAAAGTATGTCTAGAGGGGGGGTGATTAGACTACTTGTAAATATAAAAATTCTGCCTTTTCACAAAGAACAGTTTTTGGCAGATTCACAATTATGATCAAGTCAAGCATCACCCTACACATGCAATTCTAGAGTATAGGCAGCGGAAAGTAAATTGCACATGTAGTAAAGAGAGGTGGAGAAGAGCAAACGCAATTTTGGAGACGCGGTGATTTTTCCCGTGGTTCCGATAGGTGGTGCTATCGTACATCCACGTTGATGGAGACTTCAACCCACGGAGGGTAACGGCTGCGCGAGTCCACGGAGGGCTCCACCCACGAAGGGTCCACGAAGAAGCAACCTTGTCTATTCCATCATGGCCTACGCCCACGGAGGGCTAGCCTTACTCGGGGTAGATCTTCACGAAGTAGGCGATCTCCTTGCCCTTACAAACTTCTTGGTTCAACTCCACATCTCGATGACGGAGGCTCCCAAGCGACACCTAACCAATCTAGGAGGCACCACCCTCCAAAAGGTAATAGATGTTGTAGATGAGGATGAACTCCTTGCTCTTGTGCTTCAAATGATAATCTCCCCAACACTCAACTCTCCTCACTGATTTGGCTGTGGTGGAAGAAAGGATTGAGTGGAAAGCAACTTGGGAAGGCTAGAGATCAAGCTTCATATGGTGGGAGTGGAGCAACTTGATCTCAACACAAGGGTAGGTAGTTCTCTTCTCAGAAATGTAAGGTAGGAGTGGTAGTTCTTTCTGATGGCTCTCTCCACGAATGAAGAGGGGGTGGAGGGGGTATATATAGCCTCCACACAAAATCCAACCATTACACACATATTTGAGCAATCTCGGTGGGACCGAAGTGGACAACTCGGTGAGACCGAAAGTTCAAATAATGTGAACGTTGAGGTTTTCGGTGGGACCGAAAATACCATCTCGGTTAGTCCGATTTGAGTAAAGACAAGAGCATGCCAGTTTCGGTGGGACCGACTTCATCATCTCGGTGACACCGATTTGATGACAGAAGGTTACAGAAGCTTGGCAGCCCATGTTTCGGTGAAACCGATTTCAAAATCGGAATATCCGATTTTTCTAGGGTTTGGCTTATGGCTGAGGTGGTTCATCTCGGTGTGACTGAGTTTGGAATATCGGTGGGACCGAGATTACTTATGAGTGTATTTGACAGTGAGAGTTGCTGATAGTTTAGGAGATGTATCACTAAGCACTTGAGCAACCAGATCATCAACATAACCTCATCCACTTTTAATAGTATTGGCTTTTCCTATGGACTCAATGTGATCTTGGATCACTAAACCAAAAATGGAGTCTTGAGCTTTTGCCAATGCTTGCCTTAGCATTTTGAGGGGTCCACTTCTTTAGTCATTGCTATACCCATATCACTGAACTTCTCTGAAATGATTCTCAAGTAACTATTAGTTCAATGATATATATGTTGTTATTAATTGCCAAAACCACCCGGGGATTAGTTGCACTTTCACCCCCTCTCTCTCTCTTTTTCCAGAAACCCGAGTCCTGGTCTTGTTCTTGCTATTCTTGCTGTTCTTGGGGGCGATTCTTCGATCTCTCTCTACAGCCCATCATTTGAGCTGAAATTTTGAGCAAATACTCCCTGGTATGTGACTCCTCCACCCCTCCAATTAGATTTTTGATTGGTGGCCTCATTTGTGAGTATTTAGTAGTTCTTGGTGCTGTAGAGATGAGCTTGCATGCATGTGTAGAAAGTTATTTTCCAAGTTTTGATGCAAGGTTATGCCTTGGGCAAGTGAGTTGAGTAGTTTGCCTTAGCTCACTTTGTTTTAATCCTCGTTTTTGTAAATTGTAAAAAAATTCAGAAATGAGTTTGTTAGGAAGGGCAAAAGGATGGCTTGAGAAGAGGAGGCCTGCACACTCCGATCGAGTCACTAGAGCCGCAGCTTCACCATCGACTGCTAGGGTGAGCTATAATGAAGATCATGTGCCCCTGGAGTTGTTAGAAGACACAAGTCCAGCACGTGCGATGACATTTCCATGTGATGAATTCATGGAAGCTACGGGAATCAAGGATGAGTTTTATAATCTTTGTGCTAATGCAGGTTTGACACGACTCGTCACGAGCCGTGTTACTCAGTATCAGAAACTCACCTCCGGTTTCATTAACAGTTTTAGATATAATCCTGATTCAGGTGCTATTGAGTTTCAAATTTATAATGATCTTATCACCATGACTTTGGGAAATTTTTGTGAAGTAATAGGTGTGCCGAACGTTGGGAGGACGGCAAGGATGGCCACTCAGCCCTCCGAGCTGAAAACCGTCATCAACTCTCTCTGCAGCATGGGTACGAGGGATATTCATCGGTCGAAGATCTCCAGTATCTTGTTTCCTCACCTCAGGTATTTTGCATATTATATTGCTAGAGGGGTGTTAGCTCGTGACAACACGAGCAGCATTTCTGCTCCGGATATTGCTATCCTGGCAGCAACCCTCTCAGGGAGGTCTGATTATAATATTGGTACCTTAATTGCTCGACGCCTTGCTATGAACGGTAACAAGGGGGACTTATATGGTGGCATTTATGCCACACTTATCTTAGAGCACCTTGGAGGCACCCCACACCCTGATGATACTCCTTTTACTTATTTAAGCTTTGATCTTGCTGCTATGAAGAGGCATAAGTTTGTTACCATGGGTTCTGAACTTGATAACCTTGTTTATGTCTTGCGTTTCGGAACTACCGCGGAACGCAAGATCCGTCTACCTGCACCTCTTTTGTTTGATTTTTCTCGCAGGAACGGATGGTCCTTTGATGTTGTCCAGTTCGATGAGTTCATGGTCCAGCATCAGTTCCATAACCCCATGGAGGGGGTTGTGCCTGACGAGGAGAGGCACGGTGAGATACCATATTTTCAGGAAGAGACCGCCACCGAGTTTGGTGAAGGGTCTTCCTCTGTTTGGCGCTCGGAACCTTCCTTGTGGGAGACTCCGAGGAGTTCAGTGTACGCGCCATCATCCTTCTACGACCCTTGGTCTCACCACCATACCCCTGGAGCAGGAGGCTCCTGGGGGCAGTAGCTGCTACCAACTTAGGCCAAAAGCCTAAGCTTGGGGGAGTACGTGCCCTTCTCACTTTTTCATTGTATTATCCGTTTTATTCACTTTGATCTTTTCGAAGTTTTTACTCGTTCTTCTTTATTCCTCTATTTGCAAAAACAACAAAAAGATGTTCTCTTTCTTTTGCTTTTATTCAACTTTTGAAAAACCCAAAAAGATTTCCTTTCTCTCTTTAGTTTGCTTTGTTTTCAGAGATCAGCTCGAGTCCGTGATGGCATTTGATTATATTTCCTACGTTCGATCGTGCAAGTGACAAGCAGTGATGACGAAGATCGACTGAAAGGAAGCAACAAGGAAGACCGGTATGAACTCTTTCTATTTCTACTTTTGTACATATGCATGTACTTATGATCTAGAGACCAGCTTGTAGCGACATAGTGCTATGTTTACAATGCTCTTCCAGTGGTTCATGCTTTCCTTGTAGTTAGTCTCCAATAACTAGAGTATATAATGTGTTATTGAAATGATCTACATGCATCGCATTGTTCACAGTCTGGCATACTAGGGTGGTATTTCCCTTTAGAGAATTTTTGGATTGACTTGGCACATGCTTACACATGTTTAAGACTAAAAAGTCTACTTTGCCTTGATGATCTTTGAGTTTTAGAATAGTTATATCACTTTCATGCCTGATTCAATGTTGCTTTGTCGCTCTGCATGATTATGACCGTTATTGCTCTCTAGTTGGTCGCTTCCCAGTCTTTTGCTAAACCTCCACCCGTACTAAGCGGAATGACTGCTTGTGCATCCAAAACCCTTAAACCTGTTATGCCATATGAGTCCACTATACCTTCCTATACATGGTATTTACCTGCCATTCCTAACGAAGACTTTCGTGTACCATCTCGAAATTAATCAAAAGCATTTCTCTTTTTTGTGCCTATGTTTTAGCTCATGAGGAAGTAGTAGTTAATTCATGATCTCTTTAAGTTGGACAAGTTTCGCCCCTAGATTGCATGCATAATGTGCAAACCCCTAATATGAAAAGGAACTGGCATTGAGTGCGCCCGGCTCAAAAAGATAATATAACAAACGAACCCTCCTTCACGCTTTGTTCATGAGAAATCAGAAAACTTTGGCAGTGATAAACAAAGGAGATTAAGAGGATGTGATCGTCCTCATGCGGGAGCCGTTCCTCGAGACTTGTCTAGCTTAAAAAGTGATTGAGTTATCTGCTAGCATTCGTTGACGAAATATGCACCTCTCAAAAACATATTTACTTATGTTTTTAAAAACCAAGAGCTCTGGTACATGTTTAGTTTTTGTTTCCGATCACGGGTTTTTAACTTTGCCAATAAAAGCCACGGTTCGAGAGTCTCAGCTTCTTTCTTCAAAGCACTGACTAGGAGAGCATAATTGTCATTCTGAGTGTAATGTGCATTGTCCCAAAGTATTACATTGTCTTCTGCATACTTGTGATATGATTTATTCTGAAATTCTTAGTTCTAGTATCCTTTAAAACTCTGGAGGAGTCTCTGCATTTATGTTTTGCTTCACTCATGGAGGCTAGCGAGATACTGATACGTCCAAAACGTATCTATAATTTCTGCTTGCTCCATGCCACTTTTGGGTGATATTGCTATGATATTCATACACTTCCATACACTTTTAATCATATTTGGACTAACTTACTAATCCAGTGCACCCCAGTGCCAGTTTCTGTTTTCGGCTGTTTTTGTATTTCAGGTTTTCACGTTTCGAGAACTGCCCAGAAAAATACAGAAAATATATATAAAAAATCAGCGTTCCGGGAACGACACTGCTTCCGAAGGGGAGCCTGGGGGGGCCACAAGGGCTCCAGGCGCCCTGTGGGCGCCCCCCCCCCTGGGCCGCGCCGGGGGGGCGCCTCGGCCCCCCGAGAGCCCCCCGGTGCCCTACTTTGGCAGATATTTAAAGGGTCCCCCGTAACCCTTGAAACAGGACTTCTTTTCGCGATCCCATCTCTGTTCCGCCGCCGCCGCCGCTTCCAAGATCGGGAGCACGAGGAGAACTCTTCCCGGCACCCTGCCGGAGGGGAGGATCACCACCGGGAGCTTCACCACCACGGACACCTCCCGGATGACTCGTGAGTAGTCTCCCTTGGACCATGAGTCCATGACCAGTAGCTATGTGATGTTCTCCTCCCGTTCTTGTGCTTCACTAATTAGTCCTCGTGAGCTGCCCTACATGATCGAGGCACCTATGTAATCCTTATGCTGTTGCTATGTTGAGTTTGCTGGGATCCGATGGATTATGAGATTATGTTCAGATTGATCTTGAGTAATATATTTGATTCACCTCTTTTATATTTTAGTTCATAAGTAATTCTTGCATGTTCTCCGTTGTTATTTATTGCTTTGGCCAAGTAGTAGGTAGTGACTCCAAGAGGGAACGTTATGCTCGATTGTGGGTTCATGCCCCTCGATGACTAGCTTGAGTGACAGAAACATGAGTCTAGGGGATGTGCTGTTGCCACAAGGGGGAAAACAACGGTGCTTGTGCCCGCGGGTGCAAGGATTGTTTACTTTACGCAAAGTTCTTTTAATGCAGTTGTCTGTTGCATTGAGTTTACACTATGGGTGGGACTCGCAACTTAATACCAGCGAGATGTTCTGGATAGATATCTCAAGGTGGATGATTAGTAGTAGATGCAGATGGATTTCAGTCTACTTACTTTGGCGTACCGCCCATGCTTTGAACCTCAACCTTTCTTGCAATGTAGTCAGCATTGGTTTGCGTTCGTGGTCCTGTCAATTGCCCAGCTATAATTTGTTACCTCACATAGCTGTTTTTTCGTCTTTTGGGAGAGAGACATCACTAGTGAACATCATGTGACTCTGGTCCATATTACCATCATTGATCACATACACTATTTTACTTTCCGCTATTTTACTTACTATTGCAAAACACTATCTATCACTACTATCATATTGCTTTTAACCCTTTGTGAACTACAAGGCCGGAGAGATTGACAACCTCTCTGTACTCGTTGGGAGCAAAGTTATTTGTATCTGTGTGCAGGTCCACGTTGATTGCTAATTGCGTCGTTAGCAGTTGACACCTACCTGTTGAACCTAGGAGTCTCTGGGGATTCGATCCTTGGCATCTTTGCTAAGGGAAAACACTTCTACTTACTGCATCTTACACCTTCCACTTGGGGTAATCCAACGAGGGGTTCGAGGCCCATCAAGGAGTATTTTCTGGCGCCGTTGCCGGGGACTCCACTCTTCAGGATAGGGGAGTTGCATGCTATCTTTTACCTTTGCTTTTTAGTCTTGTTAGTTTACCTTTCAGTTTTCTTTATGTCTTTTCACCAGTTATGCTTATGGACAACCTTGCTATTGGATCGTTGCTTGCGGGAAGACGCCCCACACCTGTGGTGGTTGCTCCTCCCCCTACTAAAATTGTGCCCTATAAAATACCAGCTGGTATTATCAATTATGTTTTGGCTAATCGTTATGCAGGAGACAGACATCCCGGTGAACACTAGCTATATCTGTCACAATTATGTTCATTATTTAAGCTTGCAGGTGTATCAAGGGAGTTTGTCATGAGGAAATTGTTCGTCGTATCACTTATAGATAAGGCTTCAGATTGGTATAAGCTTCTCGATAACTCGCACTTGCTTGATTGGCAAGAGCTTATGTCTCTCTTTTATACTAAGTTTTATCCTCTTCATGATACTTATGTGGAGAGTAAGAGTACCTTTTTGCATGTGGATCATGGTAACAATGCTTTATGTGATGCTTATATTGTTGATTTTATTCGTGATCCCACTGAAAATTATTATGAGAAGGGAACATATGCTTATAGATATTTCAATAATATCAAGTTCCCTTTCTTTATGTTGAAGGTTTTGAAGCTGCACTTGTTTTGTCTTCCTATGCTTATTGCTTTGTGCTTCAATGAATTATTCTATTGCAATATTCCTATGCATAGGAAGCATGTTAGGCTTAAATGTGTTTGGTATTTGCTTCTTGATGCTCTCTTTTGTTCTTCAACTCTTATTCCTACGAGAGCATCATTAAAGTCTTATGCCTAGCTTAAAGGCATAAAAGAAAGCGCTTTTGGGAGGCAGCCCACATGAATAAAATTTTGCTTTTGTTGTGTCTTGATGTTGTTTACTGCTGTAGCATCATCATTGTATCTTTGCTTTTCATATTTGTGCCAAGTATAGCCTCTGATTGCTAGAAAGTTCAAAGTTGTGAGGTGCTGTCCAGGAAACAGATTCTGTCCTTGGATAGAACAATTCGTATAAAATCGCCAGATCATCTTTTTGGTCTGAATTTTTTCTACAGAGTTCTCTATATAATTGTCTTTTGTGCGTCAGTTCTGATTTTTTTGATTTGAGTTGCAGAAGTATCCCGAACAGGTCAATTACTGCCTGTTGTTCTGTTTTTCACAGATTCTGTCCTGTTTTGCCTTACCTTCACTTTGCAAATTAAGAACTTGCTTTTTCTTTGCAAAACCCTTTTGGCAATCTTGAGAAACAGTAGAACTTCAAGAATACCCTTATTTCCAGCAAGGTATAATTATTTTATTAAGGGTACTAACCTCGCTAATCAGATTATGATGAGTTATGTATGAAGGGAGTTTTCAAGTGTGCGAGGGAAGATGATAAAAAGATTCAGGAGTGTCAAGCGCTCAAGCTTGGGGATGCCCCCGTGCACCCCCAAGAAATATTCAAGGAGACTCAAGCGTCTAAGCTTGGGGATGCCCCCGTGCATCCCCTTCTCCATCAACATTATCAGTTCGTCTTTCGTTCCGCTATATTTTTATCACTTCATGTGTTATGTGCTATGCTTGGAGCGTCTTGCTTTTAGTTTTCTTTTTAGTTTTTTCATAACGAGTCGGAACTCAGCATTCCTTTATGTGGGAGAGAAACACGCTCCACCTCTACCTAGAACATTACATAGAATTTTCATGTCTATCTATGCTGTGTGTGTTCTTTATCTTTTAATAACTACTATCGTGCTTTGCTCTTAGTATTCATGCTTATCCTTTCAAAGAGCTTTTATTTAGTTGGTTGCTTGAACTCTCTTTAATTACCATGCTCACCTTATTAAGAGAGTTTGCTTCCGTTGCATGGGTTAATGTGTCTATGATAAAGATGCTACTTTAATGATGGTGCTTAGTAGTTCAGGTTTTCTTATGGTTAATCTCAAGTAGCTGGGGGGTTGTCAATGTGTCATTGGAGTACCAACTTGGTTTGTTTGCCTATGATGTGGTATGGTTTAGTAATATCTTCCTTCGAGAATTTATTTTGATTGACTTGGCGTATGCTCACACATATTCAAGACTGTAAAGAAAGTCTATCAAGCCTTGATGATCTTTTGTTTCTAAGTAGCGATATAACTACCATGCCCGATTCAATATTGCTTTGTCGCTCTGCATGATTATGACCGTCATTGCTCTCTTAGTTGGTCGCTCCCAGTCTTTTGCTAACCTCCACCTGCACTAAGCAAATTAACCATGCAATACATAGCTCATGGGAAAGTAGCCTAAAAACTATTGTGGTAAAGAAATGTTGCTTATGTATCTTATTTCTTATGAGTTGCTTGCTGAGCGGTAACCATGTTTCTGGGGATGCCATCAACTGTCACACTTTTGTTGAATATCATGTGAGTTGCTATGCATGTTCGTCTTGTCTGAAGTAAGGGTGATTTACCGTGGGTTGAATTAATATGCATATTGTTAGAGAAGAACATTGGGCCGCCAACCAAAGCCATGCATCATGGTGGAAGTTTTAGCTTGGACCTTAATCCTCAATCTCTTATGAGAATATGCTTATGCATTAAAGAGGAGTCCATCATCTATTTTCTATGTTGTCCCGGTATGGATGTCCTCAAGTTGAGATTTATCAAAAACGAGAAATCAAATGCGATCTATCTCCTTGGACCTTTGTACAGGTGGCATAGAGGTACCCCTTTGTGACACTTGGTAAAAACATATGCAATGCAATGATAACCCATGGGGATCCGAGCTAATTAGGACAAGGAGCGAGCACTATTGGTATTCGATGCATGAGGCTTGCAACTTATAAGATGTTTTATGCATGACACATATGAAGTACTACTACCGTTGACACAATTGCTTCCATGTTTCATAATAAAAAGCTCTAGCACTTCAAGCATCAACTACTGAGAGCATGATTGTCATTCTGAGTGTAATGTGCATTGTCCCAAAGTAGCATTGTTTTTTGCATGATTGTGATATCGTTTATTCTGAAATGATTGTATCTAGCCATCACTTAAACCTTGAAGGTTCCCCTGCACTTATGTTCTGCATCACTAAAGGGGGCAAGCTAGATATCACTTGATCATATTTGCACATCATGTTCATTGCAAATCCTTTTGATGTTTCAGTTTCATGTTGTAAAACTTTCAGTCATTTGTGATTTTCTCTTGAGACAACTTAGTTACTTTAGAATCATTGTCTCAGTAAGCATTTGTCATATGACTATGAGAAAGTCTTATATAGTTAATAGCATGTCACCACAGAAATTATTCTTGATATCATTTACCTACTCGAGGACGAGCAGGAATTAAGCTTGGGGATGTTGATACGTCCAAAACGTATCTATAATTTCTGCTTGCTCCATGCCACTTTTGGGTGATATTGCTATGATATTCATACACTTTCATACACTTTTAATCATATTTGGACTAACTTACTAATCCAGTGCACCCCAGTGCCAGTTTCTGTTTTCGGCTATTTTTGTATTTCAGGTTTTCACGTTTCGAGAACTGCCCAGAAAAATACAGAAAAAATATATAAAAAATCAGCGTTCCGGGAACGACACTACTTCCGAAGGGGAGCCTGGGGGAGCCACAGGGGCTCCAGGCGCCCTGTGGGCGCGCCCCCCCTGAGCCGCGCCGGGGGGGCGCCTCGGCCCCCCGAGAGCCCCCCGGTGCCCTACTTTGGCAGATATTTAAAGGGTCCCCCGTAACCCTTGAAACAGGACTTCTTTTCGCGATCCCATCTCTATTCCGCCGCCGCCGCCGCTTCCAAGATCGGGAGCACCAGGAGAACTCTTCCCGGCACCCTGCCGGAGGGGAGGATCACCACCGGGTGCTTCTCCACCACCATGGACGCCTCCCGGATGACTCGTGAGTAGTCTCCCTTGGACCATGAGTCCATGACCAGTAGCTATGTGATGTCCTCCTCCCGTTATTGTGCTTCACTAATTAGTCCTCGTGATTTGCCCTACATGATCGAGGCACCTATGTAATCCTTATGCTGTTGCTATGTTGAGTTTGCTGGGATCCGATGGATTATGAGATTATGTTCAGATTGATCTTGAGTAATATATTTGATTCACCTCTTTTATATTTTAGTTCATAAGTAATTCTTGCATGTTCTCCGTTGTTATTTATTGCTTTGGCCAAGTAGTAGGTAGTGACTCCAAGAGGGAACGTTATGCTCGATTGTGGGTTCATGCCCCTCGATGACTAGCTTGAGTGACAGAAACATGAGTCTAGGGGATGTGTTGTTGCCACAAGGGGGAAAACAACGGTGCTTGTGCCCGCGGGTGCAAGGATTGTTTACTTTACGCAAAGTTCTTTTAATGCAGTTGTCTGTTGCATTGAGTTTACACTATGGGTGGGACTCGCAACTTAATACCAGCGAGATGTTCTGGATAGATATCTCAAGGTGGATGATTAGTAGTAGATGTAGATGGATTTCGGTCTACTTACTTTGGCGTACCGCCCATGCTTTGAACCTCAACCTTTCTTGCAATGTAGTCAGCATTGGTTTGCGTTCGTGGTCCTGTCAATTGCCCAGCTGTAATTTGTTACCTCGCATAGCTGTTTTATCGTCTTTTGGGAGAGAGACATCACTAGTGAACATCATGTGACTCCGGTCCATATTACTATCATTGATCACATACACTATTTTACTTTCCGCTATTTTACTTACTATTGCAAAACACTATCTATCACTACTATCATATTGCTTTTAACCCTTTGTGAACTACAAGGCCGGAGAGATTGACAACCTCTCTGTACTCGTTGGGAGCAAAGTTATTTGTATCTGTGTGCAGGTCCATGTTGATTGCTAATTGCGCCGTTAGCAGTTGACACCTACCTATTGAACCTAGGAGTCTCTAGGGATTCGATCCTTGGCATCTTTGCTAAGGGAAAACACTTCTACTTACTGCATCTTACACCTTCAACTTGGGGTAATCCAACGAGGGGTTCGAGGCCCATCAGATACCACCTTAATATGCTCAAGCTATGTGCAATGTGATCTTGTCTTGATTTTCGGTAATATATTGTTTACTCTTAATTATTTGTGACTGGTCACTCGAAAGAAGGATTGCTCCTTGCATTGTTCTCATAAGTACTGTTTTAATACTTGCTGAACTCTTTTCGTAGTACATACTTATATACATCTAATGAAGCAAAAGAGTTTGTCAAAGTTTTCTTTGTCGCGTCTAGTTCGTTGAACTGAATTGCTTGAGGACAAGCAATATGCTAAGCTTGGGGGAGTTGATACGTCTCAAACGTATCTACTTTTCCAAACACTTTTGATATTGTTTTGACCTCATTCTTGCATGATTTGGACTAAACTAACCCGGACTGACGCTGTTTTCAGCAGAGCTGCCTGTATGGTTTATTTGCGTGCAGGAAAACGGATTTTTAAGCATCTCAGAAAAATCCACAAAAAAACACGAAAAATCCACGCACCCGAAGAAACAAAATGCCAGAAGTGGGGCCAGAGGGGGGCCAGGGGGTGCCCAGGCGCCCTGTGGGCGCGCCCCCCCCCCCTGGGCCGCGCCGGGGGGCGCCTGGGTGGGGCCCACACCCCCTGGTGCCCTACTTTAGCCCGTATTTTTCCTCCCGACGCAGAAACCCCAGATCAGAAGTCCTTTCGCTGTTTTTCGTCGCGGAGCCGCCGCCACCCTCTGTTCTTCTTCGGGAGGGCTAATCTGGAGGCTGATTTGGCCTCCGGAGAGGGGAGATCGTCGCCATCGTCATCATCATCACCACTCCATCATCCCTCCATGACTTCCCCCTTCATGTGTGAGTAATTCCCTTGCTGTAGGCGAAGGGGATGGTAGGGATTGGATGAGTTAGATCATGTCATAGTTCGTCAGATTGTTGGGGGCATGTTGCCTATCATCTAGTATGGTGTTTATCATCTTTGCTACAACTTGTTATTCTTAATGCTTGACACTTAGGGCCCGAGTGCCATGATTTCAGATCTGAACCATATGTGTTTGCATGAATATATTTGTGTTCCTGATCCTATCTATGAGTTGTATGCACCTGTTACGGTTCGGAACCAGCGATCCCAAAAGTGACAGCTTGGGACACCAAAGGGGATGGCCCGTAATTTGAGGATTACATGTATCCATTGAGTTCATTGCTTTGTTTCGGTGCTCTTTGACAGGAGCACCTTAATATCCATTAGTTCCTTTTGGCCCCGTTCGTAGCGGGATGGTAGGACAAAAGATGTTGTGCAAGTTCTTATTGCAAGCACGTACAACTACCTACGGGATACATGCCTAATGTTTGATATTTTCCTAGATGATCATTACTTTTCTGTGTGCCGTGCCCCGAGTTAGAAACTATCTCATCCATGCAACGCCCAACCATCCATCTCCCTAGCCTACAGTATTTTAAACCTTGCTTGTCACTAGTTGCCACTTCTGCCATTTACTACCGCTATTTACTTTTGCTGTTTACTTTTACTATTACTATCATCACTATCATATCACTGTTACCACTTATCTTTTGTTGCAAGTTAGTATATTTCAGGTGCGGTTGAATTGAGAACTCAACTGTTAAAGCTTATAAATACTCTTTGGCTCCCCGTGTGTCGAATCAATAAATTGGGTTATACTTACCCGCGAAGACTATCTCGATCCCTTACGGTTGAGGGTTATCAGGTACTATCTTTTTTCCACACTTGTGCTTCAAAGTAGCACCATGTTCTTCATGATAGAGAGTCTCCTATGTTGTCACTTCCATATACTAGTGGGAATTTTCATTATAGAACTTGGCTTGTATATTCCAACGATGGGCTTCCTCAAATGCCCTAGGTCTTCATGAGCAAGCAAGTTGATGCACACCCACTAGTTTTCTTTTGAGCTTTCATACACTTATAGCTCTAGTGAATCCGTTACATGGCAATCCCTACTCACTCACATTGATATCTATTGATGGGCATCTCCATAGCCCATTGATACGCCTAGTCGATGTGAGACTTTCTCCCTACTTTTGTCTACTACCACCTTCTATTCCACCCATAGTGATATGTCCATGGCTCACGCTCATGTATTGCGTGAAGAGTTGAAAAAGTTCGAAAAGTAAAGTATGAAAACAATTGCTTGGCTAACACCGGGATAGGCATGACGAGTACCTTGTGTCAAGAAAAGGGAGCATAAAAGACTATATGATTTTGTAGGGATAACATTCTTTAGCATTGATATTTTGAAAGACTTGATTGTTTGTTGGGATGCCCGAGTATTAAATTCGTTTATGTCAAATGATAGACTATTGCTTTGAATCACTCGTGTCTTAATATTCATGCCATGATTAGATTACATGATCAAGATTATGCTAGGTAGCATTCCACATCAAAAATTATCTTTTTTATCATTTACCTACTCGAGGACGAGCAGGAATTAAGCTTGGGGATGCTGATACATCTCCGTCGTATCTATAATTTTTTATTGTTCCATGCCAATATTCTACAACTTTCATATACTTTTGGCAACTTTTTATACTATTTTTTGGGACTAACATATTGATCCAGTGCCCAGTGCCACTTCCTGTTTGTTGCATGTTTTTTGTTTCGCAGAATATCCATATCAAATGGAGTCCAAACGGAATAAAAATGGACGGAGATTTTTTTGGAATATATGTGAATTTTGGGAAGCGGAACCAACATGAGACGATGCCCGAGTGGGCCACAAGGCAGGGGGCGCGCCCACCAGGTACAGGCGCGCCCTGGGCCCTCGTGGCCATTCCGTAAGACGGTTGATGCCCTTCTTTCACCGCAAGAAAGCTAATATCCGGATAAAAATCGCGTCAAAAAATCAGCCCAATCGGAGTTACGGATCTCCGGGAATATAAGAAACGGTGAAGGGCCAGAATCTGGGAATGCAGAAACAGAGAGAGACAAAGAGACAGATCCAATCTCGGAGGGGCTCTCGCCCCTCCACCGCCATGGAGACCATGGACCAGAGGGGAAACCCTTCTCCCACCTAGGGAGAAGGTCAAGGAAGAGGAAGAAGGAGGGGGCTCTCTCCCCTCGCTTCCAGTGGCACCGGAATGCCACCGGGGCCATCATCGTGTGATGGCGATCTACACCAACACCTCCATCATCTTCACCAACATCTCCATCACCTTCCCCTATCTATCTATAGTGGTCCACTCTCCCGCAACCCGTTGTGCCATCTACTTGAACATGGTGCTCTATGCTTCATATTATTATCCAATGATGTGTTGCCATCCTATGATGTCTGAGTAGATTATCGTTGTCCTATCGGTGATTGGTGAATTGCTATGATTGATTTAAATTGCTTGTGGTTATGTTGCTGTCCTTTGGTGCCCATCATATGAGCGCGCGCGTGGATCACACCATAGGGTTAGTTGTATGTTGATAGGATTACGTATTGGAGGGCAAGTGTGACAAAAGCTTCAACCTAGCGTAGAAATTGATGCATACGGGATTGAAGGGGGACCAATATATCTTAATGCTATGGTTGGGCTTTACCTTAATGAATGTTAGCAGTTGCAGATGCTTGCTAATAGTTCCAATCATAAGTGCATAGAATTCCAAGTAAGGGATGACATGCTAGCAGTGGCCTCTCCCACATAAACTTGCTATCGGTCTAGTAACGTAGTCAATTGCTTAGGGGCAATTTCGCAACTCCTACCACCACTTTTCCACACTCTCTATATTAACTTTATTTCTTCTTTATCTTAACAACCCCTAGTTTATATTTACGTGCTCTTTATATTCTTGCAAACCTATCCCACAAAAACTACAAAGTACTTCTAGTTTCATACTTGTTCTAGGTAAAGTAAACGTCAAGCGTCCGTAGAGTTGTATCGGTGGTCGATAGAACTTGAGGGAATATTTGTTATGCCTTTAGCTCCTCGTTGGGTTCGACACTCTTACTTATCGAAAGAGGCTACAACTGATCCCCTACACTTGTGGGTTATCAAGACCTTTTTCTGGCGCCGTTGCCGGGGAGCAATACCGTCGGGTGAATATTCTCGTGTGTGCTTGTTTGCTTTATCAGTAAGTAGATTTTATTTGCTTTTCTAGGTTGTTTTATATCTTTAGTTATGGGTAGGAAACGCAAAATACCAAAAAAAATAGTGGTACCTACTCAACCAATGGTTGAAGAACCACTCAAAATCTATCACACTACTGAAGCTTATTACTTGGATCATCTTCGATCCCTATGTGCTCGGGCTAAAACCCCAACTAGCTTAGTTGAGGGAAAATCTTTAGATGAGCATGCTTGTTATGTGCGACACCGCATATCTGAAAAAGGGAAACTTTTACTGGATCAAATTCATCGTTTGCAATGCTATGCTTGGAATTTATGTGAAATATATTATTTTACTTGTTGTTCTGAAGACCCTACGAAACACCTTCCCTACCAATCTGAGTTTAGTGATAATGGAATCGTATCTTCGTATGCTAAGGGTGTTCATAGTTATTTCTCTAGCACATAGGCCCGTGCGTTGCAACGGGAAAACTTATGTGTCAACTATGAAATATAAAGTTTGTTAAAGTCCCCAAAGCACTTTATTTAAATTCCTCATATTTCTCCGATCCTAGAGAAATAACTATGTTGGTCTAAATCCCTTCTCTATCTTTATTTTATTCAAGTTTTTGTTTAATTTCTCGAAAAAAAAGGTTCTGGTTAATTTTTTTTTAAAGGAGAAAGGGAGTCTAACCAGCCCAACACCAAATCCCTTTTCTATCTTTATTTTACTCAAGTTTATGTTTAATTAAAAGAAGAAAACAAAGAGAGATGGAGTCCAACCAGCCCAAAACTATTGGCCCAGCCTAAACTTTCTAGACGGATCAGCCCAACTACCCCCGTTAACAAAGAGCGAGGAGACCGATCCATCCACATCTCGTCTCTCGCTCATCACTGAGCCTCCTCTACACATCTCGTCTCTCCCTCGGCCCCTCCTGAGCACCTCCTCCATCTCCCGGCTCGTCCCCAAGCAACTGTCCTCGAGGAGTTCCCCGTCCCCATCGCCGGCCATGCTGGTACATTGTCTCCCTCTCCTTCCTTCTTTTCCCTGTGGTTCTCCTTCTCCTAACATCCGTCTCTCTCTTGTTTGCTGCTGAACGCAGGACGCCGCCGCTCCTACCAAATCTAGCCGCCGCCGGATCTGCCTCCACCGAACCAGATCCGTCTGGATCCGGCTGCCCTCGACCATCCTCGACCTCATCTACTCCTCCAATCGCCGTCGACGGATCTTCCTCCACCGGACCGGATCCGTCCGGATCCGGCTGCCCTCGACCGCCCTCGGCCTCATCTGTGCGTCCTGTAGCCGGATTTGATGCGCCGCCGCCGGATCCGTCAGGATTCTGCTGTCCTCGACCGTCCCCGGCCAAGTTTGCTCCTCCCGTCGCGTGATTTGATGCGCCACCTATCCGATTTCTTTGATTTAGTGGTGTTGCAATTGGCTTTTCTTTGATCGATTATTTGATAGACCGAATCCTTCCCTTGTGATTATCCTCATCTCTGTGTCCTGATTTCTGTGGTCGCTTGTTGAATCATCAATGTCTACCTATTTGAACCAGTGAGATTAGGTGTGAAGAAGCGATGTGGTATTATTACTTAGCCAAGTCATATAACATTTTCGGCATGATCCCAGGATGGCAAGGACAATGCTTATTAGCATATGAAGCCCAGTACGGGCGGCGTGGAGGACGCGTCATGAATCTGAAATATGGAACTTTTTTTAACTTATATGCTGGACTGCGGTTTAATTAGTTAAAACCATAAGGGGCTTTTTGCAAATAGTGCACAGTGACAGACGACCAGAAACCCAATTTTCTTTATTATTAGGTAAAGACTATGATGTTCAACAAATCGAAGAATGTGTTGCTTTTAAGGGTGCTTTTGAAATTGCTTCTTTGATTGAAAAGTATGATGCTACTCTTTACAAATATGAAAAATTTGCCATATTTAAATATTGTTATGATAATTATGCTTCTAATGCCTATGTTAAACCATATATTGAGTACTCCTCCGCTGTCCAAGAAGAGACTAATATTTTGCAGGAGTCTATGGAAGAAGAAATTAATGACATTGTGAGCTCATTGGATGAAAAGGATGAGGAGGAGAGCGAAGAACAAAAGGAGGAAGACTGGATTAGCTACCCATGCCCACCTTCTAATGAGAGTAACTCTTTAACTCATACATTGTTTAATTTCCCTTCGTGCTTACCAAAGGATGAATGCTATGATATCGTTGATTCTTTTGGAATATTTGTTCTGCCTTTAGCTCCTCGTTGGGTTCGACACTCTTACTTATCAAAAGAGGCTACAACTGACCCCCTACACTTGTAGGTTATCAAGACTCACCACCGTGCGTGAGTAATCCCATTGTAGGCTTGCTGGACGGTGATGGGTTGGATGAGATTTACCATGTAATCGAGTTAGTTTCGTTAGGGTTTGATCCCTAGTATCCACTATGCTCTAAGATTGATGTTGCTATGATTTTGCCATGCTTAATGCTTATCACTAGGGCCCGAGTGCCATGATTTCAGATCTGAATCTATTATGTTTTCATGAATATATGGGTGTTCTTGATCCTATCTTGCAAGTCATTAGTCACCTACTATGTGTTATGATCCGACAACCCCGAAGTGACAACAATCGGGACCACGCTCGGTGATGACCATTGTTTGAGGAGTTCATGTATTCACTATGTGTTAATGCTTTGGTCTGGTACTCTATTACAAGGAGGCCTTAATATCCCTTAGTTTCCACTAGGACCCCGCTACCACGAGACGGTAGGACAAAAGATGTCATGCAAGTTCTTTTCCATAAGCATGTATGGCTATATTCGGAATACATGCCTACATTACATTGATGAACTGGAGCTAGTTCTATGTCTCCCTAGGTTATAACTTTTACATGAGGAATCGCATCCGACATAATTCTCCATCACCGATCCAATGCCTACGAGCTTTTCACATATTGCTTGTTTCTTATTTACTTTTCCGCTGCTACTATTACAAAAACTACAAAAACACTGCCGTTACTTTTATTGCTGCTACTGTTACTTCCATATTACTTTGCTACTAAATTACCTTGCTGGAGATACTAAGTTTCCAGGTGTGGTTGAATTGACAACTCAATTGCTAATTCTTAAGAGTATTCTTTGGCTCCCCTTGTGTCGAATCAATAAATTTGGGTTGAATACTTTACCCTTGAAAACTGTTGCGATGCCCTACACTTGTGGGTTATCATGAACACACGTAGGCTTAGAGAAAGTCTTGCCAACGTTGAAGCATATGTCAAGATGCGGGATAAAAAGTTGAAGGTGGAGAATGAGCTCAGATTTTTTTAATCAGACTTTGCTAAGATGGTGTTGGCGAAGGAGGAGGCACTTTCCTAGTTGGCCCGTGCAAAACGGGTTCATACTGAACTAAAAGCAGAGGTGGATAAGACGAGCCTGGATGATCTCAATTAGGGAAATGAATATATTGTTCTTATGAAGTTGAACTAGCTATATGTTGTACTGTGCTGGTTTCATGTAGCTACCCTACGGTGACGTTATAATATATTTATGTGCCTAATATGAAATTGGCAAACAGTTGTTCGATATGAAATGTGAATTTGCGCAATACTGGAATTATTAATTGTAAACTAATAAACCTGCTTAATGTGTCATGGACCTTTGCAAATGGTTCTAGCAGTAAAAGCGCTTGCGATGGATAGCCCAATGTCACACAATTTTCTTCATCAAATCGTGTGTGATATAGTTGATAAAAGCAAACAGTTAACCAAGGAAGACCGTGTGTGAGAGTTACACCTTTCACACACGATCCTACACATAAAACTGTGTCAGATTTATGTCCAAACGGAAACGTTTTCCCTGGATTAACTGTGTGGGATGTACATAAGAACAGAAACGTATTCCTTGGATTGATTGTGTGTGATATACATACGAACGGAATTTTTTCTGGGATTCACCGTGTGGGATGTACATACCTATGGAAATGATTTTCTCGGATTACCGTGTGGGATCTACATACCTACGGAAATTAATTTCTCAGATTACCGTGTGGGATGTACATACCTACGGAAATGATTGGGTTTCCATGCCTCGCCCGATTGCACGCGGCCCCAGCCTAGGTCCCAGGAGGGCCTATCCCCGATGATTTTTGGGTCGCGTGGGAAGGACACCCTATCGCACACACTCATTTGGCAACGGTTCCAAATGCCATCGCGGAAAGGGGTAAAAACGTTTTTTTAGGACCGACGCGCACTAGTGACTCTACTTGAGTATGCTGCCAAGTACGAGCCTTTTGCACTGGCTAAACATCTTTCCTAGGCTCGAACTTGCGCCTGTGATCGTTAGTGGAAGGTTTGTTGTCATGTAAGAGCTTGTGCTCCCTTTCAGTAATGAGGGCCTTGTTTACCAGAGTTTGGAAATCTGGAAAATCAAACGTAATGAGTGTGCACCGGAGGTGCTGGTTTAATCCTCCAAGAAATTGGTCAATCCTTCTTTCTTCTGTGGCCACATCATAGAGGGAGTAACGGGTCAAATGATTGAACTTATGCAAATATTCACTCACAGACTGACTTCCTTGGATGAGCGCGAGGAATTCATGCTGCTTGACCTTCATAATACCAGCAGGAATATGGTATTTATGAAATTGATCTTTGAATTTTGCCCAAGTGATTTCTTCATCAGCAGGCCACATGGCTTTCGCATTTTCCCACCATATAGCGGTAGCTCCTTCGAGATAATGTGTTGCAAACGGAACCTTGTCATCCTCTTCAGTGCGAGCAATCTCAAGCTTCTTCTCAATATTTCGTAACCAGTCGTCTGCGTCCAAAGGATCAATAACCTGACTGAAACTGGGAGGCTTGGTTCTTTGAAAATCTGTCAGTTTGGAGTGATGACCATTCTGATTTCCATTCTGCCCAACCATAGCTTGCACACTCCTTAATATTTCGAGAAGATCATTATTCCTTCTTTCCTCCAACATGCGTAAAATTTGCTCGGTGGAGGGTGGATTTGGCGGTGGAGGCGGTGGTGGAACGTTCGGCTCGGGAGAGTGCCCTGCCTGTCATGCGGAGCGGCGAACAGGGACATCCTCACAAGCGGCACTACTGCTGCCTCCCCGCGTCATCCTATTATTTGGTTTTCCCAAGACGACGCATCCGAGATGAGCAACATCCAAAAATAATGGGGAAACGCCAGCGACAGAACCCGAGAGAAAACGTAATATCAAAGAAAACACGGCGAAAAAGAAAGGGTTCCAACATAATTATACATAGACTCATACATGAAAGATAAATGACATGATAAGTTCCACTACTCTCATACATGGAACGGAACATCATGACTCATACGACTACATCCGTACATCAACATAACAACTGCGGATACTCGAACGCTCTAATGCTTTGCTGGTGCTGCGGGGTCCTCCCCTGAAGCGGACTCGGATCCTGAACTAACGATGTTAACCGAGACCTCTGGGTTAAATGTAACACGACGACGCTGCCTCGGGGGCTCTCCCTCCGAAGCAGATGCAGGATGAGACTGGAGCATCGGGGCTACGGGGTGATGACCCACAAGTGTAGGGGATCTATCATACTTCTTTCGATAAGTAAGAGTGTCGAACCCAATGAGGAGTAGAAGGAAATGATAGGCAGTTTTCAGTAAGGTATTGTCTGCAAGCACTAAAATTATCGATAACAGATAGTTTTGTGATAAGGTAATTGGTAGCAAGTGACAAATAGTAAAGGTAAATAAGGTGCAGCAAGATGGCCCAATCCTTTTTGTAGCAAAGGACAAGCCTGGACAAACTCTTATATGAAGGAAAACGCTCCCGAGGACACATGGGAATTATCGTCAAGCTAGTTTTCATCATGTTCATATGATTCGCGTTCGGTACTTCGATAATTTGGTATGTGGGTGGACCGGTGCTTGGGTGTTGTCCTTACTTGGACAAGCCTCCCACTTATGATTAACCTCTATTGCAAGCATTTGCAACTACAAAAGAAGTATTAAGGAAAACCTAAGCATAGCATGAAACAAGTGGATCCAAATCAGCCCCTTACGAAGCAACGCATAAACTAGGGTTTAAGCTTCTGTCACTCTAGCAACCCATCATCTACTTATTACTTCCCAATGCCTTCCTCTAGGCCCAAACAATGGTGAAGTGTCATGTAGTCGACGTTCACATGACACCACTGGAGGAGAGACAACATACATCTCACCAAAATATCGAACGAATACCAAAATCACATGACTACTTATAGCAAGACTTCTCCCATGTCCTCAGGAACAAAAGTAACTACTCACAAGACATATTATTGTTCATGATCAGAGGGGTATTAATATGCATAATGGATCTGAACATATGATCTTCCACCAAGTAAACCAACTAGCATCAACTACAAGGAGTAATCAACACTACTAGCAACCCACAGGTACCAATCTGAGGTTTGGGTACAAAGATTGGATACGAGAGATGAACTAGGGTTTGAGAGGAGATGGTGCTGGTGAAGATGTTGATGAAGATAACTCTCCCCAAGATGGGAGAGTTGTTGGTGATGATGGCGGTGATGATTTCCCCCTCCCGAAGGGAAGTATCCCCGGCAGAACAGCTCTGCCGGAGCCCTAGATTAGTTCCGCCAAGGTTCCACCTCGAGACGGAGGCGTCTGGTCCCAAAAGCCTCCTTATGAATTTTTCCAGGTCAAAACACCTCATATAGGAGAAGATGGGCATCGGGGGGTCATCGAGTGGCCCACGAGGCAGGGGGGCGCGCCCAGAGGGGGGGCGCCCCCACCCTCGTGGACACCATAGTGCAATAAATATCAACATAAAAGCATGATGCAAAATGGACGTATCAACTCCCCCAAGCTTAGACCTCGCTTGTCCTCAAGCGAAAGCAGATATCGAAAAATATGTCCACATGTTTAGAGAGAGAGGTGTCGATAAAAATAAAATACAGACATGAGGGCATCATAATCATTCTTATAACAGCAACACAGATATACTGTCATATGATTCTTATACTAAAGTAACAATTCATTCACAATGTCAAGTATGAATCAAAAACTTCATTGAAAACCAACAAACTATGATCTCGGTCATTGACGCAATTGCAATTTATCGTAACATCGGAAAGAGTCAACATAAGAGCTTTTCAGCAAGCCTGCATACTCAACTATCATATAGTCTTTCACAATTGCTCACACTCACGCGATACTTATGGGTATGTAGTTTTAATCTTACACAGAGAAAGATAGGGGCTTATGGTATTGCCTCCCAACCTTTTTACCTCAAGGGTAATGCCAACAGTAATGGACCATGATAACTTACATCCAATTGGGTATATATGTCAGGATCTTTCCAACACAATGTGCTTGCCAAAGGATAAAATGTAAAAAGGAAAGGTGATTTTCACCTTGACTCTTATAAGGCAAGAATAATAGATAGGCCCTTTGCAGAGGGAAGCGGAGGTTGTCATGTGCTTTTATGGTTGGATGCACAAAGTCTTAGCGCGAAAGAACGTTACTTTATATTGCCACTTGTGATAGGGACCTTTATTATGCAGTTCGTCACTTTTATTACTTCCATATCACAAGATCGTATAAAGCTTATTTCCTCCACACTAATAAATCATACATATTTTAGAGAGTTTGCAAACATGACAACTTACTTGAAGGATCTTACTCAATCCATAGGTAGGTATGGTGGACTCTCATGGCAGAACTGGGTTTAAGGATGTATGGAAGCACAAGTAGTACCTCTACTTGGTGCAAGGAGTTTTGGCTAGCATGAGGGGGAAAGGCAAGCTCAACATGTTTGATGATCCATGATAATATACTTTATTTCGAATATAAGAAAACATAACCCATTATGTTGTCTTCCTTGTCCAACATCAACTCTTTAGCATGTCATATTTTAATGAGTGCTCACAATCAAAAAAGATGTCCAAGATAGTATATTTGTATGTGAAACCTCTCTTTCTTTATTACTTCCTATTAATTGCAACGATGACCAAAACTATGTTTGTCAACCCTCAACAACTTTTATTCATCATACTCTTTATATGTGAAGTCATTACTTCCCATAAGATCAATATGATCTCTTTGATACTTTTTATATTTTCTTTTATTCTCTCATGACCAAAGTGAGGAAATCAAGCCCTTGACTCAACACTAATCTTTATTATATAGCTCACGGACTCGATTACACAGGTAAAGATCATAAAGCAAAAGCTCACAACTAGATCATGCTAACTTTATTCTACTAGATCAAGATACTACCAAAAGGAACGAACTAAGAAAAACGGTAAAGATAGGAGTGTGATGGTGATACGATACTGGGCAGCTCCCCCAAGCTCATACCCATATGATTATGTCTCCTTCTTCGAAGTCGGTGATGATGGAGTTGGAAGTAGTGATGCCGAATCATCATACATCGAGCGTAGGAGATCCTCCAACTTGCGGTTAATACCTTTGAGTGCAATTATGTGCTCCTTCAGCAAAATATTTTCACTTGTGAGATACTTGTTTTGTATTTGAGCTAACTCAATCATCTTGAAAGCTTCAATCTCAGTTGAAGTAAAAAGGTTGGGAAGGGGTTGAAGGATGTCTTCTTCTCCTATTGTCGGAGCTTGATCCTCCGTAGCCTTCTTGATCCTACTCTCCTTGTTGATCTCCTCGGGTCCTTCCCTCTTCAGCTCTATCTTCATTAGCCAAGCATCGTTGCCCTCATTGTTGGAGGAGGAAGATGACATGATGCCTGGCCTTGTTAACCCTAGCAGAAAATAGCTCGAAACAAGAACAGAGGATTTTTGCGTGATACTGTGGTCCAAACCTTTGGGAGAATATATAATGAATTCTTACCGACCAAAAGAAGTAATGTGCAAGAAATCGGAGTCCGAGAGGCACACGAGGTGCACATGAGGCAGGGGGCGCGCCCAGAGGAAGGGGGCACGCCCTTCACCCTCGTGGACGCCTCGTGTCTCTTCCGGACTGCCTCTTATTTTTCTATTTTTCTAAATATTCCAAAACGGTGAAAAATTACCATTAGAACTGTTTTGGAGTCGGTTTACTTACCGTACCACATACCTCTTCCTTTTCGGGGTCTGAATCGTTCTAGAAAGTGTCCCTTATGTATTCCTCCAGGGTTACGGTTTCAATAGCATTGGTTTCAACATTTATAGGATTACCTAAGATATAATGTTTGATTCTTTGACCGTTCACCACCTTCGGATTTGTGCCTTCGAAGTTGTTGATTTTTATGGCACCGGAACGATAGACCTCCTCGATAACGTAAGGACCTTCCCATTTAGAGAGAAGTTTACCTGCAAAAAATCTTAAACGAGAGTTGTATAGCAAGACATAATCACCTACGTTAAATTCACGCTTTTGTATCCTTTTGTCATGCCATCTTTTAACCTTTTCTTTGAATTGCTTGGCATTCTCATAAGCTTGGGTTCTCCATTCATCAAGAGAGCTAATGTCAAATTACCTCTTCTCACCGGCAAGTTTGAAATCATAATTGAGCTCTTTAATAGCCCAATATGCCTTATCTTCTAGCTCAAGAGGTAAGTGCCAAGCTTTTCCATAAACCATCTTATATGGAGACATACCCATAGGATTTTTGTATGCAGTTATATAGGCCCATAATGCATCATCAAGTTTCTTGGACCAATTCTTTCTAGACCTATTAACTGTCCTTTGCAAAATTAATTTCAGCTCTCTATTACTTAATTCTACTTGACCACTAGTCTGTGGGTGATAAGGGGATGCAATTCTATGGTTAACATCATACTTAGCAAGCATTTTACGGAAAGCACCATGAATAAAGTGTGAACCACCATCAGTCATTAAGTATCTAGGGACTCCAAACCTTAGGAAAATAACTTCTTTAAGCATCTTAATAGAAGTATTGTGATCAGCACTACTAGTTGGAATAGCTTCTACCCACTTAGTAACGTAATCAACAGCAACTAAAATATGTGTATACCCATTAGAGGAATGAAATGGTCCCATATAATTAAAGCCCCAAACATCAAATGGTTCAATAACAAGTGAATAATTCATACGCATTTCTTGACGTCTACTGATATTACCAATTCTTTGACATTCATCACAAGATAAGACAAACTTACGGGCATCCTTGAAGAGAGTAGGCCAATAGAAACCAGATTGCAATACCTTATGTGCAGTTCTATCTCCAGCATGGTGTCCTCCATAAGCTTTGGAGTGGCACTTGTGCAGGATCTGTTCCTATTCATGCTCAGGTACACAACGTCTAATAATACCATCTACTCCTTCTTTATAAAGATGTGGGCCATCCCAAAAGTAATGCCTCAAATCATAGAAGAAATTTTTCTTTTGCTGGTATGTGAAGCTAGGTGGTATAAACTTAGCAACAATATAACTAGCATAATCAGCATACCATGGAGCAGTACGAGAAGTATTTATGACAGCTAATTGCTCATCAGGAAAGCTATCATCAATAGGTTGTGGGTCATCAAGAATATTCTCTAGCCTAGACAAGTTGTCTGCAACGGGGTTCTCAGCTCCCTTTCTATCAATAATATGCAAATCAAATTCTTGCAGCAAGAGAACCCATCTAATAAGTCTAGGTTTGGCATCTTTCTTTTCCATAAGGTATTTGATAGCAGCATGATCAATGTGAATAGTTACTTTAGAATCAACAATACAAGGTCTAAACTTATCACAAGCAAATATAACTGCTAAAAATTCCTTCTTGGTAGTAGCATAATTTCTCTGGGCACTGTCTAGAGTTTTACTAGCATATTGGATAACATTCAATTTCTTATCAACTCTTTGTCCTAGAACAACACCTACAGCATAATCACTAGCATCACACATAATCTCAAAGGGTAAATTCCAGTCAGGAGGCTGGAAAATAGGTGCAGAGATCAATGCTTTCTTAAGTATTTCAAATGCTTCTAAACAATCATCATCAAAAACAAAAGGAACATCTTTTTGTAAGAAATTAGTCAGAGGCCTGGAGATTTTGGAGAAGTCCTTAATGAACCTCCTATAAAACCCGGCATGACCAAGGAAACTTCGAATACCTTTGATGTCCTTGGGACACGACATCTTTTCAATAGCATCAACTTTAGCTTTGTCAACTTCGGTACCTCTTTCAGAAATTTTATATCCCAAGACAATGCCTTCATTAACCATAAAGTGGCACTTCTCCCAATTCAAGACAAGATTAGTGTCTTCACATCTCTGCAAAACTCAATCAAGGTTGCTCAAGCAATCATCAAAAGAATTTCTGTAAACGGAGAAATCATCCATGAAAACCTCAACAATCTTTTCACAGCAATCAAAGAATATAGCTATCATGCATCTTTGAAAGGTAGCAGGTGCATTACATAAACCAAAAGGCAAAAGTCCATAAGCAAAGGTACCGAAAGGACAAGTAAAAGTGGTCTTTTCTTGATCCCCTTTTGACACTGGTATTTGAGAGAAACCAGGATAGCCATCTAGAAAGCAAAAATGAGTATGTTTGGATAACCTTTCTAGCATTTGATCAATAAAAGGCAAAGGGTAATGATCTTTCTTAGTATCTTTATTTAATTTGAGGAAATCAATTACTATCCTATAACCTGTAACAATTCTTTGCGGGATCAATTCATCTTTATCATTAGAACAACAGTCATACCTCCCTTCTTAGGAACACAATGGACATGACTTACCCACTGGCTATCAGCAACTGGATAGATTATACCTGCCTCTAAAAGCTTTAGTATTTCCTTCCTTACCACTTCTTTCATCTTAGGATTTAACCGTCGTTGATGATCAATAACCGGTTTAGCGTCCTCTTCCAATTTTATCTTGTGTTGACATAGAGTGGGACTGATGCCCTTAAGATCATCCAGAGTATATCCAATTGCAGCACGGTGCTTCTTCAGAGTTTTGAATAATTTCTCTTCTTCATGCTCCGAAAGGTTAGCACTAATAATAACATGATATATCTTCTTTTCATCGAGATAAACATACTTAAGAATATCAGGTAATGGTTTAAGTTCAAACACGGGATCACCCTTGGGTGGAGGAGGATCCCCTAGTATTTCAACAGGCAAGTTATTTTTCAATACGGGCCCATGCTTAAAGAATATTTCATCTATTTCCCTTCTCTCATTCATATACATATCTTTTTCATGGTCTAGCAGATATTGTTCTAAAGGATCGTTAGGAGGCACAACAATAGAAGCAAGACCAATAATTTCATCCTTACTAGGTAATTCTTTATCATGGGGTTGTCTACAAAATTTAGCAAAGTTAAACTCATGAGACATATCCCCTAAACCAGCAGTAACAATGTCTTTTACGCAGTCTATCTTAGCATTAACAATATTCAAGAAGGGTCTACCAAATAAAATGGGACAAAAATCATCTTGTGGGGAACTAAGAATAAGGAAATCAGCAGGGTATTTAACCTTCCACACAAAACTTCAACATCTCTAACAATCCCAACTGGTGAAATATTGTCTCTATTAGCAAGCTTAATAGTAACATCAATCCCTTCTAACTCAACAGGTGCAATAGCATGCATAATTTCTTTATATAAGGAATGTGGGATTATACTTGCACTAGCACCTACATCACATAAACCATGATTGCAATGATCTCCTATTTCAACAGAAATAACAGGCAGGCCTATAACAGGCCTATGTTTATTCCTAGCATCGGGTTTGGCTATTTTAGCAGCTTCCTCTTGGAGGTAAATAACATGTCCATCTAAATTTTCAACCAAGAGATCTTTAACCATGGCAACACTAGGTTCAACTTTAATTTGCTCAGAGGGTGTAGGTGTTCTAGTACAACTCTTACGAACCACAGTTGAAGCTTTAGCATGATCCTTTATTCTAACAGGGAAAGGTGGTTTCTCAATATAAGTAGTGGAAACAACAGGATCAACATTATAAGTGATAGTCTTTTCTTCAACTTTAATAGGTTCAACTACTTTCACTTAAATGGGAGGATGGTATTTAAACCACTTCTCCTTGGGGAGGTCAACATGAGTAGCAAATGATTCACAGAAAGAAGCTACTATCTCATAGTCAAGTCCATATTTAGTGCTAAACTCATGGAAAACATCGGTATCCATAAAAGCTTTAACACAATCAAACTTAGGTGTCATACCTGACTCCTTACCTTCGTCAAGATCCCAATCTTCAGAGTTGCGTTCAATTCTTTCCAATAAATCCCATTTGAATTCAACAGTCTTCATCATAAAAGAACGAAAACAAGAATTATCGAGCATGGTGCGATTATTGAAAGAAAGCCGAGCATAAAAAAATTTGAATGATCATTTTTATTGAGAGCTCATGATTGGGGCATGAATATAACATTGACTTAAACCTCCCCCAAGCTTGAGCGATGCTTTCTCCTTCGCGAGGCCAAAAATTATATATATAATTACAATCACGATGAACCTGATGCATAGGATAGAACTTCTGATGAAATTCCAACTTCAACCGATTATAGTTCCCTGATCCAATATTATCGCATAGCCTAAACCATGTCAATGTGTCTCCCTTCAAAGATAAAGGGAAGACCTTATTCTTGATAACATCCACGGGCATACATGCAAGCTTAAATAATCCACAAACTTCATCCACATAGATTAGGTGTAAGTCGGGATGCATTGTTCCATCTCCTATAAAAGGATCATCTAGCAGTTTCTCTATCATACCCGTAGGAATTTCAAAGCAAACATTTTCAGTAGGTGTAGTAGGTTGAGGAGCAACTCTTTGCTCTTCTGGTCGGGGTGAAGATACCTCGAACAAGCCCCTCAAAGGATGATGAGCCATAGTAACACGTGATATTAAATTTCAGCACACTATAAATTTTTCCTTACCAAATTCCACTTACCAAAGGCGCTTCCCTCCCTGGAAACGGCACCAGAAAAGAGTCTTGATGACCCACAAGTGTAGGGGATCTATCATAGTCCTTTCGATAAGTAAGAGTGTCGAACCCAACGAGGAGTAGAAGGAAATGATAGGCAGTTTTCAGTAAGGTATTTTCTGCAAGCACTGAAATTATCGGTAACAGATAGTTTTGTGATAAGGTAATTGCGAGCAAGTCACAAATAGTAAAAGTAAATAAGGTGCAGCAAGATGGCCCAATCCTTTTTGTAGCAAAGGACAAGCCTGGACAAACTCTCATATGAAGGAAAACGCTCCCGAGGACACATGGTGATGTAGGGTGGAACCCTAATCAGCGGATCTTTCACGTTTTGGAGAGTATCCCACGATGAACACAGAGAACACAAGGAGGAAAACGGGGAAAACACGAGAGGAAACACTCAAATCAACACAAAGATGATCACACAAGTGCTAGATCCACGATACATAGTGCGATACACGGTCCATTGTCAACGACGGTGGTACAAGGATAGTCTTCTCCGTGAGGAGGTCTTGATTATCCCGTAGGATCTTCCCCGATGTGGAGGCCTTGAATCCGTAGTGGATCTTCTCCGAAGAGGCACACGGTCTTGTGGGAGAGAATCCACACAAGTCTGAGAAATGAGCTATCCAACAGCTACCTCTAAAGGAGGGAAGTCAACGAGTATATATTACACGGAAGGACACCGTCGGGGCGGATGTCCGCTGGTTACCGGACGTCTGGTGGTTCCGGAGGGACCGGGCGTCCGGTAATCTCCGGATTTCTGCTATTTAGCTTCTGTAATCGTTGTCACGGACGTCCGGTGGCTTCCGGTCGTCCGGTCGTCTAGGAGAGGCCGGACGTCCGGTGTCTTCCGGTCGTCCGGTGCCTGGAAGTCGCCGGTAGTCCGGTGCAGGACGGACGTCCGGTGCCTGTAGCATCTTCAGCCTTCCTTCTTCTTGTCTCGTGTACTCGTCGGGCCTGCCGTCTTGACCATTGTGCAGAGCTGTCCCGTGGCCTTCGTCCAAGTACCTGAGTATGCACAGAGTCCCTGGTGAAGGTAGAAGCCATGTCTCAAGTGAATCCGAAAGATGTAGAGAGAGGAGCGAAGTCACCTCGGTCTCGAGAGCTCTTGCACGGGCTCGAGTCATTGGTCCTTTGAGCACTTGGTGAGGCGATGGAGGGTCCATGGGGATGACCTTAGGATGCTCCGCATCATCTCCCCTCCCTTGGGAAAGATCCGACCTCGGATCGAAATCTTCATCACCATGGAAAGGAGATAGGTCCTTGACGTTGAAAGTATCGCTCACGGAGTACTTGTCTCGTGGAATGTCGATCTTGTAGGTGTTGTCGTTGTAGCGAGCTAGCACCTTGAAGGGTCCGTCGGCGCGAGGTAGAAGTTTGGACTTGTGCTCGTGTGGGAAGCGGTCCTTGCGAAGATGAAGCCAAACAAGATCTCCCGGTTGGAACACCATTGGTGCCTTGTTGACGTTGAGCTTGGTGGCGAGACGTTGGACTTGTCGCTCGATCATTGCCCTTGTATCTTCGTGCACCTTCTTGAGATAGCTTGCTCGTGCACTTGCGTCCGTGTTGATGCGCTCTTGTAGAGGTAGAGGTAGAATGTCCAATGGGGACAACGGATTGAAGCCGTAGACAACCTCGAAGGGCGACTTGCCGGTGGTCGAATGTCTTGCGCGGTTGTAGGCGTACTCGGCGATGGGCAAGCATTGCTCCCATTCCCGGATGTTCCTCTTGATCAACACACGAAGAAGAGTGGAAAGCGTGCGGTTCGTCACCTCCGTCTGGCCGTCCGTTTGTGGATGGTACGCCGAAGAAAAGAGTAGCTTGATTCCGAGCTTGGCACATAGTGTTTTCCAAAAGTAACTCAAGAACTTGACGTCCCGGTCCGACACGATCGTTTTGGGCACACCGTGTAGACGAAGTATCTCCCTACAAAAGAGAGTTGCAACATGTGAAGCATCGTCGATCTTGTTACAAGGAATGAAATGAGCCATTTTAGAGAATCTATCTACCACGACAAGCACGGAATCTTTTCCATTTTGAGTTCTAGGCAAGCCAAGTATGAAATCCATGCTTATGTCTTCCCATGGATGGTATGGAATAGGAAGAGGCATGTAAAGACCATGATATTGAGCTTTGGACTTAGCTTTGCGGCATGTAGAACATCGGTTGGTGAGGCGGGAGACGTCACGAAGCATCTTGGGCCAAAAATAGTTCTTAGAGAGGGTAGCAAACGTCTTGTCGCGTCCAAAGTGTCCCATGAGTCCTCCTCCATGAGATTCCTGCAAAAGGAGCAAACGAAGCGAAGACTCGGGAATGCAAAGTTTGTTAGCTCTCATAAGATATCCATTCTTGATGTAGTAATGTTCCCAAGAAGTGTGAGTCAAGCATTTAGCATAGGCATTAGCAAAGAAAGGATCATGCGCATAAAGATCTTTGATGTGCTCAAAGCCAATCACATTCAACTCAAGTTGTGTTACAAGCATGCATTTGCGGGAAAGCGCGTCCGCCACAACATTATCTTTGCCCTTGATGTATTTGATGACATAGGGAAAAGACTCAATGAACTCACTCCATTTAGCATGACGCTTGTTCAACTTAGTTTGACCTTTGAGATACTTGAGTGTCTCATGGTCCGTATGAAGAATGAATTCATGAGGTCGAAGATAGTGTTCCCAAACACGTAGAACTCTCACCAAGGCATAAAGTTCTTTATCATAGACGGGATAGTTAAGTTGCGCTCCCGATAGCTTCTCGCTAAAGTACGCAATTGGGCGCTTTTCTTGCATTAGCACGCCACCTATGCCGGTACCGCTAGCATCACAATGAATCTCAAACGGTTTGTCAAAGTTTGGTAAGGCTAGAAGTGGTGCGTGCGTGAGCAAGCTTTTAAGCTCATTGAACGCGGTGTCTTGCGAAGGACCCCAAATGAAGGGTGTGTTCTTCTTGCTCAAAGCGTGTAGAGGCATAGCAATGGTGCTAAAGTCCTTCACAAAACGTCAATAGAAACTGGCTAGACCAAGAAAACTACGCACTTGCATGAGATTCGTTGGTTGAGGCCAAGTTTTAATTGCTTCGATTTTAGTTTCATCAATGTGAACACCTTGAGAAGAAACGACGAATCCTAGAAAGACAACCTTGTCAACGCCAAAAGTGCATTTTTCCATATTAGCATATAATTGTTGGTTGCGAAGTGCTTGCAAAACCAGTTGGACATGGTCAACATGTTCCTCAAGCGACTTGCTAAAGACTAGAATGTCATCAAAGTAAACCACTACAAAGACGCCTATATAAGGTCGGAGAACAAAATGCATAAGACGCACAAATGTGTCGGGTGCTTCCGATAAGCCCATTGGCATAACAAGCCACTCGTATAACCCAAACTTGGTTTTGAAAGCTGCTTTCCACTCATCACCCTCTTGAATGCGAATTTGGTAGTAACCACTTTTGAGATCATTTTTTGAAAAGATGGTGGCACCACATAATTCATCAAGCATGTCGTCTAAGCGAGGAATAGGGTGACGGTATCTAACGGTGATAGCATTTATCGGACGACAATCGGAACACATGCGAAAACTTCTGTCTTTCTTAGGCACGAGGATAACCGGAACGGCACAAGGGCTTAAGCTTTCACGTACATGACCTTTGTCGATGAGTTTTTGCACTTGCCGTTGTATCTCCTTAGTTTCCTCGGGGTTGACGCGGTAGGGAGCCTTGTTGGGAAGTGGTGCACCTGGTACGAGGTCGATGCGGTGTTCGATTCCGCGAAGTGGAGGTAGACCCGGAGGTAGTTCATCGGGAAAGACGTCCGAGAATTCCTGCAACAATTTAGACAACACAAAAGGTGGAGATGGTGAAGTGTTAGTAGGTTTGGCTTCCCCTTTGCATAAGAGCACAAGGTGGAAGACGCTCGATGGGTTCTCACACACTTCTCTCATCTCACGTTTGGTGGCAAATAGAACTAGTTGCTTCTTGTCGCTCATCGTGGAGTCGCTCATATTTGGCTTGTGGCTCTCACTCTCTTTTTGGTGGCTCGCTCTCGCACCATTCTCTCCACGATTGTTGGTAGGTAAAAGCTTGTCGGCGGCTACTTGACTTGGAGACATTGGTCGAAGTACGAATTCCTTGCCCTTCATCTTGAAATGATAGTGATTTGTCCGTCCATTGTGTGTGACTCCACGATCATATTGCCATGGACGTCCAAGAATAAGGTGGCACACGGACATGGGTATCACATCACATTCAAGAGTGTCCTCGTAGGCGCCAATCTTGAAAGAGACTTGCACGGTGTGCTCGACTCGAAGAATTCCGGCGTCGTTGAGCCACTGGACCTTGTAGGGGTGAGGATGCTTCGTCTTGACCAAATGAAGCTTGTCGCATAGCTCTTCGCTTGCCAAGTTGTGGCAACTTCCTCCATCGATGATAACCTTGACAGAGCGTCCATTGATGCCGGCCTTCGTATGGAAAATGTGACATCGTTGGTCCTCATCTTGTTGATGTTGGAGTGTCAAGACTTCGGAGACAACAAGGTTGGGGCTTGAGTCATTGTCGCAAAACACTTGATGGTCTTCTTCTTCATTCCCTTGGCGATGCATAGTGACATGCTCAAGTGCTTCCATCTCATCATCGCTCATGGAGTCATAAGATCCGTCGTCGTTGATGATCATGGTGCGAACGGTCTTGCACTCAAATGACTTGTGGCCTCGTCCTTGGCACTTGAAGCATTTGATGGAGCTCGTCTTGTTATTGTCTTCGGTCGGAGGTGTAGTTGAGGAAGCTCTTGGCTTGAAGTTGTTGGTAGAAGGTGGTCGACTCGAAGTAGTCGCATTCTTGTAGCTTGACTTGTCACCGAAGTTTGTAGATGGCTTGGTAGAGGTAGGAGGGGTAGCCGAAGTCGTTGAAGCTTGGTTGTAGGAGCCGAAGTTCTTGGAGTTGAACTTGGAGTACTTGTAGTCCTCTTGAACTTGTCGCTCCGCCTTGGTTGCTTGATGCACTAGCTCGAGGAGATTGTTGTATGGTTGGAAGTCCGCAATCTTCTTGATTGGATAGTTGAGTCCATTCAAGAATCTCGCCATTGTTTGCTCGTCATCTTCCGTGATGTTTGCTCGTATCATAGCAATCTCCATCTCCTTGTAGTACTCTTCAACGGACTTGGTACCTTGCTTGAGGAGTTGTAGCTTCTTGAACAAGTCACGATTGTAGTGGGTAGGCACAAAGCATGCCCTCATGACTTCCTTAATTTGAGTCCAGGTGGTGATAGGAGGTTCGCCTTTTGCTTCTCTTCTCTCTATAATTTGCTCCCACCAAATGAGAACATAGTCTTGGAACTCAAGGGATGCCATTGCGATCTTCTTCTCTTCATCAAAGTTGTGAAGGCGAAAGATCTTGTCAACTTTCAATGCCCATGAGAGATAGTCTTCGGGGTCAATGCTTCCGGAGAACTTTGGCATGGTGAACTTGAGCTTGCCATAGCGATGCTCATCGTTGTTTCCTTGCCTATTGGGAGGGCGATCTCGATTTTGGCGGTTTGCCATATCTTGTTGCTCTTGGTGATGTAGATAATCTTGTTGGGGTTGTTGCTCTTGCCGTGCTTGAGGAGGAGCTTGTTCTTGCATTCTTGCTTGATGTCGCCTCTCTTGCATCTCATCGCGAAGGAAATCCTCTTCTTGACGAGTGTGTCGAGTGCGGGCCGCCACATTGCGATGTGCATCTTGTAGTGCTCGTTGCGCCTCCATAGCTTGAGGTTCTCGACGTTGTTGTGCTTGGCGGTTAGCCTCGGCATCTTGTTCTTCTTGATATTGACGTGCTCGCTCTTGTTGTTGTTGGCGTAGTCATTACCGTTCTTGTGCTTGCTCAAGTGTTGCTTGGTTTTGACGACGTCGGCCTTCTTGCTCGTCGAATAGCTCTTGTGAAATCTTGTCATGAAGAGGCTGCCGGTCGTCATGTCGAGCTTGACGTGCGGCTTGACGAAGAGTGTTCGACGTAGGTGTACTTGAGTCTTGCGTTGAGTCGGAGTGTCGACTTGAGCGGCTTCGTCTTTGAGATGATGTTGTGGAAGAACGTCGGTTGATTATCAATGTCCGGAGCTCATTGTATTGAGTAGTCATGTTGGTGTTGATGATGTCGAATTGTTCTTTTGTCCTTGCTTCAAATTGGCGCGCATCCTCGGCGACTTGACCAATGTACTCATGCATAGCTTCACTCTCTTGATGTAGAGCTCGTTGGACACCGAAGAGATGTAGTTTGGTGACGTAGTTGTTCGCTTCTTGAGGATCGTCGAAGATCGGGTTGGAAGATGTACTTGGCCTATCCATCATCACAAGCAAGTATGTGAGTGGGAGAAAGGAGAAGACAATATCAATGTACCTTTACCAAGGTTGAAAATGGATCAATGATCACTCAATAATGTAACCCGGAAATAGCACTATTGGTACCACTTCGTGTCGATTCTCACACCTACACAAGTAAAGCTTTGAGAGGAGCTTGGTTAGGATGTGGCACAAATTTAATGCAATCGTCAAAGTGACTCAATGATGTTGAAAATGGTTCACAATTTGCTCATGCAACAAGTAGATCACTAGAAAAGTAGCACACGGAACACACGCACGGATAGATAAATGTGGTTGTGCAACCAAGGGTGAGCGAAAATGTGGAAACCACGGAAAATGCTCGTGTTGCACAACACTAGAGAGACGCTAACCGATTGCCTAATAGGCGGATACGCACTTGTGCACGACCTATAAGAGGCAAAACGTAACGACTATCTATCACAAGTATGCTATGAGTGTATGATGTACCGATGCTTGATCACAAGATGATGTTGCTATGATGTATGATCTCCTTTGATGCAAAGCGTATGATGCTATTGTATGTTTGCTTTGTTTGGCTCTTTTGCTTAAAAGCTTGTGAGCTCTTTCTTTGGGCACTTATGCATGCTTCTCGAATAAAGGTAGCTATTGTGTATGCGGAGCACTCTTGTGGCACACGGAGATATGATGATACCAAGATGAATGTAGTATGCAATATCTATGACTATCACTAATGTGCACAAGTGTCGTGGCCCGGCAATACTCAAATGGCTAGTCTCAATGGGAAAGCTACGCAAAGATGGTTCATAGGGTGACAATGCAATTGCAAGGTAGGATGAGCGAAGTGTCGTCGATGTTACCGTCCTTGCCGAAGTTGAGCGGTGGTGTTGTCAAAGTCTTGCCGTTCCAGGGTAGCCTAAACATCCAAGGAAACAGTGAAACCACAACTCATGTATCCAAGGCAAAGGGAGACACACTTGTCAGACTCGGAGCGGGTAAGCGATGGTGGTTGCGGAAGGTGGGATGAAAGGTGGGTGGTAGCGGAAGGTGGTACGGAACTGACCAAAGTCAGCTTCGTCAGGGTTTGTCGGACGTCCGGAAGTTACCGGTCGTCCGGTCGGTCGGAAGGGGTCGGACGTCCGGAAGTTCCGGAAGTCCGGTAATAGTTTCTGTAAGCGGGGTGCCGGTCGTCCGGTGTTTAGCGGACGTCCGGTGTCTCGAAAGGTGCCGGACGTCCGGTAAACATTGATCGTCCGGTAGGTCTGGGACTGGTGTTGGTGGATCCGTGGACAAATTGGTCAAACTTTCCCGAATTCGCGGAGGAAAATTGGTGAAACGGTGGGGAAATGCTAGATCGACACGTGGCACAGCAAATCCATGGAACAAAGTCAACAAAATCTTGCCAAATCAACATATCACAAAAAAATTTGGGGCTATTTTTGTGGGGAATTTTCGAAATTGGGAAGAACACAACAAAAACAAGCTAGAAAAACAGGGTGTGGGGCTCCAAAATCGTGATCAACCTTGCTCTTGATACCAAGATGATGTAGGGTGGAACCCTAATCAGCGGATCTTTCACGTTTTGGAGAGTATCCCACGATGAACACAGAGAACACAAGGAGGAAAACAGGGAAAACACGAGAGGAAACACTCAAATCAACACAAAGATGATCACACAAGTGCTAGATCCACGATACATAGTGCGATACACGGTCCATAGTCAACGACGGTGGTACAAGGATAGTCTTCTCCGTGAGGAGGTCTTGATTATCCCGTAGGATCTTCCCCGATGTGGAGGCCTTGAATCCGTAGTGGATCTTCTCCGAAGAGGCACACGGTCTCGTGGGAGAGAATCCACACAAGTCTGAGAAATGAGCTATCCAACAGCTACCTCTAAAGGAGGGAAGTCAACGAGTATATATTACACGGAAGGACACCGTCGGGGCGGACGTCCGCTGGCTACCGGACGTCCGGTGGTTCCGGAGGGACCGGACGTCCGGTAATCTCCGGATTTCTGCTATTTAGCTTCTGTAGTCGTTGTCACGGACGTCCGGTGGCTTCCGGTCGTCCGGTCGTCTGGGAGAGGCCGGACGTCCGGTGTCTTCCGGTCGTCCGGTGCCTGGAAGTCGCCGGTCGTCCGGTGCAGGCCGGACGTCCGGTGCATGTAGCATCTTCAGCCTTCCTTCTTCTTGTCTCGTGTACTCGTCGGGCCTGCCGTCTTGACCATTGTGTAGAGCTGTCCCGTGGCCTTCATCCAAGTACCTGAGTATGCACAGAGTCCCTGATGAAGGTAGAAGCCATGTCTCAAGTGAATCCGAAAGATGTAGAGAGAGGAGCGAAGTCACCTCGGTCTCGAGAGCTCTTGCACGGGCTCGAGTCATTGGTCCTTTGAGCACTTGGTGAGGCGATGGAGGGTCCATGGGGATGACCTTAGGATGCTCCGCATCACATGGGAATTATCATCAAGCTAGTTTTCATCATGTTCATATGATTCGTGTTCGATACTTTGATAATTTTGTATGTGGGTGGATTGGTCAATCCTTCAAGAAATCGGTCAATCCTTCTTTCTTCTGTGGCCACATCATAGAGGGAGTAACGGGGAAAATGATTGAACTTATGCAAATATTCACTCACAGACTGACTTCCTTGGACGAGCGCAAGGAATTCATGCTGCTTGACCTTCATAATACCAGCAGGAATATGGTATTTATGAAATTGATCTTTGAATTTTGCCAAAGTAATTTCTTCATCAGCAGGCCACATGGCTTTCGCATTTTCCCACCATATAGCGGCAACTCCTTCAAGATAATGTGTTGCAAACGGAACCTTGTCATCCTCTTCAGTGCGAGCAATCTCAAGCTTCTTCTCAATATTTCGTAACCAGTCGTCTGCGTCCAAGGGATCAATAACCTGACTTAAACTGGGAGGCTTGGTTCTCTAAAAATCTAACAGTTTGGAGTGATGACCGTTTTGATTTCCATTCTGCCCAACCATAGCTTGCACACTCCTTAATATTTCGAGCAGATCATCATTCCTTCTTTCCTCAAACATGCGTAAAATTTGCTCAGTGGAGGGTGGATTTGGCGGTGGAGGCGGTGGTGGAACGTACAGCTCGGGAGAGTGCCCTGCCTATCATGCGGAGCGGCGAACAGGGACATCCTCACAAGCGGCACTACTGTTGCCTCCCCGCATCATCCTATTATTTGGTTTTCCCAAGACAACGCATCCGAGATGAGCAACATCCAAAAAAAATGGGGAAAAGCCTGCAACAAAACCCGAGAGAAAATGGAATACCAAAGAAAACACGGCGAAAAAGAAAGGGTTCCAACATAATTATACATAGACTTGCTACCTCTTGAGCTTGCGTTGTATTCCCTTGAAGAGGAAAGGGAGATGCAACACAATAGCGTAAGTATTTCCCTGAGTTTTTTAGAACCAAGGTATCAATCCAGTAGGAGACCACACGCCAATCCCTCGCACCTGCACAAACAAATAAGAACTTTGCAGCCAACGCGATAAGGGGTTGTCAATCCCTTTACGGTCACTTACGAGAGTGAGATCTGATAGAGATGATAAGATAATATTTTTGGTATTTTTGATATAGAAACAGAAAGTAAAGAAAGCAAATAAACAACGGCGGCATAAATTGGCTAGTTGACGGGAAAGTAATATGATAAAGATAGACCCGGGGGCCATAGTTTTCTCTAGTGGCTTCTCTCATGATAGCGGTATTCTACGGCGGGTAAACAAATTACTGTCGAGCAATTGATAGAAAAGCGAATAATTATGAGACTATCTAGGCATGATCATTGTATATAAGCATCACGTCTGAGACAAGTAGACCGAAACGATTCTGTATCTACTACTATTACTCCACACATCGACCGCTATCCAGCATGCATCTAGTGTATTGAGTTCATATGAACAGAGTAACGCTTTAGGCAAGACGACATGATGTAGAGGGATAAACTCAAGCAATACGATGAAAACCCCATCTTTTTATCCTTGATGGCAACAATACAATACGTGCCTTGCTGCCCCTACTGTCACTGGGAAAGGACACCGCAAGATTGAACCCAAAGCCAAGCACTTCTCCCATTGCAAGAACTATAGATATAGTAGGCCAATCCAAACCAATAATTCGAAGAGACTTGCAAGGATATTATGAGCACACATAAAAAGTTCAGAGAAGAACCAAATATCTTTCATAGATAACCTTGATCATAAACTCACAATTCATCGGATCTCGACAAACACACCGCAAAACGTGATTACATCGAATAGATCTCCTCGAAGACCAAGGAGAACTTTGTATTGAGATCCAGAGAGAGAGAAGAAGCCATCTAGATACTAGCTATGGACCCGAAGGTCTGTGGTAAACTACTCACAACTCATGGTGAGGGCGATGATGATGATGATGAATGCCTCCGTGATGGATCCCCCTCCCGGAACAGGCTCCAAGATTGGATCTCCACGGGAACAGCAGCTACAGCGGTGGAATTAGGGTTTTCTCTCTGCTATGGAGTTTCTGGGGTACATAGGTATATATAGGAAGAAGGGGGGCACCGGGGGCCAGACGGACTGCCCTCGAGGCAGGGGGCGCGCCCTGGGAAGGGGGCGCGCCCCCCACCCTCGAGGGTGGCCCCTCTGTCCCCTGGCTTGGCCTCGAAGTCTTTCGTGCGTGATTTCCTCCAAAAATATCTCTCGCGAAGGTTTCATTCCGTTTGGACTCCGTTTGATATTCCTTTTCTGCAAAACCCTGAAATAGGCAAAAACAGCAATCTGGAGTGGGCCTTTGGGTTAGTAGGTTAGTCCCAAAAATGATATAAAAGTGAATGATAAAGCGCATTAAACATCCAAGACTTCATAAATAATAGCATGTAACAATCAAAAATTATAGATACGTTGGAGACGTATCAAGCATCCCCAAGCTTAATTCATGCTCGTCCTCGAGTAGGTAAATGATAAAGAAAGAATTTTTGATGTGGAATGCTAACCAATATAGTTTTTAAATGTAATTCTCTTAATTGTGGCATGAATGTTCAGATCTAAAAAATTCAAGATAAAAGTCTATATTGACATAAGAAATAACAATACTTCAAGCAATACTAACAAAGCAATCATGTCTTCTCAAAATACTTTGGCTAAAGAAAGTTATCCCTACAAAATCATATAGTGTTGGCTATGCTCCCTTGTTATCACACTAAATATTCATATCATGCACAACCCCGATTTCAGCCAAGCATTTGTTTTCATGCTCTATCTTTTCAAACCTTTCAACTTTCACGCAATACATGAGGGTGAGCCATGGACATAGCACTATGGGTGGAATAGAGGTGGTTGTGGAGAAGACAAAAAGAGGGAGATAGTCTTACATCGACTAGGCGTATCAACGGGCTATGGAGATGCCCATCAATAGATATCAATGTGAGTGAGTAGGGATTGCCATGTAACGGATGCACTAGAGCTAAATATGAATGAAAAGCTCAACAAAAAAAACTAGTGGGTGTGCATCCAACTTGCTTGCTCACGAAGACCTAGGGCATTTGAGTAAGCCCATCGTTGGAATATACAAGCCAAGTTCTATAACGAAAATTCCCACTAGTATATGAAAGTGACTAAACATGAGACTCTCTATGATGAAGAACATGGTGCTACTTTGAAGCACAAGTGTGGAAAAAGATAGCAGCAATTGTCCCTTTTTTTTTCTTTTTTTTTCTTTTTTTCTTTTTTTTGGGCCTTTCTTTTTTCTTTGGCCTTTTTTTTTCTTTTTATTTCTTTTTTTTGTGGAGGGGCTTTATAGATTTAGCCTTTCCTCCCATGGGAAAATGCTCTAATAATGATGATCATCACACTTTCATTACAACTTGATATTACAACTCGATACTACAACAACAAAGTATGACTCTAAGTGAATGCCTCCGGCGGTGTACCGGTATGTGCAATGAAACAAGAGTGACATGTATGAAAAGATTATGCATGGTGGCCTTGCCACGAATACGATGTCAACTACATGATCATGCAATGGCAAAATGACAATATGATGCGTGTCATATAAACGGAACGGTGGAAAGTTGCATGGCAATATATCTCGGAATGGCTATGGAAATGCCATGATAGGTAGGTATGGTGGTTGTTTTGAGGAACAATATGGTGGCTGTTTTGAGGAAGGATATATAGTGGGTTTATGGCACCGGCGAAAGTTGCATGGTACAAGAGAGGCTAGCAATGGTGGAAGGGTGAGAGTGCGTATAATCCATGGACTCAACATTAGTCATAGGAACTCATATACTTATTGCAAAAATTTACGAGTCATCAAAACAAAGCAGTCAACGCATGCTCCTAGGGGGGAGGTTGGTAGGAGTTAACCATCGCGCGCCCCCGACCTCCACACAAAGGTTGACACTCCACAAATATCTCATGCTTTAACTTAGTCACACAACGGTTCACCATACGTGCATGCTACGGGAATCACTAACCTTAACACAAAAATTTCTCAATTTCATAATCACTCCACTAGCATGACTTTAATATCACTATCCTCATGTCTCAAAACAAGTATCAAGCATCCAACATCTCTTTCTATTCGATGCACTTGATGTGAAGATTTTTACTACATTGGCATTGGATATTTATCATGTGAAGACTAGTTCTTTAGCCTAAACACTTTACCATGCTGTTTTAATAGACTCTCAAATAGATCTAAGTGAAGCATGAGAGTTCAACAATTTCTACAAAATATTACCACCACCATGCTCTAAAAGATGTAAGTGAAGCACTAGAGCAAAAACTATTCAACTCAAAAGATATAAGCGAAGCACATAGAGTGTTCTAATAATTTCTAGGCCATATTTAACTCTCTCAAATAGGTGTGTCCAGCAAGGATGATTGTGGCAAACTAACAATCAAAGACTCAAATTATACAAGACGCTCTAAGCAAAACACATAGCATGTTGCGAATAAAAATATAGCTCCAAGTATAGTTACCGATGGATGAAGACGAAAGAGGGGATGCCTTCCCGGGGCATCCCCAAGCTTAGGCTTTTTGATTATCTTGAATTTACTTGGGGTGCCATGGGCATCCCCAAGCTTGGGCCCTTGCTACTCCTTGTTCCATAGTCCATCAAAGCAATACTCAAAACTTGAAAACTTCACAACACAAAACTTAGACAAAAATTCTCGTGAGCTCCGTTAGTAAGAGAAAGCAAACCACCACTCAAAGGTACAGCAAGAAATTCATTAATTGTTTATATTGGTGTTAAACCTACTGTACTCCAAGTTTTCTATGATTCATATCCTCCAATATTACTCATAGATGCATCAGAACAAGCAAACAACACACGAAAAACAGAATCTGTCAAAAAGAGAACAGTCTGTAGTAATCTGCTGGGTTCGCCTACTTCTGGAACTCCAACAAATTCAAACTAAATTGGTAAATTTTTGCAATTTGTCTACCAATCATCAGCAAAAATAATAAACTAAAAATCACACTCCAGTAAAATCTGAAGACTACTTTAGCGAGCGCTAACGATTCTGTTTTTCACAGCAAGATCAAATAAACTTCACACAAGTCTTACCAAAGGTTCTACTTGGCACAAACACTAAACAAAACATGAAAACACATATAATCAGAGGCTAGATGCAACATTTATTCCCTAACAGCAACAAAACAAAAAACATAAAATTGGGTTGCCTCCCAACAAGCGCTATCGTTTTACGCCCCTAGCTAGGCACGATACAAGATAGATCTAGGTATTGCCATCTTTGGAAGGCAATCCATAAGTGGCTCTCATGATAGATTCATATGGTAATTTGATTTTCTTTCTAGGAATGTGTTTCATGCCTTTCCCTAATGGAAATTGGAATCTAATATTTCCTTCCTTCATATCAATAATTGCACCAATCGTTCTAAGGAAAGGTCTACCAAGAATAATAGGACATGAAGGATTACAATCTACATCAAGAACAATGAAATCTACGGGCACATAATTCCTATTGGCAACAATAAGAACATCATTAATTCTTCTCATAGGTTTCTTAATAGTGGAATCCGCAAGATGCAAATTTAAAGAACAATCATCAAGCTCATGGAAACCTAGCAAATCACACAAAGTTTTTGGGATAGTGGAGACACTTGCACCCAAATCACACAAAGCATAGCATTCATGATCTTTAATTTTATCTTTATAGTAGGTTCCCATTCATCATAAAGCTTTCTAGGTATAGAAACTTCCAACTCAAGTTTTTCTTCATAAGATTGCATCAAAGCTTCAACTTATGTTTAGTGAAAGCTTTATTTTGACTATAAGCATGCGGAGAATTTAGCACGGATTGCAACAAAGAAATACAATCACTCAAAGATCAATTATCATAATTGAATCCCTTGAAATCCAAAGTAGTGGGTTCATCACTATGCAAAGTTTTAATCTCTTCACCCCCACTTTTAGCAATTTTAGCATCAAGATCTAAAAACTCCGAATCATTGGGACACCTTAAAACAGAATCATCTCCAATCCTATTCTCATCAAGATTAATACTAGCAAACAAGGATCTAATAGGAGACACATCAATAACTTTCAGATCTTCATCTTTATTTTCACGATAACTAGAAGAACACGATTTAATATAATCTTCCCTTTTAGCATGCATTCTAACGGTTCTTTCTTTGCATTCATCAATGCAAATTCTCATGGATTTGAGAGACTCATTGATATAATGCTTAGGTAGAATAGATTTAAGTTTCAAAGAATCAACATCAAGAGTAATTCTATCCACACTTCTAGCCAATTCATCAACTTTAAGCAATTTTCTTCAAGCATAGCATTGAAATTATTTTGCGAGATCATAAACTCCTTAACACTAGTTTCAAATTTAGAATGCATCTTTCCATAAGAGTTGTTGTAGGAATTACCAAAATTATTAGAGGAATTACTAGGAAAAGGCCTAGGATTAAAATTACCTCTATAAGCATTGTTACCAAAATTATTCCTACCAACAAAATTCACATCCAAAGATTCATTGTTATTCTCAATCAAAATGGACAAAGGCACGTCATTAGGATCAGAAGAAGCATTCTTAGCAGCAAACAATTTCATAAGTTCATCCATCTTTCTACTCAAAACACTAATTTCTTCGATAGCATGCACTTTTGTACTAGTAGACATTTCGGTGTGCCATTGAGAATAATTAACCATAATATTATCTAGGAGTTTGGTAGCTTCTCCTAAGGTAGTTTCCATGAAAGTGCCTCCGGCGGCTGAATCTAAAAGATTTTTAGAAGCAAAATTCAAGCCAGCATAAAAGTTCTGAATAATCATCCATAGATTCAAACCATGTGTAAGACAATTACGTATCATTAATTTCATTCTCTCCCAAGCTTGTGCAACATGCTCATGATCTAGTTGCTTAAAATTCATAATATCGTTTCTAAGAGAGATGATCTTAGCAGGAGGGAAATACTTAGAGATAAAAGCATCTTTGCACTTATTCCACGAATCAATACTATTTCTAGGCAAAGATGAGAACCAAGTTTTAGCCTGATCTCTAAGTGAAAATGGAAATAACTTCAATTTAACAATATCGTTATCCTTATCCCTTTTCTTTTGCATATCACTCAAATCAACAAAGTTGTTTAGATGGGTAGCGGCATCTTCACTAGGAAGGCCGGAGAATTGATCTTTCATGACAAGATTCAACAAAGTAGCATTGATCTCACAAGATTCAGCATCGGTAATAGGAGCAATCGGAGTGCTAATAAAATCATTGTTGTTGGTATTGGAAAAGTCACACAATTTGGTATTGTTCTGAGCCATAGTGACAAGCAAGCAATCCAACACACACAAGCAAACAAGAAGCAAGCGAACGAAAAACACACGGCGGAAGAAGGGCAAATAAAACAGCAAAGGTGAAGTTGGGGAGAGGAAAACGAGAGGCAAATAAATGTAATGCGAAGGATAAGGGTTTGTGATAGGTACTTGGTATATGACTTTTGCGTACGCCTCCCCGGCAACGGCGCCAGAAATTCTTCTTGCTACCTCTTGAGCTTGCGTTGTATTCCCTCGAAGAGGAAAGGGAGATATAGCACAGTAGCGTAAGTATTTCCCTCAGTTTTTGAGAACCAAGGTATCAATCCAGTAGGAGACCACGCGCCAGTCCCTCGCACCTGCACAAACAAATAAAAACTTCGCAGCCAACGCGATGAGGGGTTGTCAATCCCTTTACGGTCACTTACGAGAGTGAGATCTGATAGAGATGATAAGATAATATTTTTGGTATTTTTGATATAGAAACAGAAAGTAAAGAAAGCAACTAAACAACGGCGGCAGAAATTGGCTAGTTGACGGGAAAGTAATATGATAAAGATAGACCCGGGGGCCATAGTTTTCTCTAGTGGCTTCTCTCATGATAGCGGTATTCTACGGCGGGTAAACAAATTACTGTCGAGCAATTGATAGAAAAGCGAATAATTATGAGACTATCTAGGCATGATCATTGTATATAAGCATCACGTCCGAGACAAGTAGACCGAAACGATTCTGCATCTACTACTATTACTCCACACATCGACCGCTATCCAGCATGCATCTAGTGTATTGAGTTCATACAAACAGAGTAACGCTTTAGGCAAGATGACATGATGTAGAGGGATAAACTCAAGCAATATGATGAAAACCCCATCTTTTTATCCTCGATAGCAACAATACAATACGTGCCTTGCTGCCCCTACTGTCACTGGGAAAGGACACCGCAAGATTGAACCCAAAGCCAAGCACTTCTCCCATTGCAAGAACTATAGATCTAGTAGGCCAATCCCAACCAATAATTCAAAGAGACTTGGAAGGATATTATGAGCACACATAAAAAGTTCAGAGAAGAACCAAATATCTTTCATAGATAACCTTGATCATAAACTCACAATTCATCGGATCTCGACCAACACACCGCAAAAAGAGATTACATCAAATAGATCTCCTCGAAGACCGAGGAGAACTTTGTATTGAGATCCAGAGAGAGAAGAAGCCATCTCGATACTAGCTATGGACCCGAAGGTCTATGGTAAACTACTCACAACTCATGGTGAGGGCGATGATGATGATGAAGAACGCCTCCGTGATGGATCCCCCTCCCGGAACAGGCTCCAAGATGGGATCTCCACGGGAACAGTAGCTACGGCGGTGGAATTAGGGTTTTCTCTCTGCGTATGGAGTTTCTTAGGTACGTAGGTATATATAGGAAGAAGGGGGCCACACGGGCTGCCCTCGAGGCAGGGGGGCGCGCCCTGGGAAGGGGGGCGCACCCCCACCCTCGAGGGTGGCCCCTCTATCCCCTGGCTTGGCCCCGAAGTCTTTCATGCGTGATTTCCTCCAAAAATATCTCTCACGAAGGTTTCATTCCATTTGGACTCCGTTCGATATTCCTTTTCTGCAAAACCCTGAAATAGGCAAAAAAAATAGCAATCTGGACTGGGCCTTTGGATTAGTAGATTAGTCCCAAAAATGATATAAAAGTGAATGATAAAGCCCATTAAACATCCAAGACTTCATAAATAATAGCATGGAACAATAAAAAATTATAGATACATTGGAGACGTATCAATACTCATACATGAAAGATAAATGACATGATAAGTTCCACTACTCTCATACATGGAACGGAACATCATGACTCATACGACTACATCCGTACATCAACATAACAACTGCGAATACTCGAACGCTCTAATGCTCTGCTAGTGCTGCGGGGCCTCCCCTGAAGCGGACTCGAATCCTGAACTAATGACGTTAACCGAGACCTCTGGGTTAAATGTAACACGGTGACGCTGCCTCAGGGGCTCTCCCTCCGAAACAGATGCACGATGAGACTGGAGCATCGGGGCTACGGGGTGATGACCCACAAGTGTAGGGGATCTATCGTAGTCCTTTCGATAAGTAAGAGTGTCGAACCCAACGACGAGTAGAAGGAAATGATAGGCAGTTTTCAGTAAGATATTTTCTACAAGCACTGAAATTATCGGTAACAAATAGTTTTGTGATAAGGTAATTGGTAGCAAGTGACAAATAGTAAAAGTAAATAAGGTGCAGAAAGATGGCCCAATCCATTTTGTAGCAAAGGACAAGCCTGGACAAACTCTTATATGAAGGAAAACGCTCCCGAGGACACAAGGGAATTATCGTCAAGCTAATTTTCATCATGTTCATATGATTCGCGTTCAGTACTTTGATAATTTGGTATGTGGGTGGACCAGTGCTTGGGTGCTGTCCTCACTTGGACAAGCCTCCCACTTATGATTAACCTCTATTGCAAGCATCCGCAACTACAAAAGAAGTATTAAGGCAAACCTAACCATAGCATGAAACAAGTTGATCCAAATCAGCCCCTTACGAAGCAACGCATAAACTAGGGTTTAAGCTTCTGTCACTCTAGCAACCCATCATCTACTTATTACTTCCCAATGCCTTCCTCTAGGCCCAAACAATGGTGAAGTGTCATGTAGTCGACGTTCACATGACACCACTAGAGGAGAGACAACATACATCTCATCAAAATATCGAACGAATACCAAATTCACATGACTACTTATAGCAAGACTTCTCCCATGTCCTCAGGAACAAAAGTAACTACTCACAATACATAATATGGTTCATGATCAGAGGGGTATTAATATGCATAATGGATCTGAACATATGATCTTCCACCAAGTAAACCAACTAGCATCAACTACAAGGAGTAATCAACACTACTAGCAACCCACAGGTACCAATCTGAGGTTTGGGTACAAAGATTGGATACAAGAGATGAACTAGGGTTTGAGAGGAGATGGTGCTGGTGAAGATGTTGATGAAGATAACTCTCCCCAAGATGGGAGAGTTGTTGGTGATGACGGCGGTAACGATTTCCCCTTCCCAGAGGGAAGTATCCCAGACAGAACAGCTCTGCCGGAGCCCTAGATTGGTTCCGCCAAGGTTCCGCCTCGAGAAGGCGACGTCTGGTCCTGAAAGCCTCCTTATGATTTTTTTTCCAGGTCAAAACACCTCATATAGGAGAAGATGGGCATCGGGGGGGTCCTCGAGTGGCCCACGAGGCAGGGGGCGCGCCTAGAGGGGGGCCCACCCTCGTGGAGAGGTGGTGGCCCCCCTGGTGAATCTCTTTCGCCAGATATTTTTATATTTTCTGAAACGGTGTCTCGTGGAGTTTCGGAGCTTTTTGAGTTGTGCAGAACAGGTTTCCAATGTTTGCTCCTTTTCCAGCCCAGAATTCCAGCTGTCGGCATTCTCCCTCTTCATCTAAACCTTGTAAAATAAGAGAGAAAAGGCATAAGTACTATGATATAACGTGTAATAACAGCCCATAATGCAATAAATATCAACATAAAAGCATGACGAAATGGACGTATCACGGGGGTAGCGAGAAGGGAAACCCACTCAGCACGAGCACTGAGAGGAGTCACGGCAGAGGTGCCCGAGCTACTCGAAGGAGTAACTGGTGAAATAGGCGAGCTAGAACCGAGTGGAATATAAGGGGTAAATCCCATAGACGATGGAGTAGAGAATGCTCTAGTGGAGGATAAAGCAGTGCGAGCACGTGTCACCTCTCGAGCCAGCTCCTGAATCAGAAGGTAGCTAGCAGTGATGTAGCGAGAGAGGTGGCTAGCATTGCTATCAGACTCCGGATCAATGATAGGAAAACGGACACGACCATTGTCGTGCAAGGAGGGGTAGTAGTGGAAACCTGGGTTATTCTGCATCCAGACCTCGTTAGAGCGCAACTCGACGAGGACCTCAAATGCAGCAAACGGGGTAGCCTGGGAAGCGGTAGAAGTGAAACCGCTCCTAGGGGTACGAATGTAAGTGCTGGACGATGAACTGGTGCATAGAGTAACCACTATGTGATACTCATACACGGAGCCTGCTAGACGCTCTCGGTACACACAATAGACTGGGTCGTCACCGAGAGGGTACAACCGACGCCGCACGTTACGAAGAATATGCGGTGACGTGTACGGCATCAGATGCAACTGGCACGGATATGGCACCAGAGCCATCTACACTCACAGCCATTAGTAGGTTAGAATAAAAATAAAATGAGTGCATGAAATGCAACAATCAACTATAAACACTACCAGCACTCAACTTTTAAGTCTAACTAGCATCCAGTTAACATGTTTGTAGTCTAGCGTGTCCTACAATCAGCGCGGCTCTGATACCAAGCGTTGTGGCACCCCGGCTCAGAGCAACCGGTTTACCTTGCCTTGCCAGCCCAGAGACCATGTCTTCTGGCAACACACAACATCTTGGTACAGAAAACAACCGCTTTATTGATGCTAGCGGAACATGGTTCATATTACAACAAGTTGCGAGGCCAAGCGGCTCATACGGTGCGGCTGAACAATATGTACATTATTTAGTGAACATAAAGGGGGCCTCGATCACGAAAACCATGCGGCAGCGGAATGATGACGAAGCGGGACTCCATAGCACAGGGACACCGATGTGGACATGATCTAGACTCGGACAGCACTCCGTTCCAACGAGACTTTCCTGAAATCTGGCATGACACGCCAGGTCAATACATTGAATGTACTTACAAGCTCACAACAAGCATAAGCATAATGACAAACAATACCATGATATAAAGCAAATTATCATCAATGCAAGATCATACTAGCGATGCAGTGAATAAAATCTCGTGCCTCAAGTCCCTCGGACTTGCTTACCAGACGGGTTACCTCGTAACCAAACGGTGATCTTTCTCGGATCACAAACTGACCAACAACTTGGTTTTTAAAAGGGTTGCCTCGTAACCAAACGGTGATCTTTCTCGGATCACAAACTGACCAACAACTTGGTCTCCATCATCAAAATGGTTTCCCAACCATCATCTTTCCAAAAGTGCAAAGTTATTAGCTTTAGTGTGTAAGATTATTTAAACATTAACCCATGGTGTGACCTACTTTCGAGTTGTGTCCGTAACCGTGGACTCGGCTATCGATAGATTAAATACACTCTGTAGAGGTAGCACACTATACCCACACCACGGAATCCATGGCCTCGTACTCCCATTCGGGTGGACCAACGGCATTCCGACGAAACCCCTCCATTGCCATGACACTCTCCCGGCCACTCCGACTCACTCCCCACTGGGCTGAGTCCTGGGTGGCCCCATGTCTACCAAAGACACCAACGACCACCGTCGTGGCAAAAACATAAACGGTCCCAAACGGGGACAAGGTACCATAACAGCAACGAGCACACAAGGTTATGTCTGCTTACCGGGCCAGGGTAACGCACGCCCATAACCTTCCCTCGTTGGAGGTACCGACCAGAGGCATGACAATGGACCGAATAAAGGCCTTCCCATAAAGGCAAATGTGGTTGCAGTGGGAAAAACTCGATTCAGTGGCACCATGACGCGATCAACGATATGTTCAAGTTGAGTTATTATCAGGTTCAACTTAAAATGAAAATAACCGGTGTCATGATATGCCATGAAAATGCAATCATATAACATGCATCACTTATCATTGAAAATAAATGGGTCAACTTCATCAAGTAGTAACCAAACATATCAACAACTCATAACATTTCTCTGGTTATTTTTTATTCAACAAGCTTCACCCTGCTAGTAACTTAATATAAATCATTTTCTCATTTAAGAAAATATTTACCAAACTAAATATTTTTCATAGTTATTTTATTACTTCACCACCAAGCCTTACTTCTACTGGCTTAAACTAACCTAGTTAGCTTCAAACTACTGTATACTAACCATACCAAGCTAAACAAGCATCCAAGAGAATATATAGTTATTTAAGTGATTAAATGCATGAACTAAAGTATTTATTCAAGTTGAAAAATCATAAATATTGCAATGGCACCATGAAAATGTTGTTGTGGCTTGCCTTAGTGCAGATGAGGTTCACACTCCTCCTGGTGATCCTCAAGACAAGTTTCACCTTCTGAAAACAATTAAAACATAAAAAGAAAATATCAAGAAACACACTGAAAATCACCAGAAAATCTAGACAACAGAGAAAAATCCCATTTTTGGTGAGCTGCTAGATATTTTCATTAAGAACACAATGCAAAAAGAATCAATTCATTTGGACTTATGGTTACAAAGTTGTAGTTGTTTGAAGTTCTCTGGATAAATTTGAATTGGATTTAAATAAAAACAAAACTGGGGGGCTGACGTCGAAGACGTAAACCCGCGGGGTTCCACCACTCGTACCGCTTCGGGCGCGACCAGAGTGGCTGACAGCGGGCCCCGCTGGTCAGGTGCGAGGGGGAGGAAACAGAGCATCGCGGGGCTCCGCTGGAGCACACGCCGGCGAGGAGGGCATCTTGGCCGGATCTAGAGGGATAGATTGTGAGAGAAGACCGAGGCGCACCTGCACGTACCCATAGATTAGATATGGGTGGTCGGATGGTGTCGAAACGAGCCTCTCCAGCGGCGGTAGAGAGCAGAGGTCGCCGGAGTTGGGGATGATGGCGACGAGAGGCGGCACCAGTGGCTCTAACCGGGTTGGACGGTACCACTGGAGCACGACGGGGGCTCTGGAAGAGTGGCCCGAGCCTGGGAGGAGCTGGAGCGGTGGGGGCGAACCGCGGGGATCGCCGGCGAGCTCGAGCTCGGGGACGGCGGCCCGAGGCCTGCCCGGCCGGGCTACGGCTTCCTACTATCTTTGTGGAGTGTGTGAGGTGAGTTGGTGATGCTCGAGAGGGCTGGGGAGGGCTGCATTTATAGGCGAGTGAGGTGAGGGGATCGGGCTCCGCCGGAGGACACCTGGACATGGCGCCCGGCGACGAACGACGTCAATGAGCGAGGGGGAAGGCGACGCAGCTCACGCAGGCACTTCGAGAGGACGGAGACGAGCACAGGAACGGAGGGGTGGCGACAAACACAGTGCACGACACACTGTTCGGTTGGCCGGGTCGAACCCGTGCTCGCTGCGGCGAGGTCCGGCGTCAGCAAGCGCCATGAGGGGGTTAAGGGCGTCGAGACGGTGATGGTGGCGAAGTTTGGCGAGGTGCGGCAGCCGAGGAAGTGAGCACGCGACAAACAGAGCGTTCGGCGGCCCTCAGAGCGCGTCGGCTAGCATGCTGGCACCATGCACACGCGTGGTCATCGCGTGCACTTCGGCATAGAGCCACGGCTGGCCCCAATTCCATGTCTGGCGTGTAGTCCTTAGTGTTTTGGGTTGTGCCAATGCTTTGAGTCGAGCCCAGGTGTTGTAGGTTGGAGTTTCACTTCCTGGTAAGTTTCTGGGCAGTAACTTTGAGAGTTAACTATGCTCAAACTAGTAGGAGTTGGGAGCTGAGCTTTGGAGGTTAGCAATCATCTTGGAAGGTAGTGATGCACAAGAAAATTCAGCAGCAATGGAGCAAATAAAATGGTAGTTGTTGTAGAAACTACCATTTCGTCAGAACGGAAAATAATTTCTGTAGAAAAAATATTCCAAAGAATGATGCAGTATTTTTGCTCAGGAAGGTGCCCTAGGGTTCAAAGAATATTTGGGAATTTTCTTAGATTTTTGTGGGCAAGAAAAATAGGGGTTACTTTGGAACACATGTGGCTGGTTAGGGTTTTGGAGGAGAAAATGAATATTTTTCATTTAAGAAAAATATTCATAATGTTATTTTGAGGTTAACCAGAGAAGAAACGATGGCTAGGGAGAGGGATGAGTCACTTGGGTGAAAATCAAGGTGATGCCCAAGTGTTTAAGTCCAACTGAAATGATCCAAAACTCCAAATTCAAATAAAAACCAAAATAAAAATCTGGAAAAAGAAGAGAGGGCAAAAACCAGGCTGTCACACTTGTGGCCCCCTCGGGCATCATCTCGCGTTCATTCTTCTTCCTAAAAATCACATATATTCCAAAAAACTCTGTAAGTTTTTATCCCGTTTGGACTCCGTTTCATATGGGTTTTCTGCGAAACATAAAACATGCAACAAACAGGATCTGGCACTGGGAACCGGATCAATATGCTAGTCCCAAAAATAGTATAAAAATTTGCCAAAAGTATGTAAAAGTTGTAGAATATTGGCATGGAACAATAAAAAATTTATAGATACGACGGAGACGTATCAGCCACCTTTATGCAAAATGAGTTGCACGTGTCGGTGGAACCGGTCTCATGTAAGTGGACATGTAATGTTGGCCCGGAATGCTTCATCTTACAATACCGCCAAATCAAAATAAGACGTTGGTGGTAAGCAGTATGACCATCACTGCCCACAACTCTTTGTGTTCTACTCATGCATATCATCTACGCATAGACCTGGCTCATGATGCCACTGTTGGAAACGTTGCATGGAAAAAAATTATATGCACACGCATTGATCTATCCATGGAGATGCATAGCAACAAGGGGAAGAGTGTGTCTATGTACTGATGGTTTCTCGCCCCTCATTGGTTACCCCAAGTGGAAGGTTTGAGATGTAGCGTAGCGGTAGTTTTCCCTTGGCAAATATACCAAGGATCGAATCCCGTGAGACTCCGAGGATCAACAAGAAGGTGTCAATAGCGCCAGAGACTTCTTCTTGACAGGACCTGCACACAGATACAAATAACTTTGCTCCCAACGAGTACAGAGAGGTTGTCAATCCCTCCGGCCTTGTCGTTTACAAAGGATCAAATGCAAGAGATAATAGTGATAGGTATGACTGCAACTAGTAAATAAGAACAGTAAGTAAATAACGGGTGTGATCAGTGATGGTAATATGGACCGGGGTCCCATGATGTTCACTAGTGATGTCTCTCTCCCAAAAGACGATAAAACAGCTAAGCGAGGTAAACGAATTACAGCTGGGCAATTGACAGGATTATGTGCGCTAACCAATGCTAACTATGCTGCAAAGAAAGGTAGAGGCTCAAAACCATGGGCGGTATGCCAAGGCAAGTAGACCGAAATCCATCTGCATCTACTACTAATCATCCACCTTGAGATATCTATCCAGAACATCTCGCTGGTATTAAGTTGCGAGTCCCACCCATAGTGTAAACTCAAAGCAACAGATAACTGCATTAAAAGAACTTTGCGTAAAGTAAACAATCCTTGCACCCGCAAGTACAAGCACCGTTGTTTTCCCCCTTGTGGCAACAGCACATCCCCTAGACTCATGTTTCTGTCACTCAAGCTAGTCATCGAGGGGCATGAACCCACAATCAAGCATAACGTTCCCTCTTGGAGTTACTACCTACTACTCGGCCAAAGCAATAAACAGCAACGGAGAACATGCAAGAATTGCTCAAGAACATAAATATAAAAGAGGTGAATCAAATATATTACTCACACACAATCTGAACATAATCTTATAATCCATCGGATCCCAGCAAACTCATCATAGCAACAGCATAAGGATTACATATGTGCCTCGATCATGTAGGGCAGCTCACGAGGTCTAATCGATGAAGAACAAAGAGGGGAGGAGAACATCACATAGCTACTGGTCATGGACCCATGATCCAAGGGATACTACTCACAACTCATCCGGGAGGCGTCCATGGTGGTGGAGAAGCTCCTGGTGGTGGTTCTCCCCTCCGGCAGGGTGCCGGGAAGAGTTCTCCTGGTGCTCCCGATCTTGGAAGCGCGGCGGCGGCGGAACAGAGATGAGATCGCGAAAAAGGGTTCCGTCCTCGAGGGTTTCGGGACGTGGTGTAAATATATGCCAAAGGGGGTCACCAGAGGAGGTAAGGGGGGCCCAGCCCCCCCCCCCCCCGGCGCGGCCAAGAGGGGGGTCGCGGGGGCAGGCCGCCTGGGCTGCCCCTGGCTCCCCTCTGGCCCCACTTCTGCCGCGTGGAAGCTTCCGGAATGCTGATTTTTTATATATTTTTCCTGGAATTTTTCTGGCAATTAAAGTAATGGGAAAACCTGAAATAGAAAAACAGCAGAAAACAGAAACTGGCACTGGGGTGCACTGAGTTAATAGGTTAGTCCAAATATGATCAAAAGTGTATGGAAGTGCATAAATACGATAGCAATATCACACAAAAGAGGCATGGAGCAAGCAAAAATTATAGATACGTTTTGGACGTATCAACATCCCCAAGCTTAATTCTTGCTCGTCCTCGAGTAGGTAAATGATAACAAGCATAATTTATGTGGTGACATGCTATCAACCATATAAGAACTTTTCACAGTCACATGACAAATGCTTACTGAGATAATAAATCTTTAGTAATTAAGTTGCCTCATGAGAATATCACAAAGAACTGAAAGTTTTACAATATGATACTGAAACACCCAATAGATTTGTAGTGAGCATGGTGTGCAAACATGACAAAGTGATACCTCGCTTGCCCCCTTTAGTGAAGCAAAACATAAATGTAGGAGCACCTCCGAAGTTTTAAGTGAAGACTAGATACAATGATTTCAGAATAAGCGATATCATAATCATGCAGAAGACAATGGTACTTTGGGACAATGCACATTACACTCAGAATGACAATCATGCTCTCAATAGTTGGTGCTTTGAAGAAAGAAGGTGGAGACTCTCGAACCGTGGATTTTGATGGCAAGGTTGAAAACCCGTGGTTGGATGCAAAGACTAAACATGTACCAGAGCTCTTGGTTTTTAAAAACAGAGGTAAAAATGATTTTTGGGAGATGCATATTTCGTCAACGAATGCTAGTAGATAACTCAATTACTTCTCGAGCTGGACAAGTTTCGAGGAACGGCTCCCGCACGGGGACGATCACATCCCCTTAATCTCCTTTGTTTATCACTGCCAAAAGTTTTCTGATTTCTCATGAACAAAGCGTGAAGGAGGGTTTGTTTGTTGTATTTTTTTATGAGCCGGGCGCACTCATGCCAGTTCCTTCTCGTATTAGGGGTTTGCAGATTAGACATGCAATCCCGGGGTAAAACTTGTCCAACTTAAAAAGATCATGAATTAACTGCTACTTCCTCATGAGCTAAAACAGAGGCACAAAAGAGGAATGCTTTTGAATAATTTTGAGATGGTACAAGAAAGTCTTCGTTAGAAATGGCAAGTAAATACCATATATAGGAAGGTATGGTGGACTCGTATGGCATAACTGGTTTCAAGGATTTTGGATGCACAAGCAGTCAGTCCGCTTAGTGCAGGTGAAGGCTAGCAAAAGACTGGGAGCGACCAACTAAGAGAGCAATGACGGCCATAATCATGCAGAGCGACAAAGCAACATTGAATCGGGCATGGAAGTTATATCGCTACTCAAAAACTAAAGATCATCAAGGCTTGATAGACTTTCTTTACAGTCTTAAATATGCGTGAGCATATGCCAAGTCAATCAAAATAAATTCTTAGAGGAAGATATCACTAAACCATACCACATCATAGGCAAACAAATCATGCTGGTACTTCAATAACACATTAAGAACCCCCAGCTATTTGAGATTAACCATAAGAAAACATGAACTACTGAGCACCATTATGCACATAGCATTTTTATCATAGACATATCAACCAGTGCCACAGAGGCCAACTCTCTTAACAAGATAAGCATGATAACTCAAGAGAGTTCCAGAAGCAACCAACTAAACAAAAGCTCTTTAAAAAGAAAAGCATGAAAACTAAGAGCTAAACATGACAGTAGCTATTGAAAGACAAAGAACATACACAGCAAAGATAAGTATGAAAATCCTATGTTGTGTTCTAGGTTGAAGTGGAGCGTGTTTCTCTCCCACACAAAGAAAGCTGGGTTCTAACTCGTTATGAACAGCAAGCAAGGCTAAAGAAAACTAAAAAGGAAACTAAAAGCAAGACGCTCCAGGCATAGCACATAACGCATGAAGTGATTAAAATATAGTGGAACGAAAGACGAACTGATAATTGTTGATGGAGAAGGGGATGCACGGGGGCATCCCGAAGCTTAGACGCTTGAGTCTTCTTGAATATTTCTTGGGGGTGTACGGGGGCATCCCCAAGCTTGAACGTTTGACACTCCTGAATCTTTTTATCATCTTCCCTCGCACACTTGAAAACTCCCTTCATACATAACTCATCATAATCTGATTAGCGAGGTTAGTACCCATAATAAAATAATTTTTCCTTGCTGGAAATAAAGATAATCTTGAAGATCTACTGTTTCTCAAGATTGCCAAAAGGTTTTTGCAAAGAAAAAGCAAGCTCAAGGTTTGCAAAACGAAGAAAAGGCAAAACAGGACAGAATCTGTGAAAAACAGACCAGCAGGTAGTAAATAATTTTTTCGGGGCACTTCTGCAACTCAAATCAAAAAACTCAGAACAGACGCCCGAAAGCCAATTGTATAGAGCACGCTGTCGGAAAAATCAGACCAAAAAGATGATCTGGTGATTTTATACGAATTTTTCTGTCCAAGGACAGAATCTGTTTCCTGGACAGCACGTCACAACTTTTGAACTTTCTTGCAATCAGAGGCTAAACTTGGCACAAAGCTGAAAAGTAAAGATACAATGATGATGCTACTGTAGTAACAACCATCAAGACACAACAAAAGCAAAATAAAATTTTATTCATTGTGGGCTGCCTCCCAAAAGCGCTTTCTTTTATGCCTTTAAGCTAGGCATAATGCAAAGAGATCAAGTTGTATCAATTGAACCATCATCAAGATCATCAAAAAGCTCTTCAATAGTACAACTAGTCTTAAGAGGACTTTCAAATAAAGGCCTAATAGAGATACTTCTAGGGAGAAGACCAAAAGGTAAAAAGTCAATGGAAGATTCATTTATAAATTTATCAAAGAGAGGTGTTTCTTCCAAAGTCTTCACAGTTTCAACCCTTTTGGCAATAGATGGATTACTTTTGGAACGAGGAGCCTTTGGAACGTAAACGAACTTAGGCTCCTTCTTTGCCGGAGTTTCTACCTTTTCGGTTTTGATTGAGGAGAAAGTAGTTCCTAAAGTATCAAAGGTTTCCTCAATCTTGTCTATCCTAGAAGAATCCAAGTCATGGGATTTGATGGTCTCCAAAGTTTTGAGAATTTTATGCATGGAGCTATCAAGCCTATTCAAATTCCCTTGGATCTTACGGTCCAACTCATTTATCTTATTAATGTTTGGCATCTCTAGTTCTATCTTTTCAAGTTTTTTCATAATGTGAGCTAGGGTAATGTCCTCTTGAATGCTAACAAGAGGGGGATTTCCAACAAGATTTTCAATAATACTAAGAGATTCCCAAACTGGGGCCTCTAGGAAATTCCCATTGATAGCAGAATCTAGAATAAACCTATTCCAAGAAGTAATTCCAACATAAAAATTTCTAAGCAGGATAGTAGTAGATTGCTTCTTGGTGGCTCTTTTTTGAGAATCGTTAATTCTATACCAAGCATCTTTTAGACTTTCCCCACCTCTTTGTTTAAAGGTGAGCACTTTTGCCTCACCAAAGGCAAAAGGACCAGACATAATGCCAACTAAAAGCGAGATAAATATTTTTGTGATTTTTGATAAAGGGAACTAAAGCAAAACTGAAAGGTAAACTAACAAGACTAAAAAGCAAAGGTAAAAGATAGCGTGCAACTCCCCTATCTTGAAGAGTGGAGTCCCCGGCAATGGCGCCAGAAAACTTTGCTTGATGGCTTCTCGCCCCTCGTTGGTTACCCCAAGTGGAAGGTTTGAGATGTAGCGTAGCGGTAGTTTTCCCTTGGCAAAGATACCAAGGATCGAATCCCGTGAGACTCCGAGGATCAACAAGAAGGTGTCAATAGCGCCAGAGACTTTTGCTTGACAGGACCTGCACACAGATACAAATAACTTTGCTCCCAACGAGTACAGAGAGGTTGTCAATCCCTCCGGCCTTGTCGTTTACAAAGGATCAAACGCAAGAGATAATAGTGATAGGTATGACTGCAACTAGTAAATAAGAACAGTAAGTAAATAACGGGTGTGATCAGTGATGGTAATATGGACCGGGGTCCCATGATGTTCACTAGTGATGTCTCTCTCCCAAAAGACGATAAAACAGTTGATACATCCAAAACGTATCTATAATTTCTGCTTGCTCCATGCCTCTTTTGTGTGATATTGCTATGATATTTATGCACTTCCATACACTTTTGATCATATTTGGACTAACCTATTAACTCAGTGCACCTCAGTGCCAGTTTCTGTTTTCTGCTGTTTTTGTACTTCAGGTTTTCCCATTACTTAAATTGCCAGAAAAATCCCGGGAAAAATATATAAAAAATCAGCGTTCCAGAAGCTTCCTTGCGGACAAAGTAGGGCCGGAGGGGGGCCACCGGGGCTCCAGGCGGCCAGAGGGCGCGACCCCCCTCCTGGCCACGCCGCCACGGCGCCTGGGCCCCCCAGGCCTCCTCTGACGCCCCCCTTTGGCATATATTTACACCGCGTCCCGAAACCCTCGAGGACGGAACCCTTTTTCGCGATCTCATCTCTATTCCGCCACCGCCGCGCTTCCAAGATCGGGAGCACCAGGAGAACTCTTCCCGACACCCTGTCGGAGGGGAGGATCACCACCGGGAGCCTCTCCACCACCATGGACGTCTCCCGGATGAGTTGTGAGTAGTCTCCCTTGGACCATGGGTCCATGACCAGTAGCTATGTGATGTTCTCCTCCCCTCTTTGTTCTTCACCGATTAGACCTCGTGAGCTGCCCTACATGATCGAGGCACATATGTAATCCTTATGCTGTTACTATGATGAGTTTGCTGGGATCCGATGGATTATGAGATTATGTTCAGATTGTGTTTGAGTAATATATTTGATTTACCTCTTTTATATTTATGTTCTTGAGTAATTCTTGCATGTTCTCCATTGCTGTTTATTGCTTTGGCCAAGTAGTAGGTAGTAACTCCAAGAGGAAACGTTATGCTTGATTGTGGGTTCATGCCCCTCGATGACTAGCTTGAGTGACAGAAACATGAGTCTAGGGGATGTGTTGTTGCCACAAGGGGGAAAACAAAGGTGCTTGTACTTGCGGGTGCAAGGATTGTTTACTTTACGCAAAGTTCTTTTAATGCAGTTGTCTGTTGCTTTGAGTTTACACTATGGGTGGGACTCGCAACTTAATACCAGCGAGATGTTCTGGATAGAAATCTCAAGGTGGATGATTAGTAGTAGATGCAGATGGATTTCGGTCTACTTGCCTTGGCGTACCGCCCATGCTTTTGAGCCTCTACCTTTCTTGTAGCATAGTTAGCATTGGTTTGCGCACATAATCCTGTCAATTGCCCAGCTGTAATTTGTTTACCTCGCATAGCTGTTTTATCGTCTTTTGGGAGAGAGACATCACTAGTGAACATCATGGGACCCCGGTCCATATTGCCATCACTGATCACATCCGCTATTTACTTTCTGTTCTTACTTACTAGTTGCAGTTATACCTATCACTATTATCTCTTGCGTTTGATCCTTTGTAAACGACATGGCCGGAGGGATTGACAACCTCTCTGTACTCGTTGGGAGCAAAGTTCTTTGTATCTGTGTGCAGGTCCTGTCAGCCGCTAAATATCTGGCGCCGTTAGCAGTTGACACCTTCTTGTTGAATCTCGGAGTCTCAGGGGAATTTGATCCTTGGTATCTTTGCCAATGGAAAACTACCGCTACACTGCATCTCAAACCTTCCACTTGGGGTAACCAACGAGGGGCGAGAAGCCATCAAGCAAAGTTTTATGGCGTCGTCGCCGGGGACTCCACTCTTCAAGATAGGGGAGTTGCACGCTATCTTTTACCTTTGCTTTTTAGTCTTGTTAGTTTACCTTTCAGTTTTTGCTTTAGTGTCTTTTATCAAAAATCACAAAAATAGTTATCTCATTCTTTAGTTGTCATTATGTCTGGTCCTTTTGTCTTTGGTGAGGCAGAAGTTCTCACCTTTAAATAAAGAGGTGGGGAAAGTCTAAAAGATGCTTGGTATAGAATTAATGATTCTCAAAAAAGAGCCACCAAGAAACAATCTACTACTATCCTGCTTAGAAATTTTTATGTTGGAATTACTTCTTGGAATAGGTATATTCTAGTTTCTACTATCAATGGGAATTTCCTAGAGGCCCCAGTTTGGGAATCTCTTAGTATTATTGAAAATCTTGTTGGAAATCCCCCTGTTGTTAGCATTCAAGAGGAAATCACCCTAGCTCACATTATGAAAAAACTTGAAAAGATAGAGCTAGAGATGCCAAACATTAATAAGATAAATGAGTTGGATCGTAAGATCCAAGGGAATTTGAATAGGCTTGATAGCTCCATGCATAAAATTCTCAAAACTTTGGAGACCATCAAATCCCATGACTTGGATTCTTCTAGGATAGACAAGATTGAGGAAATCTTTGATACTCTAGGAACTACTTTCTCCTCAATCAAAACCAAAAAGGTAGAAACTCCGGCAAAGAAGGAGCATAAGTTCGTTTACGTTCCAAAGGCTCCCCGCTCCAAAAATAATCCATCTATTGCCAAAGGGGTTGAAACTGTGAAGACTTTGGAAGAAACACCTCTCTTTGATAAATTTATAAATGAATCTTCCCTTGACTTTTTTCCTTTTGGTCTTCTCCCTAGAAGTATCTCTATTAGGCCTTTATTTGAAAGTCCTCTTAAGACTAGTTGTACTATTGAAGAGCTTTTTGATGATCTTGATGACGGTTCAATTGATACAACTTGATCTCTTTGCATCATGCCTAGCTTAAAGGCATAAAAGAAAGCGCTTTTGGGAGGCAGCCCACAATGAATAAAATTTTATTTTGCTTTTGTTGTGTCTTGATGTTGTTACTACAGTAGCATCATCATTGTATCTTTACTTTTCAGCTTTGTGCCAAGTGTAGCCTCTGATTGCAAGAAAGTTCAAAAGTTGTGACGTGCTGTCCAGGAAACAGATTATGTCCTTGGACAGAAAAAATCGTATAAAATCACCAGATCATCTTTTTGGTCTGAAATTTTCGACAGTGTGCTCTATACAATTGTCTTTCGGGCGTATGTTCTGAGTTTTTTGATTTGAGTTGCAGAAGTGCCCCGAAAAAATTATTTACTACCTGCTGGTCTATTTTTCACATATTCTGTCCTGTTTTGCCTTTCCTTCATTTTGCAAACCTTGAGCTTGCTTTTTCTTTGCAAAAACCTTTTGGCAATCTTGAGAAACAATAGACCTTCAAGAATATCCTTATTTCCAGCAAGGAAAAATTATTTTATTATGGGTACTAACCTCGCTAATCAGATTATGATGAGTTATGTATGAAGGGAGTTTTCAAGTGTGCGAGGGAAGATGATAAAAAGATTCAGGAGTGTCAAACGCTCAAGCTTGGGGATGCCCCCATGCACCCCCAAGAAATATTCAAGAAGACTCAAGCGTCTAAGCTTGGGGATGCCCCCGTGCATCCCCTTCTCCATTAACATTATCAGTTCGTCTTTCGTTCCACTATATTTTTATCACTTCATGTGTTATGTGCTATGCTTGGAGCGTCTTGCTTTTAGTTTCCCTTTTAGTTTTCTTTAGCTTTGCTTGCTTTTCATAACGAATTGGAACTCAGCCTTCTTTGTGTGGGAGAGAAAAACGCTCCACTTCAACCTAGAACACAACATAGAATTTTCATGTTTATCTTTGTTGTGTATGTTCTTGGTCTTTCAATAGCTACTGTCATGCTTAGCTCTTAGTTTTCACGCTTTACTTTCTAAAGAGCTTTTGTTTAGTTGGTTGCTGGAACTCTCTTGAATTATCATGCTTATCTTGTTAAGAGAGTTGGCTTCTGTTGCACTGGTTGATATGTCCATGATAAAAATGCTATGTGCATAATGGTGCTTAGTAGTTCATGTTTTCTTATGGTTAGTCTCAAATAGCTGGGGGGGGGGTCCCAATGTGTTATTGGAGTACCAACATGATTTGTTTGCCTATGATGTGGTATGGTTTAGTGATATCTTCCTCCGGGAATTTATTTTGATTGACTTGGCATATGCTCACGCATATTTAAGACTGTAAAGAAAGTCTATCAAGCCTTGATGATCTTTAGTTTCTGAGTAGCGATATAACTTCCATGCCCGATTCAATGTTGCTTTGTCGCTCTGCATGATTATGACCATCATTGCTCTCTTAGTTGGTCGCTCCCAGTCTTTTGCTAACCTCCACCTGTACTAAGCGGACTAACTGCTTGTGCATCCAAAATCCTTTAAACCAGTTATGCCATATGAGTCCACCATACCTTCCTATACATGGTATTTACCTGCCATTCCTAACGAAGACTTTCATGTACCTTCTCGAAATTATTCAAAAAAGCATTTCTCTTTTGTGCCTCTGTTTTAGCTCATGAGGAAGTAGTAGTTAATTCATGATCTTTTTAAGTTGGACAAGCTTCACCCCGGGATTGCATGTCTAATGTGCAAACCCATAATACGAGAAGGAACTGGCATAGAGTGCGCCCGGCTCATTAAAAAATATAAACAACAAACAAACCCTCCTTCACGCTTTGTTCATGAGAAATCAGAAAACTTTGGCAGTGGTAAACAAAGGAGATTAAGAGGATGTGATCATCCTCATGCGGGAGCCGTTCCTCGAAACTTGTCCA
>LR738715.1:151146349-151170618 GCA_902687465.1 Secale cereale
TGAAACAATTCCACATTTTCTTAAGTGATTGCCAAACTCATAACTCAGATACTCTCCCCCTCGATCAGATCGTAGGAACTTGATCTTCTTGTTACGATGATTCTCAACTTCACTCTGAAATTGCTTGAACTTTTCAAATGTTTCAGACTTATGCTTCATTAAGTAAATATATCCATATCTACTTAAGTCGTCAGTGAAGGTGAGAAAATAACGATATCCACCGCGCGCCGTGACACTCATCGGGCCACACACATCAGTATGTATGATTTCCAATAAGTCACTTGCCCGTTCCATTGTTCCTGAAAACGGGGTCTTAGTCATCTTGCCCATGAGGCACGGCTCGCATGTGTCAAGTGATTCAAAATCAAGAGACTCCAAAAGTCCATCAGCATGGAGCTTCCTCATGCGTTTCACGCCGATATGACCCAGACGGCAGTGCCACAGGAAAGTGGTACTATTGTTATCAACTCTACATCTTTTGGCATCAATGTTATGAACATGTGTATCATCACTATCGAGATTCAATAAGAATAAACCCCCTACTTCGGGTGCATGACCATAAAAGATATTACCCATATAAATAGAACAACCTTTATTCTCTGATTTAAATGAGTAACCGTCTCGCATTAAACAAGATCCAGATATAATGTTCATGCTCAACGCAGGCACTAAATAACAATTATTCAGGTTCATAACTAATCCCGATGGTAATCGAAGAGCGAGCGTGCCGACGGCGATCACATCAACCTTGGAACCATTCCCCACGCGCATCGTCACTTCGTCCTTCGCCAGCCTCCGTTTATTCCGTAGTTCCTGTTTAGAGTTGCAAATGTGAGCAACCGAACCGGTATCAAATACCCAGGCACTACAACGAGAGTTGGTAAGGTACACATCAATAACATGTATATCACATATACCTTGCTTGTTGTTGTTGTTGGCCCCCTTCTTGTCTGCCAGATACTTGGGGCAGTTCCGCTTCCAGTGGCCGTTCCCCTTGCAATAGAAACACTCAGTCTCTGGCTTGGGCCTAGCCTTGGGTTTCTTCACTGGATGAGCAACTGCCTTGCCACCCTTCTTAGAGTTACCCTTCTTGCCCTTGCCATTTTTCTTGAAACTGGTAGTTTTATTGACCATCAACACTTGATACTCCTTCTGGATGTCTGCCTCAGCGACTTTCAGCATTGAAAACAGCTCGGCGATGGATTTGTTCATCCCTTGCATGTTATACTGCTGCACGAAGCTCTTGTAGCTAGGTGGGAGTGACTGGAGAATTCTGTCAATGATAGCCTCCTCCGGGAACACAAGTCCCAGATCAGCTATGCGGGTATAGTACCCAGACATCTTCAGTAAGTGCTCACTGACAGACGAATTCTCCTCCATCTTGCAAGCAAAGAATTTATCGGTGGTCTCATACCTCTCGATCTTGGCATTCTTTTCAAAGATGAACTTCAACTCCTGGAACATCTCATATGCTCCATGACGTTCAAAACGCCTTTGAAGTCCTCCTTCCAAGCTATACAACATGGCACACTGCACTACTGAGTAGTCATCCAAACACGTCTGCCAGGCGTTCATAACGTCCACAGAGGCCGGAGCGGGGGGTTCACCTAGTGGTGCACTTAGGACATAAACCTTTTGGGCAGCTGTGAGGATGATCCTCAGATTGCGGAGCCAGTCCACAAAGTTGCTCCCATCATCTTTCAGCTTAGTTTTCTCTAGGAACGCATTAAAATTCAGGGGAGCTACTGCGCGAGCCATCTACAACAAAAGATTTGCAAAGACATCTTAGACTATTGTTCATGATAAGTGAGTTTTTATCTAATCAAATTACTTATAACTCCCACTCAAATTGACATCCCTCTGGTCATCCGAGCGTGACATGATCCAAATCCACCAACCCAAGTCCGATCATCACGTGAGATGAGGTCGTGTCAATGGTGAACATCTTCATGTTGATCATATCTACTATATGACTCATGCTCGACCTTTCGGTCTTCCGTGTTCCGAGGCCATGTCTGTACATGCTAGGCTCGTCAAGTCTAACCCGAGTGTTCTGCATGTGCAAAACTGGTTTGCACCCGTTGTATGCGAACGTAGAGTCTATCACACCCGATCATCACGTGGTGCTTCGAAACGACGAACCTTCGCAACGGCGCACACTCGGGGGGAACACAATTTTATCTTGAAATTTTAGTGAGGGATCATCTTATAATGCTACCGTCGTCCTAAGCAAAATAAGATGCATAAAAGGATTAACATCACATGCAAATCATAAGTGACATGATATGGCCATCAACTCGTGCTTTTGATCTCCATCTCCAAAGCACCGGCATGATCTCCATCGTCACCGGCGTAACACCATGATCTCCATCATCATGATCTCCATCATCGTGTCGCCGTCGGGGTTGTCGCGCGCCCACCATGCTCTTACTACTATTGCTACCGTTTAGCGATAAAGTAAAGCATTACATAGCGCTTAATGATTGACACGCAGGTCATACAAAAATTAAAGACAACCCTATGGCTCCTGCCGGTTGCCGTATACATCGACATGCAAGTCGATATTAACTATTACAACATGATCATCTCATACATCAAATATATCTCATCCTGTCATTGGCCATATCATATCACATACATACCCTGCAAAAACAAGTTAGACGTCCTCTAATTTGTTGTTGCATGTTTTACGTGGCTGCTATGGGTATCTAGCAAGAACGCTTCTTACCTACGCAAAGCCACAACGGTGATATTTAAGTTGCTATTTAACCTTCTACAAGGACCGCCTTTGTCTATTCCGATTCAACTAAGATAGGAGAGACAGACACCCGCCAGCCATCTTATGCAACAAAAGTCGCATGTCAGTCGATGGAACCGGTCTCATGTACGTGGACATGTAAAGTTGGTCCGGGCCGCTTCATCCCATAATACAGCTGAATCAAGAAAGACCAAGGAGGGAAGCAATCTAAACATCAACGCCCACAAACCCCTTTGTGTTCTACTCGTGAAAGCATCTACGCAAGAACCTAGCTCTGATACCACTGTTGGGGAACGTTGCATGGGAAACAAAAAATTTCCTACGCTCACCAAGATCAATCTAGGAGATGCATCTACGAGGGGAGAGTTGGATCCACATACCCTTGTAGATCACTAAGCGGAAGCGTTCAAGAACGCGGTTGATGGAGTCGTACTCGCCGTGATTCAGATCGCCGAAGATCCTAGCACCGAACGGACGGTGCCTCCGCGTTCTTCACACGTACAGTTCGGGGACGTCTCCTCCTTCTTGAACCAGCAAGGGGGAAGGAGAAGTTGACGGAGAAGCCCAGCAGCACGACGGCGTGGTGGAGATGGTGGTGGAGGAATTCCAGCAGGGCTTCGCCAAGCACTGCAAACTGGATGAAGATATTCGTGGGAGAGGGAGGGCAGCGCCGAGGCACGAACGTGTGTGGCTGCCCTCCCTCTGCCTCTCTTTATATAGGGGGGAGAGAGGGGAGGGGGCGCCCTAGGGTTACCCCTAGGGGCCGGCGGCCAGGGCAGATGGGGAGGGGGCGGCGCCCCTTGGGGCTAGGGTTTCCCCCCTAGGTGCCTTGCCCCCCAAGCCTAGGGGGTGCGGCAGCCCTAGGGGGGCCCAGCCCCCTTGGCGCATGTGGAGAGGGCCCAAGGGGGGCGCACAGCCCCATGAGGGCTGTTGCGTCTCCCACTTATGGCCCATGAGGCCCGCAACACTTGCCGGGACCCCCGAAACCCCTTTCGGTCATCCGACGACTCCCCGGTACTCCCCGGAACACTTCCGGACTCCGATCACTCTCATCCTATATATCAATCTTTGTCCCCGGACCATTCCGGAGACCCTCGTCACATCCGGGATCTCATCCGGGACTCCGAACAACCTTCGGTTACCATGCACTGTTCTCACTAACAACCCTAGCGTCACCGAACCTTAAGTGTGTAGACCCTGCGGGTTCGGAAACTATGCAGACATGACCGAGACACTCCCAGGCCAATAACCAATAGCGGGATCTGGATACCCATATTGGTTCCCACACGTTCCTCGATGATCTCATCGGATGAACCACGATGTCAAGGATTCAGGCAATCCCGTATACAGTTCCCTTTGTCTCGTCGGTATATTACTTGCCCGAGATTCGATCGTCGGTATCTCCATACCTAGTTCAATCTCATTACCGGTAAGTCTCTTTACTCGTTCCGTAATACATAATCCCGTGACTAACTACTTAGTCACTTTGAGCTCATTGAGATGACGTATTACCGAGTGGGCCCGGAGATACCTCTCCGTCACACGGAGTGACAAATCCCAGTCTCGATCCATGTCAACTCAACAGACACCTTCCGAGATACCTGTAGAGTACCTTTATAGTCACCCAGTTACGTTGCGACGTTTGGTACACACAAGGCACTCCTACGGTGTCAGTGAGTTACATGATCTCATGGTCATAGGAACTTATACTTGACATGCAGAAAACTATAGCGATAACTGACACGATCAAAAGCTATGTTTAACGTTTGGGTCTCGTCCATCACATCATTCTCCTAATGATGTGATCCCGTTATCAAATGACAACTCATGTCTATGACCTGGAAACCACGGTCATCTTTGATCAACGAGCTAGTCCTGAAGAGGCTCACTAGGGACACAAAGTTTGTCTATTTATCCACACATGTATTTAAGTTTCCAATCAATACAATTATAGCATGGATAATAAACGATTATCATGAACAAGGAAATATAATAATAACTCTTTTATTATTGCCTCTAGGGCATATTTCCAACAATAAGATGATCTATCACTGAAAATTTCAAGAATTGTGTTTCCCCTAACTGTGCACCATTGCTAAAGTTCGTTGCTCCGAAGCACCACGTGATGATCGGGTGTGATAGGTTCTAACGTTCGCATACAACGGGTGTAAGCCAGATTTACACACGCAATACACTTAGGGTTCACTTGACGAGCCTAGCATGTACAGACATGGCCTCGAAACACGGAAGGCCGAAAGGTCAAACACGAGTCGTATAGAAGATACGATCAACATGAAGATGTTCACCGTTGATGACTAGTCCATCTCACGTGATGATCGGACACGGGCTAGTCGATTCGGATCGTGTATCACTTAGATGACTAGAGAGATGTCATTCTGAGTGGGAGTTCATTAAAATTTGATTAAGATGAACTTAATTATCATGAACTTAGTCTAAATTCTTTACAATATCTCTTGTAGATCAAATGGCCCACGCTCCAGTTTCCCTCAACTTCAACGCGTTCCTAGAGAAAACCAAGCTGAAAGACGATGGTAGCAACTATACGGATTGGGTCCGTAACCTGAGGATTATCCTCATAGCTGCCAAGAGATCATATGTCCTTGAAGCACCGCTAGGTGATGCACCTGCTCCCGATGCAGCCCAAGACGTTTTGAATGTCTGGCAGTCGCGTAGTGATGATTACTCCCTGGTTCAGTGCGGCATGCTTTACAGCTTAGAGTCGGGGCTCCAAAAACATTTTGAGCACCACGGAGCATATGAGATGTTCGAAGAGCTGAAAATGGTTTTCCAAGCTCATGCCTGAGTCGAGAGATATGATGTCTCCGACGCATTCTACAGCTGTAAGATGGAGGAAAACAGTTCTGTCAGTGAGCACATCCTCAAGATTTCTGGATTGCACAACCGCTTGTCTTAGCTGGGAATGATTCTCCTAGATGAAGCGGTCATTGACACAATCCTCCAGTTGCTCCCACCAAGCTTCAAGAGCTTCGTGTTGAACTTCAATATGCAGGGGATGGAGAAGTCCATTCCCGAGGTGTATTTGATGCTGAAATCAACGGAGGTGGACATCAAGAAAGAACATCAAGTGTTGATGGTCAATAAAACCACTAAGTTCAAGAAAGGCAAGGGTAAGAAGAACTTCAAGAAGGACGGCAAGGGCGTTGCCGCGCCCGGTAAGCCTGTTACCGGGAAGAAGCCAAAGTATGGACCCAAGCCTGAAACAGAGTGCTTTTATTGCAAGGGAACGGGTCACTGGAAGCGGAACTGCCCCAAATATTTAGCAGACAAGAAGGCCGGCAACGTCAAAGGTATATATGATATACATGTTATTGATGTGTACCTTACGAGCACTCGTAGTAGCTCCTGGGTATTTGATACCGGTGCAGTTGCTCACATTTGTAACTCAAAACAGGAGCTGCGGAATAAGCGGAGACTGGCGAAGGATGAGGTGACGATGCGCGTCGGGAATGGTTCCAAGGTCGATGTGATCGCCGTCGGCACGCTGCCTCTACATCTACCCTCGGGATTAGTTTTAAACCTTAATAATTGTTATTTAGTACCAGCTTTGAGCATGAACATTGTATCTGGATCTCGTCTTATGCGAGATGGCTACTCTTTCAAATTGGAGAATAATGGTTGTTCTATTTATTTGAGAGATATGTTTTATGGTCATGCCCCGCTGGTCAATGGTTTATTTTTGATGAATCTCGAACGTGATGATACACATATTCATAGTGTAGATGCCAAAAGATGTAAAGTTGATAATGATAGTCCCACATACTTGTGGCATTGCCGCCTTGGTCATATTGGTGTCAAACGTATGAAGAAGCTCCATTCAGATGGACTTCTAGAGTCTCTTGATTATGAATCATTTGACATGTGCGAACCATGCCTCTTGGGCAAGATGACCAAGACTCCGTTCTCCGGAACAATGGAGCGAGCAACCAACTTATTGGAAATCATACATACCGATGTGTGCGGTCCAATGAGTGTTGAGGCTCGCGGAGGCTATCGTTATGTTCTCACCCTCACAGATGACTTGAGTAGATACGGGTATATCTATTTGATGAAACACAAGTCTGAGACCTTTGAAAAGTTCAAGGAATTTCAGAATGAGGTTGAGAATCAACGTGACAGAAAAATAAAGTTCTTACGATCGGATCGTGGGGGTGAATGTTTAAGTCATGAATTTGGCATGCACCTTAGGAGCTGTGGAATTGTTTCACAATTGACACCGCCCGGAACACCTCAACGTAACGGTGTGTCCGAACGTCGAAATCGTACTCTGTTGGACATGGTGCGGTCTATGATGTCCCTCGCCGATTTACCGCTATCTTTTTGGGGTTATGCTTTAGAGACTGCCGCATTCACTTTAAATAGGGCTCCGTCGAAATCCGTTGAGACGACTCCGTATGAACTTTGGTTTGGCAAGAAACCGAAGCTGTCGTTTCTAAAAGTTTGGGGTTGCGATGCTTATGTCAAGAAACTTCAACCTGAAAAGCTCGAACCCAAATCGGAAAAATGCGTCTTCATAGGATACCCAAAGGACAATTGGGTACACCTTCTACCACGGATCCGAAGGCAAAGTCTTTGTTGCCAAGAATGGATGCTTTCTGGAGAAAGAGTTTCTCTCGAAAGAAGTGAGTGGGAGGAAAGTAGAACTTGATGAGGTGACAGTCACCCCTCTTGAAAGTAGCGCAGCACAGGAAACTGTTCCTGAGGTGCCTGCACCGACAAGGGAGGAAGTTAATGATGATGATCATGAAGAAACAGATCAAGTTACTACTGAACTTCGAAGGTCCACAAGGGCACATTCCGCACCAGAGTGGTACGGCAACCCTGTCCTGAAAATCATGTTGTTAGACAACGGTGAACCTTCGAACTATGAAGAAGCGATGGCGGGCCCGGAATCCAATAAATGGCTTGGAGCCATGAAATCCGAGATAGAATCCATGTATGAAAACAAAGTATGGACTTTGGTGGACTTGCCTGATGACAGGCACGCCAAAGAAAACAAATGGATATTTAAGAAGAAGACAGACGTGGATGGTAATGTAACCATCTATAAGGCTCGGCTTGTCGCTAAGGGTTATCGACAAGTTCAAGGGATTGACTACGACGAGACTTTCTCTCCCGTAGCGATGCTGAAGTCAGTCAGAATCATGTTAGCTATTGCCGCATTCTATGATTATGAGATATGGCAGATGGAGGTCAAAACAGCATTCCTTAATGGCTTCCTCAAAGAAGAGTTGTATATGATGTAGCCGGAAGGTTTTGTCGATCCAGAGAACGCTAACAAGGTATGCAAGCTCCAGCGCTCGATTTACGGGCTGGTGCAAGCATCTCGGAGTTGGAATATTCGCTTTAATGATGTGATCAAAGTGTTTGGCTTTGTACAGACTTATGGAGAAGCCTGTATCTACAAGAAAGTGAGTGGGAGCTCTGTGGCATTTCTCATATTATATGTAGATGACATATTGCTGATGGGAAATGATATAGAATTCTTGGAAAATGTAAAGGCCTATTTGAATAAAAGTTTTTCAATGAAGGACCTTGGAGAAGCTGCTTACATATTAGGCATCAAAATCTATAGAGATAGATCAAGACGCCTCATTGGTCTTTCACAAAGTACATACCTTGACAAAATATTGGAAAAGTTCAATATGGATCAGTCAAAGAAGGGATTCTTGCCTGTTTTGCAAGGTATGAGATTGAGCAAGGCTCAGTCACCGACCACGGCAGAAGATAGAGAAAAGATGAGTGTCATTCCCTATGCCTCGGCCATAGGTTCTATCATATATGCCATGCTGTGTACCAGACCTGATGTGAACCTTGCCATAAGTTTGGTAGGGAGGTACCAAAGTGATCCCGGTACGGAACACTGGACAGCGGTCAAGAACATCCTGAAGTACCTGAAAAGGACTAAGGATATGTTTCTCGTTTATGGAGGTGACGAAGAGCTCGTCGTAAAGGGTTACATTGATGCTAGCTTCGACACAGATCTGGATGACTCTAAGTCACAAACCGGATACGTGTATATTTTGAATGGTGGGGCAGTCAGCTGGTGCAGTTGCAAGAAGAGCGTCGTGGCGCATTCTACATGTGAAGCGGAGTACATAGCTTCTTGCGAAGCGGCACAGGAAGGAGTCTGGATGAAGGAGTTCATCACCGACCTAGGAGTCATTCCAAGCGCGTCAAGCCCAATGACTCTCTTCTGTGACAACACTGGTGCTATTGCTATTACCAAGGAGCCCAGGTTTCACAAGAAGACCAAGCACATCAAGCGCCGTTTCAACTCCATCCGGAATTATGTTCAAGATGGAGATATAGATATTTGTAAAGTGCATACGGATCTGAAGGTTGCAGACCCGTTCACTAAACCTCTTCCACGGGCAAAACATGATCAACACCAGAACTCTATGGGTGTTCGATTCATCACAATGTAACTAGATTATTGACTCTAGTGCAAGTGGGAGACTGTTGGAAATATGCCCTAGAGGCAATAATAAAAGTATTATTATTATTATATTTCCTTGTTCATGATAATCGTCTGTTATTCATGCTTGAATTGTATTGTACGAAAACAGCGATACATGTGTGAATACACAGACCACAATGAGTCCCTGGTAGGCCTCTAGTTACGAGCTCGTTGATCAACAGATGGTCACGGTTTCCTGACCATGGACATAGGATGTCAGTGATAACGGGATCACATCATTAGGAGAATGATGTGATGGACAAGACCCAATCCTAAGCATAGCACGAGATCGTATAGTTCGTAATGCATAAGCTTTTCGGTGTCAAGTATTTATTCCTTAGACTATGAGGTTGTACAACTCCCGGATGCCGTAGGAATACTTTGGGTGTGCCAAATGTCACAACGTAACTGGGTGGCTATAAAGGTATGCATCGGGTATCTCCGAAAGTGTCTGTTGAGTTGGTACGAACCGAGACTGGGATGTTGTCACTCCGTATGACGGAGAGGTACCTCTGGGCCCACTCTGTAAGACATCATCATAATGAGCTCAATGTGACTAAGTAGTTAGTCACGGGATGATGGATTACGGATCGAGTAAAGAGACTTGCCATGACGAGATTGAACAAGGTATCGGGAATACCGACGATCGAATCTCGGGCAAGTACAGTACCGATGGACAAAGGGAATAACATACGGGATTGAGTGAATCCTTGACACGGTGGTTCATCCGATGAAGATCATCGAGGAACACGTGGGAACAAACATGGGTATCCAGATCCCGCTGTTGGTTATTGACCGGAGAGTGGTCTCGGTCATGTCTACGTGTCTCCCGAACCCGTAGGGTCCACACACTTAAGGTTCGGTAACGCTAGGGTCGTAGAGATACATGCACGTGGAAACCCGAAAGTTGTTCGGAGTCCCGGATGAGATCCCGGACGTCACGAGGAGTTCCGGAATGGTCCAGAGGTAAAGAATGATATATAGGAAGTCCAGTTTCGGCCATCGGGTGATCTCCGGGGGTCACCGGGAGTGTCCCGGGACCACCGGAGGGGCCCCGGGGGTCCACCGGGTGGGGCCACCCATCCCGGTGGGGCCCCTAGGCCGCAAGGGGGGAGTGGCCAGCCCTAATGGGCTGGCGCACCACATGGGCCCTCCTCCCCATGCGACTAGGGTTGAAACCCTAGGGGGGAGGGGGCGCCACTTGCCTTGGGGGGCAAGGATTCCCCCCCTGGCCGCCGCCCCACCCTGCAGATGCCATCTGTAGGGCCGGCGCACCCCCCTGGCCCCCTATATATATATGTGGGGGGAGAGGGCAGCCGCACCCTTGCCCTGGCGCCTCTCCCCCCTCCCGTCACACCTCCGTCTCCTTAACGCAAAGCGCCCGGCGAAGCCCTGCAGGAATCTCCACTGATCCACCACCACGCCATTGTGCTGCTGGATCTCCGACGACCTCTCCTCCCCCCTTGCTGGATCAAGAAGGAGGTGATGTTGCTGTACCGGACGTGTGTTGAACGCGGAGGTGCCGTCCGTTCGGCGCTAGATCATCGGTGACGAAGAACGCGAAGAGTACGACTACTTCATCCACGCTTCTTCGAAAGCTTTCGCTCGCAATCTCCATAACGGTATGTAGATGCACTCTTATTTGCTCGTTGCTAGATGTCTCCTTAGTTGGATCTTGCTGAAAGCGTAGAATTTTTTTGAATTCTGTTACGTTCCCCAACACGGAGAACATGCAAGAATTACTCAAGAACATAAATATAAAAGAGGAGAATCAAATATATTACTCACACACAATCTGAACATAATCTCATAATCCATCGGATCCCAGCAAACTCATCATAGCAATAGCATAAGGATTACATATGTGCCTCGATCATGTAGGGCAGCTCACGAGGTCTAATCGATGAAGAACAAAGAGGGGAGGAGAACATCACATAGCTACTGGTCATGGACCCATGGTCCAAGGGATACTACTCACAACTCATCCGGGAGGCGTCCATGGTGGTGGAGAAGCTCCCGGTGGTGGTTCTCCCCTCCGGCAGGGTGCCGGGAAGAGTTCTCCTGGTGCTCCCGATCTTGGAAGCGCGGCGGCGGCGGAACAGAGATGAGATCGCGAAAAAGGGTTCCGTCCTCGAGGGTTTCGGGATGCGGTATAAATATATGCCAAAGGGGGTCACCAGAGGAGGTAAGGGGGGCCCAGGCGCCCCCCCGACGCGGCCAGGAGGGGGGCCGCGGGGGCAGGCCGCCTGGGCTGCCCCTGGCTCCCCTCTGGCCCCACTTCTGCCGCGTGGAAGCTTCCGGAACGCTGATTTTTTATATATTTTTCCCGGAATTTTTCTGGCAATTTAAGTAATGGGAAAACCTGAAATAGGAAAACAGCAGAAAACAGAAACTGGCACTGGGGTGCACTGAGTTAATAGGTTAGTCCAAATATGATCAAAAGTGTATGGAAGTGCATAAATATCATAGCAATATCACACAAAAGAGGCATGGAGCAAGCAGAAATTATAGATACGTTTTGGACGTATCACGTACCCTCGTAGACCAAAGCGGAAGCGTTTGACTACGCGGTTGATGTAGTCGAACTTCTTTGCGATCCAACCGATCAAGTAAACGTACGACACCTATGCGTTTAGCACACGTTCAGCTCGATGACGTCCTCGCCTTCTCGATCCAGCAAGAGAGACGGAGTAGTAGATGAGTTCCAGTACCATGACGGCGTGGTGACGGTTAGTGGTGAAGAACAATCCCCACAGGGCTTCGCCAAGCACTACAGAAACTAGACACAGGGATGGGGTTGCCGACACACGGCTTGGTGAATCTTGATATCTCTTGGGTGATATCCTTGCCCCTCGAATTTATATGTTGAGCCCTGGGGTCGAAACTTGGAGTAAAAGCCTCCTCAAAGTTGGTTTTACCCAAAAGGCAAGAATTCTTCTCAGACTCCAAGACCAGACGCCAGAGTTCCCGGCGTCTGTGTGACGCCCCAAGACCGATGCTCGAGAAGACTTCCAGCTATTCCGGGTTTTCGCCATGTATTTTTTTTCTGGGTTTATTTATTTTTGCATTGCATCATGTCATCATGCCATCATGTCATTAATCTTTGCATCTCAACTAAATAAATTGTGTGGATCTTCGATCCATTTAAATCGAGGGAAGGATGACTTCTCTTTATAACAAATCCTCCTAATATTTATGGAGCTATTATGATAAATATTCCATTGCCTTGGAATCACCGTAACACACTTGCAAATATTCCCATGCCTCTTTTACTTCAAGTTTCACCGTCAAAACCTTCTCTATAATTCTTTTCCCGTTTATCGAGGTTCCTCCAAAAACCTCAACATTTTTGGACACTTCGAAAATCAAGTCTTAGTTTAAACCCATTTGAATTAAATTCAAATATGTTTGAATTATATCTTTTGATCATGCCACTTCTATTTTCTTGGGTTACGCTCATTTTTATGAGCCTGAGAAAAATAACCTCATGTGCAAATTCCTTGCCTAGCTACCCCTTTCTTTTCTTCTCTCCTTTTTCTTTTCTTCTCTGTTTTGTTTAATCTCAGAGGAGGGAGTGACAGCCACAGCCAGGCCCAGTCGCAGCCGGCCCAACCCCCTCCCCCGCAGCCACCTAAGACCCATCTGGGCCATGGCCCAAGGCCCAGCCGGCCCCTCCTACTCCTAACCCTAACTCGTCCTGTTGGGGAACGTAGCAGAATTCAAAAAAATTCTATGCTTCACCAAGATCAATCTAAGGAGTTCATCTAGCACAAGCATAAAGGAGTGCATCTACATACCCTTTGTAGATCGCGAGTGGAAGCGTTCAAGGGAACGTGGATGATGGAGTCGTACTCGTCATGATCCTCGTCACCGATGATCCCAGCGCCAAACAGACGGCACCTCTGCGTTCAACACACGTACGGTACAGTGACGTATCCTCCTTCTTGATCCAGCAGGGGGGGAGGAGAGGTTGATGGAGATCCATCAGCACGACGGCGTGGTGGTGGATGCAACGGGAAAAGCTGCAGGGCTTCGCCGAGACCCTGCGGGAGGAGTTGGAGATGTAACGGGGGGAGAGGCGCCAAGGGCTGAGGTGTGGCTGCCCTCTATCCCCCCCACTATATATAGGGGGCCAGGGGGGCGCCGGCCCTAGGAGATCCAATCTCCTAGGGGGGCGGCGGCCAAGGGGGTAGCTTGCCCCCCAAGCCTAAGGGGGGCGCCCCCACCCCTAGGGTTTCAACCCTAGGCGCATGGGGGAGGCCCATCGGGGGTGCGCCAGCCCACTAGGGGCTGGCCCCCTTCCCCTACGGCCCACGGGGCCCTCCGGGATGGGTGGCCCCACCCGGTGGACCCCCGGGACCCTTTCGGTGGTCCCGGTACACTACCGGTGACCCCCGGAACTCTCCCGATGGCCGAAACTGGACTTCCTATATATCATTCTTTACCTCTGGACCATTTCGGAACTCCTCGTGACGTCTGAGATATCATCCGGGACTCCGAACAACATTAGAGTTTCCGTGTGCATATATCTCTATAACCCTAGCGTCACCGAACCTTAAGTGTGTAGACCCTACGGGTTCGGGAGACACGTAGACATGACCGAGACGACTCCTCGGTCAATAACCAACAGCGGAATCTGGATACCCATGTTGGTTCCCACGTGTTCCTCGATGATCTCATCGGATGAACCACGATGTCAAGGATTCACTTAATCCCGTATGTAATTCCCTTTGTCTATCGGTACGGTACTTGCCCGAGATTCGATCGTTGGTATACCGATACCTTGTTCAATCTCGTCATGGCAAGTCTCTTTACTCGTTCCGTAATCCATCATCCCGTGACTAACTCCTTAGTCACTTTGAGCTCATGATGATGATGTCTTACCGAGTGGGCCCAGAGATACCTCTCTGTCATACGGAGTGACAAATCCCAGTCTCGGTTAGTGCCAACCCAACAGACACTTTCGGAGATACCCGTTCCGTACCTTTATAGCCACCCAGTTACGTTGTGACGTTTGGCACACCCAAAGTATTCCTACAATGTCCGGGAGTTGCACAACCTCATGGTCTAAGGAATAGATACTTGACACTAAAAAAGCTTAAGCATTACGAAATACACGATCTTATGCCAGGCTTAGGATTGGGTCTTGTCCGTCACATCATTCTCCTAATGATGTGATCCCGTTATCAATGACATCCAATGTCCATGGTCAGGAAACCGTGACTATCTGTTGATCAACAAGCTAGTAACTAGAGGCTTACCAGGGACACGTTGTGGTCTATGTATTCACACATGTATCGCTGTTTCCGTACAATACAATTCAAGCATGAATAACAGACAATTATCATGAACAAGGAAATATAATAATAATCCTTTTATTATTGCCTCTAAGGCATATTTCCAACAGTCTCCCACCTGCACTAGAGTCAATAATCTAGTTACATTGTGATGAATCGAACACCCATAGAGTTCTGGTGTTGATCATGTTTTGCCCGTGGAAGAGGTTTAGTCAACGGATCTGCAACATTCAGATCCGTGTGCACTTTACAAATATCTATGTCTCCATCTTGAACGTAATTCCGGATGGACTTGAAACGGCGCTTGATGTGCTTGGTCTTCTTGTGAAACCTAGGCTCCTTGGCAATGGCAATAGCTCCAGTGTTGTCATAGAAGAGAGTCATCGGGCTTGACGCGCTTGGAATGACTCCTAGGTCGGTGATGAACTCCTTCATCCAGACTCCTTCTTGCGCTGCTTCGCAAGCAGCTATGTACTCCGCTTCACATGTAGAATGCGCCACGACACTCTGCTTGCAACTGCACCAGCTGACTGCTCCACCATTCAAAATATACACGTATCCAGTTTGTGACTTGGAGTCATCCAGATCTGTGTCGAAGCTAGCATCGACGTAACCCTTTACGACGAGCTCTTCGTCACTTCCATACACGTGAAACATATCCTTAGTCCTTTTCAGGTACTTCAGGATGTTCTTGACCGCTGTCCAGTGTTCCATACCGGGATCACTTTGGTACCTCCCTATCAAACTTATGGCAAGGTTCACATCAGGTCTAGTACATAGCATGACATACATAATAGAACCTATGGCTGAGGCATAGGGGATGACACTCATCTTTTCTCTATCTTCTACCGTGGTCGGGGACTGAGCCGTGCTCAATCTCATACCTTGTAAAACAGGCAAGAACCCCTTCTTGGACTGATCCATATTGAACTTCTTCAATATCTTGTCAAGGTATGTGCTTTGTGAAAGACCAATGAGGCGTCTCGATCTATCTCTATAGATCTTGATGCCTAATATATAAGCAGCTTCTCCAAGGTCCTTCATTGAAAAACTCTTATTCAAGTTGGCCTTTATGCTTTCCAAGAATTCTATATCATTTCCCATCAGCAGTATGTCATCCACATATAATATGAGAAATGCTACAGAGCTCCCACTCACTTTCTTGTAAATATAGGCTTCACCCCAAGTCTGTATAAAGCCAAACGCTTTGATCACATCATTAAAGCGAATATTCCAACTCCGAGATGCTTGCACCAGCCCGTAGATCGAGCGCTGGAGCTTGCATACTTTGTTAGCATTCTCTGGATCGACAAAACCTTCCGGCTGCATCATATACAGTTCTTCCTTGAGGAAGCCATTAAGGAATGTTGTTTTGACGTCCATATGCCATATCTCATAATCATAGAATGCGGCAATTGCTAACATGATTTGTACGGACTTTAGCATCGCTACGGGAGAGAAAGTCTCGTCGTAGTCAATCCCTTGAACTTGTCGATAACCCTTAGCGACAAGCCGAGCCTTATAGATGGTCACATTACCATCCGCGTCTGTCTTCTTCTTAAATATCCATTTATTTTCTATGGAGTGCCGACCATCGGGCAAGTCCACCAAAGTCCATACTTTGTTTTCATACATGGATTCTATCTCGGATTTCATGGCTTCAAGCCATTTATTGGAATCCGGGCCCGCCATTGCTTCTTCATAGTTCGAAGGTTCACTGTTGTCTAACAACATGATTTCCATGACAGGGTTGCCGTACCACTCTGGTGCGGAACGTGTCCTTGTGGACCTTCGAAGTTCAGCAGTAACTTGATCTGTATCTTCATGATCATCATCATTTACTTCCTCCCTTGTTGGTGCAGGCACCTCAGGAACAATTTCCCGCGCTGCGCTACTTTCCGGTTCGGGAAGGGTGACTGTCACCTCATCAAGTTCTACTTTCCTCCCACTTACTTCTTTCGAGAGAAACTCTTTCTCCAAAAAGGATCCATTCTTGGCAACAAAAGTCTTGCGTTCAGATCTTAGGTAGAAGGTGTACCCAATTGTTTCCTTTGGGTATCCTATGAAGACGCATTTTTCCGATTTGGGTTCGAACTTTTCAGGTTGAAGTTTCTTGACATAAGCATCGCAACCCCAAACTTTCAAAAACAACAACTTAGGTTTCTTGCCAAACCAAAGTTCATACGGTGTCGTCTCAACGGATTTTGATGGAGCCCTATTTAAAGTGAATGCGGCAGTCTCTAAAGCAAATCCCCAAAAAGATAGCGATAAGTCGGTGAGAGACATCATAGATCGCACCATGTCCAACAAAGTACGATTTCGACATTCGGACACACCATTACGATGAGGTGTTCCTGGCGGTGTCAATTGTGAAACAATTCCACAGTTCCTTAGGTGCGTGCCAAATTCATGACTCAAATATTCACCCCCACGATCTGATCGTAAGAACTTTATTTTTCTGTCACGTTGATTCTCAACCTCATTATGAAATTCCTTGAACTTTTCAAAGGTCTCAGACTTGTGCTTCATCAAGTAGACATACCCATATCTACTCAAGTCATCTGTGAGGGTGAGAACATAACGATAGCCTCCGCGAGCTTCAACACTCATTGGACCGCACACATCGGTATGTATGATTTCCAATAAGTTGGTTGTTCGCTCCATTGTTCCGGAGAACGGAGTCTTGGTCATCTTGCCCAAGAGGCATGGTTCGCACGTGTCAAATGATTCATAATCAAGAGACTCTAGAAGCCCATCTGCATGGAGCTTCTTCATACGCTTGACACCAATATGACCAAGGCGGCAATGCCACAAGTATGTGGGACTATCATTATCAACTTTACATCTTTTGGCATCCACACTATGAATATGTGTATCATCACGTTCGAGATTCATCAAAAATAAACCATTGACCAGCGGGGCATGACCATAAAACATATCTCTCATATAAATAGAACAACCATTATTCTCGGATTTAAATGAGTACCCATCTCATATCAAACGAGATCTAGATACAATGTTCATGCTCAAAGCTGGTACTAAATAACAATTATTAAGGTTTAAAACTAATCCCGAGGGTAGATGTAGAGGCAGCGTGCCGACGGCGATCACATCGACCTTGGAACCATTCCCGACGCGCATCGTCACCTCGTCCTTCGCCAGTCTCCGCTTATTCCGCAGCTCCTGCTTTGAGTTACAAATGTGAGCAACTACACCGGTATCAAATACCCAGGAGCTACTACGAGCGCTGGTAAGGTACACATCAATAACATGTATATGATATATATACCTTTGATGTTGCCGGCCTTCTTATCTGCTAAGTATTTGGGGCAGTTCCACTTCCAGTGACCCATTCCATTGCAATGAAAACACTCAGTTTCAGGCTTGGGTCCATTCTTTGGCTTCTTCCCGGCAACTGGCTTACCGGGCGCGACAACTCCTTTGTCGTCCTTCTTGAAGTTCTTCTTACCCTTGCCTTTCTTGAACTTAGTGGTTTTATTGACCATCAACACTTGATGTTCTTTCTTGATATCCACCTCCGCTGATTTCAGCATTGAATACACCTCGGTAATGGACCTCTCCATCCCCTGCATATTGAAATTTAACACGAAGCTCTTGTAGCTAGGTGGGAGCGACTGAAGGATTCTGTCAACGACCGCTTCGTCTGGGAGATTCATTCCCAACTGAGACAAGCGGTTGTGCAACCCAGACAACTTGAGTATGTGCTCGCTGACAGAACTATTCTCCTCCAACTTACAACTGTAGAATGCGTCGGAGACGTCATATCTCTCGACTCGGGCATGAGCTTGGAAAACCATTTTCAGCTCTTGGAACATCTCATATGCTCCGTGGTGCTCAAAACGCTTTTGGAGCCCCGACTCTAAGTTGTAAAGCATGCCGCACTGAACCAGGGAGTAATCATCACAACGCAACTGCCAGGCATTCATAATGTCTTGGGTCGCCAGGAGAACGGGTGCATCACCTAGCGGTGCTTCAAGGACATATGATCTCTTGGCAGCTATGAGGATAATCCTCAGGTTACGGACCCAATCCGTATAGTTGCTACCATCGTCTTTCAGCTTGGTTTTCTCTAGGAACGCGTTGAAGTTGAGGGAAACTTGAGCGTGGGCCATTTGATCTACAAGACATATTGTAAAGATTTTTAGACTAAGTTCATGACAATTAAGTTCATCTAATCAAATTTAATGAACTCCCACTCAGATTGACATCTCTCTAGTCATCTAAGTGATACATGATCCGAATCGACTAACCCATGTCCGATCATCACGTGAGACGGACTAGTCATCAACGGTGAACATCTTCATGTTGATCATATCTTCTATACGACTCATGTTCGACCTTTCGGTCTTCCGTGTTCCGAGGCCATGTCTGTACATGCTAGGCTCGTTAAGTGAACCCTAAGTGTATTGCGTGTGTAAATCTGGCTTACACCCGTTGTATGCGAATGTTAGAGCCTATTACACCCGATCATCACGTGGTGCTTCGGAACAGCGATCCTTAGCAACGGTGCATAGTTAGGGGGAACACAATTCTTGAAAATTTCAGTGAGAGATCATCTTATTTACTACCGTCGTTCTAAGTAAACAAGATGTATAAACATGATAAACATCACATGCAATCAAATGAAGTGACATGATATGGCCAATATCATTTTGCTCCTTTGATCTCCATCTTCGGGGCACCATGATCATCTTTGTCACCGGCATGACACCATGATCTCCATCATCGTGTCTTCATGAAGTTGTCTCGCCAAATATTACTTCTACCACTATGGTAACGTTCAGCAATAAAGCAAAGTAATTACATGGCGTTATTTAGTGACACGCAGGTCATACAATAAATAAGACAACTCCTATGGCTCCTGCCGGTTGTCATTTTCATCGACATGCAAGTCGTGATTCCCTATTACAAGAACATGATCAATCTCATACATCACATATATCATTCATCACATCTTCTTGGCCATATCACATCACATAGCACATGCTGCAAGAACAAGTTAGACGTCCTCTAATTGTTGTTGCAAGTTTTTACGTGGCTTCTATAGGTTTCTAGCAAGAACGTTTCTTACCTACGCCAAAACCACAACGTGATATGTCAATTTCCATTTACCCTTCATAAGGACCCTTTTCATCGAATCCGATCCGACTAAAGTAGGAGAGACAGACACCCGCCAGCCACCTTTATGCAACTAGTGCATGTCAGTCGGTGGAACCAGTCTCACGTAAGCGTACGTGTAAGGTTGGTCCGGGCCGCTTCATCCCACGATGCCGCCGAATCAAGATTGGACTAGTAGCGGCAAGAGAATTGAACAAAATCAATGTCCACAACTTGTTTGTGTTCTACTCGTGCAAGATGCTACGGAAAGACCTAGCTCAGATGCCACTGTTGGGGAACGTAGCAGAATTCAAAAAAAATTCTACACATCACCAAGATCAATCTAAGGAGTTCATCTAGCAACGAGCATAAAGGAGTGCATATACATACCCTTTGTAGATCGCGAGCGGAAGCGTTCAAGGGAACATGGATGATGGAGTCGTACTCGTCGTGATCCTCGTCACCGATGATCCCAGCGCCGAACAGACGGCACCTCCGCGTTCAACACACGTACGGTACAACGACGTCTCCTCCTTCTTGATCCAGCAAGGGGGGAGGAGAGGTTGATGGAGATCCAGCAGCACGACGGCGTGGTGGTGGATGCAACGGGAAAAGCTGCAGGGCTTCGCCGAGACCCTGCGGGAGGAGTTGGAGATGTAACGGGGGGGAGAGACGCCAGGGGCTGAGGAGCGGCTGCCCTCTCCCCCCCCCCCACTATATATAGGGGGCCAGGGGGGCGCCGGCCCTAGGAGATCCAATCTCCTAGGGGGGGGCGGCCAAGGGGGTGGCTTGCCTCCCAAGCCTAAGGGGGGCGCCCCCACCCCTAGGGTTTCAACCCTAGGCGCATGGGGGGAGGCCCATGTGGGGTGCGCCAGCCCACTAGGGGATGGTCCCCCTTCCCCTACGGCCCACGGGGCCCTCCGGGATGGGTGGCCCCACCCGGTGGACCCCTGGGACCCTTCCGGTGGTCCCGGTACACTACCGGTGACCCCCGGAATTCTCCCGATGGCCGAAACTGGACTTCCTATATATCATTCTTTACCTCCGGACCATTCCGGAACTCCGCGTGACGTCCGGGATCTCATCCGGGACTCCGAACAACATTCGGGTTTCCGTGTGCATATATCTTTATAACCCTAGCGTCACCGAACCTTAAGTGTGTAGACCCTACGGGTTCGGGAGACACGCAGACATGACCGAGACGACTCTTCGGTCAATAACCAATAGCGGAATCTGGATACCCATGTTGGTTCCCACGTGTTCCTCGATGATCTCATCAGATGAACCACGATGTCAAGGATTCACTTAATCCCGTATGTAATTCCCTTTGTCTATCGGTACGGTACTTGCCCGAGATTCGATTGTTGGTATACCGATACCTTGTTCAATCTCGTCATGGCAAGTCTCTTTACTCGTTCCGTAATCCATCATCCCGTGACTAACTCCTTAGTCACTTTGAGCTCATGATGATGATGTCTTACTGAGTGGGCCCAGAGATACCTCTCCATCATACGGAGTGACAAATCCCAGCCTCGGTTCGTGCCAACCCAACAGACACTTTTGGAGATACCCGTTGCGTACCTTTATAGCCACCCAGTTACGTTGTGACGTTTGGCACACCCAAAGTATTCCTATGGTGTCCGGGAGTTGCACAACCTCATGGTCTAAGGAACAGATACTTGACACTGAAAAATCTTAAGCATTACGAACTACACGATCTTATGCCACGCTTAGGATTGGGTCTTGTCCATCACATCATTCTCCTAATGATGTGATCCCGTTATCAATGACATCCAATGTCCATGGTCAGGAAACCGTGACCATCTGTTGATCAATGAGCTAGTAACTAGAGGCTTACCAGGGACACGTTGTGGTCTATGTATTCACACATGAATCGTTGTTTCCGTACAATACAATTCAAGCATGAATAACAGACAATTATCATGAACAAGGAAATATAATAATAATCCTTTTATTATTGCCTCTAGGGCATATTTCCAACACGTCCGACCCCCGCTCATCCTCCCCTCGTCCTCCCACTCCGCCGTCGCACACACCGCAGCGCCCCCTCCTAGCCCGATCCCCATCTTCCTCCATTCTCTCTCGCTCCACCCGACCCCCCATGTAGCCCGATCCCCATCCCCTTGCTCGCTTGCTCGCCTTCCCACTTCTCCTCCTCGGCATCGACTCGTAGCCGTCGTCGTGCCAGCCGCGGGCCAACGCTCCACCGCGTCGTGCCGCGACCGCCGCCACCAACATCTCCAGCGCCTCCGCGCCCGTCTTCTTCGCCAGCGACCAGGGGCCTGAGCGCGCCCGTCGACCCCCTCTGCGTCGTTGTCCCTCTACTCCTCGACCACGCCGCCTAGCCAGGTCGCCTGCTCCATCATGCACCGCTCCTCCTGTCCTCCTCGCTGGCCGCCTCGCCGCACGACCTTGACGTCGTCCCGCGCCATCTCCACCGTCCCCGCCGCCATGGCCTCCCGCGCCGGCCGCCGCAGCACCAACAATGCTCCAAGGCCGGCCTCCTTTCTGTCCGTCATCGGAGTCGCCAGATCCAGCCCTGCCCCGACCTCATGAGGCCCTCGTCGCTCGCGTGTTGCCATGTCTGGCTGCTTCGTCTTGTTTTGTTTGGTTCTGCGAGACCGAGACACCAACACCCCGCACCCGGACCGTCAAGCACCGTCTTCGGTGATTTCGCCAAGTACACCACCGGCAAGACCCGGACTCCGGACGCCAAGTACAACTACAAACCCGAAATAACAAGGATGCGCCAAGTTCATCTACCGCGTTCTTCGGAATCGCCAAGTACCAAGACGCCCGGAGCCCTCGGAACTGCCAAGTTCCTCTACGACTCGTGAACGACTACCGCCGCCGTGACATCTACGAAAACGTGTACCACTACCTCCCACGACGACCGCATCGACCCGTCAAGTTCAACTACGTGTATGTACCACTACCGTCGCCCCGAGGACGTTCGATTCGTCAAGTACCTCTCTGAAACGATACGTGAACACCTACTTCCACTACGAACCGCGAGTACCACTACTTCCCTCGATGACTCGAACCGCCCCGAAACACACGCTTCGAAGGTATACAGCCGAAACGATGCCCGTGAACGAATGTGGTTGTATGAGATGTATCCCTTGTTGCACCGTGTCCGTTGTGCCCCTCTTTTGTCGCCGACCCGTGGGAACCCGGAAACCGGGAGCACCCCATCTCTTTTGCATGTCACGCCCTCCGTCATCTTTTGCACCGGACTCTCAACGAGTTACCGGAACCTATATGTTGCGTGGCATCATTTTTTGGATTCGCCGCTGTGGCCCCTTTCTTTCCACCACGGTGGCAAATACTTCATATCTCTTCATGTTAACTTTTACTAAAAATTGCATAAAACTTGATCATGTCATCCACATCATGATAACAACCTTTGAATGTTAAATTGTTGTTGCTTTAATAATTGCTAAATACGCACATGGGGAGCTTCCGAAATTGTTGTTGTTATTTCTGGCCTCATTTAAAATGCCTAGATAGTGTAGTTTTACTTATGCTTCACCTCTTGACATGTTTAATAAAAACATTTAATCTTGTCTTGTAGATAAACGAGAGTCAACTAAATAAATAAAATGGGGTGTTTCGTCAATATGCAACTCGTTGCATATTGAGCTCCACTTAACTTGTAGTATTGCTTGTGCACTTTGCCATGCCATGCATATCTAAACCGGACATGCATCATACTTGTTTGTGCATCATGCCATGGTTATGATATGTGTGTTCACGATGTTGTTTGCTTTCTTTCCGGTATGCTTCTCTCGTTAGCTTCAGTTTCATTTCGGAGTTGTGAGGATTTGTTCGACTACTTCATGGACTTGTTCTTCTTCCTTGCGGAATCCCAGGCAAGATGGCCATCACCTTGGATACATTTACTATCTTTGCTATGCTAGATGTCTTGATGCTATCGCTATATGTCGCGCTACCTATCTTTTGTTGTCAGCCTCTCTTTGTTGCCATGAAACCTCTAACCTTTGACACCTTCCTAGCAAAACCGTTGTTTGGCTATGTTACCCACTTGCTCAGCCCCTCTAATAGCGTTGTTAGTTGAAGGTGAAGATGAAGATTGTTCCATTTTGGAACTTGATGTTTTGGGAATATCACAATATATCTTATTTATATTAACACACCTATATACTTGGCAATGGGTGGAAGGCTTGGCCTTTTGCTCGGTGTTTTGTTCCACTCATGCTACCTTAGGAGCCAATAAACCAGCGTTATGTTCCTTGATTTTGCGTTCCTTACACGGTTGGGTATATGGGGACCCCTTGACAGTTCGTCTTTGAATAAAACTCCTCTAGCAAGGCCCAACATTGGTTTTAATTTGCCTCATAATAACAACTTAATTAATTTGATAGCAGCATGATCAGTGTGAATAGTTACTTTAGAATCAATGATATAGGGTCTAAACTTATCACAAGCGAATACAACTGCTAAAAATTCTTTTTCAGTAGTAGCATAATTTTTCTCGGCACTGTCTAAAGTTTTACTAGCATACTGGATAACATTCAATTTCTTACCAACTATTTGCCCTAATACAACACCTACA
>LR738715.1:151190736-151245807 GCA_902687465.1 Secale cereale
GCGGGGCGCGGCTAGGGTTCGGGCGCTAGGGCGAGGCGGGCTGGCGGCGTCTCGGGCCGGCCTGGGCGGCTTATAAAGCCCAGGAGTCCTGGGCATATAAGACTCCTAGTCGTTTTTTTAAATAGAGTTCCGACGCAGTAAAACTAACGAAAGAAATACCAAACGGACTCCAAAATTCCCGAAATAAATTTTTACCGTCCTCTAATAATATTTAGGACAAAGTGAACATTTTTTCCCGGACCTAAATGCAATTTTGAAAAACGTGTATTTTTCCTATGCAAATAAATCCGAAAATAAATCCAGAAAAATTCGAAAAGTGATTTTAATATTTTTCCTCCAATATTTCTGTTATTTTGGAGAAGTCATATTATCTCCGCTCATTTATTTTATTTAGAAATATTTTTAGGAGAGAAAAATAATTAGAATCACACTGTCCTCGTTCCGGTATTTGAGCGAACTCAAATACGAAAACGGTAAAATCCCCAACTCTCTCCGTAGGTCCTTGAGTTGCTTAGAATTTCGAGGAACTCCACGAACAAAATGCAAAAACATGAAATGCAAATATGATCTATGTATAACATTCCAAATTAAAAATTTGGGATGTTACAAACCTACCCCCCTTAGAATGAATCTCGCCCTCGAGATTCGACTTGGCTAGAGAACAGGTGTGGGTGGTCCTTGCGTAGATTATCTTCTCGTTCCCTGGTGGCTTCTTCCTCGGTGTGGTGACTCCACTGAACTTTGCAAAACATGATAACCTTGCTGCGAGTAACTCTGCTCGTAAACTCGAGAATCTTAACGGACTTCTCCTCGTAGGTCAGATCACTGTCCAACTGAATTGCTTCCAGGGGTACTGTGTCTCTAAGCGGTATATCGGCCATCTCCGCGTGACACTTCTTAAGCTGCGAAACGTGAAACACGTCGTGCACTCCTGACAATCCTTCCGGCAACTCCAACTTATAGGCAACCTCTCCCATGCGTTCCAAAACACGGTAAGGTCCCACAAATCTCGGAGCTAACTTCCCTTTAACTCCGAAACGTTTAACTCCTCGCAGAGGCGATACTCTCAAGTATGCTCTGTCTCCGATCTCATAGGTTATCTCCTTGCGCTTCGAGTCGGCATAACTCTTCTGTCTGGACTGAGCTACCTTTAGTCTATCTCGAATCAACTTCACCTTCTCCTCAGACTCTTTGATTAAGTCTGGTCCAAACAATTTTCGGTCTCCAACTTCATCCCACGACAACGGTGTTCGGCATCTCCTTCCATACAATGCCTCGAACGGTGCCATCTTCAAACTCGCCTGTTAACTATTGTTGTATGAGAACTCCGCGTAGGGCAAGTTGTCATCCCAACTAGATCCATCATCTAATGCACATGCTCTCAACATATCCTCCAGAATCTGATTGACTCTCTCCGTCTGTCCATCTGTCTGCGGGTGAAACGCTGTGCTAAACTCTAGCCTGGTACCCAAAGTTTCATGTAACTGATTCCAGAACTTTGAGGTAAACTGGGTTCCTCTATCTGATACGATGCTCCTCGGAACTCCATGCAGACATACAATTCTGGTCATGTATATGTTTGCCAACTTTGCATTGGTATATGTGGTTTTCACAGGAATAAAGTGGGCTACCTTCGTCAATCGGTCTACTACTACCCAGATTGAATCATATCCTGCTTTGGTCCTGGGCAATCCGGTGATAAAATCCATGCCAAGCTTCTCCCACTTCCATTCGGGTATTGGCATAGGTTGTAACAATCCGGCTGGCTTCTGATGTTCTGCCTTCACTCTTTGGCATACATCACAAACTGCTACATACTCCGCAATATCCTTCTTCATACCGGTCCACCAGAAAATATCCTTCAAATCCAAATACATCTTAGTATTTCCTGGGTGAATCGAGTATGGTGAATCATGGGCCTCCTGTAAAATCAACTTCCTAATCTCCGGGTCATTGGGCACATAGATTCGATCCTCAAACCATAAGGTGTCGTGTTCATCCTCACGAAAACCTTTCGCTTTTCCTTCGCTCATCCTCTTCTTTATAGCGACAACCTCCTTGTCAGCTTTCTGAGCTTCTCTGATTTTATCCATCAGGGTAGACTGGATTTCTAACGTTGATACATAGCCTCTCGGAACTATCTCCAACCGTAGTTCTCGTAGGTCCTCGGCTAACTCCTTTGGAAACTCCTCCATCATTAGGGTATTGACATGGCTCTTACGTCTTAGCGCATCAGCTACTACGTTAGCCTTTCCGGGATGATAATGCAATCTCATGTCATAATCCTTAATGAGTTCCAGCCATCTCCTTTGCCTAAGATTCAGCTCCTTCTGAGTGAATATATACTTCAAACTCTTATGATCCGTATATACTTCACAATGGTTTCCAATGAGAAAATGTCTCCACGTCTTCAATGCATGCACTACGGCTGCTAATATCCAAATCGTGGGTGGCATAGTTGTAGCGACCCGATCCAAATGGATCGGAGTCTCTGTGCTTAAGTGTCATCCCTGGATCGGTATGCTGACACACACAGTACTCGATGAATTATAATAGAGTTCAATCACACACTTTATTACATCGAGATCCTCAAAAGAGTATTATTACAATAATATGGCCAAAGGCCATCTGGATAAAATAACTGCGGAAGCATCAAAAGTAACAATGAGTCCAGCAACTCCACGGCAAACTGAGTGCAGAACAACGACCTATCGCACCTTTACTCCACGTCGGAAAACTCTGCAACATGAGACGTTGCAGCCGTGTAGGTCAGCACATGGAATATGCTGGCAATGTCACACCATAGAAATAATAATAAAGAAAAAGAATATCTCTATATGCAAATTTAGCTGGTGGAGGCTCTAAGTTTAATGTTTGCATAAAGCCAATTTTACCCTACAACAAAGGAATAAATTTTTATTTACTACTAAGTTAAAAATGCCATTATTGAGAAGGTTCCTCCAACTCAATCCCAAAATTCCCAAGTTATTAGTAACCCAATAATTTCATTAAGAAGAGTGATGAGATCAACCAATAATTCACTTCTAGATACTCAAGTTGTCCATAACCGGGGACACGGCTAATCATGATTAGTTTGTACACTCTGCAGAGGTTTGCGCACTTTTCCCCACAAGACTCGACCACCTCCATGATCGGAAGATCGAGACATAGTCTTTCTGAAGTATTTCCTCCAAACCTTGGGTAGACCGGTACACCTACTTTCCCCTACATCAGCTAGTCTACCACGGAAAGAGGTCACACAACTTACTCAACTATGCCAGAGCCCATAATGGCTTGTGGCTGCACACGGAAGTTTCTAGGCATGAAATATCTTATGATCCCTTTGAGCCTGGGTGGCGGACCTAGGGTAATCACACGGGTACTCCGGGATTCCCCTTGGGCAAGAACTGGTTTCTCCAGGTGCCCCAAACAATCCACCCAGATGTGTATTAAAGTTGCCACCTTATGTTGTCCCGATAAATTATTATCTCTCGCAACTTGCATGTATCTCACATACCAATCCCCGTCTACGAGCATGGCTAAGCAATATATGACATAACGAATATTCCCGGGGTGATCAAAGGTCATAGGTTCCTACCAAATGAACTACATAGCATAACCACATGTTCCCAATCCTACTCATGCAATCTTTGAGGGTGAAACTAATGCATAGTAAAAACTGGGTATTTAAACTTATGATCAAAGTGTGAACTTGCCTTGCTGACGTTCGTTGAACTCTAAAGATTCGTAGTAGCAAGCTTCGCACTCCGGATGATCTAGCGTAAGCAAGCAATAACATACATAAGCATACAAGCAAAGAATCAAAAAGAAAAATGAATAAAAGATTTCGAAAAACTCCTAAAACACCAAAATAATGTTTCTGTACAGAATGTAATTTTTACAGCAACAAAAATAAATGGTTTGGGTTTTAACAGAAGGTACATGTCACAAGCTTCGATTTGCAAAAAGAATCACCCAAAACGGAGTTACGAAACTCAAGTTATGGCCTAACGAAGTTTGAATTCAGATCTGTTTGAATTCAAAATTTAAAATTTTCAAAAATATATTTCGTTAGGTTCTCTGGATAGAGGATATTTCTACGAAACCGTAGGAAAAAGAATCAACTAAATCGGATCTATAGACTAAAAGATATACTAGAAACAAGATTTGGTAAAGAATCTGAATTGGAAAATATACTGATAAAAGAGAAAAAAATTGAACAGGGTGTTCACCGGACTTGTCGCCGGAGACGAGGAAGAAGGTGGCTCCGGTGTGTTTCGGCGAAGGACGCGTACGGGACGGTGTAGAGGACGATGTGGTGAACCACTTGATCAAGTTTTGGTTGAAGATAGCTTCATGTACACACGGTGAGAGGTCGCCGGACTTCACGAACTCCGGCGAGCAATTGGCGAGGTTAGGGAGGGGGAAAAGCTCCAGAAGGAGAGGGCTTCGGACGAGGGGTGAGAGGGGCTCGCGGGGTGCCTTTTATAGGGCTTGGGGAGGTCTAGAGTTGGGTGGGGCGAGATGTGTTAATGGTGGCTGTTTCTCTGCCTCGTAATGGCCATTACAGGCGACTCCAAGGCGCACTAGGAAGGGGAAGGGGTAGAGGAAGGCGAGGGGAACCGATTCCGGGGGTTAGTGAGTGCGGGGGAAGGGAGTTGAGGGGAGAGAGAGGTGGAGCGCCATGGAAGTTCTCCGTTCGTTGCTCCTCTGTAGATGAACGAGAGGAAGAAGGAGATAGCGCTGGCATGGGCCTGCTGGGCTTCGTTTTTTTTTTGACACAGAGAAAAAAAATGTATAGATAGAAAATAAAAATATTTTAATATAGGACATATATATATAAAAAATTTCAGAAAAATAAATCCTACATGATGAACTATTTTTCAGAGGCTAAATAAAAACTTTATAAAAAAAAACATTTTTCTAAAAAAAATTCAAAAGAAAGTCAAATTTGAATTCAAAATTTTTGGCATTGTTTTCTTCTGACTTTTTTTGGAGTGTCATGTTCGCTCCTCTCAGAATTATTATTTAGATCTAAAGAAAAATGTTCACATAATAATATGGTCTTATATATGACCTTGTGAACATTTATCCTGCCTATAATGCAAATAAAAAAAAACATTTTTGTTAAACTAGTAAAATAAATTGCAAATAAAACCCAACAAATATATTTTGGTTCCAAATTCAAATTCCAATATTTTCCTTCTGATTTTGAAGAAGTCATTTTATCTTCTCTCTTTATTTTTGGAATAATGGAAATGATTTTTTTTTATGGAACCAAGTTTGATCCAATTTCCAAATTTTGAAATTTCAAAAGTGGGTTTTAGGGAAACTTCCAACTCTCTCTTTTCGTCCTTGAGTTGCTCAAAGTTCCTTGGATCAGAATCAAATAATACAAATGGGGCAAAAATGCATAAATCATGGATGCATATGAATGATCTATTTATAAACATCCAAATTGAAAATTTGGGATGTTACAAACCTACCCCCCTTAAGATGAATCTCGCCCTCGAGATTCGGGTTGGCTAGCAAAAAGGTGTGGGTGATCTTGTCGAAGATCTTCTTCGCGTTCCCAGGTGGCTTCTTCCTCAGTATGATGACTCCACTGAACCTTGCAAAACTTGATGACCTTGCTGCGGGTAACCCTGCTTGCTGTTTCGAGAATCTTGATGGGCTTCTCCTCATAGGTCAGATCACTATCCAACTGTATGGCCTCCAGTGGCACTGTATCTCTCAAAGGAATATCAGCCATCTCTGCATGGCACTTCTTCAACTGAGAAACATGAAACACATTATGAACTCTAGACAAGGCTTCGGGTAACTCCAACTGATATGCAACTTCTCCTCTGCGTTCCAAAATTTTGTATGGCCCCACAAATCGTGGTGCTAGTTTGCCTTTAAGTCCAAACCGTTTAACTCCTCGAAGTGGAGACACACGAAGATATGCTCTATCTCCGACTTCATAAGTTACTTCCTTGCGTTTAGTATCGGCATAACTCTTTTGTCTTGATTGGGCTATCTTAAGTCTGTCACGGATCAACTTGACTTTCTCCTCCGAATCTTTAATTAAATCTGGTCCGAATAATTTACGGTCTCCAACTTCATCCCACATTAATGGTGTCCTGCACCTCCTTCCGTACAAAGCTTCGAAAGGGGCCATCTTCAAACTAGCTTGATAGCTGTTGTTATATGAGAATTCTGCGTATGGCAAATTATTATCCCAACTAGATCCATAATCTAGCGCACAAGCTCTCAACATGTCCTCCAGAATCTGATTGACTCTCTCGGTCTGCCCATCTGTCTGCGGATGAAAGGCTGTACTGAACTCTAGCCTGGTACCCAAAGTTTCGTGTAACTGATGCCAAAACTTTGAGGTAAATTGTGTTCCTCTATCTGATACGATGGTCCTCGGAACTCCATGCAGACATACGATCCTGGTCATGTATATCTTGGCCAATTTAGCACTTGTATATGTGGTTTTCACGGGGATGAAGTGAGCTACCTTGGTCAAGCGATCAACTACTACCCAAATAGAATCATAGCCTGATCGGGTCCTGGGTAATCCTGTAATGAAGTCCATGCCAAGCTTGTCCCACTTCCAATCGGGTATTGGCAAGGGCTGAAGTAATCCTGCTGGTTTCTGGTGCTCTGCCTTAACTCTCTGACATACGTCGCATACTGCTACATACTCGGCAATATCCTTCTTCATACCTGTCCACCAGAAACTTTCCTTCAAGTCCAAATACATCTTGGTGTTTCCTGGGTGTATCGAATAAGGCGAATCATGAGCCTCCTGAAGAATCAACTTCCTGATCTCTGCGTCATTTGGCACATAAATACGCTGCTCAAACCATAAGGTTCCGTGTTCATCTTCACGAAATCCTGCTGCCTTTCCTTGGTTCATCCTTTCCTTTATTTCTGCAATACCTTTGTCTAACTTCTGGGCTTCTCGAATCTTTCCCAACAAGGTGGATTGAATTTCCATTGCGGTAACAAAACCTCGTGGTACTATCTCCAATCGGAGATCTCTGAGATCATCAATTAACTCTTGAGGTAATCCTCCTGCTGTGAGGGTATTGACATAACTCTTGCGGCTCAATGCATCTGCCACAACATTGGCCTTTCCTGGGTGATAGTGCAATTTCATGTCATAATCCTTTATGAGCTCCAACCATCTTCTCTGCCTGAGGTTCAACTCCTTCTGCGTGAAGATGTATTTCAAACTCTTGTGATCCGTGTAAACATCACAATGATTTCCAATAAGAAAATGCCTCCAGGTCTTGAGCGCATGCACTACGGCTGCTAACTCCAAATCATGTGTGGCATAATTCCGCTCATGGGGTCGAAGTTGACGTGAGGCATATGAAACAACTCTTCCTTCTTGCATAAGAACACCTCCAAGTCCCTGACGAGAAGCGTCGCAATATACCTGAAAATCCTAGCGTATATTCGGAAGAATTAGTACTGGGGCTGTGACCAAACGTTTCTTCAACTCCTGAAAACTGGCCTCACATTCCTCGGTCCAATTAAACTTGGTGTCTTTCTTCAATAACTCTGTCATGGGCTTTGCGATCTTGGAGAAATTCTCAATAAATCTTCGGTAATATCCTGCAAGTCCAAGGAAACTGCGAATCTCTCCGACTGAGGTGGGTGCCTTCCATTCGGTGACGGCTTCAACTTTCGAAGGATCTACTGCTATTCCTTCCCCTGATATAACATGTCCGAGAAATCCAACTTCCTTCAACCAGAATTCACACTTGCTGAACTTTGCATATAACTGATGTTCCCTGAGCTTCTCAAGAACCAAGCGCAAATGTTCCTTGTGTTCTTCTTCATTCTTCGAGTAAATCAATATATCATCAATGAATACCACAACAAACTTATCCAAGAACTCCATGAATACCTTATTCATCATATTCATAAAATAGGCAGGGGCATTAGTCAAACCAAAAGACATGACTGTATACTCATAAAGCCCATATCTCGTGGTAAAGGCTGTCTTGGGTATATCCTGTTCTCGAATCTTCAGCTGGTGATATCCAGATCGAAGATCGATTTTTGAGAAAACTTTTGCTCCTTGTAGCTGGTCAAACAAATCATTGATCATCGGCAGAGGGTACTTATTCTTGATCGTCACCTCATTCAACGCACGGTAATCCACAACCATTCTCAAGGATCCATCCTTCTTCTCAACTAGAAGCACTGGGGCTCCCCAAGGTGATGAACTCGGTCGAATATAACCTTTCTCCAATAATTCCTTAATTTGCTTCTTAATTTCCTCCAGGTCATTTGCGGGCATCCGGTACGGTCTCTTGGATATTGGTCCAGTGCCTGGTAACAATTCAATCAAAAACTCTATGTCCCGATCCGGTGGCATGCCTGGTAGTTCCTCCGGAAAAACATCGGGATAATCCTTCACAACTGGTACTTCTTCCTGAACAACTCCTGAAAGAGAATTCACTTGAGTCCTCCTTGGCGTATGCCTCGACACATACTTGATCCGTTTCCCCTCTGGGGTGGTGAGAAGAATCGACTTACTAGCACAATCAATATTCCCTTCATACTTGGATAGCCAATCCATGCCTAGAATTACGTCCAATCCTTGTGATTCTAGGATGATGAGGTCTGTGGGGAAAACGTGTCTCCCTATGGTCAATGGCAACTGAAAACATCCCCGACTAGTCATATTCTCTGCTCCTGGGGAACTCACTAACATTGGTGTTTTAAGGGCTACGGTCGGCAACTTAAACTTATCCACAAACCCCCTTGATATGAATGAATGCGATGCACCAGTGTCAAAAAGAACAAGGGCTGTAAATGAATTAATCAAGAACTTACCAACAACGGCGTCAGGCTGGTCATAAACTTCCTCCACATTGACATGGTTCACCTGACCTCTGGTAAAAGGATTTGGCTTCTTTCCAGAGCCTCCATTGCCATTCCCGTTCTTCGCCTCGGGACATTCGGTGGCGTAGTGTTCGGTCTTCCCGCACTTGAAACAGGTAATGTGGCTCAGATCCTTCTTTGCCGGTGTAGCGGGGTTGGAGTGATGCTGATTGTTGTTTCCTCCGTTTCCATTGCCATTCCTATGGCCATTATGGTTGTGTCCATTCCCTCCATGATGTGAATGTCCTCCATGGTTATGGTGAGTGTGTCCACCATACTTGCCGGATCCTGATCCATTATTTCCCGAGTACGGGTATAACGGGGCTTCTGCTGAACTCCAGAGTTGTACTTTCCCTGTCCGTACTTCCTCTTGCGGTTTTCCACCTGCTGCTGCTTGCCTTCCAGAATGAGAGCCTTGTCAACCAACTCTTGATAATTGTTAAAGGTAGCCACAGTCAACTGAAGTCCCAGATCATCATTTAGTCCCTCAAGAAATTTCTCCTGCTTAGCGGCATCATCAGCCACGTCTCCGGGAGCATACCTGGATAACTTGCTGAATTCTTCCACATAATCACCAACAGAACGATTACCCTGGCGTAAGTTGCGGAACTCACGCTTCTTCAGACTCATAGCTCCGGCTGAAACATGTGCAGTACGAAACGCCTGCTGGAACTGATTCCAAGTCACATTTTCTATGGGGAATGTGGTGGTGTAATTCTCCCACCATGAAGCTGCTGGTCCATCCAGTTGATGTGCGGCAAAGCGCACCTTCTCAGCGTCAGTACATCCTGCGGTGGTCAGCTCCCTTCCGATCTTGCGAAGCCAGTCATCTGCGACAATCGGCTCCGTACTGCTGGAGAACACGGGTGGGTTCAACCTCAGGAAACGGGTAAGGTTGTCGACCGGGGGTGGCGGTGGTGGGTTGTTGTTGTTCTGGTTCTGATTCTGGATGAGTAGCTGCATGAGGGCATTCTGGTTCTGGATCAACTGGGTAAGTTCCGGCGGAAATTCCGGGTCACGTCTCGGAGGCATCTGTTAGGTTTAGAGTGGATGAGAAATTAGAATAGAATAAGGGCCTAATGAGAGGAATCACTACCCATATGCTTATGATAGCAATAAAAATTCAAATCAAGCAATTCACACAAATCACACCACACAAGCAAAACCTACAGGTAAGGTCATATCCACAAGAGATATGATCTCTTCATACTACCGCAATCATTCATTGGACTCCGTTTGGTACTGGTGGTCTGAACTAAATCTTCTCAAATCAAAGTCAACTCTAGCTTCTTCTTCTTCGTCAATGATGTCTTCATGGGTCTTGGTCTCATCAGCTGAGCAACTTTGTCATGGGGTTCAACAACTATTGAATTGAAGTAGAGAAGAGATAGAAATGAATAGAGAAGAGTACAGACCAACAGATATATAAGGAAGTGGTAAAATAGAGTTTTCTTCCTATGGTTTTCCATTTCCTAGTGGTCGCGTCCTACAGTCAGCATGTGCTCTGATACCATCTTGTAGCGACCCGATCCAAATGGATCGGAGTCTCTGTGCTTAAGTGTCATCCCTGGATCGGTATGCTGACACACACAGTACTCGATGAATTATAATAGAGTTCAATCACACACTTTATTACATCGAGATCCTCAAAAGAGTATTATTACAATAATATGGCCAAAGGCCATCTGGATAAAATAACTGCGGAAGCATCAAAAGTAACAATGAGTCCAGCAACTCCACGGCAAACTGAGTGCAGAACAACGACCTATCGCACCTTTACTCCACGTCGGAAAACTCTGCAACATGAGACGTTGCAGCCGTGTAGGTCAGCACATGGAATATGCTGGCAATGTCACACCATAGAAATAATAATAAAGAAAAAGAATATCTCTATATGCAAATTTAGCTGGTGGAGGCTCTAAGTTTAATGTTTGCATAAAGCCAATTTTACCCTACAACAAAGGAATAAATTTTTATTTACTACTAAGTTAAAAATGCCATTATTGAGAAGGTTCCTCCAACTCAATCCCAAAATTCCCAAGTTATTAGTAACCCAATAATTTCATTAAGAAGAGTGATGAGATCAACCAATAATTCACTTCTAGATACTCAAGTTGTCCATAACCGGGGACACGGCTAATCATGATTAGTTTGTACACTCTGCAGAGGTTTGCGCACTTTTCCCCACAAGACTCGACCACCTCCATGATCGGAAGATCGAGACATAGTCTTTCTGAAGTATTTCCTCCAAACCTTGGGTAGACCGGTACACCTACTTTCCCCTACATCAGCTAGTCTACCACGGAAAGAGGTCACACAACTTACTCAACTATGCCAGAGCCCATAATGGCTTGTGGCTGCACACGGAAGTTTCTAGGCATGAAATATCTTATGATCCCTTTGAGCCTGGGTGGCGGACCTAGGGTAATCACACGGGTACTCCGGGATTCCCCTTGGGCAAGAACTGGTTTCTCCAGGTGCCCCAAACAATCCACCCAGATGTGTATTAAAGTTGCCACCTTATGTTGTCCCGATAAATTATTATCTCTCGCAACTTGCATGTATCTCACATACCAATCCCCGTCTACGAGCATGGCTAAGCAATATATGACATAACGAATATTCCCGGGGTGATCAAAGGTCATAGGTTCCTACCAAATGAACTACATAGCATAACCACATGTTCCCAATCCTACTCATGCAATCTTTGAGGGTGAAACTAATGCATAGTAAAAACTGGGTATTTAAACTTATGATCAAAGTGTGAACTTGCCTTGCTGACGTTCGTTGAACTCTAAAGATTCGTAGTAGCAAGCTTCGCACTCCGGATGATCTAGCGTAAGCAAGCAATAACATACATAAGCATACAAGCAAAGAATCAAAAAGAAAAATGAATAAAAGATTTCGAAAAACTCCTAAAACACCAAAATAATGTTTCTGTACAGAATGTAATTTTTACAGCAACAAAAATAAATGGTTTGGGTTTTAACAGAAGGTACATGTCACAAGCTTCGATTTGCAAAAAGAATCACCCAAAACGGAGTTACGAAACTCAAGTTATGGCCTAACGAAGTTTGAATTCAGATCTGTTTGAATTCAAAATTTAAAATTTTCAAAAATATATTTCGTTAGGTTCTCTGGATAGAGGATATTTCTACGAAACCGTAGGAAAAAGAATCAACTAAATCGGATCTATAGACTAAAAGATATACTAGAAACAAGATTTGGTAAAGAATCTGAATTGGAAAATATACTGATAAAAGAGAAAAAAATTGAACAGGGTGTTCACCGGACTTGTCGCCGGAGACGAGGAAGAAGGTGGCTCCGGTGTGTTTCGGCGAAGGACGCGTACGGGACGGTGTAGAGGACGATGTGGTGAACCACTTGATCAAGTTTTGGTTGAAGATAGCTTCATGTACACACGGTGAGAGGTCGCCGGACTTCACGAACTCCGGCGAGCAATTGGCGAGGTTAGGGAGGGGGAAAAGCTCCAGAAGGAGAGGGCTTCGGACGAGGGGTGAGAGGGGCTCGCGGGGTGCCTTTTATAGGGCTTGGGGAGGTCTAGAGTTGGGTGGGGCGAGATGTGTTAATGGTGGCTGTTTCTCTGCCTCGTAATGGCCATTACAGGCGACTCCAAGGCGCACTAGGAAGGGGAAGGGGTAGAGGAAGGCGAGGGGAACCGATTCCGGGGGTTAGTGAGTGCGGGGGAAGGGAGTTGAGGGGAGAGAGAGGTGGAGCGCCATGGAAGTTCTCCGTTCGTTGCTCCTCTGTAGATGAACGAGAGGAAGAAGGAGATAGCGCTGGCATGGGCCTGCTGGGCTTCGTTTTTTTTTTGACACAGAGAAAAAAAATGTATAGATAGAAAATAAAAATATTTTAATATAGGACATATATATATAAAAAATTTCAGAAAAATAAATCCTACATGATGAACTATTTTTCAGAGGCTAAATAAAAACTTTATAAAAAAAAACATTTTTCTAAAAAAAATTCAAAAGAAAGTCAAATTTGAATTCAAAATTTTTGGCATTGTTTTCTTCTGACTTTTTTTGGAGTGTCATGTTCGCTCCTCTCAGAATTATTATTTAGATCTAAAGAAAAATGTTCACATAATAATATGGTCTTATATATGACCTTGTGAACATTTATCCTGCCTATAATGCAAATAAAAAAAAACATTTTTGTTAAACTAGTAAAATAAATTGCAAATAAAACCCAACAAATATATTTTGGTTCCAAATTCAAATTCCAATATTTTCCTTCTGATTTTGAAGAAGTCATTTTATCTTCTCTCTTTATTTTTGGAATAATGGAAATGATTTTTTTTTATGGAACCAAGTTTGATCCAATTTCCAAATTTTGAAATTTCAAAAGTGGGTTTTAGGGAAACTTCCAACTCTCTCTTTTCGTCCTTGAGTTGCTCAAAGTTCCTTGGATCAGAATCAAATAATACAAATGGGGCAAAAATGCATAAATCATGGATGCATATGAATGATCTATTTATAAACATCCAAATTGAAAATTTGGGATGTTACAATAGTTCATCTCATGAGGTTTTAGTTGTCGTGAAGCATACGAAACAACTCTTCCGTCCTGCATAAGAACTGCTCCAAGTCCTCGACATGAAGCGTCGCAGTACACCTCACAATCCTTATGTTGATCTGGCAAAATCAACACAGGGGATGAGACCAACCTTTTCTTCAACTCCTGGAAACTAGTCTCACATTCTTCGGTCCAACTGAACTTGGTGTCCTTCTTCAACAACTCCGTCATTGGTTTTGCAATCTTCGAGAAATTCTCGATAAATCTCCGGTAGTATCCTGCGAGTCCAAGAAAACTCCGGATCTCTCCAACGGTCGTCGGTGCTTCCCAATTGGTCACAGTCTCCACCTTGGCGGGATCTACTGCTATTCCTTCTCCGGATATAACATGTCCGAGGAATCCGACTTCCTTCAACCAAAACTCACATTTGCTAAACTTGGCATATAACTGATGTTCTCTAAGCTTCTCCAATACCAAACGCAAATGTTCTTCATGCTCCTCTTCATCCTTCGAGAAGATCAAAATATCGTCTATGAACACTACGACGAACTTATCCAAATACTCCATAAACACTTTGTTCATCAGGTTCATAAGGTAGGCCGGTGCGTTTGTCAGACCAAACGACATAAGGATATACTCATAGAACCCATACCTAGTGGTAAAGGCCGTCTTAGGGATATCTTGCTCTCGAATCTTCAATTGATGGTACCCTGATCGCAGATCGATCTTAGAAAAGACCTTAGCTCCTTGCAATCTATCGAACAGATCGTTGATCATTGGCAATGGGTACTTGTTCTTGATCGTTACTTCATTCAATCCTCGGTAATCAACAACCATTCTTAACGATCCATCCTTCTTCTCCACTAGAAGTACTGGCGAACCCCAAGGCGAAGAACTTGGGCGTATGAATCCTTTGTCTAGTAACTCCTTAATTTGCTTCTTAATTTCCTCCAAATCCTTTGCGGGCATCCTATATGGTCTCTTAGAAATTGGCCCAGTGCCTGTCAAAAGTTCAATCAAAAACTCTATATCTCTATCCGGTGGCATGCCAGGCAACTCCTCTGGAAACACATCCGGATAATCCTTTACTACTGGCACTTCCTCCTGAACAACTCCTGACAGGGAGTTTAATCTACTCCTCTTTGACTTATGCCGAGATACATACTTGATCCTTCTTCCTTCCGGCGTAGTAAGCAAAATGGTCTTACTGGCACATTCAATATTCCCTTCATACTTAGATAACCAATCCATGCCTAATATCACATCCGGTCCTTGAGATTCCAATACTATTAGGTCCAAAGGGAAAATGCAATTACCAATCCTTAAGGGCAACTGATCACACCATGACTTAGCCATATACTCTGCTCCTGGTGAGGTCACTAACATGGGCGATCTAAGGGCTTGGGTCGGCAGTTTATACTTATCCACGAATCCCCTTGAAATATATGAATGCGATGCACTAGTATCGAAGAGAACTATTACGGTAAATGTCTTAACCAAAAACTTACCGACAACAGCATCTGGTTGCTCTTCTACCTCCTCCACGGTCACGTGGTTCACTTGTCCTTTATTGAATGGGTTGGGCTTCTTCCCGGCGCTTCCATTGCCGTTCCCATTCTTAACTTCTGGGCATTCATTAGCATAATGTCCAGTCTTCCCACACTTGTAACAAGTGACATGGCTAAAATCCCTCTTGGTGGGTGTGGACGGTGTAGGGCGGTTCTGGTTTCCATTGGCTCCATTCCCGTTTCCATTCTTGGTGCCATTGTGGGTGTGTGAGCTACTTCCTCCATGGGTATGCTGAAACTGTCCTACCGCTTTAGGGGTAAAGTGAGGCTTCTGCTGAGCTCCAGAGTTATACTTTCCTTGCCCATACTTCCTCTTGCGACTCTCAATCTGTTGATGCTTCTTTTCAATCATCAGGGCGCGGTCAACCAACTCCTGATAGTTATTGAAAGTTGCCACCATCAGCTGTACACTCATCTCATCATTCAGCCCTTCCATAAATCTCTCCTACTTCTTGGCATCTGTGGCCACATCATCTGGGGCATAACGAGATAGGGTACTAAACTCATCCACGTACTGGGCCACAGTACAGTTTCCCTGGCGCAAGTTGCAAAACACCTGCTTCTTCATACTCATGGCTCCAGTTGAGACATGGGCGGTACGAAAAGCTTGCTGAAACTGATCCCAAGTCACATTGGCTACGGCGTAAGTGGCTGTGTAGTTCTCCCACCATGCTGCGGCTGGTCCAGACAACTGGTGTGCGGCAAATCGCACCTTCTCAGCATCCGAGCAATTGGCGGTGGTCAAATCCCTTCCAATCTTGCGTAGCCAGTCATCAGCCACAATTGGTTCGATGCTGCTAGCAAACACAGGTGGTTGCAACCTTAAGAAACGTGTCAGGTTGTCCATGGGTGGTGGTGATGGAGGGTTGTTGTTGTGGTGGTTCTGGTTGTTCTGAGTGTTCTGGACAAGAAGTTGCATCAGGGTGTTCTGCTGCTGGATCAACTGGGTGAGCTCAGGGGAAAACTCGAATTCTCGTCTTGGAGGCATCTGATGGGTGTAGAGGGAAGAGATTAGAATAGAAAAGAGGTCTAAGGGAAAATCACTACCCATATGCACATGAGACAAACACACAATCATATCACACCAATCAATTTCAAACAAAGTCTTACAAATCTAACGATCGTTACAAAAGTGCTCTAAATCTAGTACTTGGTGGTAAACTACTAGTCACAGGGTGGTCATCTAAAAATATTGATCGGCACAGGATTCCATAATATCGGCTCCAGCTTCATCTTCATAGTCTTCATCCTTGCTATCCTCAGCTTCCGAATCCGTGTCATCTATGATGATATAGTCCTCCGGTGGAATCTCCTTGGGTTCTTCTTCCTCGTCTTCTTCTCCCATGAGTATCCCTAACTTCCGGGTCAAATCATCATTCTTCTCCACAAGTATCTTCATCTCCTCCTCATATCCGTCGCGTGTAGACTTGAGTTCTTCTTCTAGCTCCAAATTCCTATTTAGGGCCTTCTTCAAATCTATCATCCCAGCACACATCTGGTGCTCCTGGTGACGAATGTGGTGGTTCAACTCCTGGATGAATGCTGCAATGGATATACCCTTCCGAGTGCTGATCATATCCCAATTCTCATCTCGGCGTCCACAAATCTGGTAGATGGTGTCCTTTAGCTCCTGCTGGTAGACTTCTCCAATCCTTCCCATAGCAATGTGGGCTGCCATACTCCTCCCTAGGCTCCATGTGGGTGCATTAAAGGAAAATGCTATGAGTGGGGTGACGGGTGCGAACGTCCTTCCTGGAACTTGAGCTTGAATCAACCAACGCTCCTCCTCTGGTAGAGTGGCATTGTAGGTTCCAGTGAAACTTGGTAATCCAATGTGTAGATATCTGGTGACTTCCTTCAGGTGTCGTCCAAATGGCGTGTCATCATCCGGTTGGATGAACTTGTGCTTTGCTTCCACCATCCTAAAGAATAGAAAAGATGAGGAGTCAGAAGAGAGAAGAGTGAGTTGTGTCCTAGGGCTTGTCTTAGTGGTCGTGTCCTACAGTCAGCGTGTGCTCTGATACCATCTTGTAGCGACCAGACCTCAAACAGTCTGATCTCCGTGCATCAGTGTCATCCCTGGATCAGTAATGCTGACACGCACGGTACTTGAAGGATTTATAACAGAGTATCAATCACACACTTATTACATCGATAGTCCAACGATGAATTCATTACAAATAATATGGCTGAAGGCCATCTAACACGATAACATCGGAAGGCTTGGAAGATAAGTGAGTCCATCAACTCCAGCGGCATCATTGAGTATAGAACCACGACCTAAAAGGGCATCTTACTCGTCGTCTGAAAAGTCTGCAACATGAAACGTTGCAGCCCGAAAAAACGGGTCAGCACATGGAATATGCTGGCAAGGTAACACAAGAGATGCAATGAAAGTAAAGCTATACTATATGCAATATGGCTGGTGGAAAGCTCTATGGTTAAGTTTTTGCGTAAAGTCAATTTTTCCCTACTTCAAAGGAATGTATTTTAATTAACTATCATGGTAGTTGAAACATCGTTGAGAAGATAGACATCCTCTCAACCCCAATTAAAGTAATCATTAAACCCAACAAAATTAAATTAGAGTAACATGATGAGATGCACATGATAATCCAAGTACCAGATACTCAAGACGTCCATAACCGGGGACATGGCTAATCATGATCAGTTTGTACACTCTGCAGAGGTTTGTGCACTTTTCCCACACGACTCGATCGCCTTCGTTTGGTTTCTCGCACTGCATGGTGTTTGAGAAACGGATGACCGAGACATAGTCTTTCAGAAGCGCTAGCACCTTACGATCGGGCGGACCGTACCAACCTACATCCCCTACATCTGCTAGTCCACCACTGTAAGAGTTCGCACAACTTACTCATACTATGCTAGAGCCCATAATAGCATTGTGGTTGCACACGGAAGTTTCTAGTATGAATAATCTCATGATCCCTTTGAGCCTGGGTGGCGGTCCAAAAGAAAAACAGGCAATCCTGGATTACCCAGATGCCTCAATCCACCCAGATGTGTATTAAAGTTGCCACCTTAAGTTGAACCATTAATTAAACAATCTCACATCTGTCATGGATTTCACTCACCCAATCCACGTCTACGAGCATAGCATGTCCTAGCAGCTAACGTAGAAGTAACTCCCAAGGGTTTGAATGTAATGCAGGTAATAGGTACTACCTCAATCTACTTCCCCATCCCACAAGTTAATTGATCCTACTCATGCAATGTGTGAGGGTTGGACTAATGCAATAAAAACTGGGTAATTGGAAAGCATGATCAACGTGTTACTTGCCTTGCTGATGATCCGCAAAACCTAGAGACTCAAAGTAGCAAGCGGCGCACTCCGGGTACTCTATCACAATCAAACAAACAAGCATACAATAAGTACTTTAACTAATGCACGGGTAAAACTCAAATAAGAGATCTAACCAGAAAGTTCAACTTAAGAACTCCGGTTTGCAAAAAGAATCAACTCGAAAGAAGCAACGAAACTCAAACTGCAAAAGAAACGAACTCCGAATTACTAGTTGGCCTAAAGTCAAATTTTACAGTAGCCAAAATCTTGTTCCAGTTGATCTAACGTAAAGAGGGCTTCGAGACGAAGATCTGGTATTTTGAATCACCTGATTCCGACTCTCGAGCAAAAAGAAAAACGAAAAACAAGATCAGGGCAGAAATCGCGATCGGAAAAATCGCGGATAAATACCCCGAAAAAGAAAAACGACGAACAGGCTAACGAACGAACGTTCGCTGTCTGCGGTTAACTAACGAAAACCGTCCGTTAAAACGAACGTACGGACGAACGTCCGCTATTTAACTAAACCAGCAAAAAAAAACAAAAAAAAACTGAACCGATTTATATAAAAAAACAGATCTAGATTTTCCTAAACGAACCGATCTAAAAACCGAAAAAAACTACCTCACTCCGGCGAACTTCCGGCGAGGGGCGGCGGCGGCGGCGGCTGCGCGGCGGGGCGGCGGCGGGCGCGGCAGGCGGCGGCGCGCGGCTAGGGTTCGGGCGCTAGGGCGAGGCGGGCTGGCGGCGTCTCGGGCCGGCCTGGGCGGCTTATAAAGCCCAGGAGTCCTGGGCGTATAAGACTCCTAGTTGTTTTTTTAAATAGAGTCCCGGCGCAGTAAAACTAACGAAAGAAATACCAAACGGACTCCAAAATTCTCGAAATAAATTTTCACCGTCCTCTAATAATATTTAGGACAAAGTGAACATTTTTTCCCGGACCTAAATGCAATTTTGAAAAACGCGTATTTTTCCTATGCAAATAAATCCAGAAAAATTCGAAAAGTGATTTTAATATTTTTCCTCCAATATTTCTGTTATTTTGGAGAAGTCATATTATCTCCGCTCATTTATTTTATTTAGAAATATTTTTAGGAGAGAAAAATAATTAGAATCACACTGTCCTCGTTCCGGTATTCGAGCGAACTCAAATACGAAAACGGTAAAATCCCCAACTCTCTCCGTAGGTCCTTGAGTTGCTTAGAATTTCGAGGAACTCCACGAACAAAATGCAAAAACATGAAATGCAAATATGATCTATGTATAACATTCCAAATTAAAAATTTGGGATGTTACAAACCTACCCCCCTTAGAATGAATCTCGCCCTCGAGATTCGACTTGGCTAGAGAACACGTGTGGGTGGTCCTTGCGTAGATTATCTTCTCGTTCCCTGGTGGCTTCTTCCTCGGTGTGGTGACTCCACGGAACTTTGCAAAACATGATAACCTTGCTGCGAGTAACTCTGCTCGTAAACTCGAGAATCTTAACGGACTTCTCCTCGTAGGTCAGATCACTGTCCAACTGAATTGCTTCCAGGGGTACTGTGTCTCTAAGCGGTATATCGGCCATCTCCGCGTGACACTTCTTAAGCTGCGAAACGTGAAACACGTCGTGCACTCCTGACAATCCTTCCGGCAACTCCAACTTATAGGCAACCTCTCCCATGCGTTACAAAACACGGTAAGGTCCCACAAATCTCGGAGCTAACTTCCCTTTAACTCCTAAACGTTTAACTCCTCGCAGAGGCGATGCTCTCAAGTATGCTCTGTCTCCGATCTCATAGGTTATCTCCTTGCGCTTCGAGTCGGCATAACTCTTCTGTCTGGACTGAGCTACCTTCAGTCTATCTCGAATCAACTTCACCTTCTCCTCAGACTCTTTGATTAAGTCTGGTCCAAACAATTGTCGGTCTCCAACTTCATCCCACGACAACGGTGTTCGGCATCTCCTTCCATACAATGCCTCGAACGGTGCCATCTTCAAACTGGCCTGGTAACTATTGTTGTATGAGAACTCCGTGTAGGGCAAGTTGTCATCCCAACTAGATCCATAATCTAATGCACAGGCTCTCAACATATCCTCCAGAATCTGATTGACTCTCTCCGTCTGTCCATCTGTCTGCGGGTGAAACGCTGTGCTAAACTCTAGCCTGGCACCCAAAGTTTCATGTAACTGATTCCAGAACTTTGAGGTAAACTGGGTTCCTCTATCTGATACGATGCTCCTCGGAACTCCATGCAGACATACAATTCTGGTCATGTATATCTTTGCCAACTTTGCATTGGTATATGTGGTTTTCACATGAATAAAGTGGGCTACCTTCGTCAATCGGTCTACTACTACCCAGATTGAATCATATCCTGCTTTGGTCCTGGGCAATCCGGTGATAAAATCCATGCCAAGCTTCTCCCACTTCCATTCGGGTATTGGCATAGGTTGTAACAATCCGGCTGGCTTCTGATGTTCTGCCTTCACTCTTTGGCATACATCACAAACTGCTACATACTCCGCAATATCCTTCTTCATACCGGTCCACCAGAAAATATCCTTCAAATCCAAATACATCTTAGTATTTCCTGGGTGAATCGAGTATGGTGAATCATGGGCCTCCTGTAAAATCAACTTCCTAATCTCCGGGTCATTGGGCACATAGATTCGATCCTCAAACCATAAGGTGTCGTGTTCATCCTCACGAAAACCTTTCGCTTTTCCTTCGCTCATCCTCTCCTTTATAGCGACAACCTCCTTGTCAGCTTTCTGAGCTTCTCTGATTTTATCCATCAGGGTAGACTGGATTTCTAACGTTGATACATAGCCTCTCGGAACTATCTCCAACCGTAGTTCTCGTAGGTCCTCGGCTAACCCCTTTGGAAACTCCTCCATCATTAGGGTATTGACATGGCTCTTACGGCTTAGCGCATCAGCTACTACGTTAGCCTTTCCGGGATGATAATGCAATCTCATGTCATAATCCTTAATGAGTTCCAGCCATCTCCTTTGCCTAAGATTCAGCTCCTTCTGAGTGAATATATACTTCAAACTCTTATGATCCGTATATACTTCACAATGGTTTCCAATGAGAAAATGTCTCCACGTCTTCAATGCATGCACTACGGCTGCTAATCTCCAAATCATGGGTGGCATAGTTCATCTCATGAGGTTTTAGTTGTCGTGAAGCATACGAAACAACTCTTCCGTCCTGCATAAGAACTGCTCCGAGTCCTCGACGTGAAGCGTCGCAGTACACCTCACAATCCTTATGTTGATCTGGCAAAATCAACACAGGGGATGAGACCAACCTTTTCTTCAACTCCTGGAAACTAGTCTCACATTCTTCGGTCCAACTGAACTTGGTGTCCTTCTTCAACAACTCCGTCATTGGTTTTGCAATCTTCGAGAAATTCTCGATAAATCTCCGGTAGTATCTTGCGAGTCCAAGAAAACTCCGGATCTCTCCAACGGTCGTCGGTGCTTCCCAATTGGTCACAGTCTCCACCTTGGCGGGATCTACTGCTATTCCTTCTCCGGATATAACATGTCCGAGGAATCCGACTTCCTTCAACCAAAACTCACATTTGCTAAACTTGGCATATAACTGATGTTCTCTAAGCTTTTCCAATACCAAACACAAATGTTCTTCATGCTCCTCTTCATCCTTCGAGAAGATCAAAATATCGTCTATGAACACTACGACGAACTTATCCAAATACTCCATAAACACTTTGTTCACCAGGTTCATAAAGTAGGCCGGTGCGTTTGTCAGAACAAACGACATAACGGTATACTCATACAACCCATACCTAGTGGTAAAGGCCGTCTTAGGGATATCTTGCTCTCGAATCTTCAATTGATGGTACCCTGATCGCAGATCGATCTTAGAAAAGACCTTAGCTCCTTGCAATCTATCGAACAGATCGTTTCTCATTGGCAATGGGTACTTGTTCTTGATCGTTACTTCATTCAATCCTCGGTAATCAACAACCATTCTTAACGATCCATCCTTCTTCTCCACTAGAAGTACTGGCGAACCCCAAGGCGAAGAACTTGGGCGTATGAATCCTTTGTCTAGTAACTCCTTAATTTGCTTCTTAATTTCCTCCAAATCCTTTGCGGGCATCCTATATGGTCTCTTAGAAATTGGCCCAGTGCCTGGCAAAAGTTCAATAAAAAACTCTATATCTCTATCCGGTGGCATGCCAGGCAACTCCTCTGGAAACACATCCGGATAATCCTTTACTACTGGCACTTCCTCCTGAACAACTCCTGACAGGGAGTTTAATCTACTCCTCTTTGACTTATGCCGAGATACATACTTGATCCTTCTTCCTTCCGGCGTAGTAAGCAAAATGGTCTTACTGGCACATTCAATATTCCCTTCATACTTAGATAACCAATCCATGCATAATATCACATACAGTCCTTGAGATTCCAATACTATTAGGTCCAAAGGGAAAATGCAATTACCAATCCTTAAGGGCAACTGATCACACCATGACTTAGCCATATACTCTGCTCCTGGTGAGGTCACTAACATGGGCGATCTAAGGGCTTGGGTCGGCAGTTTATACTTATCCACGAATCCCCTTGAAATATATGAATGCGATTCACCAGTATCGAAGAGAACTATTACGGTAAATGTCTTAACCAAAAACTTACCGACAACAGCATCTGGTTGCTCTTCTACCTCCTCCACGGTCACGTGGTTCACTTGTCCTTTATTGAACGGGTTGGGCTTCTTCCCGGCGCTTCCATTGCCGTTCCCATTCTTAACTTCTGGGCATTCATTAGCATAATGTCCAGTCTTCCCACACTTGTAACAAGTGACATGGCTAAAATCCCTCTTGGTGGGTGTGGACGGTGTAGGGCAGTTCTGGTTTCCATTGGCTCCATTCCCGTTTCCATTCTTGGTGCCATTGTGGGTGTGTGAGCTACTTCCTCCATGGGTATGCTGAAACTATCCTACCGCTTTAGGGGTAAAGCGAGGCTTCTGCTGAGCTCCAGAGTTATACTTTCCTTGCCCATACTTCCTCTTGCGACTCTCAATCTGTTGATGCTTCTTTTCAATCATCAGGGCGCGGTCAACCAACTCCTGATAGTTATTGAAAGTTGCCACCATCAGCTGTACACTCATCTCATCATTCAGCCTTCCATAAATCTCTCCTACTTCTTGGCATCTGTGGCCACATCATCTGGGGCATAACGAGATAGGGTACTAAACTCATCCACGTACTGGGCCACAGTACGGTTTCCTTGGCGCAAGTTGCGAAACTCCTGCTTCTTCATACTCATGGCTCCAGTTGAGACATGGGCGGTACGAAAAGCTTGCTGAAACTGATCCCAAGTCACATTGGCTACGGGGTAAGTGGCTGTGTAGTTCTCCCACCATGTTGCGGCTGGTCCAGACAACTGGTGTGCGGCAAATCGCACCTTCTCAGCATCCGAGCAATTGGCGGTGGTCAAATCCCTTCCAATCTTGCGTAGCCAGTCATCAGCCACAATTGGTTCGATGCTGCTAGCAAACACAGGTGGTTGCAACCTTAAGAAACGTGTCAGGTTGTCCATGGGTGGTGGTGATGGAGGGTTGTTGTTGTGGTGGTTCTGGTTGTTCTGAGTGTTCTGGACAAGAAGTTGCATCAGGGTGTTCTGCTGCTGGATCAACTGGGTGAGCTCAGGGGAAAACTCGAATTCTCGTCTTGGAGGCATCTGATGGGTGTAGAGGGAAGAGATTAGAATAGAAAAGAGGTCTAAGGGAAAATCACTACCCATATGCACATGAGACAAACACACAATCATATCACACCAATCAATTTCAAACAAGGTCTTACAAATCTAACGATCGTTACAAAAGTGCTCTAAATCTAGTACTTGGTGGTAAACTACTAGTCACAGGGTGGTCATCTAAAAATATTGATCGGCAGAGGATTCCATAATATCGGCTCCAGCTTCATCTTCATAGTCTTCATCCTTGCTATCCTCAGCTTCCGAATCCGTGTCATCTATGATGATATAGTCCTCCGGTGGAATCTCCTTGGGTTCTTCTTCCTCGTCTTCTTCTCCCATGAGTATCCCTAACTTCCGGGTCAAATCATCATTCTTCTCCACAAGTATCTTCATCTCCTCCTCATATCCGTCACGTGTAGACTTGAGTTCTTCTTCTAGCTCCAAATTCCTATTTAGGGCCTTCTTCAAATCTATCATCCCAGCACACATCTGGTGCTCCTGGTGATGAATGTGGTGGTTCAACTCCTGGATGAATGCTGCAATGGATATACCCTTCCGAGTGCTAATCATATCCCAATTCTCATCTCGGTGTCCACAAATCTGGTAGATGGTGTCCTTTAGCTCCTGCTGGTAGACTTCTCCAATCCTTCCCATAGCAATGTGGGCTGCCATACTCCTCCCTAGGCTCCATGTGGGTGCATTAAAGGAAAATGCTATGAGTGGGGTGACGGGTGCGAACGTCCTTCCTGGAACTTGAGCTTGAATCAACCAACGCTCCTCCTCTGGTAGAGTGGCATTGTAGGTTCCAGTGAAACTTGGTAATCCAATGTGTAGATATCTGGTGACTTCCTTCAGGTGTCGTCCAAATGGCGTGTCATCATCCGGTTGCATGAACTTGTGCTTTGCTTCCACCATCCTAAAGAATAGAAAAGATGAGGAGTCAGAAGAGAGAAGAGTGAGTTGTGTCCTAGGGCTTGTCTTAGTGGTCGTGTCCTACAGTCAGCGTGTGCTCTGATACCATCTTGTAGCGACCAGACCTCAAACAGTCTGATCTCCGTGCATCAGTGTCATCCCTGGATCAGTAATGCTGACACGCACGGTACTTGAAGGATTTATAACAGAGTATCAATCACACACTTATTACATCGATAGTCCAACGATGAATTCATTACAAATAATATGGCTGAAGGCCATCTAACACGATAACATCGGAAGGCTTGGAAGATAAGTGAGTCCATCAACTCCAGCGGCATCATTGAGTATAGAACCACGACCTAAAAGGGCATCTTACTCGTCGTCTGAAAAGTCTGCAACATGAAACGTTGCAGCCCGAAAAAACGGGTCAGCACATGGAATATGCTGGCAAGGTAACACAAGAGATGCAATGAAAGTAAAGCTATACTATATGCAATATGGCTGGTGGAAAGCTCTATGGTTAAGTTTTTGCGTAAAGTCAATTTTTCCCTACTTCAAAGGAATGTATTTTAATTAACTATCATGGTAGTTGAAACATCGTTGAGAAGATAGACATCCTCTCAACCCCAATTAAAGTAATCATTAAACCCAACAAAATTAAATTAGAGTAACATGATGAGATGCACATGATAATCCAAGTACCAGATACTCAAGACGTCCATAACCGGGGACATGGCTAATCATGATCAGTTTGTACACTCTGCAGAGGTTTGTGCACTTTTCCCACACGACTCGATCGCCTTCGTTTGGTTTCTCGCACTGCATGGTGTTTGAGAAACGGATGACCGAGACATAGTCTTTCAGAAGCGCTAGCACCTTACGATCGGGCGGACCGTACCAACCTACATCCCCTACATCTGCTAGTCCACCACTGTAAGAGTTCGCACAACTTACTCATACTATGCTAGAGCCCATAATAGCATTGTGGTTGCACACGGAAGTTTCTAGTATGAATAATCTCATGATCCCTTTGAGCCTGGGTGGCGGTCCAAAAGAAAAACAGGCAATCCTGGATTACCCAGATGCCTCAATCCACCCAGATGTGTATTAAAGTTGCCACCTTAAGTTGAACCATTAATTAAACAATCTCACATCTGTCATGGATTTCACTCACCCAATCCACGTCTACGAGCATAGCATGTCCTAGCAGCTAACGTAGAAGTAACTCCCAAGGGTTTGAATGTAATGCAGGTAATAGGTACTACCTCAATCTACTTCCCCATCCCACAAGTTAATTGATCCTACTCATGCAATGTGTGAGGGTTGGACTAATGCAATAAAAACTGGGTAATTGGAAAGCATGATCAACGTGTTACTTGCCTTGCTGATGATCCGCAAAACCTAGAGACTCAAAGTAGCAAGCGGCGCACTCCGGGTACTCTATCACAATCAAACAAACAAGCATACAATAAGTACTTTAACTAATGCACGGGTAAAACTCAAATAAGAGATCTAACCAGAAAGTTCAACTTAAGAACTCCGGTTTGCAAAAAGAATCAACTCGAAAGAAGCAACGAAACTCAAACTGCAAAAGAAACGAACTCCGAATTACTAGTTGGCCTAAAGTCAAATTTTACAGTAGCCAAAATCTTGTTCCAGTTGATCTAACGTAAAGAGGGCTTCGAGACGAAGATCTGGTATTTTGAATCACCTGATTCCGACTCTCGAGCAAAAAGAAAAACGAAAAACAAGATCAGGGCAGAAATCGCGATCGGAAAAATCGCGGATAAATACCCCGAAAAAGAAAAACGACGAACAGGCTAACGAACGAACGTTCGCTGTCTGCGGTTAACTAACGAAAACCGTCCGTTAAAACGAACGTACGGACGAACGTCCGCTATTTAACTAAACCAGCAAAAAAAAACAAAAAAAAACTGAACCGATTTATATAAAAAAACAGATCTAGATTTTCCTAAACGAACCGATCTAAAAACCGAAAAAAACTACCTCACTCCGGCGAACTTCCGGCGAGGGGCGGCGGCGGCGGCGGCTGCGCGGCGGGGCGGCGGCGGGCGCGGCAGGCGGCGGCGCGCGGCTAGGGTTCGGGCGCTAGGGCGAGGCGGGCTGGCGGCGTCTCGGGCCGGCCTGGGCGGCTTATAAAGCCCAGGAGTCCTGGGCGTATAAGACTCCTAGTTGTTTTTTTAAATAGAGTCCCGGCGCAGTAAAACTAACGAAAGAAATACCAAACGGACTCCAAAATTCTCGAAATAAATTTTCACCGTCCTCTAATAATATTTAGGACAAAGTGAACATTTTTTCCCGGACCTAAATGCAATTTTGAAAAACGCGTATTTTTCCTATGCAAATAAATCCAGAAAAATTCGAAAAGTGATTTTAATATTTTTCCTCCAATATTTCTGTTATTTTGGAGAAGTCATATTATCTCCGCTCATTTATTTTATTTAGAAATATTTTTAGGAGAGAAAAATAATTAGAATCACACTGTCCTCGTTCCGGTATTCGAGCGAACTCAAATACGAAAACGGTAAAATCCCCAACTCTCTCCGTAGGTCCTTGAGTTGCTTAGAATTTCGAGGAACTCCACGAACAAAATGCAAAAACATGAAATGCAAATATGATCTATGTATAACATTCCAAATTAAAAATTTGGGATGTTACAAACCTACCCCCCTTAGAATGAATCTCGCCCTCGAGATTCGACTTGGCTAGAGAACACGTGTGGGTGGTCCTTGCGTAGATTATCTTCTCGTTCCCTGGTGGCTTCTTCCTCGGTGTGGTGACTCCACGGAACTTTGCAAAACATGATAACCTTGCTGCGAGTAACTCTGCTCGTAAACTCGAGAATCTTAACGGACTTCTCCTCGTAGGTCAGATCACTGTCCAACTGAATTGCTTCCAGGGGTACTGTGTCTCTAAGCGGTATATCGGCCATCTCCGCGTGACACTTCTTAAGCTGCGAAACGTGAAACACGTCGTGCACTCCTGACAATCCTTCCGGCAACTCCAACTTATAGGCAACCTCTCCCATGCGTTCCAAAACACGGTAAGGTCCCACAAATCTCGGAGCTAACTTCCCTTTAACTCCTAAACGTTTAACTCCTCGCAGAGGCGATGCTCTCAAGTATGCTCTGTCTCCGATCTCATAGGTTATCTCCTTGCGCTTCGAGTCGGCATAACTCTTCTGTCTGGACTGAGCTACCTTCAGTCTATCTCGAATCAACTTCACCTTCTCCTCAGACTCTTTGATTAAGTCTGGTCCAAACAATTGTCGATCTCCAACTTCATCCCACGACAACGGTGTTCGGCATCTCCTTCCATACAATGCCTCGAACGGTGCCATCTTCAAACTGGCCTGGTAACTATTGTTGTATGAGAACTCCGTGTAGGGCAAGTTGTCATCCCAACTAGATCCATAATCTAATGCACAGGCTCTCAACATATCCTCCAGAATCTGATTGACTCTCTCCGTCTGTCCATCTGTCTGCGGGTGAAACGCTGTGCTAAACTCTAGCCTGGCACCCAAAGTTTCATGTAACTGATTCCAGAACTTTGAGGTAAACTGGGTTCCTCTATCTGATACGATGCTCCTCGGAACTCCATGCAGACATACAATTCTGGTCATGTATATCTTTGCCAACTTTGCATTGGAATATGTGGTTTTCACATGAATAAAGTGGGCTACCTTCGTCAATCGGTCTACTACTACCCAGATTGAATCATATCCTGCTTTGGTCCTGGGCAATCCGGTGATAAAATCCATGCCAAGCTTCTCCCACTTCCATTCGGGTATTGGCATAGGTTGTAACAATCCGGCTGGCTTCTGATGTTCTGCCTTCACTCTTTGGCATACATCACAAACTGCTACATACTCCGCAATATCCTTCTTCATACCGGTCCACCAGAAAATATCCTTCAAATCCAAATACATCTTAGTATTTCCTGGGTGAATCGAGTATGGTGAATCATGGGCCTCCTGTAAAATCAACTTCCTAATCTCCGGGTCATTGGGCACATAGATTCGATCCTCAAACCATAAGGTGTCGTGTTCATCCTCACGAAAACCTTTCGCTTTTCCTTCGCTCATCCTCTCCTTTATAGCGACAACCTCCTTGTCAGCTTTCTGAGCTTCTCTGATTTTATCCATCAGGGTAGACTGGATTTCTAACGTTGATACATAGCCTCTCGGAACTATCTCCAACCGTAGTTCTCGTAGGTCCTCGGCTAACCCCTTTGGAAACTCCTCCATCATTAGGGTATTGACATGGCTCTTACGGCTTAGCGCATCAGCTACTACGTTAGCCTTTCCGGGATGATAATGCAATCTCATGTCATAATCCTTAATGAGTTCCAGCCATCTCCTTTGCCTAAGATTCAGCTCCTTCTGAGTGAATATATACTTCAAACTCTTATGATCCGTATATACTTCACAATAGTTTCCAATGAGAAAATGTCTCCACGTCTTCAATGCATGCACTACGGCTGCTAATCTCCAAATCGTGGGTGGCATAGTTCATCTCATGAGGTTTTAGTTGTCGTGAAGCATACGAAACAACTCTTCCGTCCTGCATAAGAACTGCTCCGAGTCCTCGACGTGAAGCGTCGCAGTACACCTCACAATCCTTATGTTGATCTGGCAAAATCAACACAGGGGATGAGACCAACCTTTTCTTCAACTCCTGGAAACTAGTCTCACATTCTTCGGTCCAACTGAACTTGGTGTCCTTCTTCAACAACTCCGTCATTGGTTTTGCAATCTTCGAGAAATTCTCGATAAATCTCCGGTAGTATCCTGCGAGTCCAAGAAAACTCCGGATCTCTCCAACGGTCGTCGGTGCTTCCCAATTGGTCACAGTCTCCACCTTGGCGGGATCTACTGCTATTCCTTCTCCGGATATAACATGTCCGAGGAATCCGACTTCCTTCAACCAAAACTCACATTTGCTAAACTTGGCATATAACTGATGTTCTCTAAGCTTTTCCAATACCAAACACAAATGTTCTTCATGCTCCTCTTCATCCTTCGAGAAGATCAAAATATCGTCTATGAACACTACGACGAACTTATCCAAATACTCCATAAACACTTTGTTCACCAGGTTCATAAAGTAGGCCGATGCGTTTGTCAGAACAAACGACATAACGGTATACTCATACAACCCATACCTAGTGGTAAAGGCCGTCTTAGGGATATCTTGCTCTCGAATCTTCAATTGATGGTACCCTGATCGCAGATCGATCTTAGAAAAGACCTTAGCTCCTTGCAATCTATCGAACAGATCGTTGATCATTGGCAATGGGTACTTGTTCTTGATCGTTACTTCATTCAATCCTCGGTAATCAACAACCATTCTTAACGATCCATCCTTCTTCTCCACTAGAAGTACTGGCGAACCCCAAGGCGAAGAACTTGGGCGTATGAATCCTTTGTCTAGTAACTCCTTAATTTGCTTCTTAATTTCCTCCAAATCCTTTGCGGGCATCCTATATGGTCTCTTAGAAATTGGCCCAGTGCCTGGCAAAAGTTCAATAAAAAACTCTATATCTCTATCCGGTGGCATGCCAGGCAACTCCTCTGGAAACACATCCGGATAATCCTTTACTACTGGCACTTCCTCCTGAACAACTCCTGACAGGGAGTTTAATCTACTCCTCTTTGACTTATGCCGAGATACATACTTGATCCTTCTTCCTTCCGGCGTAGTAAGCAAAATGGTCTTACTGGCACATTCAATATTCCCTTCATACTTAGATAACCAATCCATGCCTAATATCACATACAGTCCTTGAGATTCCAATACTATTAGGTCCAAAGGGAAAATGCAATTACCAATCCTTAAGGGCAACTGATCACACCATGACTTAGCCATATACTCTGCTCCTGGTGAGGTCACTAACATGGGCGATCTAAGGGCTTGGGTCGGCAGTTTATACTTATCCACGAATCCCCTTGAAATATATGAATGCGATTCACCAGTATCGAAGAGAACTATTACGGTAAATGTCTTAACCAAAAACTTACCGACAACAGCATCTGGTTGCTCTTCTACCTCCTCCACGGTCACGTGGTTCACTTGTCCTTTATTGAACGGGTTGGGCTTCTTCCCGGCGCTTCCATTGCCGTTCCCATTCTTAACTTCTGGGCATTCATTAGCATAATGTCCAGTCTTCCCACACTTGTAACAAGTGACATGGCTAAAATCCCTCTTGGTGGGTGTGGACGGTGTAGGGCAGTTCTGGTTTCCATTGGCTCCATTCCCGTTTCCATTCTTGGTGCCATTGTGGGTGTGTGAGCTACTTCCTCCATGGGTATGCTGAAACTATCCTACCGCTTTAGGGGTAAAGCGAGGCTTCTGCTGAGCTCCAGAGTTATACTTTCCTTGCCCATACTTCCTCTTGCGACTCTCAATCCGTTGATGCTTCTTTTCAATCATCAGGGCGCGGTCAACCAACTCCTGATAGTTATTGAAAGTTGCCACCATCAGCTGTACACTCATCTCATCATTCAGCCTTCCATAAATCTCTCCTACTTCTTGGCATCTGTGGCCACATCATCTGGGGCATAACGAGATAGGGTACTAAACTCATCCACGTACTGGGCCACAGTACGGTTTCCTTGGCGCAAGTTGCGAAACTCCTGCTTCTTCATACTCATGGCTCCAGTTGAGACATGGGCGGTACGAAAAGCTTGCTGAAACTGATCCCAAGTCACATTGGCTACGGGGTAAGTGGCTGTGTAGTTCTCCCACCATGTTGCGGCTGGTCCAGACAACTGGTGTGCGGCAAATCGCACCTTCTCAGCATCCGAGCAATTGGCGGTGGTCAAATCCCTTCCAATCTTGCGTAGCCAGTCATCAGCCACAATTGGTTCGATGCTGCTAGCAAACACAGGTGGTTGCAACCTTAAGAAACGTGTCAGGTTGTCCATGGGTGGTGGTGATGGAGGGTTGTTGTTGTGGTGGTTCTGGTTGTTCTGAGTGTTCTGGACAAGAAGTTGCATCAGGGTGTTCTGCTGCTGGATCAACTGGGTGAGCTCAGGGGAAAACTCGAATTCTCGTCTTGGAGGCATCTGATGGGTGTAGAGGGAAGAGATTAGAATAGAAAAGAGGTCTAAGGGAAAATCACTACCCATATGCACATGAGACAAACACACAATCATATCACACCAATCAATTTCAAACAAGGTCTTACAAATCTAACGATCGTTACAAAAGTGCTCTAAATCTAGTACTTGGTGGTAAACTACTAGTCACAGGGTGGTCATCTAAAAATATTGATCGGCAGAGGATTCCATAATATCGGCTCCAGCTTCATCTTCATAGTCTTCATCCTTGCTATCCTCAGCTTCCGAATCCGTGTCATCTATGATGATATAGTCCTCCGGTGGAATCTCCTTGGGTTCTTCTTCCTCGTCTTCTTCTCCCATGAGTATCCCTAACTTCCGGGTCAAATCATCATTCTTCTCCACAAGTATCTTCATCTCCTCCTCATATCCGTCGCGTGTAGACTTGAGTTCTTCTTCTAGCTCCAAATTCCTATTTAGGGCCTTCTTCAAATCTATCATCCCAGCACACATCTGGTGCTCCTGGTGACGAATGTGGTGGTTCAACTCCTGGATGAATGCTGCAATGGATATACCCTTCCGAGTGCTAATCATATCCCAATTCTCATCTCGGTGTCCACAAATCTGGTAGATGGTGTCCTTTAGCTCCTGCTGGTAGACTTCTCCAATCCTTCCCATAGCAATGTGGGCTGCCATACTCCTCCCTAGGCTCCATGTGGGTGCATTAAAGGAAAATGCTATGAGTGGGGTGACGGGTGCGAACGTCCTTCCTGGAACTTGAGCTTGAATCAACCAACGCTCCTCCTCTGGTAGAGTGGCATTGTAGGTTCCAGTGAAACTTGGTAATCCAATGTGTAGATATCTGGTGACTTCCTTCAGGTGTCGTCCAAATGGCGTGTCATCATCCGGTTGCATGAACTTGTGCTTTGCTTCCACCATCCTAAAGAATAGAAAAGATGAGGAGTCAGAAGAGAGAAGAGTGAGTTGTGTCCTAGGGCTTGTCTTAGTGGTCGTGTCCTACAGTCAGCGTGTGCTCTGATACCATCTTGTAGCGACCAGACCTCAAACAGTCTGATCTCCGTGCATCAGTGTCATCCCTGGATCAGTAATGCTGACACGCACGGTACTTGAAGGATTTATAACAGAGTATCAATCACACACTTATTACATCGATAGTCCAACGATGAATTCATTACAAATAATATGGCTGAAGGCCATCTAACACGATAACAGCGGAAGGCTTGGAAGATAAGTGAGTCCATCAACTCCAGCGGCATCATTGAGTATAGAACCACGACCTAAAAGGGCATCTTACTCGTCGTCTGAAAAGTCTGCAGCATGAAACGTTGCAGCCCGAAAAAACGGGTCAGCACATGGAATATGCTGGCAAGGTAACACAAGAGATGCAATGAAAGTAAAGCTATACTATATGCAATATGGCTGGTGGAAAGCTCTATGGTTAAGTTTTTGCGTAAAGCAAATTTTTCCCTACTTCAAAGGAATGTATTTTAATTAACTATCATGGTAGTTGAAACATCGTTGAGAAGATAGACATCCTCTCAACCCCAATTAAAGTAATCATTAAACCCAACAAAACTAAATTAGAGTAACATGATGAGACGCACATGATAATCCAAGTACCAGATACTCAAGACGTCCATAACCGGGGACACGGCTAATCATGATCAGTTTGTACACTCTGCAGAGGTTTGTGCACTTTTCCCACACGACTCGGTCGCCTCCGTTTGGTTTCTCGCACTGCATGGTGTTTGAGAAACGGATGACCGAGACATAGTCTTTCAGAAGCGCTAGCACCTTACGATCGGGCGGACCGTACCAACCTACATCCCCTACATCTGCTAGTCCACCACTGTAAGAGTTTGCACAACTTACTCATACTATGCTAGAGCCCATAATAGCATTGTGGTTGCACACGGAAGTTTCTAGTATGAATAATCTCATGATCCCTTTGAGCCTGGGTGGCGGTCCAAAAGAAAAACAGGCAATCCTGGATTACCCAGATGCCTCAGTCCACCCAGATGTGTATTAAAGTTGCCACCTTAAGTTGAACCATTAATTAAACAATCTCACATCTGTCATGGATTTCACTCACTCAATCCACGTCTACGAGCATAGCATGTCCTAGCAGCAAACGTAGAAGTAACTCCCAAGGGTTTGAATGTAATGCAGGTAATAGGTACTACCTCAATCTACTTCCCCATCCCACAAGTTAATTGATCCTACTCATGCAATGTGTGAGTGTTGGACTAATACAATAAAAATTGGGTAATTGGAAAGCATGATCAAAGTGTTACTTGCCTTGCTGATGATCCGCAAAACCTAGAGACTCAAAGTAGCAAGCGGCGCACTCCGGGTACTCTATCACAATCAAACAAACAAGCATACAATAAGTACTTTAACTAATGCATGGGTAAAACTCAAATAAGAGATCTAACCAGAAAGTTCAACTTAAGAACTCCGGTTTGCAAAAAGAATCAACTCGAAAGAAGCAACGAAACTCAAACTGCAAAAGAAACGAACTCCGAATTACTAGTTGGCCTAAAGTCAAATTTTACAGTAGCCAAAATCTTGTTCCAGTTGATCTAACATAAAGAGGGCTTCGAGACGAAGATCTGGGATTTTGAATCACCTGATTCCGACTCTCGAGCGAAAAGAAAAACGAAAAACAAGATCAGGGCAGAAATCGCGATCGGAAAGATCGCGGATAAATACCCCGAAAATGAAAAACGACGAACAGGCTAACGAACGAACGTTCGCTGTCTGCGGTTAACTAACGAAAACCGTCCGTTAAAACGAACGTACGGACGAACGTCCGCTATTTAACTAAACCGGGAAAAAAAAACCGAACCGATCTATCTAAAAAAACAGATCTAGGTTTTCCTAAAAGAACCGATCTAAAAACCGAAAAAAAACTACCTCACTCCGGCAAACTTCCGGCGAGGGGCGGGCGGCGGCGGCTGCGCGGCGGGGCGGCAGTGGGCGGCGGCGGCGGGCAGCGCGGCGACGGGGCAGCGGCGGGCGGCGGCGACGGGCGCGGCAGGCGGTGGGGCGCGGCTAGGGTTCGGGCGCTAGGGCGAGGCGGGCTGGCGGCGTCTCGGGCCGGCCTAGGCGGCTTATAAAGCCCAGGAGTCCTGGGCGTATAAGACTCCTAGTCGGTTTCTTTTTTTTTAAATAGAGTCCCGACGCAGTAAAACTAACGAAAAAAATACCAAACGGACTCCAAAATTCCCGAAATAAATTTTCGCCGTCCTCTAATAATATTTAGGACAAAGTGAACATTTTTCCCGGACCTAAATGCAATTTTGAAAACGCGTATTTTTCCTATGCAAATAAATCCGAAAATAAATCCAGAAAAATTCCAAAAGTGATTTTAATATTTTTCCTCCAATATTTCTGTTATTTTGGAGAAGTCATATTATCTCCGCTCATTTATTTTATTTAGAAATATTTTTAGGAGAGAAAAATAATTAGAATCACACTGTCCTCGTTCCGGTATTCGAGCGAACTCAAATACGAAAACGGTAAAATCCCCAACTCTCTCCGTAGGTCCTTGAGTTGCTTAGAATTTCGAGGAACTCCACGAAAAAATGCAAAAACATGAAATGCAAATATGATCTATGTATAACATCCCAAATTGAAAATTTGGGATGTTACAATGTTAAGCAAATCTCCCTTTTTTGTTCAGTTCTTCAGAAATTTTTGGGCTAATAACCAGTCGTTATTTTTCTCTGGCAACAGTGGATGAAAGATTATCTACATTTTGACCGGCCATCTTTCAAGGTAAGTATGGACATACAAAAATGTTGTAGTGACACCATTATCTATATATGTTGAAGTACACTCATAACTTTGGTGTTGTTCAGTATGACTTCATCTCTTCCCGGGGAGCTTACCAGGCAATAAAGATTGCTGCTACTGGCTTTCGCAGAATCACACCGGCTTTAGCTTACAATGGCTACTATGTAGGATCCCTCTCAAGCATAGTTTTTGTAGAATCTCACATCTCACATTCATTAGTTAGTGTAGCTTACACTATCTCCTATATGTAGTATCTAACGGTTACATTGTTTCGATTCAGGAATGTATAGAGAGCATGGGCTATGACCTTAGCTGGTTTAAGGAGTTAGATGGTATCTATTTTGAGATTTGGCGGCAGGTCACTCAACGAATGGTTAGTACTGATCTGCACTGCAACCAATCTCCTAATGAATTAAGCAACTATTCGATGGCGGTCTGTTTTTACAAACACTTTATATGCTTAGCAGTGCATGACTTCTTGCCTTGAATAATGTTCAGATGAGTTTTGAAGATGCTCTAGCAGAGGTATGTCATCTGAACAGGTTTCCGTTACATCGACATAGAATGGAGCGTGCCCTGGAATTTGATGAAACGATGGAGGAGATGGAAGAGGAGGTGGGCTGTTCTGTTCATAGATAATTTGCTGCTGTTACTTGATATTGGTTTGTGTATGTATATACTCATCTTTTTTCACTTTTCTTTCTTCAGTTCCGTACCTGCACGGCAGACATTACCCCGGAAGTAAGTGATGTCTTTTGTATGTGGCATGCAAGTGGAATCCATTGGATTATGTTCTTTTATGTGATGTTTGGTCTGCCTGCCTTCCTTTCAGGTTAAAGAGGATAAAGCTCGGGAGTTGATTGCAGGGGCGGTTAAAGAGCTGGTACGTACTATAATTCGTGCGATCACTTCTGTATTACTATTATGCATGCTTTTGAAAGATAATTTGCTAAGTGAAATTAATTTCCTTTCTCAGCTTGATGATACACCGAAGTCCTATGAGCAGTATATCATAAAGAAGATGCACATTGCCTGGGTTGTTGGAATCCTTCCTCCGAAGAGGATTGAAGATCCTGAAGAATGAGATAATCGTCAAACAAGTGTTTGTTAAAAAAGCTGGTACTGTAATTTATGAGATCACTTCTGTATTATGCATGCTTTTGAAAGATAATTTGCTAAGCGAAATTCATTTCTCCTTTTCAGCTTGATAAGCCGAAGTCCTATGAGCAGTATATCTGAAAGAAGATACACATTGCCCGAGTTGTTGGAATCCTTCCTCCACATGATTGAAGCAACAGTGTTAAGATTGTGAAGAATGAGATAATCGTCAAACAAGTGTTGTTTGTTGTCAGATTATGAAAGTGGACCATCAATGGTGACCCCTACCTCCAAGTTTTCAAGTGGTCATCCACTCCAATAGCTTAGCATGGAATTTATAGATTTTTTTGGTGAATCCAAGTTTCACACTGAGTGTAGGACAACCGTATTATCAAGGGGTGTACAAGCAAAATAACTTTGGTTTGAACTCTAAGACTAGATCATAAACCAAATTGTTCAGAACACAATTTCACCCAAAGAGAATTTAACTCTAGAGAATTAATTTGGTTTCAACTTTCAGTCTACCTTCTGAGAATTTAACTCTCTGTTTTCATTGTTTTGGTACCTCCGAGTTTCACCCAAAGCCTATGAGGAACGAGTCAGGCTTGCTGAGGAAACACATTTTTCAAGAGATTCAGAACAACCAATAATTCTTTTTCTTTTTCTACTAGGGGGTGTCATCCGGCTAGTTTTATTGATTACCAGAAATAGCTAAATTGTTCAAAAGGAAGCTAGGGGGCTCATCGGCTCAAGTACAAGTTTCATGGAGAGTGTTAAGGGCATTTCTAACCAATCCCCAATACGGCCATAAGGGAGTAAAACTTTCTGTTTACTCCTTTACGGCGGACCTAGCTGATCCCCTAAAATTGTTAACGAAGTATAATTTTTACTCCAACTCCCTATTCCCCCAAGTTTTCCCTAAATATACTCCATTGAGCGGCGGCGGAGTAAAACTCCCTCTCCCCCTCCCGCGCCGCACTGCCTCCCGCCACCGCCACCGATGACCTCCAAGCTGGCCAGAATGGATAGCCAACCCCCCGCTAGCCACTCGCGCCGACTTTTCGCCTCGGAAAATCACCCACGTGCCGCCATTGGTGCCGAAAAAAAAGCTTGGGGATGCCAAAGAACCACCGGGTCCAAACTCCGCCTCCAACCACGCCAATGGTGTTCGGGGTGGCCACCGCCTCTTCGGCAATGGCACGCCGTCCTCTCGTCGCACCTACCGGAGGCAAACAGGCTCGAAAGCCGACGGCGGCGACGTTGGCGCCCGCCAAGAAGAATATGAAGAACACCACGACGACGCCTCGTCCAAAGCCTAGGCCTCATGCGGCAACTCCAGCTGCCCCTATGGCAACTGCTCCGGCGAGAGGCCGCAGCCGGCAACAAAAAACGTGGGCGCCAAGTGATCGATGAAATGCCAACAAGGTAAAAATAAAATCTCGCATCCCGTTGGTATTCGATAGTGATTGTTTATAGTGCTTGCTTTGACATTGTAGAGCGAAGATGAACACGGCCGAATTCCTCGCATGGCCACCGTTGGCCTTGATAATCTCAACTATGACTCGTTTTGGGATCATTCAACCACCCAAGATACAAGGGAGGCCGAGGAGGTCCAAGAGGTGGTGGCCGAGGAGGAGGTGGTGGAGATGAGCGAAGCAAGCACCAAGGCCTCAAGGAGCTGCACCCAAAATGAAAGTGCAACTAATCCCCAGGTGAGTTTGGAAATTTATAACTTCATATAGCTCATTGAACTAATGATTCCTCAAGCTAAATATTTCAGGAAAGTTAAATGAATGGTATGGTTATTGTGGAAATGTGGACCCCTCAAAAAGCTAAGGAAGCACGTTTGGCAAAAGCTCAAGACTCTACCTTTTCACTTTTAGTGATCCAAGATCACATTGAGTCCTTAGGAAAGCCAATACTATTAAAAGGGGATGAGGTGTTGCTTAACGAATTGGTTGCTCACAATGTTTGATGATATGCTCCAAAACCCTCACACAACCTCTCCACTCCAAACAAGTCAAAACCAAAATGCCAAACTCGGACTCACCGATTTTCATATCCAGTCCCACCGAGATTCCTAACGTTCACATGCTTGAACCTTTCGGTCAGACCGAGTTCACTGAATCGGTCCCACCGAGTTGGCCAAAGTGTGCAACGGTTAAATTTTGTGTGGAGGCTACCCATCCACCCACTCTTCATTCGTGGAGAGAGCCATCAGAACAAGCCTACACTTTCATTACTCATTTTCTGAGAGAGAGAACCACCTACTCGAGTGTTGAGATCAAGATATTCCATTCCTACCACATATATCTTATTCTCTAGCCTTCCCCAAGTTGCTTTCCACTCAATCTCTTCTTCCACCATATCCAAATCTGTGAGGAGCTGTTTGAGTGTTGGGGAGACTATCATTTGAAGCATTTGAGCAAGAAGTTCATTATCAACACACTGTTTGTTACCTTTTGGAGAGTGGTGTCTCCTAGATTGGTTAGGTGTCACTTGGGATCTTCCGACAAGATTGTGGAGTTGAACCAAGGAGTTTGTAAGGGCAAGGAGATCGCCTACTTCGTGAAGATCTACGCTAGTGAGGCAAGTCCTTCGTGGGCGATGGCCATGGTGGGATAGACAAGGTTGCTTCTTCGTGGACCCATTGTGGGTGGAGCCCTCCGTGGACTCGCACAGCCGTTACCCTTCGTGGGTTGAAGTCTCCATCAATGTGGATGTACGCTAGCACCACCTATCGGAACCACGATAAAAACATCCGTGTCTACACTTGTGTTTGCACTCTCCAAACCCCTCCCTTTACCTTCATATGCAATGATTTACTTCCCGCTGCTATACTCTTAGAGTTGCATGTGTAGGTTGATTTCTTGACTTGTGATAAGTTGTGAATGTATATTCTTGGACATAACCCCGCCGTTTGGGCTATTGTGTGTATTGGTTTGCAAGGTGAATTCTCCGATGGGAAGGAACCAAATTGTGAAGCATCCGTGGAAGAATTGAAGATGTTGCAATACAATGCTCAAGCTTGCGATATCCTCTTCAACGGATTGTACCCCGAAGAATCAACAAAATCAGCCGTCTTGAGAATGCAAAGGAAATTTGGGATAGTTTGATTGATATGCACGAAGGTACCGACTCCGTCAAGGAATCCAAGTTGGATGTGCTTCAAAGTCAACTTGACAAGTTCAAGATGAAGGATGGTGAAGTTGTCGCTAAAATGTACTCTAGGCTTGATCTCATCACAAATGAGATTGCCGGCTTAGGAAGCGAAGAGATGACCGTCAGATTCATCATCAAGAAAATTCTAAGAGCCTTGGATGGAAAATATGACAATGTGTGCACATTGATCCAAATGATGCCCAATTACAAAGATCTCAAGCCAACAGAAGTCATTGGAAGAATTGTTGCTCATGAGATGTCACTCAAGGATAAAGAAGAGCTTCACAACAGGTCTAGTGGTGCTTACAAAGCCTCATGTAACGCTCCTACATCATCAAGTGAGAAACAAGTCTTCAATGAAGAATTGAGCTTAATGGTGAAGAACTTCAACAAGTTCTACAAGAATAGAAGCAAAGAGAGAAACTCCAAATCAAGGTCCTACAATGACAAAAGATCTTCAAGTCATGATCGGAATTGCTACAATTGTGGAAGACCCAGACACTACTCCAATGAGTGTACGACTCCCCACAAAAGAAGAGAAGATCACCTAAAAGGAGGAGTAGAAGAGAAGATTCGCCACCAAGAGAGAGAAGGAGTAGAGATGATCGTTATGAATGAAGACCCTCTCGGAGAAGCAAAGATTCGGAAAGGAAGGACAAATCATCAAGGAGCTATACAAGATGAAGACATCAAGCTCATGTTGGTGAATGGGTATCCGGTTCCGACTCTGATGACCGATCTGAAAGAAGCTACTACTCTGACTCCGAAGATACTCAAGATGAAGGTGTTGCCGGAATTGCTCTTGTGTCATCCAAATCCTACAACATATTTGACTCACCAAATGAAGGAACTAGAAGATGCTTCATGGCTAAAGGCCCTAAGGTATCACACCCCGAGTATCTTGATTTTAATAGTGATGAATATGACTGGCTAGGAGATGATGATTTACTTGTTGGTAGCAATAGTGATGAAACCTATGATGAAATCGCTATTAATCATGCTAATCAAGATAAAACGAATGACAATGATATGGAGAAGATTGAGCGTCTAACTAAAGAATTAAACACTCTCAAGTTAGCTCATGAAACTACCTTAGAGGATCATCAAGAACTTTTGAGCACTCATGAGAATCTACGCTTTGAAAAGCTTAATCTAGAGCAAGAGCATGAGGTCTTAAAAGCAATCAATGCTGATCTTCGTAAGAAAAGTTCTTCTTACATTGTAAAGCGTTTACTCTTGTCTACTTACATGCCACAAGTAAAATCTAGCAACAAGAACAAGAAAGATTCTTCCTCTAGTAGTAACAATAATCATGCTAAATCCAATGTTGTTGCTTCTAGTAGTTCTCTTGATTCCACTAACGATTCTCTTAGCCAAGTTACACTTGAGCAAGAAAATATCTTATTGAAGGGAATTATAGAGAAAGGTGTATACAAGAGTCTTGCCGGGAGTAAGCAATTCGAGGAAATTGTACGCAAGCAAGGAAGGCACCGAAAGAATCAAGGTGTTGGTTTTGAACGAAAGTTCAATGCCAATGGATTTGAGTGGGAAGAAGATCAATACCCCAAAATGAAGTTTGTTCCTCAACAAGAGAAGTATGATCCTACTTCCTTCAAGGGGACTGATACGTCCATTTTTGCATCATGCTTTTATATTGATGTTTATTGCATTATGGGCTGTTGTTACACATTATGTCACAATACTTATGTCTTTTCTCTCTTATTTTACAAGGTTTACATGAAGAGGGAGAATGCCGGCAGTTGGAATTCTGGGCTGGAAAAGGAGCAAATATTGGAGACCTATTCTGCCCAACTCAAAAAGTCCTGAAACTCCACGAAAGTCAGTTTTGGAAAATATAAAAAATATCAGGCAAGAAAGCACCAGAGGGGGCCACCCACCGTCCACGAGGGTGGGGGTGCGCCCTACCCCCTGGGCGCGCCCCCTGCCTCGTGGGCCACATGGCAGCCCCCCGACGCCCATATTCTGGCATAAGGTGTCTTCTTCCTTGGAAAAAATCATAAGAAAGCTTTCGGGACGAAGCGCCGCCATCTCGCAGCGGAACCTTGGCGGAACCAATCTAGGGCTCCGGCGGAGTTGTTCTGCCGGGGAAACATCCCTCCGGGACGGGGAAATCGTCACCGTCGTCATCACCATCGATCCTCTCACTGGGAGGGGGTCAATCTCCATCAACATCTTCACCAGCACCATCTTCTCTCAAACCCTAGTTCATCTCTTGTATCCAATCTTTGTCCCAAAACCTCAGATTGGTACCTGTGGGTTGCTAGTGTGTTGATTATTCCTTGTAGTTGATGCTAGTTGGTTTATCCGATGGAAGATCATATGTTCAGATCCTTTATGCATATTCATACCCCTCTGATTATGAACATGCATATGATTTGTGATTAGTTATGTTTGTTCCTGAGGACATGGGAGAAGTCTTGCTATAAGTAGTCATGTGAATTTGGTATTCGTTCGATATTTTGATGGGATGTATGTTGTCTTTCCTCTAGTGGTGTTATGTGAACGTCGACTACATGACACTTCACCATTGTTTGGGCCTAGAGGAAGGCATTGGGAAGTAATAAGTAGATGATGGGTTGCTAGAATGACAGAAGTTTAAACCCTAGTTTATGCGTTGCTTTGTAAGGGGCTGATTTGGATCCATATGTTTTATGCTATGGTTAGGTTTACCTTAATACTCCCTCTGTAAACTAATATAAGAGCGTTTAGATCACTACTTTAGTTATCTAAACACTCTTATATTAGTTTACAGAGGGAGTACTTCTTTTGTAGTTGCGAATGCTTGCAATGGAGGTTAATCATAAGTGGGATGCTTGTCCAAGGAAAGGCAGTACCCAAGCACCGGTCCACCCACATACCAAATTATTAAAGTAACGGACGCGAATCATATGAGCGTGATGAAAACTAGCTTGACGATAATCCCCATGTGTCCTCGGGAGCGCTTTCCTTTATATAAGAGTTTGTCCAGGCTTGTCCTTTGCTACAAAAAGGATTGGGCCATCTTTCTGCACCTTATTTACTTTTACTACTTGTTACTCGTTACCAATTACCTTATCACAAAACTATCTGTTACCGATAATTTCAGTGCTTGCAGAGAATACCTTACTGAAAACTGCCTATCATTTCCTTCTACTCCTCGTTGGTTTTGACACTCTTACTTATCGAAAGGACTACGATAGATCCCCTACACTTGTGGGTCATCAAGACTCTTTTCTGGCGCCGTTTCCGGGGAGTGAAGTGCCTTTGGTAAGTGGAATTTGGTAAGGAAAAATTTATATAATGTGCTGAAATTTACTGTCACTTGTTACTATGGAACATAATCCTTTGAGGAGCTTGTTCGGGGTATCTTCACCCCAACCAGTAGAGCAAAGAGTTGCTTCTCAACCTACTGAACCTACTGAATTTTTTTACTTTGAAATTCCTTCGGGTATGATAGAGAAACTGCTAGGCCATCACACTAATCCCTTTACAGGAGATGGAACATTGCATCCCGATTTGCACCTAATCTATGTGGATGAAGTTTGTGGATTATTTAAGCTTGCAGGTATGCCTGAGGATGTTATCAAGAAGAAGGTCTTCCCTTTATCTTTGAAGGGAAAGACATTGATAGGGTTTAGGCTATGTGATGATATTGGATCCTGGAACTACAACCGGTTGAAATTGGAATTTCATCAGAAATTCTATCATATGCATCAGGTTCATTGTGATCGTAATTATATATATAATTGTTGGCCTCGCGAAGGAGAAAGTATCGCTCAAGCTTGGGGGAGGCTTAAGTCAATGTTATATTCATGCCCCAATCATGAGCTCTCAAGAGAAATTATTATTCAAAAAAATTATGCTAGGCTTTCTCTCGATAACCGCTCCATGCTCGATACTTCTTGCACTGGTTCTCTTATGATGAAGACTATTGAATTCAAATGGATCTATTGGAAAGAATTTAATGCAACTCTGAAGATTGGGATCTCGACGAAGGTAAGGAATCAGGTATAACACCCAAGTTTGATTGTGTTAAATATTTTATGGATACCGATGTTTTCTGTGAATTTAGCACTAAATATGGACTTGACTCTGAGAGAGTAGCTTCTTTCTGTGAATCATTCGCTACTCATGTTGATCTCCCTAAGGAGAAGTGGTTTAAATATCATCCTCCCATTGAAGTAAAAGTAGTTGAACCTGTTATAGTTGAAGAAAAGACTATCACTTATGTTGATCCTATTGTTCCTACCGCTTATATTGAGAAACCACCCTTCCCTGTTAGGATAAAGGATCATGCTAAAGCTTCAACTATGGTTCGAGAGTAATACTAGAACACCTACACCTTCTGAGCAGATTAAAGTTGAACCTAGTGTTGCTATGGTTAAGGATCTCTTGGTCGATAATATTGATGGGCATGTAATTTACCTCTGTGACGAAGCTACTAGAATTGCTAGACCTGATATTAAAAATAAACATATAGACCTGTTGTAGGCATGCCTGTTATTTTTGTTAAAATAGGAGATCATTGCTATCATGGTTTATGTGACATGGGTGCTAGTGCGAGTGCAATACCTCATTCCTTATACGAAGAAATTATGCATGATATTGCACCTGCTGAGCTAGAAGGTATTGATGTTACAACTAAGCTTGCTAATAGAGATACTATTTCACCAATGGGGATCGTTAGAGATGTTGAAGTGTTGTGTGTGAAAGTTAAATACCCTACTGATTTTCTTGTTCTTGCTTCCCCACAAGATGACTTTTGCCTCATTATATTTGGTAGACCCTTCTTGAATACTGCTAATGCTAAGATAGACTACAAAAGGATATTGTCACTATTGGTTTAGGGGATATGTCTCATGATTTTAACTTTTCTAAATTTCGTAGACAACCCCATGATAAAGAATTTCCTAGTAGGGATGAAATTATTGGTCTTGATTCTATTGCAGTGCTTCCTAACGATCCTTTAGAATAATATGTGTTGGACGATGAAAATGATATGTTTGTGGATGAAAGAAGGGAAATAGATGAAGTATTCTTTAAACAGGGACCTTTATTGAAACACAACTTGCCTATTGAAATTCTAGGGGATCCTCCTCCACCCAGGGGTGATCCCGTGTTTGAGCTCAAACCATTACCTGATACTCTTAAGTATGCTTATCTCGATGAAAAGAAGATATATCCTGTTATTATTAGTGCTAACCTTTCAGAGCAGGAAGAAGAGGAATTATTGAAAACTCTGAAGAAGCACCGTGCTGCCATTGGATATACTCTTGATGATCTTAAGGGCATTAGTCCCACTTTGTGCCAACACAAAATAAAATTGGAGAAAGACGCTAAACCGGGTGTTGATCACCAATGACGGTTAAATCCTAGGTTGAAAGAAGTGGTAAGGAAAGAAATACTAAAGCTTCTAGAGGTAGGTATAATTTATCTTGTTGCTGATAGTCAGTGGGTAAGTCATGTCCATTGTGTCCCTAAGAAGGGAGGTATTACTGTCGTTCCTAATGATAAAGATGAATTGATCCCACAAAGAATTGTTACAGGTTATAGAATGGTAATTGATTTCCACAAATTAAATAAAGCTACTAAAAAGGATCATTACCCCTTACCTTTTATTGATCAAATGCTAGAAAGATTATCCAAACACACACATTTTTGCTTTCCAGATGGCTATTCGGGTTTCTCTCAAATACATGTGTCAAAAGAGGATCAGGAAAATACCACTTTTACTTGCCCTTTCGGTACCTTTGCTTATAGACGTATGAATTTTGGTTTATGTAATGCATCAGGTACCTTTCAAAGATGCATGATAGCTATATTCTCTGATTTTTGTGAAAAGATTGTTGAGGTTTTCATGGATGATTTTTTCGTTTATGGAACTTCTTTTGATGATTGCTTAAGCAACCTTGATTGAGTTTTGCAGAGATGTGAATAAACTAATCTTGTCTTGAATTGGGAGAAGTGCCACTTTATGGTTAATGAAGGTATTGTCTTGAGGCATAAAATTTCTGAAAGAGGTATTGAAGTTGACAAAGCTAAAGTTGATGCTATTGAAAATATTCCGTGTCCCAAGGACATCAAAGGTATAAGAAGTTTCCTTGGTCATGCCGGTTTTTATAGGAGGTACATTAAGGACTTCTCAAAAACCTCTAGGCCTCTGACTAACCTCTTACAAAATTATGTTCCTTTTGTCTTTGATGATGATTGTGTAGAAGCATTTGAAATACTTAAGAAAGCCTTGATCTCTGCACCTATTGTCCAGCCACCTGACTGGAATTTACCCTTTGAAATTATGTGTGATTCTAGTGATTATGTTGTAGGTGATGTTCTAGCACAAAGAGTTGATAATACATTGAATGTTATCCAATATGCTAGTAAAACTCTAGACAGTGCCTAGAGAAATTATGCTACTACTGAAAAGGAATTTTTAGCAGTTGTATTTGCTTGTGATAAGTTCAGGCCTTATATTGTTGATTCTAAAGTAACTGTTCACACTGATCATGCTGCTATTAAATATCTTATGGAAAAGAAAGATGCTAAACCTAGACTTATTAGATGGGTTCTCTTGCTACAAGAATTTGATTTGCATATTTTTGATAGAAAGGGAGCAGAGAACCCCGTTGCAGACAACTTGTCTAGGTTAGAGAATGTTCTTGATGACCCACTACCTATTGATGATAGCTTCCCTGATGAACAATTAGCTGTCATAAATACTTCTCATACTGCTCCATGGTATGCTGATTATGCCAATTACATTGTCGCTAAATTTATACCACCTAGCTTGACATACCAGCAAAAGAAAAAGTTTTTCTATGATTTAAGACATTACTTCTGGGAAGACCCACACCTTTATAAAGAAGGAGTAGATGGTATCATTAGACGTTGTGTACCTGAGCATGAACAGGAACAAATCCTACGCAAGTGTCACTCTGAGGCTTATGGAGGACACCATGCTGGAGATGGAACTGCACATAAGGTATTGCAATCCGGTTTTTATTGGCCTACTCTCTTCAAGGATGCTCGTAAGTTTGTCTTGTCTTGTGATGAATGTCGAAGAATTGGTAATATTCGTAGATCAAGAAATGCCTATGAATTATTTACTTGTTATTGAACCATTTGATGTTTGGGGCTTTGATTATATGGGACAGTTTCCTTCCTCTAACGGGTATACACATATCTTACTTGTTGTTGATTACGTTACTAAGTGGGTAGAAGCTATTCCAACTAGTAGTGTTGATCACAACACTTCTATTTAGATGCTTAAAGAAGTTATTTTTCCGAGGTTTGGAGTCCCTAGATACCAAATGACTGATGGTGGTTCACACTTCATTCATGGTGCTTTCCGTAAAATGCTTGCTAAGTATGATGTTTGCTACTTCTCGAGCTTACGTTGTATTCCCTCGAAGAGGAAAGGGAGATGCAGCACAGTAGCGTAAGTATTTCCCTCAGTATTGAGAACCAAGGTATCAATCCAGTAGGAGACCACGCGCAAGTCCCTCGCACCTGCACAAACAAATAAGAACTTCGCAGCCAACGCGATAAGGGGTTGTCAATCCCTTTACGGTCACTTACGAAAGTGAGATATGATAGAGATGATAGTTTATATTTTTGGTATTTTTGTTTATAAGAACAGAAAGTAAAAGCGGAAAAAGTAAAGTAGATGTGGATCGATATGTTGAGAATAGACCCGGGGGCCATAGTGTTCTCTAGTGGCTTCTCTCATGATAGCGATATTCTACGGCGGGTAAACAAATTACTCTCGAGCAATTGGTAGAAAAGCAAATAATTATGAGACTATCTAGGCATGATCATTGTATATAGGCATCATGTCCGAGACAAGTAGACCGACTCCTGCCTGCATCTACTACTATTACTCCACACATCGACCGCTATCCAGCATGCATCTAGTGTATTGAGTTCATAAGAACAGAGTAACGCCTTAAGCAAGATGACATGATGTAGAGGCAAGGTTGTCAGAATGGCGATTTTGGATCGGATCGGAGCTTCGATGGCAGGATCGCAAATCGTAGAATCTTCACTATCAAGATCGTAGAAACGTAGATTCTAGGAACTAAAATCGTAGAATCATAGGGGTTAGTTTGGATCGTAAAGTCGTAGAATCGTATAACAGAACCGCGATTCTGACAACCTTGTGTAGAGGTATAAACTCAAGCAATATGATAGAAACCCCATCTTTTTATCCTCGACGACAACAATACAATACGTGCCTTGCTACCCCTACTGTCACTGGGAAAGGACACCACAAGATTGAACCCAAAGCCAAGCACTTCTCCCATTGCAAGAACTATAGATCTAGTAGGCCAAACCAAACCAATAATTCGAAGAGACTTGCAAGGATATTATGAGCACACATAAAGAGTTTAGAGAAGAACCAAATATTTCTCATAGATAATCTTGATCATAAACTCACAATTCATCGGATCTCGACAAACACACCGCAAAAAGAGATTACATCGAATAGATCTCCTCGAAGACTGAGGAGAACTTTGTATTGAGATCCAGAGAGAGAGAAGAAGCCATCTAGATACTAGCTATGGACCCGAAGGTCTGTGGTAAACTACTCACAACTCATGGTGAGGGCGATGATGATGATGTAGAAGAACTCCATGATGGATCCCCCCTCCAGCGGAGCTCTGGAACAGGCTCCAAGATGGGATCTCACGGGAATAGAAGGTTACGGTGGTGGAATTAGGGTTTTCTTTCTGTTTCTGATGGTTTCGGGGTACGTAGACTTATATAGGAGGAAGGAGGACACTGGGGGACTCACGAGGGCCCCATGAGGCAGGGGGGCGCGCCCTGGGAAGGGGCGCACGCCCCCCACCCTTATGGGCACCTCGTGGCTCCCCTGACGTGGTTCTCAAGTCTCCCGTGCGTGATTTTCTCCAAAAATATCTCTCCCAAAGGTTTCATTCCGTTTGGACTCCGTTTGATATTCCTTTTCTGCAAAACCCTGAAACAGGCAAAAAAACAGCAATCTAGACTGGGCCTTTGGGTTAGTAGGTTAGTCCCAAGAATGATATAAAAGTGTATGACAAAGCCCACTAAACATCCAAGACATCATAAATAATAGCATGGAACAATAAAAAATTATAGATACGTTGGAGACGTATCAAGCATCCCCAAGCTTAATTCATGCTCGTCCTTGAGTAGGTAAATGATAAAGACAGAATTTTTGATGTGGAATGCTAACCAACATAGTTTCTCAATGTAATTCTCTTAATTGTGGCATGAATGTTCAGATCTGAAATATTCAAGATAAAAGTCTATATTGACATAAGAAATAATAATACTTCAAGCATACTAACAAAGCAATCATGTCTTCTCAAAATACTATGGCTAAAGAAAGTTATCCCTACAAAATCATATAGTCTGGCTATGATCCCTCTTCATCACACAAAATATTCATATCATGCACAACCCCGATTTCAGCCAAGCACTTGTTTTCATACTCTATTCTTTCAAACCTTTCAACTTTCACGCAATACATGAGCGTGAGCCATGGACATAGCACTATGGGTGGAATAGAGAGGCGGTGTGGAGAAGACAAAAAGGAGGGAGATAGTCTCACATCAACTAGGCGTATCAACGGGCTATGGAGATGCCCATTAATAGATATCAATGTGAGTGAGTAGGGATTGCCATGCAACGGATGCACTAGAGCTAAATATGTATGAAAGCTCAACAAAAGAAACTAGTGGGTGTGCATCCAACTTGCTTGCTCACGAAGACCTAGGGCATTTGAGGAAGCCCATCGTTGGAATATACAAGCCAAGTTCTATAACGAAAATTCCCACTAGTATATAAAGTGACTAAGCATGAGACTCTCTACAATGAAGAACATGGTGCTACTTTGAAGCACAAGTGTGGAAAAATGATAGTAGCAATTGTCACTTTTTTCTTTTATTTTTCTTCTTTTTTTGGGCCTTTATTTTTTTTGTTTGGCCTTTCCTTTTTTTTCCTTTTTTTTGCGGAGGGGCTTTATTTATTTAGCCTTTCCTCCCATGGGACAATGCTCTAATAATGATGATCATCACACTTTCATTACAACTCAATACTACGACAAAGTATGACTCTATATGAATGCCTCCAGCGGTGTACCGGTATGTGCAATGAAACAAGAGTGACATGTATGAAAAGTTATGCATGGTGGCCTTGCCACAAATACGATGTCAACTACACGATCATGCATGGCATTATGACAATATGAAGCGTGTCATATGAATGGAACGGTGGAAAGTTGCATGGCAATATATCTCAGAATGGCTATGGAAATGCCATGATAGGTAGGTATGGCGGTTGTTTTGAGGAATAATATAGTGGCTGTTTTGAGGAAGGATATATAGTGGGCTTATGGTACCGGTGAAAGTTGCGCGGTACAAGAGAGGCTAGCAATGGTGGAAGGGTGACAGTGCGTATAATCCACGGACTCAACATTAGTCATAAGAACTCATATACTTATTGCAAAAATCTACGAGTCATCAAAACAAAGCAATCAACGCATGCTCCTAGGGGGAGGTTGGTAGGAGTTAACCATCGCGCGCCCCCGTCCTCCACACAAAGGTTGGTAGTTTACAAATACCTCATGCTCTAACTTTGTCACATAGCGGTTCACCATACGTGCATGCTACGGGAATCACTAACCTTAACACAAGTATTTCTAAATTTCATATTAATTCCACTAGCATGACTGTAATATCACTATCCTCATATCTCAAAACAATTATCAAGCATCCAACATCTCATTATATTCAATGCACTTAGTGTGAATTTTTTTACTACATTGATATTGGATGTCTATCATGTGAAGACTAGTTTTATAGCCTAAACACATTACCATGCTATTTTAATAGACTCTCAAATAGATATAAGTGAAGCATGAGAGTTCAACAATTTCTACAAAATATTATCACCACCGCGCTCTAAAAGATATAAGTGAAGCACTAGAGCAAAAACTATTCAACTCAAAAGATATAAGTGAAGCACATAGAGTGTTCTAACAATTCCTAGGCCATATTTAACTCTCTCAAATAGGTGTGTCCAGCAAGGATGATTGTGGCAAACTAACAAGCGAAGACTCAAATTATACAAGACGCTCCAAGCAAAACACATACATGTGGTGAATAAAAAAATAGCTCCAAGTATAGTTATCGATGGATGAAGACGAAAGAGGGGATGCCTTCCTGGGGCATCCCCAATCTTAGGCTTTTGATTGTCCTTGAATTTTACTTGGGGTGCCATGGGCATCCCCAAGCTTAGGCCTTGCTACTCTTTGTTCCATAGTCCATCAAAGCAATACTCAAAACTTGAAAACTTCACAACACAAACTTAGACAAAAATTCTCGTGAGCTCCGTTAGTATAAGAAAGCAAACCACTACTCAAAGGTACTGCAATGAATTCATTCTTTGTTTATATTGGTGTTAAACCTACTGTATTCCAACTTCTCTATGGTTCATACTTGCCAATACTACTCATAGATGCATTGAAATAAGCAAACAACACACAGAAAACAGAATCTGTCAAAAACAGAACAGTCTGTAGTAATCTGCAAGTTTCGCATACTTCCGTAACTCCAAAAAATTCAAACTAAATTGGTAAACTTGAGGAATTTATCTATTAATCATCTGCAAAAACAATCAACTAAATAGCATGCTTCAGTAAAATCTGATGACCATTCTAGCAAGCGTTAACGATTCTGTTTTTCACAGCAAGATCACATAAACTTCACACAAGTCTTCCCAAAGGTTGTACTTGGCACAAACACTAAACAAAACACAAAACCACATCTAAACAGAAGATAGATGCAATATTTATTCCTAAACAGAAGCAAAAACAAAAAAAATATAAAATTGGGTTGCTTCCCAACAAGCGCTATCGTTTTACGCCCCTAGCTAGGCACGATAATTTTAATGATGCTCACATGAAAGACAAGACTTGAAGCACAAATTAAAGAGCATCATAGAACATGTGAAAAACACATCTAATCCTAACATGCTTTCTATGCATAGGCATTTTATAAGCAAACAAATTATCATAGCAAGCAAGATCTAGCGTATGCAAGGAAGAAGAAAGAAATAAGATCAATCTCAACATGAAGAGAGGTAATTTAGTGACATGAAGATTTCTATGACCATATTTTCCTCTCTCATAATAATTGTATGTAGGATCATAAGCAAATTCAACAATATAGCTATCACATAACATATTCTCACCACGATCCACATGCATGCGAAGTTGACACTCTTCCAAAATAGTGGGATCAACATTAACTAAAGTCATGACCTTTCCAAACCCACTTTTATGAAAAATTTCATAAGATTGATCAATATCTAAAGTAGTGGGATCAATAGTTGACACTCTTTCAAATCCACTTTCAATATTTTGGCAAACATTATTATCTATCTCATATTCATGATGTGGTTTAAATAAATTTTCAAGATCGTAAGAATCATCACCCCAATCATGATCATTGCAACAAGTAGTGGGCATAGCAAAATAAGCATCTCCAAGCTTAGGGTTTTGCATATTATTAGCACAATTGACATTAATAGAATTCATAATAACATCATTGCAATCATGCTTTTTATTTAACAAGCTATGATGAATCACTTTTTCTTTTAACAATTCCTCACAATTTTCAAATTCATAAATTTCAAGCAAAACCCCATAAAGATAATCTAGTGCACTCAACTCACTAGCAATAGGTTCAACATAATTGGATCTCTTAAAGATATTAGCAAGTGGATGAGGATCCATACTTTAGCAAGCGAAGATGCAAGCTAATTGAGGGCACATATCACACAAGCAAACAAGAGGCAAGCGAACGATAAACACACGCCAGAAGAAGGCAAATAAAACGGCAAGGGTGAAGTGGGGGAGAGAAAACCGAGAGGCAAAAAATGTAATGCGAAGGATAAGGGTTTGTGATAGGTACTTGGTATATGACTTTTGCGTAAGCCTCCCCGGCAACGGCGCCAAAAATTATTCTTGCTACTTCTCGAGCTTGCGTTGTATTCCCTCGAAGAGGAAAGGGAGATGCAGCACAGTAGCGTAAGTATTTCCCTCAGTTTTTGAGAACCAAGGTATCAATCCAGTAGGAGACCACGCGCGAGTCCCTCGCACCTGCACAAACAAATAAGAACTTCGCAACCAACGCGACAAGGGGTTGTCAATCCCTTTACGGTCACTTATGAAAGTGAGATCTGATAGAGATGATAGTTTATATTTTTGGTATTTTTGTTTATAAGATCAGAAAGTAAAAGCGGAACAAGTAAAGTAGATGTAGATTGATATGTTGAGAATAGACCCGGGGGCCATAGTGTTCTCTAGTGGCTTCTCTCATGATAGCGATATTCTACGGCGGGTAAACAAATTACTGTCGAGCAATTGATAGAAAAGCGAATAATTATGAGACTATCTAGGCATGATCATTGTATATAGGCATCACGTCTGAGACAAGTAGACCGACTCCTACCCGCATCTACTACTATTACTCCACACATCGACCGCTATCCAGCATGCATCTAGTGTATTGAGTTCATAAGAACAAAGTAACGCCTTAAGCAAGATGACAGGATGTATAGGGATAAACTGAAGCAATATGATATAAACCCCATATTTTTATCCTCGATGGCAACAATACAATATGTGCCTTGCTGCCCCTACTGTCACTGGGAAAGGACACCGCAAGATTGAACCCAAAGCCAAGCACTTCTCCCATTGCAAGAACTATAGATCTAGTAGGCCAAACCAAACCAATAAGTCGAAGAGAATTGCAAGGATATTATGAGCACACATAAAGAGTTCAGAGAAGAACCAAATATTTCTCATAGATAATCTTGATCATAAACTCACAATTGGGTGCATTGCCGGCTCAGCTTCTTCCCCCATTGTTGTACCATCGTATTTAGGGAACCCATGGCCAGGATAGCTGTCGTCGTCCTCTTCTTCTTCATTGTGTTCCATCATAACCCCTCTTTCTCTGTGCTTGGTCCAAACATTATAGTGGGGCATGAAACCGGACTAAAACATGTTGACGTGAATGGTTCTTGAGTTAGAGTAATTGTGATCATTCTTACAGCCAGCACATGGACAAGGCATAAAACCATCTGCCCGCTGGTTTGCCTCAGCCACATTCACAAAAGTATGCATGCCACTAATGAACTGGGGAGAGCATCGGTCATCATACATCCATTGCCGGCTCATCTTCATTACATGTCAGGACCGGATTTTAGGGATATTAATTTCCCAAAAGCGGCCCTTGTGCTCACCAGCCCCAGGATTAAAGTTAGCTGATGAGACACCAACTTGTTACAGAAACTCCAAGCCAAATACAAGATATGTAGTACAAGACCATTCTGGCCTGTGAGTACAACATAAAGTTTCTAGTGGCTGATGGCGGAAGCGGTTGGCGATACACGGTGACTATGGGACTCCACTTCCCACAGGAACGGCTGACCGGGATAACTCCTATCTTCGTGAGGCTGCTATCTCCAATAGCGTAGGTTCCGGGGCTGTCATCGCATCGTTCCTTCCCACGCAAGGAATCTGGCCAAGACAATAGCCAGGGACAAGCCAGTGAGTACTTTGAATGTACTCGCAAACATTATGAACATGAGTGAGATACAATCATACTTGAGAATAATAAATGATCCCTATGATAATTATGATATGACAGTCCAAAATGCAAGTAGATCAATTGTAACAGGGCATACGTAAACAGCGGAGTGATAATAAAATAAATAACAAGCATGCCACAGTCGGGCGTCTGGGCGACACCACAGAAAGTGCTTATAGGGAAAAAAATAAAAGACAAGAATGCCACAATCGGACGTCTGAGCGACATCACATAAAGGGCTTAAAAAGAAGAGTAAATAACAAAATGCCACAGTCGGACGTCTGAGCGACATCACATAAAGGGCTTAAAAAGGAAAATAACAAATGCCACAGTCG
>LR738715.1:151254123-151299266 GCA_902687465.1 Secale cereale
GCCACAATCGGACGTCTGAGCGACATCACATAAAGGGCTTAAAAAGAAGAGTAAATAACAAAATACCACAGTCGGACGTCTGAGCGACATCACATAAAGGGCTTAAAAAGGAAAATAACAAATGCAACAGTCGGATGTCTCAGCGACATCACATAAAGGGCTTAAAAAGGAAATAACAAATGCCACAGTCGGACGTCTGAGTGACATCACATAAAGGGCTTAAAAAGGAAAATAAAAAATGCCACAGTCGGACGTCTGAGCGACATCACATAAACGGCTTAAAAAGGAAAATAACAAATGCCACAATCGGACGTCTGAGCGACTTCACATAAAGGGCTTAAAAAGGAAAAAAATAAACACAGTGAATATCCAGGAGGTAGAACTGTCCCAGGGATACTGCTGTAAAAGGGGTTAGATCATCATAATAAATCACAATCACACATATCACATGTCGTAAACGATGCTTTGATTTAGTAGTTTCTCCTTCGAAGACCGACACTAAGACCGACACTCGACCCATCCCAGACTGTAGTCCTTAACCATGGACACGGCTATTCGAATAGATTTGATATCTCTGCAGAGGTGTACTCTTTACCCACGAATAACGGATTTCTTTAGTCCCTCTGGACTAATTCCGTCTACGGTCTTTTAATTTGAAGACGCACCTGACCGCACACACCAGCCTAGCTTACCGGTGTCTGGAATCACCCACGACACTTGTTAAGACAAACTCTAAGTGGGGAGGCTACAACCTCGACTAGCATGGGATCACAAAAATTTATAACGCGCGCGAAAACCGGGGAAGCTATCCCCTTCGGCTACAACCGAACACCCATGCCCCCGGACCAGGTGGCCTGCCTACCGGATGCAGCCGGTATCTTCCACCGTGGCCTCTCTGTACGGTGTGTGATAGAACAGGGGTCGACAATTTACTGAACCATACCCTACCTGTAGCAGGGACACGTGGTAGCATGAAACAAGCATGGGGGTTACTAGAACAAGACTCGATCTATGGTCGACTCAGGAGGTTTTAGCATTACTGTATGGTTAGTGCCCCAATACTTGTCACAGCTCCCTGACAGAGTCACCACCCCTCATGCTTTATCCTGCCTCACTGCACATCGTCGTCACAACGAGATGTCAGTCACGTGGTTGTGCTCACCGGAACACAACCTTCCTTCGGACTCCCTCCGAACTATCACCAGGCATATGTAGCATGAGAAGTGGTTACTGCCACCAAAATCACAAACATAACAAAAAGGATTTTTCACCACAAGTTGATATGAAAGAGTAAGACTTCTACATGAAATAACGTTGCTCCATTTTAGTATAACCATGGAGTTCTTGTGTTTTAGTAAACAACACACAACGTATATCATAACCGGGTTCAAGATGCTTGCCTTCAAGTAGAGCGGAGGAGAAAAGCATTCCAAGAATTTTGGAAGTTTTCTCCCTCTTCAAAATCCTAAAAGAAATAAAAGAAAATCAATACATAGACTTAAAACAACCCCAAAAAGTTGTCTGGAAAATTTCCATAGAAAAATGAAAATAAACTAGACAATATTTGGGAAACAATAGAAAAAGAATCAAGTCATTTGGATTTATATTTAAAGAGATAAAGCCAGTCAAAGTTCAGTCACCTCTGGTTTTAATAAACACCAGAAAAAGGAAAACGTATCGGCTTAGAAAACGTTTCCGGGGAAGGGAAGACGTACTTCGGGGAATGCGCCTCCACTTAAACTGGTGGGCGGGGACAAGAGGGGCTGACAGTGGGACCTGCGGGCCCACCTGTCATATTTGACTGGTCTACCCACCTTCTTCCTCCTTCGCCCGAACGAGGACGGGGCTCCGGTGATCGTCGCCGGCGAACGGCGGCTCCTCGAGGGCGTCCGAGTGCAGGGATGGATCCGCTAGGCTGGGGAGGTCCTCTCGGTGGTCGAGTGGACGACGGAGGTGTACGAAAACAACGGCGACGAGCCTCGCGGCGGACGCCGGCCTCGGGTGGGTTTGGGGATTTGCTATACGGTGGCTCCCGAGCTAGTTTGAGGCGATGGGCGGCTCCGCAGGATCATAGGGAGTCGGACGGTGGTGCTGGCTGGACGGGAGGGGCGTTGTTTGCGACGGATTGGACTGGAGCGCGGCGGCGGCCGTATTCGCCGGAGATGAAGAAGAAGACTCCCCTGGGGCGAATGGCTGCTATGGGGTTGCTCTGCGGGGTGGCTAGTGATGGCTGATGCTGCGGAGGGGTTCGTGCACCCTTAAATAGGCGATCAAGGTCGGTTCGACGGTGGCCGAGGATAAGGACGACGGCGGCGGCATTATTGCAGAGCAGGGAACGTGGGGACTGGCTGGCAGAGGTAGACGACGAGGTTGCGGATGAGCACGGCGGTCTGGGACGCTCGGGGGCGTGCCAAGTGGCCCGTACGGCGCCGACCACAGCAGGCGGCGGTGGCGGCTAGCTCCTGGCTTGCCGGAGACGTGGCGAGGTGCTGTGGCTCCTGTGAGGGGGTGCGGGCAGAAGCTTGGCTCTATGCGGCGGGCTGCAGCGGTTTGGATAAGCTCGGGGGAGATAGGCCAGGGGCGCGGTGGCTCGGGCGCGGCACGTGCAAAACACGCGCTCTGGCCGCGCTCCGTGCACGCACGGCAGGTGCTCAACGAAATGCCAGGGTGGCCAAACCTGCTTGGATGCCAAAGCGAAACAGCAGACTTAGGTTAGAGGTAGCTAGGAGGTTAGTGGACATGGCTGCTGGGTCAGGGGTTCAAGTCCACAATGTGAACTAAAAACTATGCCAACACTTGCCATGCGCACAAGGTGCTCGACAGAATGCTACGAGCATAGGGGCATCTCCACTGGTGGCTAAACTCTCCAGATCATAGCCTCCTTAGGTGAAAGAAATGATGGCAAGGCTAGTTGGGCAAAACCAGAAACTTGTTAGTGCAAGTTTTGCAAATCTCCAGCTCTGGACAGAGAGTGCAGGGCATTGTTTCATGAACCAAAAATATTCCAATAGGCCCACTCTTCTGGACTTAATGGTTTTGCAAGAAAGGCTATAAGCATGAGGAAGCTCAATAGCACTGGAGCAAAATAAGCTAGGGTTGCAGTGCAAAATACCAAACTGGACCAGAATGGAAAAGAGGTTGGTTCACTCAAATTTTCCAAAGGATCTAAATGGGTTTTTGCATAAAGTTGAATAATATACTCCTATGAACATCCCACAATTTTGGTGGAAGCATTAAGGAAATATTTAAAGGGGTTGTAGTGCAATTTTGCCCATTGGACCAGATTGGAAATCATGGTGTGGAGTTAAAAATATTAGAAGAAATAAATATATTCTTGCATAAAAGTGATCTAACAACATCACATGACATCTCCAATTTTTGGTTGGAATTTTAAAATAATTTATCAAGTGGTTGCAGTTCAAAAGAGGCCCTAAAACTAAGGGCAACCATTTATATAGGGTAGAAAATTAGGGAGACAAATACATAATTAATTCTACCGATATAAGAAAATTTGAATGAGTGAATAAGAGAGTCTAACATTAATTGTAAAGTTTTCACTAGGGTAAAAACTCCAACATACCAGAACAAGAATGGTCCTAGAGTCCAAAGGAACATCCAGCAAAAGACAAAATTTTAAAACCCTGGCAAAATTTTAATTAATAAAACATTGCTAAATTTTTGGGGTGTTACATTACACAACACCGAAAATACCAAATTAATACAAGTTCATACATAAAGTTCATACAACAACACTTAAATGCAACATACAAATAACTCTCTAGCTAAAGCATTTAAATGCAACAACAAATGCGATCAAGATCGCAACTAAGGTAACAATTGATCCAACAGCATAATGATACCTAGCCTCATTGTCAATGGCATATTTTCATATCTTTCTAATCTTCAAGCGCATTTTCTCCATATTGATCTTGTGATCATCGACGACATCGGCAACATGCAACTCTATTTCCATCTTCTCCCCTCAATTATTTTCATTTTTTCTTTCAAATACTCGTTTTCTCTTTTAACTAAATTTAACCTCTCGACAATAGGGTCGGTTGGAATTTCCGGTTCACATACCTCCTAGATAAAAAATATCTATGTGAACTTGATGGGCATAATTTGTCATGAACACGAAATGCAACAAATATTTTTTAAAAAGAATATACCACATCCGAATCATAACACGGACGAGGGCCGACGGGGACGGATATCAAAACCATGGCACTATGCATAACAAACAATATACGGGTAAGATTATTATACGAGTATCTATATATCTAAATCACACCAACATGATTTTTTATATATAAAAAGATAAGAACAAGAGGCTCACCACAAGGTGGTGCCGGCGACAGGACGGTGCGGACGATCGATGGTTGTTAGGACGGAGACGGGAAGGCACTAAGTAAACCACACCTACATATGCAAATTAAGAGTTATTTTTGAGCTCAAAGTGCATATAAATCAAAAAACTACCACATATAATTCCTCCCAAATTACTAAAACCCACAAATTAATGACTATATAAAGCATTTCAAGAGCTAATCTAGCAATGAGAGATGAAAGGACAAAGTTGCTTACCTTTGTGATCACTTGGATGGATGGGGTGCCTTCAAATCTTCACAAATTTTGGCAAAAATGGAGTGTGAGCTCGAGGGTAGAGGGGAAGAACAGAGAGAAGAGGGGAAAGGGGAAAATAGAGTGAGCTCGAGTGGACGTAGGGTTTATGTAGGATGACCTTTAGTACCGGTTCATGGCAAGAACCGGTACTAAAGGTGCTGGAAGGGCCCCGGTCTGACAACATCCTACCACCACTCTCTTTAGTACCGGTCCGTGGCATGAATCGATGCTAAAAGTTCGGCACGAACCGGTACTAATGAGAGCGGCCCGCCTAGCCGTTGGAACCAGCACTAATGGTGACATTAGTGCCGGCTCATATCCAAACCAGGACTAATGAGCTGAACATTTGACCCTTTTTCTACTAGTGTTCCCACACGAACCAGAAACCGTTGGGGATTGGGAGCCGAGATGCATATATAGTACTCCTACTCGTTTGTGCTCGCATTACCATCGCAGTCGGTATTCTGTAGTGCTACATTTACGATGCACGGCCCAGCACAAACAATTCACTATTATAGAACGTGTATGATAAGCATACAATCATATACATTCGCTTTTCCCAAACCGTATGCGATGACAAATTAAGAAGATTAGCTAATCATTGTACGAGTGTTGGACATGATTACAAAATGTCGAATCGTCGTAACATCGTCGTACACGACAACTATCACACACGCTATTCTGTGGTGCAACGTTTACAGTGCATACTTCATTAGAAACAGTTCATGGTTGCGAATCGTGTACGATAAAGCAACTATCACAAACGTTTAGTTTGCCCGTACCATTCGTGATATTGCCTGGCATCACACACGCTTTGCAAAGGGCAACTGTGTGCATGCTTGCACACGTTTCCTCTCTGTTAACCATGTCGGATTATGGTGTATATCGCAAACGTTTGTGTTTTACCAACCGTGTGTGCCGTAACGACCTAGAGAGCGTAATTTCACCATAATTTAATTGCTGCTGTTTCAAATTGTACTGAATTTGAATTTGAATTTGAATGTATGCTATAGCTTTATTAATATCCATTAGGTTCAACACAACCAATGTATTATTCGATTCATAGGTACATACTAGTAAGATGCCCATGCGTTGCACGGAACAAAAAGATGCATGTTGAGATTGACCAGTGCGGGAGTAGATCTCATGTCTAACCATATTGATATATTTATCTTTCGTCGGATGTGCAATCCTGCTCTCCAAGAAAATTACATTTTTTTTGTTGTGTGCAAAATTTCATGAAGAAAAAAAAATTGTGATCCTTTGTACATGATTAAACAAAATCATTGCTCGAAGAAGCTTAAAAATAGTTAATTTTTGTTTGTCGAGACCACCATTTATGTTATTCCTTCACGAAATGCTACGCACAGCTATGACACTCCAGCATATCTGTCGCCAAAATAAATAAGATTTTTGAATTTTATTAGTATTTTTCTAAGTATACTATTCAACTATGTTTATGTGAATCTTAGGAAGTCCATGTCACATCTTTCTTCTTCTACCTCTAATTAGAAATGCACATGTCCGACTCAAATATAAATAAATAATAAATGCACACCAAAATTGGTTGTACAGCTAACATACTTTTCTTGGCACACATGTCATTTTCATGTATCAATACAATTTCAGACTCAAGCTGTAGTATGAATATAATATGTAGCTTACAAGGTATACATTCCCAAAGTGTGACGTGCTTGACAAAAACAAATTTATGTTTCTATTTTAGTTTGTTTCAAATCATGTTTATCCCCACTAAGCTTTATTCTTGGTGTTTCTGCGCATAGAAAAGGAACTTGCAAAAGAAGGCGAGTGAAGACCTGCACCACACACAAATAAATTTGTCTACAAAGACTAACACTGTAGAGGGGCTTACATTTTTGCAGCTAGCTGAGGGAATACATGGTTCCTCTCAGTACTAAAGCTATTCTACAAAAAAAACTATGATAATTACTCAGCTATAGGAAGTAGTTGGTCACATTTGTCCATTTGGCAGAGTGGATCAGATCAAGGAACTAAATTAATAGACTGCCACATTGTTCTATTGTTGCCCTTTTTCGGCTGGAATGTCCAGTTAAGAGAAAGAACTCACATGCATGATTCTGTTTTACTTTATCCCTGGAGAGGAAATATTACTCGCTGAACACCTTCATCATACCATTGTTGTATACTTGTATGTTCTCACTTAAGGGTTTGTCAAGTAATTAGGCAAAAAACTTCCTGGAAGTCCAAACATGGTGGACGAAATTTAGAATCTAATATTTCGGTCTCGTGCATACATTCAACTTCAACAATCAACTACAGTTCACTAAGCTATAATCCAAAATATTCAAAACCAACATGGTATACTTTGTGGAGACGTACAGAAAGCACAAGTACGAAGAGGCGGCAATGTGCATACTAGATGACTGCAATGCTTTCAATATATGTAACCAGTAGAAAATTTTAGTTTATAAGTTGATCATGTACTTGTGAAATTACAAACAAAATGGACATGGCCTTTGCTAAAATACTGCCATATTTGACAACACATCATAATTAGGATGGCATGCATTCGAATGCCGCATAATCAGGAAACAAAGCACCCTACAAGCATTGCTAAATTTGTAATTATCACAACTATGTAGTTCTTTAGGTTTAGAAGCATTTAGACTATTATGTTCATTAGGTTTACAAGCATTTAAGATCTTGAAAATGCTTATGTCTGTGTCAGGTAAATAGACCCAAAAGACACTTAAAATGCTAAAACAGTCAGAAGTACATTGGTAAACAATCTAGAATTGTTTATTGTTCCCTATATTAGAAATGAATGGAGGAGCATTACTGGGCCAGAAATTCTGATGTATCACGCATTAATTAGAAAATTAGACCATGAAAACTTTTTCCCACAGCCTTACACCTACAGCACTTGAAAATACCATAATCAAGCATGTACAACCATTTCACAGCAGATATAAGTTTTAATGCCCTTACTAGTAGTCTGCGTATTAACCTGAACCCCGTCTATCCACAAAGATTTTGTTTCTTTTGATCATGAGGAGGAAAATTAATTGAATCCCCCTTCTCTCTTCTTCTACAACTCAAAATTATTGAATCCCCCTTTGCAGATCAACAAACAATTCATTCCTAAACATTTCACAAGTCACATGTTTAGGAGACCAGAATTTCAATATGAACGGATCTGATACACAACTGTACTCCAAAAATTGATATTTTTTTTATCATAGTGGTTCCAGGTAGTTGACACTAGCGCGGTCGGGAACAAGCAGATCGTCCCGGAAAAACTCCCCCGCGTCTGCAATGCCCCAAAAAAGTTCAGCAGCAGCAAACACACCGGTGCAGCCCACGCTTGTCCTGTTCCAGATCGAGGACTCTCAACACTGCCTCCTCTTCCCACCAGAGCCCTTCTTCAACCACCAGATGCAGCAGCAGCACATGATCTCCTCCTGCGGTAGCCTCTGGTCTCGCAGCTTGTTCTCCAGCTGCCTCGCCAGGCGCGGAGAGGCGGCTGCCTCACCTCGTGGGCCTCGAGCCCATGTCGGCGAGGGGGGCGTGGAGCAGGATGGCAGGCTGGCGCAGCCGACCATGCGACAGGCTAGAGGAGAGTAGACGAAGTCGAGAAGGGGACCGATGCGGCGGTGCTTGCCATCGGGACATAGGACTTGGCGGCAAGGCTGGGCTCATGGTGGATGGATCCAGAGCAAGGGAAGTCCCGGAGGCAGCGGAGGAGAGCGGTGACGCAAGATCCAGGGGGCTAAGCTCTATCTACAGGCAGCCATGGTTGCGGGAGCTCCGAGCTCGGGTGGGGCTGGATCCTCACCCAATTCAACTCCGGCTGTCGCAGGGAAAGAAAGCGGAGGGTTGTTGGTGAGGAATTTAATTGGGCGGGGTCTAGAAGACTCGGTGGGACTCCAGCTTGTTTTTTTACCCGAGAACATCCAGGCTGTATGGGATGTTCCTGCTACAAAATTCTGCCTAACCACAGGGTGTTTTTTGCAAAAGTGCAGGTGGCACATGGCTTGTCTCGATCTCAGCCATAGATTGCCGATCGGACGGCATAGATGACGTGAAGGCAGACATGCCATCATCACCAACTCGTATTTTTATAGGAGTAGAGACATATGTTCAAGAATTACATAAGAACCATATAAAGAATGATGAACCACGGTTGTATACTTGTACTATTAAAGATGGTAATGAAAGAGGAGAAATACATTCTGGTTGCTGAACAAGGTGAAGCAGAATGCCCATATTGTGCCCTCCTCCATGCAGAAGGCACGCACGACTCTAGTCCAACCCCTTGTGTTGGCCGACCGCCCATTCTTCACAGTATTCATGAAAACATCTAGATAATCATCGTGTTCTGGTAGAAATACTTTAACCTTTGCATGCCCACCAATCATGTAATTTGAGAGGTAATATTGAGTAAACTGCTTTGGGAACCACTGCAAAGGAAAAAGATTCAGATGTTGTCATCTGTGGCGAATCTAGCATGACATTGGAGCGTAGGCTTAAAACATAAAGTTCCTAAGTCTGATTAGCAAATGCATTGCAATTATTGCACTTAAAGCACCAGAATATACTTCTCGAGTGGTATATTTAGCTTAATTATGATTTTGGACGGTAGGCTTAAGCCTATTGAAGCCTCCCTAGTGGAATCGCCACTGATTGTCATCTAACACAACTCATTATAGGTAGTAAAAAGAAGGCTGCCAAGTTCTTACTTACCATTCTGCAGTTCACTGTTGTCTGGGATAAAGTGTAATAAAATAGTTTAATTGCCATCTTTTGACCCATTTTACTAACAATCTTTATCAGCTTCCTCACTTGATGCTAGTTCATCGATATCTCATTTCCCCAAATGCAGAAAGGGTTGAAGCATGGATCTTTACCAATGACATATGTTCCTAAAAGCACCAAGTTAATATAAGAAGCTAAACAACAGTTGCACAATGATGTAGTACAACACTCTTTTATAATATCTTATAACATCCAATATACTCACATATTAGATGAATTAACATATTATATTATGGGCTAGAAGGAGTTTATTGCATTCTTACAAATTATTGGCTGATTAACTGCTGCTGTGTCCATGGGTTAGAGTTAGTTTGAGCTAGTTCGGGCACAAATAGCCCTAAAGTATATCCAAACATGAGGGCTAGTTTGAGCTAGTTGCATCTAACCCACCCAAAAAAACTATCCAACCTAAGTGGTGCTAATTGGAGCTAGTTCTCTATGACACCCCGAGACCGATGCGCCAGGTGTCAGCCAGTTATTCGTCGTCGTTGCCATGTCATCTGCTTGCGTGTTGCATTTTGCCATGTCATCGTGTGCATTGCATCAACATGTTTTCAAAACTTGCATCCGTTCGTAGCCGCATGTCCTTTCGGTTGTCCGTTCTGAGCCCAGACACACCCGCACGTGCCCGCGACACCTCCGAATATTTATTTTATAAGTGGCCGGAAAATTTTCTCGGAATGGGTTGAAACTTGGCGTGTGGTCTTAGTATAGCATAGGTAGACGCTTGTCAAATTTCGTCGCATTCGGAGCTCGTTTGATAGCCTAACGGATAACTATAGCGGCTCCATAGCCGGTTAAACGTCGGATGTTTTCTGTCTCCAAAAACCGTCGCCGGGCCTCCCTCTCTTTTCTCTCCCGGCAGTCCGAGTCCTTCTACAAGCCCACTAATCCCACCTAGGCCCAACCTACCCCTTCATCCGACCGGAGCCGTCCGATCGGCATCCGAGGGCTCAAAACGCTCCAAAAATCCCCTAACCCTAGCCCCATGCCATATATAACCACCCCTCCTTCCTATTTTTGGTAGCCTAGCCCCTTCCCCTACCTCTAGCCTCCCCCTCCTCGAATTCCGAGCCTATCCAGCCTCTCCTCACCACTTGGCACCGCCACCACCGCGCTCCAGCTAGTGGCAGAGCGCCACGTCACCCCCCAGCGCCCCCTCCACCAGTCCGTGGCCGCCACCTGTCCCCAGCCCTCTCCCCGCCGCCGCGGGCCTGCCAGGCCCGCTCCACGCCGCCCGAGCCCGCGCGTTCCTCCGCTCCTCGTGCCTGGCCACGCCCCGCTGCCAGCAGCTCCTGCGTCGGCCTCCGACGCCGCCTCCCCACTCCTCCGCCACCGCTGACTGCCGGCGTCCCCAAGGCCTCGCCGTCGCCAGAGTCACTGTTGGGGAATGTGGTATTTTAAAATTTTCCTACGATCACGCAAGATCTATATACCAGATGCATAGCAACGAGAGGGAGAGTGTGTCTACGTATCCTCGTAGACCGGGAGCGGAAGCGTCAAGTGACGCGGTTGATGTAGTCGAACTTCTTCGCGATCCAACCGATCAAGCACCGAATGTACGGCACCTCCGCGTTCAGCACACGTTCAACTTGATGACGTCCCACGAGCTCTTGATCCAGTTGAGCTTCACGGGAGAGTTTCGTCAGCACGACGGCGTGGTGACGGATATGATGTATCTACCGGCGCTGGGCTTCGCCTAAGCACTGCAACGGTATGACCGATGTATGTTTCTATGGAGGGGGGCACCGCACACGGCTAAAACAATTCAACTTGTGTGTTCTAGGGTGTCCCCCTGCCCCCGTATATAAAGGAGCAAGGGAGAGGCCGGCCCTAGAGGGGGCGCGCCAAGTGTGGGGAGTCCTACTAGGACTCCTAGTAGGATTCCCCTTTCCTTTCTGGAGTAGGAGAGAAGGAAAGAGGTGGAGAGGGAGAAGGAAAAAAGGGCTGCACCCCTTGTCCAATTCGGACCAGAGGGGGGGCGCGCGTCTCCTTCCTTTTTGCCTTTCTCCCCTATTCCCGTATGGCCCAATAAGGCCCATATACTCCGAAAAATATTCGAATCACTCAGAACCTTTCTGATGTCCAATATAGTCGTCCAATATATCGATCTTTACGTCTAGACCATTTCGAGACTCCTCGTCATGTCCCCGGTCTCATCTGGGACTCCGAACTCCTTCGGTACATCAAAACTCATAAACTCATAATACCGATCGTCATCAAACGTTAAGCGTGCGGACCCTACGTGTCGTGGAAATAACACGGCAGATGTCCGGATCAACGGACTTAGTGTTGAGGCGCGCATCTATGTGGTAGCTTGAAGGGGTTGAGCGGAATCGAGAGACGCGATGCAAGACACGGATTTAGACAGCTTCGGGCCCCGGGAAACATCATCCGGTAATAACCCTACGTGCTGTTTGAGGCTAGGTCTCATTATGATCCTCGTGGTGTCGCCGGTAAACCGGCTCTTGGTGTCTAGTCCTAGAGATTATTTCTTCTAACCTGTCCCTCTTTGGGGAGCCCTGCCCCTCCTTATATATGCTGAAGGGGCGGGTTTACATGACTAGTCCTAGTAGGACTAGGATTGATCTATTACAAGGAGTCCTAGTCTTGTTTCCTTTATGGAGAATATTCCTTGCGCTTTATTCATAAACCGGCCCACAATTTAATATGAACCGGCCTTCTAGGCCTTGGGCCTTGTCATCCATGATCCGTCTGCCGGGTTACCAGTGAGTAATATTATTTAGGCAGGTTGCTTGTAAACCGTCTGGTGATAACGGATCGCCAGTGAATCACCAAGTGTAAACCGCCAAGTCCGGCCGGGTTATAATTCCGGCCGGTTCATACCGCGGGGTAATATCCCCGACATTAGCCCCCAAGTTTAGCTTGGATGTGTCCATGGTAAACTTATGCTGCAAAATAACACAAGAACAATTCTGATAGGTTGTGCTCCGGGTTAAGAATTTCTTGTAATCCGTCATCTGACCATCCTTAAGTCCTTGTCTTTCCTTTTGTAGAAAATCCGGGTCAACAGACCAGCTTCATAATCAACTTGCTTGTATAAGAAATATTGTAAATAAAGAATCCATTTGAATCGGCCTTCCAATGTTCTGACTTGACAAAAAATATTGATCTTTGAAATATTCAATTGATATCCAGCCGGCTTGAAGATATAGAACTTGCCGGTTTATGAATACCACCATTACCGGGTTATAAAAATTTGACAATTCCGGGTCATGACCAAAAAGTGAGAATTTGAAGATGTTCCTCCTTTATATGCATATTACCTATAGCCCCCAAGTGCCGGGTCATTATGCAATAATGAGCAGGGACTTTGTATATACTCCATTGAAAATAGTCTTGTATAATCTTGAAGAAATCCGGATTGTTCATCCCAATCACTATGAAACTGAATATTCCATATTATGTAGCCCCCAAGTGCCGGGTCATTATGCAATAATGAGCAGGGACTTTGAAAATATGATCCTGTAAACTTGAATAGCAATATATAGCCCCCAAGTGCCGGGTTATTATGCAATAATGAGCAGGGACTTTGTAGATATAATCATTGAAATGAACATTATATAACATAACTTCCATCGTGGGGTTTGAATCCACGTCCACAAGGTTAAGAGCTTTGTGCTTTACCAACTGAGTTAGACGGGCTTTTCAATATAATGGATGAATACTTGTGTACCTTGAATTGTTGATAGGAGCGATTGGTAGCCCCCAAGTTCCGGTTTAGCTATATTTAGAAGGTGAACCGGTACTTCCAGATGAAGCAAATGATCTTTCCATTAGCCCCCAAGTGTCAAGTAGACAACTTGCTTGTGTGCTTGAGACTTTTGTCTTTGAATTGCTGCTGTTTTACTGCTTCAACTGCCATTAGCCCCCAAGTGTCAAGTAGACAACTTGTTTGTGTGCTTGAGACTTGTGTATTTGATGTAATCTTAATCTGAGTAATGTAGCCCCCAAGTGCCGGGTTGTAAGCCTGCAGCAACTCGGGACTATTCCTTTGTAGAATAAATTACTTCCATTGATGAAATAATATCCATTGCGCTTAAAGCGACTTTGAAAACCTCAATCATGATATTGATAACCATAATAAGAATCCAGCCATGTTTGGCTATTTGAAGAATATAATCCGGTTTGAAGACCGGTTCCAATGATGTTTGATCACAAACGGGCCGGGTTTTATAAACACCGGTCATTATTTTATCTCATACTGGTGACTTATAGTCAAAACCAGGCCGGTTTAAGGAACACCGGTCATCATAACTGATCATATATTACCAAATATATATTTGAAAATAAAATACTTCATACCTGCGATCAAAATATGCTTGATATTCTTAATCCGGCGAAACTTGCTATTTTCTGAGGGAGTCTTTGATAGATCAATAATAATTCCGGGCTTGATAATAGACACCGGTTCACTTTGTTCAGAATTTTTGTGGCTTTGTTGCCTGATAGATGATCCGGGTTATAATGAACACCGGTTTACTCATGCTGGTATTTCATGATCCAGACTTTCAATTTGATAGATATGTGGTCAACTTGAGTAGCTGTTCCACTCCGGTTTAAAAGGTTATAGAACACAAAAAACACCAAAAAACATGCAATTTTTTGCAAATAAGGCCGTGTAGTCGAGGCTTTTTCAAAGAGCTGCCAGGCTCAAAACAAAGTTTAGCCATTCATGGGGATGTGGGCGAACCCGACTGTCCCCAGGGGCCGGGTCATCATTTGAACGTGGGCGTACCAACTGTTCAGGGAGCCCAAAAATTCATAACATAGCCATTCAAGGGGGTGCGGGCGAACCACTGTCCCCAGGGGCCGGGCCATCATTTGAATGTGGATGATACCAACTGTTCAGGGAACCCAAAAATTCATAACGTAGCCATTCAAGGGGGTGCGGGCGAACCACTGTCCCCAGGGGCCGGGCCATCATTTGAACGTGGATGATACCAACGGTTCAGGGAACCCAAAAATTCATAACGTAGCCATTCAAGGGGGTCATGTTATGTTTATCTGCAGCTCAAGATGCCGGGTCATAAGGGCACCATTACGGTGCACGGCAGTCGTAAGATAGCAGTGGAATGTGAGGAAAGTGACGCAGCTTATGCAGAGGCGGTATGTGCCACGGAAGAGTTAAAGTTTTATAAAGATAATGTTGATCCGGCAGACATGACTCCGCTGAAGAAACCAACCACCGAGCATGATCCGGCTTTGAAGTTCAAATCGGCGGAAGAGACTAAGCAGGTCGATTTTGTGCCTGGAGATTCGTCCAAGCAATTCATCATCAGTGCTAACCTGGATCCTAAATAGGAAGGCGCGCTCATCGAGTTCATCCGTGAGAACCGGGATATCTTTGCATGGAAGCCTTCTGACATGCCAGGTATACCGAGGGAACTCGCTGAGCACAAGTTAAATATTGATCCGAAGTTTAAACCGGTGAAACAATATCTGCGCCGTTTTAACGAAGAGAGGCGCAAAGCTATAGGGGAAGAAGTGGCCAAGCTCTTGGCAGCAGGGTTTATAGTGGAAGTTTTTCATCCGGAGTGGTTGGCTAATCCGGTGCTGGTTTTAAAGAAGAACGGGAAGTGGAGGATGTGTGTGGATTACACAGACCTCAATAAAGCTTGCCCAACTGATCCTTTTGCTCTACCCCGTATTGATCAGATTATTGATGCTACAGCAGGGTGTGAGCGGCTGAGTTTTTTGGATGCGTATTCAGGGTATCACCAGATCAAGATGGCAGTTGAAGATCAAGAGAAGACAGCTTTCATAACTCCTTTTGGTGCTTTTTGCTATGTATCTATGCCTTTCGGGCTCAAGTGTGCACAGGCAACTTATCAGCGTTTTGTTCAGAATTGTTTGAAGGGGCAGATAGGAAGGAATGTACATGCTTATGTAGATGATATCGTGGTTAAATCAAAAGAGGAAAGAACAATGATAGAGGACCTCAGAGAAACCTTTGATAATCTTCGGGCTTACAAAATGATGCTTAATCCGGAGAAATGTGCCTTTGGGGTCCCAGCTGGTAAACTTTTGGGTTTCCTGGTCTCGAACAGGGGAATTGAAGCCAACCCGGAGAAGATCAAGGCCATCACGTCTTTGACAAAGCCGGTTTGCATCAATGATGTTCAGCGCATAGCTGGCCGGATCACAGCACTGAGCCGGTTTATCAGCCGTTTAGGAGAAAAGGCGATTCCGCTTTATCAAATGTTGAAGAAAACGGACCGATTCATTTGGAGTGAGGAGGCAAATACAGCGTTTGAGGATCTGAAGCAGCAACTAGCGAAACCGCCGGTTTTAGCTGCTCCCATTGATAAGGAGCCGTTGCTGTTATATGTAGCTGCAAACACACGAGCAGTTAGCGTTGCAATCGTGGTTGAGCGCAAGGAAGCAGGGAAGGAGCATCCGGTCCAGCGCCCGGTTTACTATGTGAGTGAAGTACTCATCGAATCCAAGCAAAGATACCCGCATTGGCAGAAATTGGTATATGGGGTGTTTATGGCGAACCGGAAACTGAAGCATTATTTCCAAGGGCATCCAATAACTGTGGTTAGTTCAGCCCCGTTGGGAGACATAATCCAGAATAGAGAAGCTACAGGCAGAATAGCCAAATGGGCCATTGAGCTCAGTCCACATGAGTTGAAGTATGTGCCACGTACTGCTATAAAATCTCAAGCCTTGGTCGACTTCATCAATGATTGGACAGAATTGCAGACTCCTGAGGAGAAGCCGGATCTTACTTATTGGACGATTCACTTCGACGGTTCAAAGCAGTTGGAAGGCTCGGGGGCTGGAGTTGTTTTAACTTCCCCCAGAGGTGATAAACTTTGTTATGTCCTCCGGTTATTATTTCCTTGTACTAATAATGCAGCAGAATATGAGGCGCTACTTCATGGTTTACGGATGGCAAAGGAGATGAATTTGAGCCGGGTTAAGTGCCTGGGCGATTCTGACTTGGTGGCACAGCAAGTCTCAGGCAAGTGGGATTCAAGGGATCCCCTGATGGCAGCTTATCGACGAGAGGTTGAAGCGGTTGCAGGACATTTCAAAGGGTATCAGGTGGAGCATATAGACCGGCGGAAGAACGAAGCAGCTGATGCTTTGAGCCGGCTAGGATCGCAACGTAAACCGGTACCTCCAAACACCTTTCTGGATGAACTGCATAATCCTTCGGTTCAAGTATTGTCAGAGGACGATTTAGCGGTTCCAGACCCGGAGGCACAGTTGGTTGCAGCAACCCATGTCATTCCGGATTGGACATTACCCTATTTGACATATTTAAGCCGAGGAGAGCTACCAGAGGATGAAGATGAAGCACGGCAGATAATCCGGCGTTCCAAATCAATGACAATTGCAAACGGGGAGTTGCATCATCGCAGCACTTCCGGAGTTTTCCAGCGATGTGTTTCAGCTGAGGAAGGTTGTGAGATTCTAAGGGAGATTCATGAAGGGGATTGTGGTCATCATGCCGGATCAAAATCTTTAGTGGCCAAAGCTTTCCGACATGGCTTTTATTGGTTAACCGCACATGCAGATGCGGTAGACCTGGTCCGCAAGTGTGATGCTTGTCAGAAGTTTTCAAGACGTGCCCTTGTTCCGGCACAAGAACTCCGGATGATACCAATAACTTGGCCTTTTGCAACTTGGGGGCTTGACATGGTTGGTCCTTTCAAGAGATCCCAAGATCAAAAAACTCATCTACTAGTAGCAGTGGACAAGTTTACGAAGTGGGTTGAAGCGGAGCCTATAAGCAAGTGTGATGCGGCCACAGCGGTTAAGTTCATCAAAAAAGTCATATTCCGGTTTGGCTTTCCACACAGCATCATCACAGATAATGGCACCAATTTATCTCAAGGTGAGATGGAAGAGTTCTGTCAACGAGAGCATATTCGTTTGGACGTAGCTTCCGTGGCTCACCCCCAATCCAATGGCCAAGCAGAAAGGGCAAATCAGGAGATATTGCGAGGAATTAAGCCCCGGCTTATGACACCTTTGCAGAGAACCCCAGGATGTTGGGTTGAAGAATTGACATCAGTCCTTTGGAGCATTAACACTACACCCAACCGGTCTACAGGTTATACACCTTTCTTCATGGTTTACGGTGCAGAAGCAGTCCTTCCAAGTGACATACGACATGATTCGCCAAGGGTAGCAGCCTATGTAGAAGCCAGCAATGAGGAGTCAAGGCAAGACGGTTTGGATCGGTTGGATGAAGAACGTGACATCGCTGCAGCACGGTCGGCGATTTATCAGCAAGACCTGCGCAGATATCACAGCCGCCGGATCAGAACCAGGACATTCCAGGAGGGTGACTTGGTACTCCGGCTCATCCAAGATCAAACAGATATGCACAAGCTATCCCCGCCATGGGAAGGGCCCTTTGTGATCAGCAAAAATTTACACAACGGGTCATATTATTTGGTGGACATTCGAGAACACAAGGAGTCACGAACATCAGAAGAGGAGACGAAAAGGCCATGGAACATCGCTCATCTACGACCATATTATACTTGAGCCCGAGGCTTCTATGTATCCTATGTATATATTATGAGTAATGAATAAACCGGCACCCTCGGTAAACCGGGGGCTCAGCCTTTTTTCCACATACATGAATTTTGCGGCAAGTATCCATATCAAGTTACTATCAAAAATCTTATTTCAGTATTGGCCGCTTTTTAGAAACTAACCTTTGCAGGGTGTGTAAAGGAGGAATAGAGCTCGCAGAAACAAGAAATTATGTCCGGTTCAAGAAGAGAAGCAACCACATAAAAGACAAAGGAAAAACCTGCAGAGTCAGGAGGAACGGCAGCGGCCCCTGGGGACAGTGGTTCGCCCGCACCCCCATGATGGCTATGTTATAAATTTTTGGGTTCCCTGAACAAGTTGGTATCAATCCACGTTCAAATGATGGCCCGGCCCCTGGGGACAGTGGTTCCCCCGCACCCCCATGATGGCTATGTTATAAATTTTTGGGTTCCCTGAACAAGTTGGTATCAATCCACGTTCAAATGATGGCCCGGCCCCTGGGGACAGTGGTTCGCCCGCACCCCCATGATGGCTATGTTATGAAAATTTTTGGGTTCCCTGAACAAGTTGGTATCAATCCACGTTCAAATGATGGCCCGGCCCCTGGGGACAGTGGTTCGCCCGCACCCCCTTGAATGGCTATATTGTGAGTTTATGGGCTCCCTGAACATTTGGGACGCCAATGTTCAAATGATGACCCGGCCCCTGAGGACAGTGGTTCGCCCACACCCTCTTGAATGGCTATATTATGAATCTGGATCACAAACACCAGCGAAAATTAAACCGGCGTTCATCGTAACCCGGCTTGACTTCATGATGAGATAACAGGTTGGCAGCACACGATCAGGTACAAGTTGCAAATTTCTGAACCAAGGAAGGAAAGATTTATTGAAAAGTTGAACCGGAGAGTTTCAAGGGTTTATGAGAATTAATGAAGAAAGGCGATTTTAATCGTCCGGACCGGTTTAAGGTATTTTGGTTACATACAAATATCAGGTATCAAAGTTATTCGTTAAAGATATGTTTATTAGTTATATCAAGAGAACAAGTTAATCCGTCCAGTGGTACAGCCACTAGGACATATTTTTCCTTTTTTATGGACAGAACAAGGAATTCGTATCAATCGACCAAGTTCAAAATATGAATACTTCATAAAGGACCAAAAGCCGGATCACAGAATATCAAGTTTTCATCTAAACCTATTACATGGCATAAAAGCCAAAATAGTTGGGAACATTGTTTGCAGAATGACAATCCAGATTCAAGTTTGTGCTTCTCCTTGCCGGGATGATTGGCCACCGCCTTGTTCCGGAACATCTTCTTCTTCATGAAGCGGCGGGAAATCTGGTGCACGCCAGTCAATCTTGGACAAGGCACGGAAATACACTTCATCGTTGATCAACTCAGCAGGATCAATGTCAGGGGCAAAGGTGTGAGGACGAACCGGCGGAGTTAAATTTGCTATGTCATAAACCGGCCGTTCAACTCGCTCGTTCTGAAGATTGTATGCTGGATGGTATCGAGAAGAGTCAGATTCTTCCGCAATCTTGCTGGCAAGAGGACGCACTTCCTTGGTTAGAGCATAAAGATCCTTCTCGTCGAAGGCTGAACCGTCCTCCTTGGTGTCAGGAAATCCGGTTAACACTTCTTCCGGGTCAAGGTCTGGAACCCAAGCTTTAGCCCTTGTGAGAGCCAGAAGAGCACCTCCTCGAGCAGCTGATTTCTTCACCTCTTCCAGACGAGTTGGCAGAATGGACAAACTGTTTAAAGTAGCCTTGATGGTTGAAGGAGCCGGTTTACCAAAAGAAGTAGCGCTGATAATCCTTTGCGCTCCAGAATATAGTTGCTCAACCAAAGTATAGCAGGCTTTCAATTTCTTCCGTACATCATCCCCAAGATGGGAGACACGGCGTCCTGCATACAACAGAGAAAAGTTAAACCGGTACAGATCACAGGTGACTAAGATAACAGACAAGAATTCAAGTAATGCTTACCAAAGATAGCTGAAGTCATCTGATCAATCTGGCCTTTTAACCCGGTCAATTCTTCAGTAACCGGGTTAAGTGCTCCTTCGGCATCTTGAATACGTTTTTCAAGATCCTTCTTCTGGACTTCAAAAGCAGTCCGTTCCTCGTCAAAGAACCTCTTCAAGTCTTCAGCAGTTTTTAAACTTACTTGAAGGTCTTTCTTCGCCTTTAAAGCGGCTTTTTCAGTTTCAATAAGCCGGCTTCGAAGTTCACTATTCTCCACAGCATTCCGGTTCAGCTCAGCCTGTAAACAAAGATTCAAAAACAAAGGTTAGAAATTACAAATCTCAAGCACACAATCAAGTTGTCTACTTGACACTTGGGGGCTAATGGCAGTTGAAGCAACACAATAAAGACAATTTTATAAAGTCTCAAGCACACAATCAAGTTGTCTACTTGACACTTGGGGGCTAATGGCAGTTGAAGTAATGCATCAGAGACAATTTTGAAACTACAAAGTATCAAATACATAACCAAGTTATCTACTTGATACTTGGGGGCTAATGTATGGATCAACAGTTCAAACCTACAAAGTTCCGGATCACCTCCTATAAACTAGATAAACCGGAACTTGGGGGCTGCTATAAGGTAAAGATGCATTGAAAAAGCAAAGTCAGAGCAGGAAAGACTTACCTCGTATTTCTCTCTCATAAGGTTCACCAGGCTGGCTTCATAGTCACGGCTGCTGTGGAGCCGGTTCAGATATCCGGAATAAATATCTTGAGCACTCATGCTCGAAAGACTGGATATATCCGCACTTAACTTCCCCTTCTCCTGAGTTATCTTCTCCGTTTTAGCAGTGTGCTTTGATAAAACGGTGGGTTTGGCTGGCGCAACATAAGCAGTGCCAGTAACCACAACGTCTGGGGAAGTGGGTGCGTTGGGAGGAGTAATTTCAGCTTGAGCCGGATCAGGAGACCCCGGGTTAGCTTGAGGAGAACTAACCCGGGCCGGACTTGGTGGATCTTGGGCAGCATCAGTCGCAGGAGTATCAAGAACAGGCTCTTGAACCGGAGTGACAGGAGTGCCTTCAGGAGGAACAGTGGTTGACGGTTCAATTACTGGTTCATTGGCAGAGGGATCAACTGCAGGCTTATTCGCCTTGGGCTTCTTGCTAGGTTTCGGTTTACTGGACAAATAAGCAAAATGAGTTAGCATTATAAAAGGAAGGAACGTCATAAACCGGAGTGGTGAAGAGAATTACCCCGGGACGGTCTTCAGAGGGGGCAGCTGCGTAGCGGTTGATTCGCCGGACGAGGACAGCGGAGTTTCCTGATAATCAGGATCAGTCGGTTTAAGTGGTTTTCTGATAAGACCGGCCTTGGGATGAAGAAGTGTTGGAGAGAGTATCACCTCAGCGCGGCGTTTCCGAGCCGGAGTCAAGGAGATTCCAGAGGATTCCACTGCTAAACCGGAATGGCGAGTGGTCCGGCACAAAGCTTCATGCTGTTGCTTCTTCAAATCAAAATTAGGATCCAACTTAGCATAAGGATGAGAAAACTGATATTTTCTAACAGTCCGACGGCTTTTCTGAGGAGGAGGTTCTGAATCAGAAGAAATAAGGGTTACCTCAATCTCAGCCGGGTTATCACCTTCCAGGGGATCCTGTGAGAGGGTATCATTAGATATGTTAACAAGTACATAAAGACAAAATGTAAACCGGAGCAAGGCATACCTCGGATTCCGGATCATCATCATTTTCCGAAGGAGAACCGGCATCAACGGCTGCCTTCCTTTTCTTATTGGCAGGAGTTTTCCGGCGAGTCTGCTTTACCGGTTTGTCCTGAGGTTTTCTCCTCCAGAAGGGGTTGTCAGCCTAAATGAAAAAGCAAAGGCAAGTGAAATACGGTTCAAGAATGGACGGTTTATAAGATACGGGTTAAGGAGAACTTACGTCAGGCTGCTTGTTCTTCTTAAAGTATGGAGCCAAGCCGACCTTGGAGCAGTCTGTTAAGGCAGGGTTGACGATCTTTTTGGCAGATTCTATCACCTCCGATTCAGAAAGTTCCTCCTTAGTAAATCTCAGTGGGTCTTCCGGTTTACCCGAATACTTATACATTAGCTTCGGGCGCCGGCTTAAGGGGAGAATACTCCATGATAACCAGCAGCGAAGGAAATCAGTTCCGAGCAGTCCATTAGCTATGAAAGCTCTCAGCTTGGAAAGTTGAGGTGAAAACTGGATCCGTTCAGTGGCACTTAACTGTTGCGGCAGAGGATGATTTGCCGGGATACGAGTCTCACGGTAACCCGGCAACGGATTTTCACCTTCAGGAGATGTGTCTATGCAATAAAACCAAGACTTGTTCCAGTCCTTGGGGTGAGTGTGTAAAGAGGCATGCGGGAAAACTACATCCCTTCTTTTCTGAATACTAATGCCGCCAAGCTCTTGGTGAGGCCCACTAGTGAACTCAGTGCGCCGGTTCGCATGGAAGAAATCCGGGAACAGGTCAACTGAAGGCTCTTCTTGTAGATACACTTCAGAAAAAACTTGGAAGTCACAAATATTGGAAACAGAGTTTGGCCCAATGTCTTGCGGGTGCAGTTGAAAGGTGGCAAGAACGTCCCGGAAAAATTTTGAACCGGGGGGAGAGAAACCCCTGGAGATATGATCCAGAAATACTATAACCTCTCCGGACCTGGGAGCAGGAGGGCACTCATTACCCGGAGCGCGCCATTTCAGCTCGGCCTGAGGACCTAACGTGCCAATGCTTGACAGCTTGACTAAGTCTTCGTCGGTAACAACTGAACGGACCCAGTCACACGACACATACTGCTTGGCCATTTTGGTAAAGTACTGAAGAAGAGAAAGTGCAAAAACGGATTATGAAAAAACAAAGATCCGGGATTTATACATATACAATGATTGAAACGGAGATCTATTCGGCATGGTTAAACCGACAATTATGAAACAGAGTTTCATCTTTTCCGGTTTAAATGGCAGTTGAAGCGGAATGGAACAGCTAAAGTTATTGCATCAGTTTATATCCTTGCCGGTTTATGGCGTAACAATCTAAACCGGAGCGTTTCTAACGAATCTACTAAGGAGAAAAACAGGTTTCTAAATAAGTACTAAGAGGGAAAGATCTGAGTATGCTGAAGAAAGGAAATTAATCTACAGCAGAGTAGTAAGCGTTAAAGAAGAAAGCTATGCGGACTTCATATCAAAGGACGGGTTTTATATGTTAGACAGATGTAGTAAGGTTTCAACGCATCTACAGCGGAATAAAATGGAAAGGGTCGACAAAAAGGTTATTACGAATCGCAGGTTCAGAAAACGAACAGCATGAAGCTTGCGAAGAACCCTAATGGCGGAGCGGATAAAGCAACAGAGTCATTACGGCAAGATCCAATCTGGTGCTAAGCGAGACCTACAGACTAAGGCGTAAAGGGTTACGAGATTCCTATGGTATAAGTATCTACAAAGGAACGGAGCTTCATCGGGAGCCCTAATGGCGGAAGAACACGAGCGAAGCAATGGCGGATATGGTAAGATCTACAGTGAGGAGGAAGAACATACCAGGGACAGTGAGAATCGGCGGCGGAGAAAATCTGGTCAAGGCTCAGGTTGATGCAGCGGCCGGTCGAGGACGGAAGATCCGGTGGTCGTCGGCGGTGTTCTCGAGCTCAAGCAGCAATGGAGTTCTTGCGGGTCAGGAAGCGAAAGGAGGAAGAAGACGCGAGAGAAGATAATGAATGGAGCAGGGCGGTATTTATAGCCAAAGGTCAGGTCTGAAACGGCAGGCGCGAAAACCGAGGAGACAGAATCGGATAAAGATCCCGTGATGCATCGATCTTCGGGATAACCCTTAAAATATGCTACAGTACAGCTCGCAGCGTTAAATGCGGAGATGATGTCACTGTCAGACTTTAATGATTTTGGAGGATGACGTCAGAGCCGGTTTACAATAAGATGAAGACAGAAGAAAATTACAGAAGACGATGGAGATTGATATGAACAAGTTCAAATCATTCTGGGGCCTAATGTCAGGGATATGGTTAATAGGTATAAACCGGATATTGTAAACCGGATTAGTAGCATCGTACTTGGTTTTATTATTCTCGTAGATATTACGGCCCATGAGATCTCAAGGCCCATGTATAGAAATACGGTTTGTAATCCGCCTAAGAGATGTAACTTGAGAGATAAGAAAGAAAGAGCAGAGACCGAGGCGGACACGATTATGAGCCGGCCTCGGGACTCTGTAAACCGACCTAGGCGTCACCTCTATATAAAGGGACGACCCGGTACCGGTTCAGGGACAAGCAACAATCAAACCGTCGAGACGCAGGCAAGCGAATCCGCTCCCTGTAAACCGACGCCCAAGCAATACCAAACCAACTAGACGTAGGCTTTTACCTTCTCGAAGGGGCCGAACTAGTATAAAATCCTTTGTGTCCTTTGTGTGCCATGAACCCTTTCAAGCTAACCCGTGCGATGGTTCCATCTTCAAGTCCGTTAAACCGGACATCTGCCGTGTTAATTCCACGACACTACGGGTTCGAGAACTATGTAGACATGACCGAGACTCATCTCCGGTCAATAACCAATAGCGGAACCTGGATGCTCATATTGGCTCCTACATATTCTACGAAGATCTTTATCGGTCAAACCGCATAACAACATACGTTGTTCCTTTTTGTCATTGGTATGTTACTTGCCCAAGATTCGATCGTCGGTATCTCTATACCTAGTTCAATCTCATTACCGGCAAGTCTCTTTACTTGTTCCGTAATACATCATCTCGTGACTAACTCATTAGTCTTTTGCTTGCAAGGCTTATTATGATGTGCATTACCGAGAGCGCCCAGAGATACCTCTCCGACACTCGGAGTGACAAATCCTAGTCTTGATCTATGCCAACACCACGAACACTTTCGAAGACACATGTAGAGCATCTTTATGATCACCCAGTTACGTTGTGACGTTTGATAGCACACAAGGTGTTCCTACGGTATTCGGGAGTTGCATAATCTCATAGTCATAGGAACATGTATAAGTCATGAAGAAAGCAATATCAGTAAAACTAAATGATCATAGTGCTAAGCTAACAGATGGGTCTTGTCCATCACATCATTCTCCTAATGATATGATCCCGTTGATCAAATGACAACTCATGTCTATGGTTAGGAAACATAACCATCTTTGATCAATGAGCTAGTCTAGTAGAGGCATACTAGGGACACTCTGTTTTGTCTATGTATTCACACATGTACTAAGTTTCCGGTTAATACAATTCTAGCATGAATAATAAACATTTATCATGATATAAGGAAATATAAATAACAACTTTATTATTGCCTCTAGGGCAAATTTCCTTCAGTCTCCCACTTGCACTAGAGTCAATAATCTAGCTCACATCGCCATGTGATTTAATACCGATAGTTCACATCGTTATGTGAATAACACCCATAGTTCACATCGCCATGTGACCAACACCCAAAGGGTTTACTAGAGTCAATAATCAAGTTCACATCGCTATGTGATTAATACCCAAGAGTAATAAGGTGTGATCATGTTTTGCTTGTGAGAGAAGTTTAGTCAACGGGTCTGTCACATTCAGATCCGTATGTATTTCGCAAATTTCTATGTCTACAATGCTCTGCATGGAGCTGCTCTAGCTAATTGCTCCCACTTTCAATACGCATCCAGATTGATACTTAGAGTCATCTAGATTTAGTGTCAAAGCTTGCATCGGCGTAACCCTTTACGACGAACTCTGTATCACATCCATAATCGAGAAACATTTCCTTAGTCATCCAGTTACTAAGGATAATTTTGACCGATGTCCAGTGATCTACTCCTAGATCACTATTGTACCTCCTTGTCAAACTCATGGCAAGGTACACAACATGTTTGGTACACAGCATGGCATACTTTATAGAACCTATGGCTGAGGCATAGGGAATGACTTTCATTCTCTCTATATTTTCTGCCGTGGTCAGGCTTTGAGTCTTACTCAACTTCACACCTTACTAGTCAGGCAAGAACTCCTTCTTTGACTGATCCATTTTGAACTACTTCAAAATCTTATCAAGGTATGTACTCATTAAAAAACTTATCAAGTGTCTTGATCTATCTCTATAGATCTTGATGCTCAATATGTAAGCAGCTTCACCGAGGTCTTTCTTTGAAAAACTCCTTTCAAACACTCCTTTATGCTTTCCAGAAAATTCTACATCATTTCCGATCAACAATATGTCATTCACATATACTCATCAGAAAGGTTGTAGTGCTCCCACTCACTTTCTTGTAAATACAGGCTTCACCGCAAGTCTGTATAAATCTATATGCTTTCATCAACTTATCAAAGCGTATATTCCAACTCCGAGATGCTTGCACCAGTCCATAGATGGATCGCTGGAGCTTGCACACTTTGTTAGCACCTTTAGGATCGACAAAACCTTCTGGTTACATCATATGCAACTCTTCTTTAAGATATTCATTCAGGAATGCAGTTTTGACATCCATTTGCCAGATTTCATAAAATGCGGCAATTGCTAACATGATTTGGACAGACTTAAGCATCGCTACGGGTGAGAAAGTCTCATCATAGTCAACTCTTTGAACTTGTTGAAAACCTTTCGCAACAAGTCGAGCTTTGTAAACAGTAACATTACCGTCAGCGTCGGTCTTCCTCTTGAAGATCCATTTATTTTCGATGGCTTGTCGATCATCGGGCAAGTCAACCAAAGTCTACACTTTGTTCTCATACATGGATCCCATCTTAGATTTCATGGCCTCAAGCCATTTTGCGGAATCAGGGCTCATCATTGCTTCCTCGTAGTTCGCAGGTTCATCATGGTCTAGTAACATGACTTCCAGAACTGGGTTGTCGTACCACTCTGGTGCGGAACGTACTCTGGTTGATCTACGACGTTCAGCAAAAACTTGATCTGAAGTTTCATGATCATCATCATTAGCTTCCTCACTAATTGGTGTAGGAATCACTAGAACTAGTTTCTGTGATGTTCCACTTTCCAATTCGGGAGAGGGTACAATCACCTCATCAAGTTCTACTTTCCTCCCACTCACTTCTTTCGAGAGAAACTCCTTCTCTAGAAAGGATCCACTCTTAGCAACAAAGACCTTGCCTTCGGATCTGGGATAGAAGGTGTACCCAACAGTTTCTTTTGGGTATCCTATGAAGATTTACTTCTCCGATTTGGGTTCGAGCTTATCATGTTGAAACTTTTTCACATAAGCATCGCAGTCCCAAACTTAAAGAAATGACAGCTTAGGTTTCTCGTCAAACCACAGTTCATACGGTGTCATCTCCACGGATTTAGATGGTGCCCTATTTAATGTGAATGTAGCTGTCTCTAATGCATAACCCCAAAAGCGATAGTGGTAGATCGGTAAGAGACATCATCGATCGCACTATATCTAATAAAGTACGGTTATGATGTTCGGACACACCATTTCACTGTGGTGTTCCAGGTGGCATGAGTAGTGAAACTATTTCACATTGTTTTTACTGAAGGCCAAACTAGCTAACTCAAATATTTTACCTCTATGATCATATCGTAGAAACTCTTATTTTCTTGTTACGATGATTCTCCACTTCACTCTGAAATTCTTTGAACTTTTCAAATGTTTCAGACTTGTGCTTCATTAAGTAGGTATACCCATATCTGCTCAAATCATCAGTGAAGGTCAGAAAATAACGATACCCGCCGTGAGCTTCAACACTCATTGGTCCGCATACATCAGTATGTATGATTTCCAACAACTCTGTTGCTCGCTCCACAGTTCCGGAGAACGGAGTTTTAGTCATCTTGCCCATGAGGCATGGTTCGCAAGCACCAAGTGATTCATAATCAAGTGATTCCAAAAGTCCATCACTATGGAGTTTCTTCATGCGCTTTACACCAATATGACCTAAACGACAGTGCCACAAATAAGTTGCACTATCATTATTAACCTTGCATATTTTTGCTTCAATATTATGAAGATGTGTATCACACGATCGAGATCCAACAAACCATTTTCATTGGGTGTATGACCATAGAAGGTTTTATTCATGTAAACAGAATAACAATTATTCTCTAACTTACATGAATAACCGTATTGTAATAAACATGATCAAATCATATTCATGCTCAACACAAACACCAAATAACACTTATTTAGGTTCAACACTAATCCCGAAAGTATAGGGAGTGTGCGATGATGATCATATCAATCTTGGAACTACTTCCAATACACATCGTCACTTCATCCTTTAACTAGTTTCTGTTCATTGTGCAACTCCCATTTCGAGTTACTACTCTTTAGCAACTGAACCAGTATCAAATACCGAGGGGTTGCTATGAACACTAGTAAAATACACATCAATAATCTGTATATCAAATATACCTTTGTTCACTTTGCCATCCGTCTTATCCGCCAAATATCTAGGGCAGTTCCACTTCCAGTGACCATTTCCTTTGCAGTAGAAGCACTTAGTTTCAGGCTTTAGTTTAGCTTTGGGTTTCTTCATGGGAGTGACAACTTGCTTGTCATTCTTCTTGAAGTTCCCCTTCTATCCCTTTGCCCTTTACTTGAAACAAGTGGTCTTATTAACCATCAACACTTGATGCTCTTTCTTGATTTCTACCTTCGCCGATTTCAGCATCGCGAAGAGCTCGGGAATTACCTTCGTCATCCCTTACATATTATAGTTCATCACGAAGTTCTACTAACTTGGTGATAGTGACTAGAGAACTTTGTCCATTACTATCTTATCTGGAAGATTAACTCCCACTTGATTCAAGTAATTGTAGTACCCAGACAATCTGAGCACATGCTCATTGGTTGAGCTATTCTCCTCCATCTTGTAGGCAAAGTACTGTCAGAGGTCTTATACCTCTCGACACGGGCATGAGTATGAAATACTAATTTCTACTCTTGGAACATCTTATATGCTCCGTGGCGTTCAAAACGTTTTTGAAGTCCCGGTTCTAAGCCGTAAAGCATGGTGCACTTAAACTATCAAGTAGTCATCATAATGAGCTTTTATCAAAACGTTCATAACGTCTGTATCTGCTCCTGCAATAGGTCTGTCACCTAGCGGTGCATCAAGGACATAATTCTTCTGTACAGCAATGAGGATAATCCTCAGATCACGGAACAATTCCGCATCATTGCTACTAACATCTTTCAACTTAGTTTTCTCTAGGAACATATAAAAAATAAACGTGGAGCAACATCGCGAGCTATTGATCTACAACATAGATATGCTAATACTACCAGGACTAAGTTCATGATAAATTAAAGTTCAATTTAATCATATTACATAAGAACTCCCACTTAGATAGACATCCCTCTAGTCATCTAAATGATCACGTGATCCAAATCAACTAAACCATGTCCGATCATCACGTGAGATGGAGTAGTTTTCAATGGTGAACATCTTATGTTGATCATATCTACTATATGATTCACGCTCGACCTTTCGGTCTCCAGTGTTCCGAGGCCATATCTGCATATGCTAGGCTCGTCAAGTTTAACCCGAGTATTCTGCGTGTGCAAAACTGGCTTACACCCGTTGTATTTGAACGTAGAGCTTATCACACCCGATCATCACGTGGTGTCTCGGCACGATGAACTTTCGCAACGGTGCATACTCAGGGAGAACACTTATACCTTGAAATTTAGTAAGGGATCATCTTATAATGCTACCGTCGTTCTAAGCAAAATAACAAGCATAATAAGATAAACATCACATGCAATCAAAATATGTGACATGATATGGCCATCATCATCTTGTGCTTTTCATCTCCATCTCCAAAGCACCGTCATGATAACCTTCGTCACCGGCGCGACACCTTGATCTCCATCGTAGCATCGTTGTCGTCTCGCCAACTATTGCTTCTACGACTATCGCTACCGCTTAGTGATAAAATAAAGCAATTACATGGCGATTGCATTTCATACAATAAAGCGACAACCATATGGCTCCTGCCAGTTGCCGATGACTTTACAAAACATGATCATCTCATACAAAACCGTATATATCATCATGTCTTGACCATATCACATCACAACATGCCCTGCAAAAACAAGTTAGACGTCCTCTACTTTGTTGTTGCAAGTTTTACGTGGCTGCTAAGGGCTTAGCAAGAACCGTTCTTACCTACGCATACAAAAACCACAACGATGTTTCGTCAAGTATGTGCTGTTTTAACCTTCACAAGGACCGGGCATAGCCACACTCGTTTCAGCTAAAGTGAGAGAGACAGACACCCGCCAGTCACCTTGAAGCAACGAGTGCTCATAACGGTGAAACCAGTCTCGCGTAAGCGTAAGCGTAATGTCGGTCCGGGCCGCTTCATCTCACAATACCGCTGAAGCAAAGTATGACATGCTGGTAAGCAGTATGACTAGTATCGCCCACAACTCATTGTGTTCTACTCGTGCATATCATCTACGAATAGACCTGGCTCATGATGCCACTGTTGGGGAACGTAGTATTTTAAAATTTTCCTACGATCATGCAAGATCTATCTACCAGATGCATAGCAACGAGAGGGGAGTGTGTCTACGTACCCTCGTAGACCGGGAGCGGAAGCGTCAAGTGACGCGGTTGATGTAGTCGAACTTCTTCGCGATCCAACCGATCAAGCACCGAACGTACGACACCTCCGTGTTCAGCACACGTTCAGCTTGATGACGTCCCACGAGCTCTTGATCCAGTTGAGCTTCACGGGAGAGTTTCGTCAGCACGACGGCGTGGTGACGGATATGATGTATCTACCGGCGCAGGACTTCGCCTAAGCACTGCAACGGTATGACCGAGGTGTGTTTCTGTGGAGGGGGGCACCGCACACGGCTAAACCAATTCAACTTGTGTGTTCTAGGGTGTCCCCCTGCCCCCGTATATAAAGGAGCAAGGGAGAGGCCGGCCCTAGAGAGGGCGCGCCAAGTGTGAGGAGTCCTACTAGGACTCCTAGTAGGATTCCCCTTTCCTTTCTGGAGTAGGAGAGAAGGAAAGAGGTGGAGAGGGAGAAGGAAAAAAGGGCTGCATCCCTTGTCCAATTCGGACCAGAGGGGGGGGGCGCCTCCTTCCTTTTGGCCTTTCTCCTCTATTTCCGTATGGCCCAATAAGGCCCATATACTCCGAAAAATATCCGAATCACTCGGAACCTTTTCGATGTCCGAATATAGCCGTCCAATATATCGATCTTTACGTCTCGACCATTTCGAGACTCCTCGTCATGTCCCCGGTCTCATCTGGGACTCCGAACTCCTTCGGTACATCAAAACTCATAAACTCATAATATCGATCATCATCAAACGTTAAGCGTGCGGACCCTACGGGTTCGAGAACTATGTAGACATGACCGAGACTCATCTCTGGTCAATAACCAATAGCGGAACCTGGATGCTCATATTGGCTCCTACATATTCTACGAAGATCTTTATCGGTCAAACCGCATAACAACATACGTTGTTCCTTTTTGTCATTGGTATGTTACTTGCCCAAGATTCGATCGTCGGTATCTCTATACCTAGTTCAATCTCGTTACCGGCAAGTCTCTTTACTCGTTCCGTAATACATCATCAAGTTACTAACTCATTAGTCTTTTGCTTGCAAGGCTTATTATGATGTGCATTACCGAGAGGGCCCAGAGATACCTCTCCGACACTCGGAGTGACAAATCCTAGTCTTGATCTATGCCAACACCACGAACACTTTCGAAGACACCGGTAGAGCATCTTTATGATCACCCAGTTACGTTGTGACGTTTGATAGCACACAAGGTGTTCCTACGGTATTCGGGAGTTGCATAATCTCATAGTCATAGGAACATGTATAAGTCATGAAGAAAGCAATAGCAGTAAAACTAAACGAATAGTGCTAAGCTAACAGATGGGTCTTGTCTATCACATCATTCTCCTAATGATGTGATCCCGTTGATCAAATGACAACTCATGTCTATGGTTAGGAAACATAACCATCTTTGATCAATGAGCTAGTCTAGTAGAGGCATACTAGGGACACTCTGTTTTGTCTATGTATTCACACATGTACTAAGTTTCCGGTTAATACAATTCTAGCATGAATAATAAACATTTATCACGATATAAGGAAATATAAATAACAACTTTATTATTGCCTCTAGGGCATATTTCCTTCAGTCACGCCATCCCCGCCACCCTGCACGAGCCCCCGATCGAGAACACCGGAGACCGCCGCCGCCGGTGCCGCGTCTCGCCACCAACCGTCGTCCGCGCCTCCCTTTCGGCCAGATCCGGTCGGGAATGGGATCCCCATGCCCGGATCTGCCGTCTCCCATCGCCGGCGCGCCGTCCACCTCGCCGGAGTAGCGCCACCGCCCCTGCATCCTCCGATCCAGGCGGGATCGAGGAGGGGGACGGGCGACCGCTCGGGCCACCTCTAGCGCCCGCATGGGCCTCCCCGCTGCCTAGCTCCACCTTTCGCAAGGCCCAGCCAGCCCCCGTCGGCCCACCTCCACCTCCCTGGGCCCGCTCGTCAGTCTCACCAAGGGACGTGTCCAAACCGGCCGGACATGTCCACCCCGAGGTCGTTTTTTTTTCTCCAAGTCCCTGGCAGTTGTAATTTTGTATGCATCTTTGTGTGGCTGTAACTTTTTATGTGATGGTCCAATTTGAGCAAATGATATGTCCAAATGTTCGTTGTGATATGCTCTTCATATTGTTGTACTGTGGCATACTTGTTTGAGTTCATCTTGATGGCCTAATCATCATTGCAAGAGTGCTATGTTTAAAACTGTTGTTAACTTTAATTTTGTTGCATGCTTGTGGTGATGATACCTTTGTGCATGTTGGACCAAATGGAGTGTGTGATATGTCAAAATGTGCATTGTGAAGTGCTCTACATGATGGTTGCTGTAGCATTCATGTTAGGTGTCAAATTTCCATGTTAATCTGTGTTGCAAAAGTGCATGTGGCTGTTAAGTGCTGAAACTTGTTACGAGATGCTGATTTGTCTTGTTCATAGCTATTGGTGTGTTTGTCTTTAGGCCACATGTCAATATGTTTTAGAAGCACAATCATGCCATCTTTGCTGTGGTGCAAACCACTTTTCATGATATGACTTGTGGTGTTTGCAACAAGCTGATAAAGTAGCCTACTCGATGTTGTTGTTTCCTGAGACTTGTGGAAAAACTGGTAAGTCTGAAACTGTTAACCTGATGCTATGTTTGCTTGATGCCCCACTCAAATACATGCACGTTTTAGTATGTCAAATGATCATGTCTTGTTGTCCATGTTATGCTCTATCCATCCATGCCCTTGTTTGCATATATAGCTTGTTGTAGCATATTTATTTCTTGTTCTCAAGTTGCTATAAATGTACCTGTCAGACTGTTATCAGCATGTTATTGATCCATGCCTCCTATGGAGTTGTTCCAATGGAGTTGTTTGATGTATGCTATGTATATTACATGTCCATGATCTTTATATATTTAGTAGAGTTGATATGCTTGTTGTTTTGTGCCTCCAAAGGCAGCATCGTGATGATGTTTTTGCCTTCCCAGATTTTGGCTAAGTCTGAGAAAATCAGTAAACTTATTGAATCTCGCCATGCTTGTTTAATTGTGTTCTAGAAAGTTTTTGGGTGTGCTCTAAGTTCATGCTTGTTAAGTATCATGTCTATTTCACATCCATGCCTTTTGTTATCATGTTTGGGTGCTGTAGCATATATATACCTTGCTCCCAAGTTGCTATGGTGCTGTTTTTGGACAGCTTGTTGTATATCTTGTTTCGTGTGTATGTGTTGAACCGTTGCTCCGTTTTGAGCGTGTCCTATATGAAACTTGTGTGTTTTTGCATGTAGAAGCATAATATCATGTTGTTTACATGCTTGGAGTGTGTTTTCTTGTTGTTTGGATGCATCTTGCATATTTGACATGCTTGACTTGTTTTGCTCATATCTTCTAGGCCGTAGCTCCGAATTAAATAAAATTTATATGAAAATTGACTAGAATTTCGAGTAGCTCATCATGGTGCATTTTAACTTGATGTTTAACAACTAAATTTAAGGTTTGTTCAGATCTGGACCAATTTAGAAATGTGCATATGAGGACTTACCAGAGTTGTTATATGTTGTTTCCGACCTCATTTAAACTTGTTGGGTGATGTTTTTCTTGTGTACTTCATCCCTTGCCATGAATTGCATCATATAGACTTGTCTTGCATCATACTTGGTTGAGCGTCTGGTCATGTTCTTGAGTAGTGTGTTTACCGTGTTGCTTGCTTCTTCTCGTTAGTGCTTGTACCGTTGCGATCGTGAGGATTCGTTCGACTACACTTGGTTCTTCTTCGTGGACTCGTTCTTCTTCCTTGCGGGATCTCAGGCAAGATGACCATCACCTTGGATACCTTTACTATCATTGCCATGCTAGTTGTTTCGATGTTATCGCTACATGTCATGATACCTATTTATTGTTAGCCCCTCTCCTTGTTGCCATGAAACCTCTAACCTTTGACACCTTCCCAGCAAAGCGTTGTTTGGCTATGTTACCCGCTTTCTCAGCCCCTCTTATAGTGTTGTTAGTTGCAGGTGAAGATGAAGATTGTTCCATGATGGAACTTGTTGTTGGAATATCACAATATATTTTATATATCTTAACACACCTATATACTTGGCAATGGCTGGAAGGCTTGGCCTTTTGCTCGGTGTTTTGTTCCACTCATGCCACCTTAGGAGCCGATAAACCGGCGTTATGTTCCTTGATTTTGCGTTCCTAACACAGTTGGCTATATGGGGACCCCTTGACAGTTCGTCTTTGAATAAAACTCCTCCAGCAAGGCCCAACACTGGTTTTATTTGCAACATAATAAAACCTTAATTAATTAATTGCATAGGGAGTTAGCGCTACCCGAGGATTATTCTACATGCAGGGGGCCAATGCTGATGGTGTTGGTCCCAAAACGGGGTTCTGCGGGGCCGCCACGGGGAAACTCGAGGTATCTGGCTCCCGTAAAATCGCCCATCCGGCCGTGGCCTGAGATGAGATACGCGCGGCAACTATCAGGGTGTCGACACACCGGGAGGTCTTGCTGGACTTGTTTTACCATTGTCTAAATGTCTTGTGCACTGGGATTCCGAGCCCGATCGGATTGTCCCTAAGATAAGGGGTAATATTAGTACTATCTCTGCTGATCGTGAGAGCTTGTGATGGGCTAAGTTGGGACACCCTTGCAGGGTTATGATCTTTCGAAAGCCGTGTCCGCGGTTATGTGGAAGATTGGAATTTGTTAATGTACGGTTGTAGAAAACTTGACACAGGATCCGATATAAAATACACGAACCGCGTGAGTAACCGTGACTGTCTCTTTTCACTTTGAGAAGAGAACACGGTGGGGTTATGTTTGACTCGTAGGTAGTTCAGGATCTTTAGCGATCATTACTAGTTCGCGACCGTTTGCGTAGATGCTCATCTTATTCTTGTACTCGTAAGTTAGCCACCATACATTTGCGTAGCCACTGCTGCAACCTCACCACTTAACCTCTTCCTTCCCATTAAGATTTGCTAGTCTTGATACCCATGGTTGTGGGATTACTGAGTCCTCGTGGCTCACAGATACTACAACAACAGTGCAGGTGCAGGTTTCCGATGACTTGACGCGAGAGCGATGTCCTTTGTGTTGGAGTTCTTTCTTCTTCTTCTTCGTCAGTCTTGGGTTAGCTTCCTGGTCGGCAGCCTGGGATAGCAGATGGATGTCCTTGTGCTTTTCATGTTTGCATCCGTAGTCGGATGCCTTGTATTGATGGTGTTGTATTCATGTGACATGTATGAATTGTTGTATCCCCGTGTATTTATGTAATGGTACGATGTAATGATATCCATCTTGCTAAGCGCCCGAAATGCGGTTGTGCCCCAATCACGAATGTGACACGTGATTGGGATAGAATCACATCTTGGGCCTGACAAGTTGGTATCAGAGCCTCGACCGACCATAGGAGCCCCTTGATTGATCGTAGTTTGGCTGTTGTCGAGTCTAGCATAAAACTTTTTCGGAGTCTAGTTATATCGGTGAGTAGGAATTCTTTTTACTCCCCAGCCCCTTCGTCGCCGCGGTGAGGAATCTTGACGTAGGTGATTTGAATTACTCATCTTCCCCTTCAATATTTTTTTTAGAATCACGCGGTTAGTTTTCGTTTGTTGCGTTGTTAGTTCTTTCATCTGGCGCACCTCTTATCAAGTCGATTTGACCCTCCTCGTCTTTTGCTTCAATCCTCGGTTCTTTCCAACTGATGTTGTTTCCCCTTCCGAAGTTGTCTTTCTTTTCCCACCCGCCCACCCCTTTTATTCTCGAAGCCGGAGTCCTTAATCGAGTATCCATCCTACTCGTGTGAAGTCTTTGCTTTCTTTCATCAATTGTTTCAACTGGTGAATTATCGTCTAGTTCGTCCTTCTTCATTTCTTTTCATTTCCGGTGGTTTCAATTCAGGTATTCGATGTTCCTCATATTCTTTTCCCTCTGCTCAAATGTTTTTCCCCTTGCTCCTTCACCTCTTGCTAATTAATTATTCCGGAGTTCCGAAGACATCTCAGGAGATTCGTCCGTGTTCAAATTAATTCGAGGTTGTCACTTCCTTCGAGTCTTTTAATCGTTCTGGTGCATTATCTCTTTTCGATCCTTTACAATGGTGTTTTCTCTTCGGTGGGCTCATAACCCACAGGTCTTTTCCCAGGATCTTACCTGACTCTTCTAATTTTCCGAAGTGTTCCGAAATTCTTTTCAAAGTGTGACGTAAGAATGGATTCCATCAGTCATGTACCTTCTCCAACATCGCTTTTAATTCTTCTCATCGTTGGTTCATCTTTACTTCTTTTCATTTTTCCGGAGTATTTCATGAATTATTTCTATTGTGTTCCTCCGAAGGCCATCATTTCAGAAGATTTCTTCGTTCTCAGTTTTCAACTTCGTCCTCCAAATATTCTTCTTTGATGCCTCTTCGTTCGTCTCACATTCGTCCGGTGCTTCGTTCTAGTATTCTTTAATCAGTTCGCGATCTCTTCGTTCTCTCGTATCTAAATTCCCCAAGTGCTTATTCTTCCCGGCGATTCATTCTCTTGTATTCACTGAATTTCAATTTCTTACAGTGGTTCATTCCTTTTCCTCACTCCGCTTCAATTTTATGGTGGTTCGCTCAAGAGTTCTTTTCCGGTGTTATCATATCAATCCATTCATTTTTATTCCAATCCTACCGGTGTTTCATCAAGATTTTTGCAAGCTCGCGATATACCTCTCTTTAATCAATTTCAACGTGAATAAGTGATATGCAAATCCATTGCTTCTCATCAATTTAATTGGTCGAAGATAAGCATAACATAATTCTTATTCTTTTTATCAAGTTGATTAATCCCTTCCTACGGAATTTGTTCTTGATGAATAAATCCTAGTTCCAAGTGCTTTATTCTTTTCTTTCCGGTGTTCATAGTTTCTCAGCCTTCTCGTCGGAAACCCGTCTAAATCATCGCAAGGAATCATTCTTATTGTTCTCATCCTTCATCATCCTTTTGTTACCGGAGTTTCTCATGGTGATTCATCGCGATTCAAATCATTCTTCAAGTGTTCATCAAATTCTTTTGGATCAATTGTTAGCATTATTCTTTTGTGTCTCGAGATGCAAATAATTCTCCGTATTCTTGTGAAGTGGAGTTTTGCATTTTGTTCTTCATCTCATCTATTCAATATTTTGGTTGTGGCATAATTCACCTCAAGTTTTGAGCTGTTTCCATAAGTCACAACAAGCTTATTATTTTGTTGTTGATTTTCTCAATAGTTCCGCTCAATCCTTCCTTCTAAGGATGCTTTCAAATTCATTCGCGCTCGAAGTTGTTCTTCTCTTATCCGTTCTTTTCATTCCACTCTTTTAATTCTTCCTCAGGCATTGTGTTGTTGCTCTTGTCAAGTATCATTTCATCTTTTCAAGTTCTTGTTCCATTCCATTCATGTTCAACCGGTGGGCTATTTCTTTCTGTTTCAGCCGGAGTGCTGCCCGAATTACTTCGTTCAAATTCCTTTCTATCTCTTATTAACCGGAGTGGTTTCGAATGCATTCTTGTTCCTTCAGCTCTTGTTTCGTGCCTTTCAACCTCCTTGATTCTTGTTGTATTCCTTGTTCTCTTATTTAACGAAGTCTTTGCAACTTCGTTCATCTCTGTTGTATCCTTTCTTTCAAGTGACTCAACCTCTCTAGGTTCTTTGGTTTCACCTTCTTCCTTTTTCTCTTCCGTCTCATTCCTAAGATCTCGGGACGAGATCTCTTGTTAGTAAGGGAGTGTTGTGACACCCCGAGACCGATGCGCCAGGTGTCAGCCAGTTATTCGTCGTCGTTGCCATGTCATCTGCTTGCATGTTGCATTTTGCCATGTCATTGTGTGCATTGCATCAGCATGTTTTCAAAACTTGCATCCGTTCGTAGCCGCACATCCTCTCTGTTGTCCGTTCTGAGCCTAGACACACCCGCACACGCCCGCGGCACCTTCGAATATTTATTTTATAAGTGGCCGGAAAATGTCATCGGAATGGGTTGAAACTTGGCGTGTGGTCTTAGTATAGCATAGGTAGATCGCCTGTCAAATTTCGTCGCATTCGGAGTTCGTTTGATAGCCTAACGGATAACTATAACGGCTCTATAGCCAGTTAAACGTTGGATGTTTTTGGTCTCCAAAAACCGTCGCCGGGCCTCCCTCTCTTTTCTCTCCCCGCAGTTCGAGGCCTTCTACACAGCCCACTAATCCCACCTAGGCCCAACCTACCCCTTCATCCGACCGGAGCTGTCCGATCGGCATCCGAGGGCTCAAAACGCTCCAAAAATCCCCTAACCCTAGCCCCATGCCATATATAACCACCCCTCCTTCCTATTTTTGGCAGCCTAGCCCCTTCCCCTACCTCTAGCCTCTTCCTCCTCGAATTCCGTGCCTATCCAGACTCTCTTCGCCACTTGGCGCCGCCGCCGCCGCGCTCCAACCAGTGGCAGAGCGCCACGTCACCCCTAGTGCCCCCTCCTCCAGTCCGCGGCCGTCACCTGTCCCCACCCCTCTCCCCGCCGCCGCGGGCCTGCCAGGCCCGCTCCACGCCGCCAGAGCCCGCGCTCCCACGCCCAAGCCCGCGCGTTCCTCCGCTCCCCGTGCCTGGCCACGCCCCGCCGCCAGCAGCTCCCGCGTCGGCCTCCGACGCCGCCTCCCCACTCCTCCGCCACCGCTGACTGCCAGCATCCCCAGGGCCTCGCCGTCGCCAGAGTCAGGCCATCCCCACCGTCCTGCACGAGCCCCCGATAGAGATCACCGGAGACCACCGCCGCCGGTGTCGCGTCTCGCCACCAACCGCCGTCCGCGCCTCCTATTCGGCCAGATCCGGCCGGGAATGGGATCCCCGCGCCCGGATCTGCCGTCTCCCATCACCGGCGTGCCGTCCACCTTGCCGGAGTCGCGTCGCCGCCCCGGCATCCTTCGATCCAGGGGGGATCGAGGAGAGGGACGGGCGACCGCTCGGGCCGCCTCCAGCGCCCGCATGGGCCTCCCCACGGCCTAGCTCCACCTTTCGCAAGGCCCAGCCAGCCCCCATCGGCCCACCTCCACCTCCCTAGGCCCGCTCGTCAGTCTCACCGCCGGACGTGTCCAAACCGGCCGGACATGTCCACCCCGAGGTCGTTTTTTTTCTCTAAGTCCCTGGCAGTTGTAATTTTGTATGCATCTTTGTGTGGCTGTAACTTTTTGTGTGATGGTCTGATTTGAGCAAATGATATGTCCAAATGTTCGTTGTGATATGCTCTTCATATTGTTGTACTGTGGCATACTTGTTTGAGTTCATCTTGATGGCCTAATCATCATTGCAAGAGTGCTATATGTTTAAAACTGTTGTTAACTGTAATTTTGTTGCATGCTTGTGGTGATGATAACTTTGTGCATGTTGGACCAAATGGAGTGTGTGATATGTCAAAATGTGCATTGTGAAGTGCTCTACATGATGTTTGCTGTAGCATTCATGTTAGGTGTCAAATTTCCATGTTAATCTCTGTTGCAAAAGTGCATGTGGCTGTTAAGTGCTGAAACTTGTTACGAGATGCTGATTTGTCTTGTTCATAGCTATTGGTGTGTTTGTCTTTAGGCCACATGTCAATATGTTTTAGAAGCACAATCATGCCATCTTTGCTGTGGTGCAAACCACTTTTCATGATATGACTTGTGGTGTTTGCAACAAGCTGATAAAGTAGCCTACTCGATGTTGTTGTTTCCTGAGACTTGTGGAAAAACTGGTAAGTCTGAAACTGTTAACCTGATGCTATGTTTGCTTGATGCCCCACTCAAATACATGCACGTTTTAGTATGTCAAATGATCATGTCTTGTTGTCCATGTTATGCTCTATCCATCCATGCCCTTGTTTGCATATATAGCTTGTTGTAGCATATTTATTTCTTGTTCTCAAGTTGCTATAAATATACCTGTCAGACTGTTATCAGCATGATCAATTTGGTGAAGCTTGTTGTTATTGATCCATGCCTCCTATGGAGTTGTTCCAATGGAGTTGTTTGATGTATGCTATGTCTATTACATGTCCATGATCTTTATATACTTAGTAGAGTTGATATGCTTATTGTTTTGTGCCTCCGAAGACAGCATCGTGATGATGTTTTTGCCTTCCCAGATTTTGGCTAAGTCTGAGAAATCAGTAAACTTATTGAATCTAGCCATGCTTGTTTAATTGTGTTCTAGAAAGTTTTTGGGTGTGCTCTAAGTTCATGCTTGTTAAGTATCATGTCTATTTCACATCCATGCCTTTGTTATCATGTTTGGGTGTTGTAGCATATATATACCTTGCTCCCAAGTTGCTATGTTGTTGTTTTTGGACAGCTTGTTGTATATCTTGTTTCGTGTGTATGTGTTGAACCGTTGCTCTGTTTTGAGCGTGTCCTATATGAAAATTGTGTGTTTTTGCATGTAGAAGCATAATATCATGTTTTTTTACATGCTTGGAGTGTGTTTGCTTGTTGTTTGGATGCATCTTGCATATTTGATATGCTTGACTTGTTTTTCTCATATCTTCTAGGCCGTAGCTCTGAATTAAATAAACTTTATATGAAACTTGAGTAGAATTTCGAGTAGCTCATCATGCTGCATCTTGACTTGCTGTTTAAAATCTTGAACTTAAGGTTTGTTCAGATCTGGACCAATTTAGAAATGTGCATATGAGGACTTACCAGAGTTGTTATATGTTGTTTCCGACCTCATTTAAACTTGTTGGGTGATGTTGTTCTTGTGTGCTTCATTTACCTCATTTAAATCGGGAGGTCTTGCTGGACTTGTTTTACCATTGTCGAAATGTCTTGTGCACCGAGATTCCGAGCCTGATTGGATTGTCCCTAAGATAAGGGGTAATATTAGTATTATCTCTGCTGATCGTGAGAGCTTGTGATGGGCTAAGTTGGGACACCCTTGTAGGGTTATGATCTTTCGAAAGCTGTGCCCACGGTTATGTGGCAGATTGGAATTTGTTAATGTCTGGTTGTAGAAAACTTGACAGAGGATCCGATATAAAATACACGAACCGCGTGAGTAACCGTGACTGTCTCTTTTCACTTTGAGAAGAGAACACGGTGGGGTTATGTTTGACTCGTAGGTAGTTCAGGATCTTCAAGGATCATTACTAGTTCGCGACCGTTTGCGTAGATGCTCATCTTATTCTTGTACTCGTAAGTTAGCCACCATACTTTGGCTTAGACGCAGCTACAACCTCACCACTTAACCTCTTCCTTCCCATTAAGCTTTGCTAGTCTTGATACCCATGGTTGTGGGATTGCTGAGTCCTCGTGGCTCACAGATACTACAACAACAGTGCAAGTGCAGGTTTCCGATGACTTGGCGCGAGAGCGATGTCCTTTGTGTTGGAGTTCTTTCTTCCTCTTCTACGTCAGTCCTGGGTTAGGTTCCTGGTCGACAGCCTGGGATAGCAGATGGATGTTGTTGTGATTTTCATGTTTGCATCCGTAGTCGGATGCCTTGTATTGATGTTGTTGTATTCATGTGACTTGTATGAATTGTTGTATCCCCATGTATTTATGTAATGGTACGATGTAATGATATCCATCTTGCTAAGCGCCCGAAATGCGGTTGTGCCCCAATCACGAATGTGACACGTGATCGGGATAGAATCGCATCTTGGGCCTGACATTCTCCTAGTGCATTTAATGTCAATCTAACCCTGTCATCCAAACACCTCTTTGGATGGAGTTAGTTCAGGGTTAGTCATCAGCTAGAAACTAACTCTAATTAACCTCTAGCTAAGTTGTGTATCCAAACAGGGATGTGTTGTTGTTGTTGCTGCTGCTCTTCTATGTATATCTAGACATCATCAGAACATTAAGGTAACACTATTCCTTGTTGCTATGTAGCCTAGGATTGCATATTTAGACATTAAGTATAGTGCATGTTGCTATGTAGCCTCAGATATATTACATATGGCCCTAGTTAACCTAACGATAAATGGGTTACAGATATACTCCCTCAGTCCGGAAATACTTGTCGCAGAAATGGATACAAATGGATGTATCTAGAACTAAAATACATCTAGATACATCCATTCCTCAGACAAGTATTTTCGGATGGAGATAGTATTCAATTAAAAGTACGATTGACTGATTAGTCCCTTATCAGCCCCCGACATATATGGTACCAGCTACAGATATCCTGAACAGTGAGTATATATCAGCCATGGGATGGAACTAACCTTCATGAAAACAGCAGTCGTTCCCAAAATTGTCATGTGTAGGTACATCGAGAGGCATGTTAAGCACAACAGTCTAAACATCAACCAGAATTATCCATGGCAGACAAAATAATCTCCAAAAGATAGCTTCAGTGTGTCGGTTCAAGCATGCTAGTAAAGCAAAACAAGTGGAAAGGTGTGTTAACGGCAACATGCCTAACATTTAACAACAAGAAAATATAGTCATTCAAACTGGTATTTTGCCGTTCTAAGTACACTGGTTATTGTTAAATAAAAATGGAAGGACGTGTTAACTACAAGATAAAGCAACCAAATGTAGTCATTCATAGTGGTATTGTTGAAACTGGTACAGGTGAAATTTAATTGCACGGTTAATACTTGCACATATAGAATATCACGGTGAATAACTGGAATAAACAAGGCATACAATGAACAACCAAAGATAGCATTTGAAACTGGACATACGCTAACTACAAACAACCGAACAATTAAAAAACTTTAAAAGAGGCATATGCTAACTATAACAGGCTTAACAAAAAGAAAATATATGAATTCCTATCGGTATGTTTAAAACTTGATTGATTAAATGTACTACATATTAAATAATTGCACATATAGAACATCACATTATGAATAACTGAAATAAACTAGGCATACTGCAAACAACCAAATAAATCAATTAAAACTGGACATATTCTCACTACACTACAAAAGGGACTCGACAAAACAAATCATGGGTCTCCTCACTTGTCACAGATGGGCTCGTTCCCGTGGGAAGACCACAGACCCTGGGTGCGCTCCATGTTGTCGCAGAGGGGCTCCTTTCCCCTTGGAAGAGCATGGTTGTAGGGTACCCTCCCTGATGTCGCAGACGGGCTCTTTCCCCTTGGAAGAGCAGATGGGCTCTTTCGCCTTGGAAGAGCCGGAGAGGGTGCCCTCCTCGTGGTCGCCGTCAATGAGGTCTGACTTGGAAGTTGTGGATCCCAAGCCAGCGTCGCAGAACATGTCCTTCAAAAATAACAAAAAGGGGCTCGATGGCGATGTAGGATGGCAAATTCTTGACTGCGAGCCAGAGGAGTTCAGTAGCGGGGCCATGGATGAGATCGACGGTGGTTGAACCCGAGGGTTGGGGTGGGCCACTTAACCTGTGACATAGCCCGCCTTAGGCCATCGCTGTCAACTACCTCGATGTCGTAGCCGGCGTCCACGACATACCCGCATACTCTAGCCCGCTGATTGAGTGCCTGCAGCAAGTAATGGTCATCAACTTCCTCGTCGACGTTGGTTGAAGAGACTGCGATACACCTCTTTTGGGCCAGTCGCTCCTCGAGCTCCACGTGAAACATCTCTTTTGGACCATTGTTCAGCCCGGTATCTTTGAATCCATTGGATTCGGGTCTTCCTCTGATTGTAATCCTCCTCTGGATCAGTCTTGTATATTTCACTGAGATCAGGAGGCAAATCAATGGAGGTGTTGCCACGGCGCTGTCTGCCACCCTTTCTTAATGTCTTGTCAGTTGCCATTTGCTTCAACCTGAAGGGCTTCAAATTGAATGGCTTAAAAACTGGCAAATGCTTCGGTTTGCTGGTAAGACAGGAACTAGCTTCAGGGGAATGAATGTGACGCTGCAAAAACTCTGCAAATGAATGCAGACTATGAGAACCAAGGGATTCTCCCACAGACATGTACCTATGACAGCATTAGAGATGCGAGGGAAGGGGAAGAGGTCATATGCATTCTCAGAGGTTGTGAAGATTAAAACAGTTTTGAAGACTTTGACCTCATAGTGCGAAGACATTCACTCATGGGAGTTGGTTCCAGATTTGTACAAATCCATGAATAAGTACAGGTGAGGAATCTAACTATAGTTGAAGCATATGTGAATGTACTAGGCAAGATATGAGATGCAAACATGATAGATCTATATATCTAAGTAGGCGGAAACCTCTTGTGGTAAAGTAGATGAATCTTTATGGATCTAGAAGATGGTAAAAAGCAAGTTTTATTTACCACACAATGAACTGCTTAGACGGAGTACGAGTTGGATGCCCAGTAGTTGGTCGTCCGTGCCCTAACTTGGCGACGGAGGACAGCTACGACGACGGCGGAGTAGAAGAGGTCCGCGGCTGGCGTGAGGACGGCGTCGACAAAGTTGCGGCAGCGAAGCGCTTCGTCGCCGGCGTCGTCGAAAGCTAGCGGAGGCGCTAGGGTTGGTCGAGGTGGAGAGGTGGTAGAAGAAACTTTTGACTGTGATGGGACGTGCATTTATAGGCATGGGAGACGGCGCAGCGTAATTACTCAGGTGCCCCTGACGGTTCACGTACGAGTGACATGTGGCGGTCATGTAATGCATTGGGAGTTGTCCCACGATCCCACGTACACCACGACTATCGGAGTAGTCGTTCCGGGTTCTCTGGGTTTCAGGCATAACAGATGGAGCATTAA
>LR738715.1:151309054-151345837 GCA_902687465.1 Secale cereale
AAAATGCCACAGTCAGACGTCTGAGCGACATCACATAAAGGGCTTATAAAGAAAAGTAAATAACAAAATGCCACAGTCGGACGTCTGAGCGACATCACATAAAGGGCTTATAAAGAAAAGTAAATAACAAAATGCCACAGTCGGACGTCTGAGCGACATCACATAAAGGGCTTATAAAGAAAAGTAAATAACAAAATGCCATAGTCGGACATCTGAGCGACATCACATAAAGGGCTTATAAGAAAAATAAATAAGTCGCGGTGAATATCCGGGAGGTAGAACCGTCCTAGGGATACTCATTTATTCAAAGAACACAATTGGTTAGTCCACAATAATAATCAGGATTACCACATATCGCAGATCATAGTAAATGTTCCGATTTAGTAGTTTTCCTCCGAAGACCGACACCCGACCCATCCCAGACTGTAGTCCTTAACCATGGACACGGCTATTCGAAAAGGTTTGATATCTCTGCAGAGGGTGTACTCTTTACCCACGAATAACGTCTTTCTTTAGTCCATTGGAACTAATTCCGTCTACGGTCTTTTAGTCGAGAACCCACCTAACTTGCACACACCAGCTTAACTTTACTTGTGTGTGGAATCACCCACGACACCTGATAAGCAAACTCTGAGTGGGGAGGCTACAACCTCGCATAGCATGGGATCAAATTTCTATCGCGCGCTCTAAGGGGTCTTCCCCCTCTCGGTCCCAACCGGAAACACCCATGCCCCCTGACCAGGTGGCATGCCTACCGGATGCACCCGGTATCTTCCACTATGGCCTCTCTGTACGGTGTGTGCCAAGAAAGAGGTTGACAATTGACTAAACCGTACCCTACCAGCGGCAGGGACAAGTGGTAGTACAAAACAAGTATGGGGGTTACTGGAGCAAGACTCGATCTATGGTCGACTCAGGAGGTTTATGTATTCCCTGTATGGTTGGTGCCACAATGTTCTTCATAGTTTCCTGATAGGGTCACCACCCCTCATGCTACATCCTGCCTTACTGCACATCCTCGCCACAACGAGATGTCAGTCACGTGGTCGGTTCACCGGAACACTACCTTCCTTCGGACTACATCCGAACTATCACCAGGCATATGTGGCATGAGAAGTGGTTACTGTCACCAATATCACATACATAACAGAAAAAGATTTTTCACCATATGTAGATATGCAAGAGTATGACTTCCACCTGAAATAACGTTACTCCATTTTTGTATATTGATGGAGTTCATATGTTTTAGCAAACAACACATAAGGTATGTTATAACGGGGTTCAAGATGCTTGCCTTCAAGTAGAGGGGAGGAGAAATGCATTCCAAAAAATTTGGAAGTTTTCTCCCTCTTCAAAATCCTAAAAGAATTAATAAGAAATCAATACATAGACTCAAAACTGCCCAAAAAAGTTGTCTGGAAAATTTTCATATAAATATGAAAATAAACTAGACAATATTTGGGAAGCAACAGAAAAAGAATCAAGTCATTTGGATTAATATTTAAGGAGATATTGCCAGTCAAAGTTCAGTCAACTCTGTTTTTAGAATAAAAACAGAAATAGGAAAATGTTTCAGCGGAGAATACATTTACAGGGAAGGGAAGACGTACTTCGGGGAATGCGCCTCCACTTATGCCCGCGTGGGCTGGCGTTGGCTCACTGACAGAGGGTCCAGGGGGCCCACCGATCAGGTTTGACCAGTCGTCCCCCGCCTCCTTATTCCTCTGGCCGAACCGAGGCGGGGTCCGGCGATCAACGCCGGCGAACGGCGGTTCCTCGAGGGTGTCCGAGTGCAGGGATGGATCGTCCAGACTGGGGCGGTCCTTCCGATGGTCGAGGGGGCGACGGAGGTGTAGGAAAACGACGGCGATGAGCCTCGCGGCGGACGGCAGCCTCGGGTGGTTTTGGGGCTTCGCACTACGGTGGCTCCCGGGTTAGTTTGAGGTGATGGCGGCTCTGCAGGATCATAGGGAGTCGGACGGTGGTGCTGGCTGGACGGGAGGGGCGCTGGTTGTGACGGATTGGACTGGAGTGCGGCGGCGGCCATACTCGCCGGAGATGAAGGGCGATTGGCTGCTACGGGGTTGCTCTGTGGGGCGGCTAGTAGTTGTCTGAGGCTGCGGAGGGGTTCGGGCATCCTTATATAGGTGATCAAGGTCGGTTCGACGGTGGCCGAGGATAAGGACGACGGCGGCGGAACTATTGCAGAGCAGGGGAGGTGGGGGCTGGCTGGCAGAGCTTGCAGAGGTAGACGACGAAGTTGTGGATGAGCACGACGGTCTGGGGTGCTCGGGGGCGCGCCAGGTGGCCCGTACGGCACCGACCACAGCACGCGGTGGTGGCGGCTAGCTCCTGGCTTGCCGGAGACGTGGCGAGGCGCTGTGGTGCCTGTGAGAGAGTACGGTCGGGGCTTGGCTCTATGCTGCGAGCTGTAGAAGGTTTGGATAAGCTCGGGGGGACAGGCCAGGGGCGCGGCGGCTCGGGCGCGGCACGTGCAAAACGCGTGCTCTGGCCGCGCTCTGGGCACGCACGGCACTCGTTCGACGAAATGCCAGGGCGGCCAAACCTACTTGGATGCCAATACAAATCAACAGACCTAGGTTAGAGGTAGCTAGGAGGTTAGTGGACATGGCTGCTAGGTTAGGGGTTCAAGTCCATGTTGTGAACTAAAAACTATGCCAACACTGGCCATGCACACAAGGTGCTCGACAGAATGCCATGGGCATATGGGCATCTCTTATGGTGGCCAAAATCTCTAGATCAGGGTCTCTTTAGGAGGGCGTGATGATGGCATAGCTGGTCGGGCAAAACCAGAAACTTGCTAGTGGAAGTTTTGCAATTCATCAGATCTGGACAGAAAGTGTAGGGCATTGTTTCATGAACCAAAAATATCCCAATAGGCCCACTCTTCTGTACTTAAGGGTTTTGCAAGAAGGGCTATAAGCATGAGGAAGCTCAAGGGCACTAGAGCAAAATAAACTAGGGTTGCAGTGCAAAATACCCAACTGGGCCAGAATGAAAAAGAGGCTGGTTCACTCAAATTTTCCAAAGGACCTAAATGGGTTTTTGCATAAAGTTGAATAACATACTCCTATGAACATCCCATAATTTTAGTGGAAGCATTAAAGGAATATTTAAAGGGGTTGTAGTGCAAATCTGCCCACTCGACCAGATTGGAAATCATGGTGTGGAGCTCAAAATATTAAATGAAATAAATATATTCTTGCATAAAAGTGATCTAACAACATCACATGACATCTCCAATTTTTTGTTGGAAATTTAAGTAAATTTATCAAGTGGTTGCAGTTCAAATGGGACCATAAAACTAAGGGAAAACATTTTTAGAGAGAAGAAAATTAGGGAGACAATTACATAATTAATTCCACCGATATAAGAAAAGTTTTAAAGAGTGAATATGAGAGTCTAACATTAATTGGAAAGTTTTCACTAGTGGTAAAGACTCCAACATACAAGGGAAGGGATGGTCCTGAAATCTAAAGGAACATCCAGCAAAAGAAAATTTTAATTCCTGGCAAAATTTTAATTTAATAAAACAATGGTTAATTTTTTTGGGGGGTGTTACAGAAAGACACTCTTTACATCCATTTGATATAGAAGTATGTTGTGATGATTTGCATAGGCTAGCAGTATACGAATAGCTTCAAGTCTAGCCACAGGAGCAAATGTTTCATCGAAGTCTATCCCTTCAACTTGAGTGTATCCTTGAGCAACGAGACGAGCTTTGTTTCTGACCACTTGACCATGCTCATCTTGCTTGTTGCGATAGATCCATTTTGTGTCTATTATTTTGTGCTTTCGAGGATCAGGACGCTTGACAAGTTCCCACACATTGTTCAGCTCAAACTGTTGAAGCTCTTCTTGCATTGCTTGAATCCATTCAGGCTCCATAAAAGCTTCAGCAACTTTCTTGGGTTCAGATATTGATACAAAAGCAAAATGCCCACAGAAATTTGCAAACTGTGTTGCTCTTGAGCGAGTGAGTGGACCAGGAGCATTTATGCTATCAATTATCTTCTCAACTTGTACTTCATTTGCAACACGAGGATGAGCTGGACGAAGATTTTGCTCTTGCTGTGCATTGTCTTTATCAGGAGTATTGTCTTCGGGCTGACCATTGTCGCCAGGTTGATTTGGAGCACAGATGATGAGTTCCTCGTCGGGTTGTGCTTCAGAAGGCATGATCTCACCAGTTCCCATTAGCTTGATAGATTCATTTGGTGTAGCTTCATTTAGCACATTTGGTAGGGATTCTCTTTGTGATCCATTTGTCTCATCAAACCTCACATCCACAGTTTCAACAGTTTTATAGAGAAAAATGTTGAAGACTCTGTAGGAGTGTGAGTCCTTTCCATATCCGAGCATGAAGCCTTCATGAGCTTTGGGTGCAAATTTTGACTTATGATGAGGATCCTTGATCCAGCACTTAGCTCCAAATACTCTGAAGTAGCTTACATTTGGCTTCTTTCCAGTGAGGAGTTCATAGGATGTTTTCTTCAGAAGCTTGTGAAGATAAACACGGTTGATGATATGGCATGCAGTGTCAATAGCTTCGGGCCAGAATCTTCTTGGTGTTTTGTACTCATCGAGCATCGTTCGAGCCATCTCAATTAGAGTTCTGTTCTTGCGCTCAACGATCCCATTTTGCTGAGGTGTATATGGGGCTGAGAATTCATGAGTGATTCCCATCTCATCCAGATAAAGATCGAGGCCAGTGTTCTTGTATTCAGTGCCATTGTCACTTCTGATATGTTTGATCTTGATGCCATAATTTTTCATGGCACGGTTGGCGAAGCGTCTGAAGACATCTTGCACTTCAGTCTTGTAGAGTATTATGTGCACCCATGTGTATCTTGAATAATCATCAACAATGATGAAGCCATAGAGACAGGCTTTGGTAGAGAATGTGGAGTAGTGAGTAGGGCCAAATAAGTCCATGTGAATCAGCTCGAAGGGTTTGGATGTTGTCATGATTGTCTTCGAGGGGTGCTTGGCTCTAGTCATCTTCCCAGCTTCACAGGCACCACATAGATGATCTTTCTTGAACTTGAATTCCTCGCTGCCTATGACATGCTTCTTCTTTGCGAGAGTGTTCAAGTTCCTCATGCCAGCATGTCCTAGCCTCCGATGCCAGAGCCAGCACTCTGAAGCTTTTGATAGAAGACATACGGCCATCTGCGGTCCTGCTGAGAAATCTACCATATACAGATCACCTTTTCTGTATCCTTCAAATACTAAAGACTTGTCAGATTCCATTAGTACAATGCAACGAAATTTACCAAAGATCACAATCATGTTTAAGTCACAAAGCATTGAGACAGACATTAAGTTGAAGCCAAGAGATTCAACAAGCATGACTTTATCCATGTGCTGATCTCTTGAGATTGCAACTCTACCTAGACCCAACACTTTGCTTTTACCAGTATCAGCAAATGTGATGTGACTCTTGTTGGATGGACGTAAGGTTGAGTCCATGAGAAGATTTCGATCACCAGTCATATGATTTGTGCATCCGCTATCCATAATCCATTCTGAAGACTTTGGTGTCTCCCCCTACAATGCAGTTAGGAGGATAGGCTTCACCAAAAGCCATTGTGAAGCATAAACAATTGATGCATAAGTGGATTATGAAAGCTTTAGATGTAAGTCAGGAGTGAGAAGATGTTCAACAAGTGATTTATGAATAGTATGAGCAGTAAGTCATTTTGGGCATTTGATCTTGTGCCCTACAAGTGTTTTAGGTCCCCAGCAATAGCATCAGAAGCCTTTGATTATAGGCTGGAGACCTTTCCCTGCAAGAGAAAGTTAGTTCTTCTTAACCACCCACATCTTCAGGGGTGGCTTAGAAGCAATGATTCTAAGAGCAGCATCTGAGAATTTTGGCTTTGGGGCCCTAGCAAATAGTCTTGCGGGAGGATAATAATACTCATAAGAATAGGCAGAAAAGTTCTTTGATTTATGAACATAGCGGTTTGAAGAAACACGCTCATATTCATGGGTCTGAGTATGATTTCCGTGCAAAACATCTATGTTAGGGTGACTCAGGTGAGTCCTTTGTCTGTATGAAGCCTTAGGACCATGTGAAGCCTCTGGTCTGGGGTTTGTCTTCATCCCAGGAGGTGTCATGATAGTATTTGCTGGAAGCTTCTCAAGACAACCTTTGGGTACCCAGACCTTCTTCATAGGTGGTCCATTCCTGCAGTTAGTACCAATATACCTGGCAAACACTTCACCATTTTGATTCTTAAACATTTTATAGTTTGCATCAAAGGATTCATCAATGATAACAGGATTAGCACAAGTGAAGCCAGATAAGGTAGATGGATCCACTGAAGGTCCCTTTGCAGCAACCCATGTGGTTTTGGGATACTGCTCAGGCTTCCAGTATGAACCATCAACATTCATTTTCCTGTCGAACCCAACACCCTCTTTTCTAGGGTTTTGGTTCAGTATCTGCTTTTTGAGGACATCACATAGAGTCTGATGCCCTTTGAGGCTTTTGAACATCCCTGTTTCAAGAAAAATCTTCAACCTAGCATTTTCATCAGCCGTAGTAGTGGTTTCCTTAGCAGAGGGGTTAGTTTCCACATCAATAGTTGAAGATATCGCAACAGTGGCAGCAGTAGAGCATTCAGCAACAGATGTAGCATTATCACGTTCAATGCATTTTAGACATGGCGGTTCAAACTCTTCGTGAGAGGAGCTGATCAGTTGTGCGCGGAGTGACTCATTCTCCTTTTGAAGATCTTCATGAGCCGCTTTCACTTTCTCAAGTTCTCGCTTCCTTTGAATGTAATCGTGGGAAAGCTTTTCAAGAGTTTTTGAAAGCGATTCATAAAGCTCTTAAAGTTCTTTGTACTTAACATGAAGATTTTTTATGTCTTCAATTAAGGACTGAGAACGGGTCATTTTCGCGTCCAACAGGTCATCGCTTTTGTCTAACAGTTTTTGAATATGTTCAATGGCTTTCTGCTATTCAGTGGCAATTTTAGCAAGTGTTTTGTAGCTAGGTTTTGATTCACAATCAGAGTCATCTTCACTAGATGTTTGAAAGTAAGCATCACGTGATTTTACCTTGGCACCGCGTGCCATGAAGCAGAAGGTGGGTGTAGAGTCGTCGTCCTCATCATCATTGTTGGGGACGGGGCCATTGTCTTCAGTGTTGAAGATAGACTTGCCCACGTAGGCAGTGGCTAAAGCCAGACTTGCAGCACCAGAATCAGACTCTTCCTCCGACTCCACCTCCACCTCTTCAGAAGCAGACTCTTCCTCAGAATCCATCTCCTTGCCAACAAAAGCGCGAGCCTTGCCAGATGAATTCTTCTTGTGTGATGAATACTTTGATGAAGACTTTGAAGAAGACTTTGAGTATTTCTTCTTTTTCTTGTCATCAGAATCATATTCCTTGCTCTTCTTTTTCTTCTTCTCATTGTCCCACTGAGGACACTCAGAGATGTAGTGACCAGGTTTCTTGCACTTATGACATGTTCTTTTCTTGTAGTCATGAGCAAATGCTTCATCATTTCTTGAGCTGGATCTTGAAGACTTTCTGAAGCCTTTCTTCCTAGTGAATTTCTGGAACTTCTTCACAAGCATGGCAAGCTCCTTTCCAATGTCTTCAGGATCATCAGAACTGCAGTCAGATTCTTCTTCAGATGAGGAAACAACTTTTGCCTTCAAGGCGCGAGATCGTCCATAGTTGGGACCATAGATGTCACGCTTCTCAGATAGCTGGAACTCATGTGTGTTGAGCCTCTCAAGTATATCAGACGGATCGAGAGTCTTGAAGTCAGGGCGTTCTTGAATCATCAGGGCAAGGATATCAAATGAGCTGTCGAGTGATCTCAGAAGGGTCTTGACGATTTCATGCTTGGTAATCTCAGTGGCGCCAAGTGCTTGAAGCTCATTTGTGATGTCAGTGAGACGATCAAAAGTATGCTGGACATTTTCACTGTCATGTCTCTTGAAGCGATTGAAGAGATTGGGAAGGACGCTGATCCTTTGATCTCTCTGGGTAGAGACTCCTTCATTGACCTTTGAGAGCCAGTCCCAAACTTCCTTTGACGTGCCCAGAGCACTGACACGACTGTACTATCCTTTGGTCAGATGACCACAGATGATGTTTTTTGCCGTTGAATCCAATTGAACGAGCCTCTTGACATCAGCAGGGGTGATACCTTCACCAGTATTGGGAATGCCGGTCTTGGCGACAAACCAGAGGTCCACGTCAATGGCTTCAAGATGCATGTGCATCTTGTTCTTCCAGTAGGGATATTCGGTGCCATCGAAGACAAGGCACGCAGTGGAGACTTTGATTATCCCTGCAGTCGACATAGCTAAAACTCCAGGTGGTTAAACCGAATCACACAGAACAAGGGAGTACCTTGCTCTGATACCAATTGAAAGTGCAGTATATCGACTAGAGGGGGGTGAATAGGCGATTTTTATGAAATGCTTCAAAACATGGTAGTTTCGAAGACAAACGATAAGCTCAAGCCTATTAGTATGCAGCGGAAAGTGGACTACACTAGATAAGCCATAGTCATGTATTCAATGAAGTGTAAGCATGAAGACTAATAGCAGCTAGGCAGTAGTGATCATAAAGGAAGAAGGAATGAAGCCAATCACAACAAGTAGATACTCAGTGAAGACAATCAGATAAGGCGAACATGCAATGTCTTAACAACATAGAGCAGTAAGTAAAGGGAAGGAAAGGATAGAACCAGTAGCTCGGGGAAGACAGTGATTTGTTAGACCAGTTCTAGTTGCTGTGACAACTGTACGTCTGGTTAGGGAGGCTGAGATTTAACTCAGAAGACCGCGTCTTCACCTTGTTTCCCTTGAGCTAAGAACACCTAGTCCTCTCCCAATCACTCTGGTAAGTCTTCAAGGTAGACTTCCAAACCTTCACAGACTTCGTTCACCGGCAATCCACAATTACTCTTGGATGCTCAGAACGTGACGCCTAACCGGCTGGAGGAAACACAGTCCTCAAGTGTAATAAGTCTTTAGGTCACACAGACAGAAAGACTTCAGTGATGCCTAACACTCTTTGGCTCTGGGTGTTTGGGCTTTGTCCTCGCAAGGATTTCTCTCTCAAATGCTTCGGAGGTGAGTTGCTCTCAAACGACAAAAGCCGTGCAATAACTCTGAGCAGCCACCAATTTATGGTGTAGGGGGTGGGCTATTTATAGCCACTGGGCAACCCGACCTGATTTGTCCGAAGTGACCCTGGGTCACTAAGGAACTGACACGTGTTCCAACGGTTAGATTACAAACACACACGACAACTTTACTTGAGCTCCAAGTAAAGCTGACTCATCCGCCTCTGGACAAGATTTGCTCTCATAGTCTTCGCTCGAAGACATAGGATTTGGTTGAGCATCACTTCAGTCACTCTAACTTAGTTCACTTGGACCCCACTTAACAGTACGGTGGTTCCTATGACTCAACAAAGAAGAAAAGGAAACAACGAAACATCTACGTCTTCGCTCTCCATAGTCTTCACACAATGTCTTCTTATGTCATAGTCTTCAATATGATTATCTTCATATACCACCACTGATATCAATGTCTTCATACATTTTTAGGGGTCATCTCCGGTAGGTTAACCGAATCAATGAGGGACTACTACCTGTGTTATCCTGCAATTATCACAAACACATTAGTCCCTCAACCAGATTTGTCGTCAATACTCCAAAACCACTAGGGATGGCACTAGATGCACTTACAATAGCATCAACTTTAGCTTTGTCAACTTCAATACCTCTTTCGGAAATTTTATGTCCCAAGACAACGCCTTCATTAACCATAAAGTGGCACTTCTCCCAATTCAAGACAAGGTTAGTGTCAGGGATATTACTACCAGGTATAAACCGCCCAGGAGGGGCCGGTTTATGTTATCAAGATTACCTTGAAGCCTAGCGGAGCATGAAGCAAAAGACTTTAGCCCAAGAGGTTTAGAGCCCAAGTGTTAGGGCCCATGATTTGTAAACCGCCATACTATGTAACTTGAGATGTAAGATAGAAAGAATAGAGGCCGAGGCAGACACGTTTATGAGCCGGCCTCGGGACTCTATAAATCGGACCGGGCGTCACCGCTTATATAAAGGGACGACCCGGCGATGGTTCAAAGACAGACAACTACAGATCGAGACACGGGCAAAGCGGATTTGCTCCCTGGTCATCGAAACCCTAGCAATACACACCAAACTAGACGTAGGCTTTTACCTTCATCGAAGGGGCCGAACTAGTATAAAATCCCTGTGTCCTTGTCCGCTTTAACCCCTTGAAGCTAACCCGTAGCGATGGCCTCACGACTAAGTCCTTTTGCTAGGACATCTGTCGTGACAAAACCACGACAGTTGGCGCCCACCGTGGGGCTATCGCACGATGGTTTTGAGTTCTTGAAGGGCAGCTTTGAAGGAATCAAGGGCTATGCAGTGGGCCGGATGACTAAAAGCCGTCGCGGCAGGATCTACATCGACGATGCAGGCTGGGGCCCCGAGGCCGATTCAATCGAATACGGGTACCGGGTCCCCTTTGGCGGCATCCACGTCTTCATTGGCAAGATCGGCGAACCGGGCCGTGAGCCGGATGTCTTCCCCAACATCATCGAGTCGGCTCAGCGTGCAAGACCTGCCCGGATTCAACCCACCGTGAAGCACGTTTTCGTTGGAGCAGTGCATGGAGTACAAGCCGAGGACGGATCGGACTCTGGCGGCGAGACTGTTATCTATTCCGGCGATGAATCTTCTTCCGTGGAGACATCATCTTTATATCTGCTACAGGACGGCCGATCTAAGGGATGTTCCGATGGTGACAGTATTCCGGACCCCCTCGATCCGCCGAACCGGGTTGCTGTTTTTATGGCTGGATCACAACCTGTGCAGCAGTCCTCAACATCAGCGGCGTTGACAACAGATGCCGTCGGGGCTAGGGTTGGAGATCCTATCCCGTCACCGTCTGAAACTTTATCCGTTTTGGTCGATACTTTGACAACGTTAGTAACAGCAGAGGTAGCCCAGGCCAAGAAGGTGCAGCATGATGCGGAGATCGCTCAGGTGAAAGGCCGGATTGAACAAGCCAAGTTGGACCTGGCTGCTGAGAAAGCTAGGATGGCTACAAGGCAGGCGGAGCTCGATGCTCAAGCCTATTGACTCATGTTGGATCAGACCGCTTCGCACGAGGTAATGAGGAGAAGGCAACGATCTCGCTTACCGCCGGTTTATGAGGCAAGGAATCTCTTTAGCACGCCAGGAGCAGGAACCAGTAACCAGCGAGAGGTGAACCAGGGAGCAGCGCCGGGCACGGGAGCGTTGGTTCAGCCACCAGCCGTAGAGCCAACCCACCAGGTTGTGCCATCACATCATGTGCCCACCCCTCCTGGTCATTACTCTAATCCATTGGACAACATAGTTGCAGCCGCTTCACGACTGGCCGCCCTTCCCATTGAAGGAACTTCCCCCGTAGCAGTGGAAGCACAGCGGGCCAGGGAGTTTTTGGAGATGGCGCTAACTCAACAGCAGGCTTATTCGCACAACCGCGAGAGGATTCATTCGGCTCCCCGCCCAAGCCGGAGTTATACTAGGCGTCTGGATGAACCAGCTGTGTCAAGCAACGCCCGAAGACGTAATCCGCCGAGGCAGGATAACCCGGCAGGTGGAGATGCAAACTCTCAGAACGTGGTGGATCAGGGCAGGCAGCGCCGGGAGGCTGAAGTAACAGCACAATACGAGGCCTGTCAGGCGACGCCGGTTCGTCCCACCACCACAGTTGAACCAGGGGTCATGTCTAGTTCCTTGGGAGTGCCTTGTCTTATCCCCGCTTTACGGAACGTAAAACTACCAAAGGATTTCAAAGGACCACGCAAGGTGCCCAATTACACAGCGGACCTAGCTCCGGAGGCATGGGTTGAGAGTTATGAGAAGGCAATGGAGATGCTGGATGTAGATGACGCAGCATGCGCTAAGTATTTCACAATGATGCTCGAAGGCACGGCTCGCACTTGGCTGAAGGGTTTGCCGCCTAACTCCATCGGATCATGGGCCGAATTGCGACGTCGGTTTATCAACAACTTCAAAGACACGTGCAAGCAGCCAATGTCTGTCGTGGATTTAGCGGCCTGCATTCAAGGAGAGCAGGAATCTACAAGCAGTTGGGTGCGGCGAGTGTCTGAGATCTTGCATTCCTCCAATAGCATCAACCCAAGTACAGCAGTGGTAACCTTGGAGGGCAATTGCCGGTTCGAACCTCTGAGACTAAAGTTGGGGCGGCTTAAGCGTGATTGTAATGACACGGGGACACTCATGGGCGCTTTAGTAAAGTATGGGGACTCTGATAATACCAAGCATCCAGACGCTGATGGAGACAAGTCAGGGAAGGCAAGCAAGAATAGTAAGCCGCCACAGCCCAACCCGGCGAATCAAGGATACAACGGTAAGCGCAAAGCGGATGGTAATTCGGACTTTGTGGCCAACACCAATGCTCAGGAGGATGGACAGCGCTGCAAGGGTAGACCGCCTCCGCGTAACGGGAGGCCACCTATTAATCTGGAATGCTAGTTGAACGTGCCTTGCCCAAAGCACGGTACACCAGAAAAGCCAACTACACATCTCTGGAAAGACTGTTTAATTATGTAGGAATTCATGAACCGGACTCGGTATGACCACAGACCCACCGGCAGATCAGGCCCTGGCTTCCAGGGTCCGGGTTATAAAGGTGGTGGATCCGGTTCAGGGTACGACGGTAATAACGACAACCACAATGGGCACAATCAGCATAACCAGCAGCATGGTCAGGGCGGATATAACAATCAGGGAAATCAATAGCATCAACAGCAGCAGCAATCCGGATATCAGAATAATCCGAAGGAGCTGAGCAGTGGGCAGTATCATGTCTTCACCACAAGCTTGTGCAAGCGTGATCAGAAAGTTCTAAAGAGGGCAGTACATTCTGTTGAACCGGTGGTGCCATGTTTCCTGCATTGTTCAGAGCAGCCCATTGTGTGGAGCAGAGAGGATCATCCGCCCCGGGTTGACAATCCGGGTCATCTGGCTCTGGGTGTGGCACCGCGGGTAGGTGGCTACAAATTTACTAAAGTGCTTATGGACGGAGGCAGCAGCATCAACATTCTGTATTATGAGACTTTCCGGCGTATGGGGCTGACAGATAAGAAGCTTCGACAGTCCAATACAGTGTTTCATGGGGTGGTGCCCGGTAAATCGGCATATCCAGTTGGCAAGATCGATCTAGAGGTTACCTTTGGAGATGTACATAACTCCAGGTCAGAGACCGTGACCTTCGAAGTGGTAAAGATCAAGAGCACGTACCACGCCTTGTTTGGGCGGCCGGTTTACGCCAAGTTCATGGCTAGGCCGTGTTATGTCTATCTACAACTCAAGATGTCGGGCCACAAGGGAACTATCACGGTCCATGGGAGTCGCAAGATTGCACTGGAATGTGAGGAAGGTGATGCAGCTTATGCTGAAGCGGTTTGTGCAACCGATGAGCTAAAGTTTTATAAGGACAATGTTGATCCGGCAGATATGTCTCCGCTGAAGAAACCAACCACAGAGCATGATCCGGCTTTGAAGTTCAAATCAGCTGAAGAAACCAAACAGGTTGACTTTGTTCCTGGCGATTCATCCAAGCAGTTCACTATCAGTGCTAACCTAGATCCAAAATAGGAAAGCGCGCTCATTGAGTTCATCCGTGAGAATCGGGACATCTTTGCATGGAAGCCTTCTGATATGCCAGGTGTACCGAGGGAACTCGCTGAGCACAATGTCAATATTGATCCTAAGTTTAAACCGAGCAAGCAATTCATGCGCTGCTTCAATGAAGAGAGGCGCAAGGCTATTAGAGAAGAAGTGGCTAGACTCTTAGCGGCAGGCTTTATAGTTGAGGTGTTTCATCCAGAGTGGTTAGCTAATCTGGTGCTAGTACTTCAGAAAAATGGCACTTGGCGAATGTGTGTTGATTACACATATCTGAACAAAGCTTGCCCAACTGATCCCTTTTCCCTCCCCGTATTGATCAGATCATTATGCTACGGCAGGATGTGAGCGACTAAGTTTTTTGGACGCATACTCAGTTTATCATCAGATCAAGATGGCAGTTAAGGACCAGGAGAAGACGGCCTTTATAACTCCTTTTGGAGCCTTCTGCTATGTGTCTATGCCGTTTGGGCTTAAGAGTGCCCAGGCGACCTATCAGCGTTATGTGCAGAATTGCCTTCATGGACAGATTGGGCGGAATGTTCACGCTTATGTGGATGACATTGTGGTGAAATCCAGGAAAGAGGAGACATTGGTAACAGACCTGAAAGAGACCTTCGACAATCTCCGGGTTCATAAAATGATGCTCAATCCAGAGAAGTGCGTTTTTGGTGTTCCGGCAGGCAAGCTCTTGGGGTTCTTAGTATCAAACAGGGGAATTGAAGCCAATTCGGAGAAGATCAAGGCGATTATATCCCTGGCTAAACCGGTGTGCATCAACAATGTCCAACGCGTGGCAGGCCGTATTGCGGCGCTCAGCCGGTTTATCAGCCGTTTGGGGGAAAAGGCTATCCCGCTTTATCAGATGATGAAAAAGACAAATCACTTTGTCTGGAGTGATGCTGCTGATGCTGCATTTGAGGACCTGAAGAAGCAATTAGCAGAACCACCAGTTCTTATTGCCCCAGTGGACAATGAGCCGTTGTTGTTATACGTGGCTGCTAACGCCCGTGCAGTAAGCGTTGCCATTATGGTAGAGCGCAAGGAGGCAGGCAAAGAATATCCGGTTCAGCGGCCGGTTTACTACATCGGTGAGGTTCTCATTGAGTGAAAATAGAGCTATCCGCATTGGCAGAAACTGGTGTATGGAGTCTTCATGGCAAACCGGAAGCTAAAGCACTATTTTCAGGGCCATCCAATCACCGTTGTCAGTTCAGCCCCGTTGGGGGATATAATCCAGAACAGAGAACCTACTGGGCGGGTTGCAAAGTGGGCCATTGAACTTAGCCGGCACGGATTAAAGTATGTGCCCCGTATTGCGATAAAGTCCCAAGCATTGGTGGATTTCATCAACGATTGGAGAGACTTGCAAGCATCTGAGGAAAAGCCGGATCACACATATTAGACTATTCACTTTGATGGATCAAGGCAATTGGAGGGCTCGGGGGCTGGAGTCGTGTTAACTTCCCCACGAGGTGATAAATTCTGTTACGTCCTCCATTTAATGTTCCCTTGTACTAACAATGCTGCTGAGTATGAAGCTCTCCTCCATGGTTTACGGATGGCCAAGGAGATGAACTTAAGCCGGATTAAATGCTTTGGCGATTCAGACCTGGTGGCACAGCAAGTATCTGGCAAGTGGGACTCCAAGGATCCACTCGTGGCAGCATATCGACGTAGACGCTATCACTGGACACTTCAATGGTTATCAGGTGGATCATATAGACCGGCGAAATAATGAAGCAGCTGACGCGTTAAGCCGGCTGGGTTCTCAGCGTAAACTGGTTCCGCCCAATACTTTATTGGATGATTTGCACAATCCGTTGGTGCAGTTACCTTCAGAAGAGGACTTGGCTGTTCCTGATCCGGAGGCACAATTGGTCGCGGCACTTCATGTTATTCCGGATTGGACGCTTCCTTACCTAGCGTATATGAACCGAGGTGAGTTACCAGAGGATGAAGTCTTGGCTCAACAGGTAATCCGACGGTCTAAGTCAATGACTATTGTCAATGGAGAACTTCATCATCGCAGCGTCTCTGGGGCGTTTCAGCGGTGTGTGTCACCAGAGGAGGGCTGTGACATTCTTCGAGAGACCCATGAAGGGGATTGTGGGCATCATGCCGGTTCAAAGTCTTTGGTGGCTAAAGCTATTCGTCATGGGTTCTACTGGTTGACAGCTCATGCCGACGCAGGGGACTTGGTCAGAAAATGTGATGCTTGCCAGAAATTTTCACGGCGTGCTCATATACCGGCGCAGGAGTTGAGGATGATTCCAATTACTTGGCCGTTTGCGACTTGGGGCTTGATATGGTTGGACCCTTCAAGAGATCACAAGATAAAAAGACCCACCTTTTGGTGGCGGTGGACAAGTTTACCAAATGGGTTGAAGCGGAGCCTGTCAGTAAGTGTGATGCGGCAACGGCGGTTTAATTCATCAAAAAGGTGATTTTCTGGTTTGGCTTTCCACACAACATTATAACTAATAATGGCACAAATCTATCCAAGGGGGCTATGGAGGAGTTCTATCAACGAGAGCACATCCGCCTCGATGTGTCATCAGTAGCTCACCCTCAGTCTAATGGCCAAGCTGAAAGAGCCAATCAAGAGATCTTGAGAGGCATCAAACCCCGGCTTATGGTTCCTTTGCAGAGAACACCGGGTTGTTGGGTGGAGGAGTTACCTTCTGTACTATGGAGCATCAACACTACACCTAACAGATCCATAGGGTACACGCCTTTCTTCATGGTATATGGAGCTGAAGCGGTCCTCCCTGGTGATATCCGTCATGACTCGCCGCGGGTGGCGGCTTATGTTGAAGCGGATAAATGAAAAAGCAAGGCAAGATGCGTTGGACCGGCTAGATGAAGAACGGGACACGGCAGCAGCTCGATCAGCGATTTATCAGGAAGATCTGCACCGGTACCACAGTCGCCGGGTTAAAACTAGGACGTTTCAAGAAGGAGATCTGGTGCTCCGGCTCATCCAAGACTAGACGGACATGCACAAGCTATCCCCACCTTGGGAAGGACCCTTTGTGGTCAGCAAGAACCTGCACAACGGATCATACTACCTTGTCGACGTTCGAGAACATAAGGACTCACGTACGTCGGAGGAGGAGACCAAGCGGCCGTGGAACATCGCTCTTCTTCGACCTTACTATGCTTGAGTCATAGGCTCCGCTTTATGTACATATCTTTACAATGTATATATTATGATCAATATAGTAAACCGGCGCCCCCGATAAACTGGGGTATCAGCCGTATTTTTTGTAAGAGTATCACATGGGGGCTTCTGTGGGCAAGGGAGTTCCTATGGCCTCTTAAACCGGTGACCGCATCAAGGCCATCATAAGGGCACACCTCTGGTTGCTTCGACAATTTCCACATGATGATGAGGGGCAAAAGAGAGTTTGATGCTTAGCACAACTCAAACATAGGCCCCAACGAGCAATGCTCAAATGCTACCTGGGGGCTCCTGATGCAAGACATCAGCGAGTTGAAAACTCTTGTAGTAAACACGGCTTGGAAGCTTGGTGTATACACCTAAAACCCCGGATTAACCTGCCTGCATCAAGTAAGTCACGCCGTCCAGGTAAACCTGGTACGACCCGTCGAACGTACACACAAGTCAATCCTTATGGACCCTGAACTTGGTAATGTTAAATTGATGATCATCAAGTGATTACACATGTCAAGTCTTTACGAGATTTTTGAACTTGGTAGCATTTGACATTGATGATTTGGTTCAGGATTGCGGACCATCTTAACAGGATTTAAAAAAATGTTTAATGATAGTAGCCTGGCAGCTCATAAAAAGCCTCGAATTTGGAGCCTCGCAGCTCGTAAAAAGCCTCGACTACATGGTCTTATTTGCCTAAAAACTTTATTTTTATTTTTTTGTATGTTATCAAACCTTCATCCTCAAGGTCATTGGTTTTCCAATCAAGTCCGTTGATTCAGGGAGTGGATGACTATCAGTTGCCACTACATCTGTATTTGTATAGCTCTAGTCTGGGTTATAAACACCAGTACTAACTATAGCTAAAGCGGAGTTCATCGTAACCCGGTTCGGCCTTCCTGACGAGCCGACAAGTAATCAAGGGAGTCATCAGCACACACACCTTGGATCGTTCCTGCCGGATTAAGGTTTATTAAGATACACTTAATCATAGGTATGGTACATGCTTATATTTTATACACAGTTCAAGTTATCAACTTAGATCATGTGCTTGGGTATTATGACCCGTCCGGTGATAAACCGCCAGGACACTTTGAACATTGTTTTATGCAGAAACAGGTACAATAAACCATCAAAAGCATTGAAAGCAGGATATATTTCAGAAGCTGCCAATCAAAGCAATCTCACAAAAGATAGTGTGGGACAAATACAGAGTATCTCAGCTATCCTATTACAAGGCACTGAAAGGCCCAAAAGAATATCAGTTTTTCTCAAAAGTACTCAAGGCATAAAGATAAACTGGAGCTGGTTTACGATTCTGCTTCAGCTCGCTGTGAAGGCTGAGGGTCAGCTTGTTCCGGGTCTTCGGCGGCTTCTTCTAGATGTTGGAAGTCAGTGGTGGTCCAGTTAATCTTGGCCAGAGCTCGGAAATAAACTTCATCAGTTATAAGGTCTGACAGATCAATGTCACGAGCGAAGGTGTGCTTATGGACGGGCGGAAGAAGATCATCATTGGAGAAGGCTGATCCGTCTTCCTTCATGCTCGGATAAGCCGTTCATTGCCTCCGCCGGATCAAAGTCAGGAACCCACGCCTTCGCTCGGGTTAAAGCCATCAGAGAGCCGGCTCTTGCGGATGACTTATTCACTTTGACAATACGGGAAGGCAGAATTGACAGCTTTTCTAAGGTACCTTGGATGGTGGTAGGAGCCGGTTTATTGTGCGAGATAGCGCTGATGGCCCTCTGAGCGCCGGAATAAAGCTGCTCCACCAAAGTGTACGCAGCTTTCAGTTTCTTTCGCACATCTTCTCCAAGATGAGTGATGCGCCTCCCTACATTGAAATTATAAGTTAAACCGGAACAGTACATGATTGCAAGGATAAGCTTATGTCAAAGAACTTACCGAAGATGGCAGATGTCATGTCATTTATTTGCTGCCTCAACCCAGACAGCTCTTCTGTCACCGGGTTAAGAGCAGCCTCAGCATCACTGGCTCTTTTCTCCAAAGTAGCCTTTTCCACCTCCCAAGCTGACCGCTCCGCTTCAAAATCCTTCTTTAGCTTCTCCATATTAGCTAATGCAAGTGAAAGCTCATCCTTGACTTTAACAGAAGTAGTCTCTTGGAATTTTAAGCTATCCCGGAGTTCAGTTATTTCAGAGGCCCTCCGGTTCAAATCAGTCTGGCAAAGATAAAAGTATATCAGATATTCATGGAGCAATTCAATCAAAGTCCCAAGCACATAACAAGTTATGCACTTGAGACTTGGGGGCGAATGTACATTTGCAGTAAAAACAGATAAAGTCCCGGTTCACCCTCAATGAAGTAAACCGGCCCTTGGGGGCTACGCGTGCAAGTCAAAGTTCTATATTTGATCTACTGAAGTCCTGGTTCGCCCTAAAAGGCTAAACTGGCACTTGGGGGCTACAATGGACTAAAGGTACAATTACAAGCAGAAATGAAAGACAAAGGAAAAGAAGATACCTCATAGCGTTCCTTCATTAAATTCACCAAGCCGGCTTCATAGTCACGGCTGGTGTGTAGACAATTTAAGTACCCAGAATGAATTTCCTGAGCACTGAGCTGCGCATAGCTGGACAGGTCGGTATTCCACTTGCCCTTGTCCTTGTGGAGAAACTCTTCCTTGGCAGTGTGTTTGGCCAAAGCAACAGGCTCTCCTGGGGTGGTAAAACCGGTCCCAGTGATCTCAACGTCATCAGTTGAAGCAGCAGATGGCCTATAGGGTTTAGCAGCAGCAGGATTGACATGAGCAGGACTAGCAGGGGCCGGACTAGCCCGGGCAGGGCTAGCCCGAGCAGGGCTGGCCGGTTCAGCAGTATGCTCCATGGGATCGTTCCCCTGAGCAGCAAGATCTTGATCCATAGGAGGAGGATCATCATGTGGAATTTCAACATTGTCTTCTAAGGGGTTAGCGAGCTCAGGATCATCTGCCGGTCCAGGAGCGGTATTATCGACTGCCGGTTTACTCAATTTGGCCTTTTTGCTAGGCTTGGGCATAATGTGAAAAGATTAAAAGAGATAATGAAAATTAGAAGTCAAAGATGAAAAGTTAAACTGGACAGAGTAAAAGACAACTTACCAGTGAACAGTCTTGAGGGCAGGAACTTGTGTGGCGGTTGATTCACCAGAAGAGGATAGAGGAGTTTCCTGATAATTCGAGTCAGACGGATTAAGGGGTGGACGAATAAGACCTGCTTTGGGGTAAAGAGCAGTTGGAGTAAGTAAAACCTCAGAACGACGCCTTCAAGCCGGAGTGTGCGGTAATCCGATGGATTCAATCGCATGGCCACTATGGCGAGTGGTGCGGCGAGCTTCATGTTGCTGCTTCTTCAAAAGAAAGTTTGGATCAAGTTGAGCATAAGGATGAGAAAACTGAAATTTCCGGACTACCCGACGAATTTTTGGTGGCGGTGGTTTTGAGTCGGAGGAAAGAGAGATTACCTCAACGTCATCCACTTTACTGCCTTCAGCAAGACCCTGGGAACAGTCATTATTAATAAAAATGCCGGCAAAAGGAAAGACTAAGGAATCATAAGAACTAGGTGGTACCTCAGAGGCCGGATCATCTTCCTCCGCATTGGATCCTGATGTGGCAGCATGCTTCTTCTTGTTCCTCTTCACAGCCAGGGTCTATTTGCGAGCTGGCTTCGCCGGTTTTTCCTGGGTTTTCCTTTTCCAGAAAGGGTCATTTTCCTGTTTAAAGGAGCAAAAGCATATTAAGCCAAGTAAAATGGACGGATTAAAACAAAGCAAAGGGACGGAAGGATTTCTTACCGACGGTGGTTTATTGATCACACAGAAGGGTGCCAAGCCGGTTTGACTGCACTCTTCCAGAGGTATATTCAGCACTTTCTTGACGGATTCGTTAACCTCATTCTCTGGTAGCACCATCTCTCTGTGGCACAAAGGGTCCTGGGGTTCCCAGTATACGCACACATTAAATCGGAGCGCCCGCTTCGCGGGAGAATGCTCCAAGAAAGCCAGCAGCGGACAAAGTCAACTTCTATCAATCCGTTGGCTACAAAGGCCCTGAGCTTTGAAAGTTGAGGGGCATATTGAGCTTGCTCCTGGGCACTTAAGTGCTGTGGAAAAGGATGGCTCTCTAGAAGACGGTGGGGGCGATAACCTGGTAGTGGATTTTCCCCTTCCGGTAAAGTGTCTACGCAGTAGAACCAAGTTTGATTCCAGTCCTTTGGATGGCTGTGGAGAGTGGCGTGATGAAAACTAACATCTTTCCTCTTCTCAATAGACATTCCGCCAAGTTCAGTGTTTGGGCCATCATGAAATTCAGTCCGACGGTTTAGGTGGAAGAAGTCCCGGAATAGTTCCACTGTTGGTTCCTCTTGCAGATATGCTTCACAGAAGACTTGGAAGTGGCAAATGTTTGACACCGAATTGGGACCGATGTCTTGCGGATGAAGTTGAAAGTTTGCTAGTACGTCATGGAAGAACTTTGACCCAGGAGGGTTGAATCCCCGGGCCAAGTGATAAAAAAAGACAACGATTTCTCGTTCCTTGGGTTTTGGAGGACACTCTTTTCCGGGAGCCCTCCAATGAAGGACATCCTTTGGGCCTAAAACGCCAATTGAGGCCATCTTTTCTAAATCGTCCTCGGTGATCCGGGATGGGACCCAGTTGCAGGAGACAAACTGTTTGGCTATGGTAGTCATCTTTTCAAAAGGGAAGGCTGAAAATACAAAAAAGATCCGGTTTGGTAATCTAAGCAGAGTTAAACCTGTATGCTATACGGAAGTATCGGTCTAAATGGTGGTTTAAGCAGGGGCCTAATGGTATCTACCGAATTATAAAATTTGGAAAAAGTTAAACCGCCAGCACAGGCAGGTAAGACGCAGATCTAAAGGTTAAAATGCCAACAGGGGCAGATAAGATGCAGATCTAAAGTGCGGGGAAACAAATTTCACACAAGCAGCAGTAGGATATGGATCTACAGCATATGGAAAACTCTAGTTGTATTCAGCGGAGACAATGAAGGTCTTTAGCAGATTCAGTCTAAACTAATCGTATTGGAAAGGATAGATCTACATCGATGGAGCGGAGTCGTTCTTACAGTGCTTGACCTAAAGTTTGAGATCTACGGCTAAATACGGGCTATGGTGAAGAACTGTGAAGAACAGGGACTTATCTATGAGCTCGCACGAGGAAACCCTAGAACGGAGATCTACGAGAAGGAAAGAAGTGGACGTACCTGAGGCAATGGAAGCGGAGAGGCGCCGGCGAGTCTCTGGAAGCATTCAGGTTGATGTAGCGGCCGGGCACGACGAAGGCACAGAACTCGGCGGACGGCGGCGGAGCTCGGGAGCAAGAAGACAGAGGAAGAAGAAGAGGCAAGGGAGTAAAAGGAGGCGCCCCTCTGCCCTATTTATAAGCCGAAGGGATAAAACGGCAGGCGCGGGAATTGAGGAGCCCAACGGGCGGATATGGATGATGTTGTCGCCTCGATCTTCGGAGTTTTCAATAAACAAAAGGTAAAGACATGTACAAGTATTAAATGCGCAGATAGCGTCACGACGGTTCAAAGTGATCTGAGGAGATGACGTCACGCCGGTTTACAAAGCATACTGAAGCTGCGGAAAGGCAAACTTGTACAAGACTTTGAAGATTGACATGAACATGTTCAAATCAATATGGGGCCTAATGTTAGGGATATTACTACCAGGTATAAACCGCCCAGGAGGGGCCAGTTTATGTTATCAACATTACCTTGAAGCCCAGCGGAGCATGAAGCAAAAGACTTTAGCCCAAGAGGTTTAGAGCCCAAGTGTTAGGGCCCATGATTTGTAAACCGCCATACTATGTAACTTGAGATGTAAGATAGAAAGAATAGAGGCCGAGGCGGACACATTTATGAGCCGGCCTCGGGACTCTGTAAATCGGACCGGGCGTCACCTCTTATATAAAGGGACGACCCGGCGACGGTTCAAAGACAGACAACTACAGATTGAGACACAGGCAAAGAGGATTCGCTCCCTAGTCATCGAAACCCTAGCAATACACACCAAACTAGACGTAGGCTTTTACCTTCATCGAAGGGGCCGAACTAGTATAAAATCCTTGTGTACTTGTCCGCTTTAACCCCTTGAAGCTAACCCGTAGCGATGGCCTCACGACTAAGTCCTTTTGCTAGGACAGCAGCCGTGACAAAACCACGACAGTTGGTGTCTTCGCATCTCTACAAAACTCGATCAAGGTTGCTTAAGAAATCATCAAAAGAAGTTCTGTAAACGGAGAAGTCATCCATGAAAACCTCAACAATCTTTTCACAAAAATCAGAGAATATAGCCATCATGCATCTTTGAAAGTTAGCCGGTGCATTACACAAACCAAAAGGCATACGTCTATAAGCAAAGGTACTGAAAGGACAAGTAAAGGTGGTATTTTCTTGATCCCCTTTTGACACGGGTAATTGAGAGAAACCAGAATAACCATCTAGAAAGCAGAAATGAGTATGTTTGGATAACCTCTCTAGCATTTGATCAATAAATGGCAAGGGGTAATGATATTTCTTAGTAGCTTTATTTAACTTACGGAAATCAATTACCATCCTATAACCTCTAACTATTCTTTGCAGGATCAATTCATCATCATTAGGGACAACAGTCATACCTCCTTTCTTAGGAACGCAATGGACAAGACTTACCCACTGACTATCAACAAGTGGATAGATAATACCTGCTTCTAGAAGCTTTAGTATTTCCTTCCTCACCACCTCTTTCATCTTAGGATTTAACCGTCGCTGATGATCAATAACTGGTTTAGCATTTTCTTCCAATTTTATCTTGTGTTGGCATATAGTGGGACTAATGCCCTTAAGATCATCCAGAGTATATCCAATAGCAGCTTGGTGCTTCTTCAGAGTTTTCAATAACCTTTCTTCTTCTTGCTCTGAAAAGTTAGCACTAACAATAACAGGATATATCTTCTTTTCATCAAGATAAACATACTTAAGATTATCAGGTAAAGGTTTAAGTTCAAACACGGATCACCCTTGGGTGGAGGAGGATCCCCTAGGATTTCAACAGGCAAGTTGTTTTTCAATACAGGTCCCTGTGTAAGGAATATTTCATCTATCTCCCTCCTCTCATTCATATGCGTATCATTTTCATGGTCTAGCAAGTATTGTTCTAAAGGGTCATTAGGTGGCACGACAATAGAAGCAAGACCAATAATTTCATCTTTACTAGGCGGTGCCTTTTCAAGGGGTTGTCTACAGAATTTAGCAAAGTTAAAATCATGAGACATATCCCCTAATCCAACAGTAACGATATCTTTCACACAGTCTATCTTGGCATTAACAGTATTCAAGAAGGGTCTGCCAAATATAATGGGACAGAAAGCATCTTGTGGGGAACTAAGAACAATAAAATCAGCAAGGTATTTAACCTTCCCACACAAGACATTAATATCTCTAACAATCCCAACTGGTGAAATAGTATCTCTATTAGCAAGCTTAATAGTAACATCAATCCCTTCTAACTCAACAGGTGTAATATCATGCATAATTTCATTATACAAATCAAGAGGGATAATACTCGCACTAGCACCTACGTCACATAAACCATGATAGCAATGATCTCCTATCTTAACGGAGATGACAGGCAAGCCTACAATAGGTTTATGTTTATTCCTAACATTGGGTTTGGCTATTCTAGAAGACTCTTCTTGGAGGTAAATAACATGTCCATCTAAATCTTCTACCAAGAGATCTTTAACCAGAGCAACACTAAGTTCAACTTTAATTTGCTCAGAGGGTGTAGGTGTTCTAGTATTACTCTCACATACTACAGTTGAAGTTCGAGCATGATCCTTTATCTTAACAGGGAAAGGTGGTTTCTCAATATAAGCGGTAGGTATAACAGGATCAACATTATAAGTTATAGTCTTTTCTTCAACTTTAATAGGTTCAACTACTTTCACTTCAAAAGGGGGATGGTATTTAAACCACTTCTCCTTGGGGAGATCAACATGAGTAGCAAAGGATTCATAGAGCGAAGCTACTATCTCAGAGTCAAGTCCATATTTAGTGCTAAACTCACGGAAAACATCGGTATCCATAAAAGCCTTAACACAATCAAACTTAGGGGTCATACCTGACTCCTAACCTTCCTCGAGATCCTAATCTTTAGAGTTGCGTTTAATTCTTTCCAATAAATCCCTTTTGAAGTCAATAGACTTCATCATATAAGAGCCAAAACAAGAAGTATCGAGCATGGAGCGATTATCATGAGAAAGCCGAGCATAAAATTTTTGAATGATCATTTCTCTTGAGAGCTCATGATTGGGGCATGAATATAACATTGACTTAAGCCTCCACCAAGCTTGAGCGATGCTTTCTCCTTCACGAGGCCAGAAATTATAAATATAATTACGATCACGATGAACCTGGTGCATAGGGTAGAACTTCTGGTGAAATTCCAACTTCAAACGATTATAGTTCCATGACTCCATATCATCGCATAGCCTAAACCATGTCAATGCATCTCCCTTCAAAGATAAAGGGAAGACCTTCTTCTTGATAACATCCTCGGGCATACCTGCAAGCTTAAACAATCCACAAACTTCATCCACATAGATTAGATGTAAATCGGGATGCAGTGTTCTGTCTCCTGTAAATGGATTTTCAAGCAGTTTCTCAATCATACCCGAAGGAATTTCAAAGCAAACATTTTCAATAGGTGCAGTTGGTTTAGGAGCAACTCTTTGCTCTTCTGCTCGGGGTGAAGATACCCCGAACAAGCCCCTCAAAGGATTTTGAGCCATAGTAACAAGTGACAATAAATTTCAGCACACTATATAATTTTTTCCTTACCAAAGGCACTTCACTCCCCGGAAACGGCGCCAGAATAGAGTCTTGATGACCCACAAGTGTAGGGAATCCATCGTAGTCCTTTCGTTAAGTAAGAGTGTCAAACCCAACGAGGAGCAGAAGGAAATGATAGGTAGTTTTCAGTAAGGTATTTTCTGCAAGCACTGAAATTATAGGTAACATATAGTTTTGTGATAAGATAATTGGTAGCAAGTAATAAAAGGTAAAAGTAAATAAGGTGCAGCAAGGTGGCCCAATCCTTTGTGTAGCAAAGTACAAGCCTGGACAAACTCTTATGCAAGGTAAAGCGCTCCCGAGGACATATGGGAATTATCGTCAAGGTAGTTTTCATCACGATCGTCTGATTCGCGTTCGGTACTTTGATAATTTGGTATGTGGGTGGACCGGTGCTTGGGTGCTGCCCTTACTTGGACAAGCTTCCCACTTATGATTAACCTCTAATGCAAGCATCCACAACTACAAAAGAAGTATTAAGGTAAACCTAACCATAGCCTAAAACATATGGATCCAAATCAGCCACTTACGAAGCAACGCATAAACTAGGGTTTAAGCTTCTGTCACTTTAGCAACCCATCATCTACTTATTACTTCCCAATGCCTACCTCTAGGCCCAAATAATGGTGAAGTGTCATGTAGTCGACGTTCACATGACACCACTAGAGGAGAGACAACATACATCTCATCAAAATATCGAACGAAGACCAAATTCACATGACTACTAATAGCAAGACTTCTCCCATGTCCTCAGGAACAAAAGTAACTACTCACAAGACATAATATTGTTCATGATCAGAGGGGTATTAATATGCATAATGGATCTGAACATATGATCTTCCACCAAATAAACCAACTAGCATCAACTACAAGGAGTAATCAACACTACTAGCAACCCACGGGTACCAATCTGAGGTTTGGGTACAAAGATTGTATACAATAGATGAACTAGGGTTTGAGAGGAGATGGTGTTGGTGAAGATGTTGATGAAGATAGCCCTCCCCAAGATGGGAGATTTGTTGGTGATGACGGCGGTGACGATTTCCCCCTCCCGGAGGGAAGTATCCCCGACAGAACAGCTCTGCCGGAGCCCTAGATTGGTTTCCGCCTCGGTTCCGCCTCGAGACGGTGGCGTCTGGTCCCGAAAGCCTCCTTATGGTTTTTTTCTAGGTCAAAACACCTCATATAGGAGAAGATGGGCTCCGGGGGACTGCCGGCTGGCCCTCGAGGTAGGGGGCGCGCCCTGGGAAGTGGGGCGCGCCCCCCGCCCTCGAGGCCAGCCGGTGGCCGCTCTCGTGGGTTTCTTTCACCAGATATTTTTTATATTTTCCGAAACGATGTTCTGTGGAGTTTCAGGGCTTTTGGAGTTGTGCAGAATAGGTTTCCAGAGTTTGCTCCTTTTTCAGCCTAGAATTCTAGCTGCCGGCATTCTCCCTCTTCATGTAAACCTTGCAAAATAAGAGAGAAAAGGCATAAGTATTGTGACAAAACATGTATGAACAGCCCATAATGCAATAAATATCAACTTATAAGCATGATGCAAAATGGACGTATCAGCTAGCAGTACGACGGTATCCTCGCAACACCAGCTTGGAGCGACCCGCCGATGGACATGAAGTACTTTGGAAAAAATATACACGATTTGACTGCTAAATACCGGTTACTAAAAAAAAGGCTGCTAAATACCGATGCCTATTTTGTGTCTTTATTTTTTGAGTTGATGGCTATAACAATGGTGCAATTTACTTGCAATAACAGCGAGGAGCTAAGCTATGCAAGCTACTGCATTACTAAGACGAAGTATCTATGAGTGCTGAAAGGTTAAAACAAGTACTCTCCCTCCTTTCGAAATTACTTGCTGCAGAAATGAAGAAATATAAATACATTATGAACTAAAATACGTCTAGATACATTTATTTATTCGAAAATTATTTCTAAACAGTGGGATTACATATGTACCAGTGTGAACTTAGAGCGTCTACAACCGCGGATAGCAAATCCAACCCCTCAAACACCCGCGAACGTGCCCGGTCACGCCTCAAATTTCTCCCTCCACACCCCCCTACCTCATATCCGGCACCATAAATGCATGCAACGTAAGCTACTCTATGTGACCAAACAACGCAAAACGAAATCAACATCAAACGGACAACCAAATGTGCATAAACGAACTGTACATCATGAAGGAAATATGCCCTCGAGGCAATAATAAAGTTGTTATTTATATTTCCTTATATATCATGATAAATTTCTTTTATTCATGCTAGAATTTTATTAACCAGAAACTTGATACATGTGTGAATACATAGACAAAACAGAGTGTCCCTAGTATGCCTCTACTAGACTAGCTCGTTAATCAAAGATGATTGAGTTTCCTAACCATAGACATGTGTTGTTATTTGATGAACGGGGTCACATCATAAGGAGAATGATGTGATGGGCAAGACCCATCCGTTAGCTTAGCATAATGATCATTTAGTTTTATTGCTATTGCTTTCTTCATGACTTATACATGTTCCTCTGACTATGAGATTATGCAACTCCCGAATACCGGAGGAAGACCGTGTGTGCAATCAAACGTCACAATGTAACTGGGTGATTATAAAGATGCTCTACAGGTGTCTCCGAAGGTGTTTGTTGAGTTGGCATAGATTGAGAATAGGATTTGTCACTCCGAGTATCGGAGAGGTTTCTCTAGGCCCTCTCGGTAATGCACATCACTATAAGCCTTGCAAGCAATGTGACTAATGAGATAGTTGCGGTATGATGCATTATGGAACGAGTAAAGAGACTTGCCGGAAACGAGATTGAACTAGGTATGATGGTACCGACGTTCGAATCTCGAGCAAGTAACATACCGGTGACAAAGGGAACAACGTATGTTGTTATGCAGTTTGACTGATAAAGATCTTCGTAGAATATGTAGGAGACAATATGAGCATCCAGGTTCCACTATTGGTTATTGATTGTAGATGTGTCTCGGTCATGTCTACATAGTTCTCGAACCCGTAGGGTCCGCACGCTTAACGTTCGATGACGATTTGTATAATGAGTTATGTGTTTTGGTGACCGAAGTTTGTTCAGAGTCCCAGATGATATCACGGACATGACGAGGAGTCTCCAAATGGTCGAGAGATAAAGATTCATATATTGGAAGGTTATATACAGACACCGGAATGGTTCCAAAGAAGATCGGGGATTTTTCAGAGTACCGGGAGGCTATCGGAACCCCCCGGGAAAGTTCATGGGCCTATTGGGCCATAGTGGAGAGAGGGAAGCTGCCATAGGAATTGGGGCGCACCCTCCCCCCTTTCCTTCTCCCTCTCCCTCCTTTCCCCTTTCCCCTCTCCACAAGATGGAAGGAGGGAGGATCCTACTTGGACTAGGAGTCCAAGTAGGACTCCCCCCATGGCGCGCCCTCTCCCTAGGCCGGCCTCCTCTTACACCCTTATTTATATACGTGGGATGGGGCACCCCAAAGGCACACCAATATTTTTCTTAGCTGTGTGCGGTGCCCCCCTCCACAGTTTGCTCCTTGGGTCATATCGTCGTAGTTCTTAGGCGAAGCCCTGCACGGATCACATCGCCAACATCGTCGCCACGCCGTCGTGCTGACGGAACTCTCCCTCGACCCACTTCTGGATCAAGAGCTCGAGGGACGTCGTCGAGTTGAACATGTGCTGAACATGGAGGTGCCGTATGTTCGGTACTTGGATTGGTTGGATCGTGAAGACATTCGACTACATCAACCGCGTTAACATAACATCTCCGCTTTTGGTCTACGAGGGTACGTGGAAACACTCTCCCCATCTTGTTGCTATGCATCTCCTAGATAGATCTTGCGTGAGCGTAGGAAAATTTTGAAATTGCATGCTACGTTCCCAACAGTGGCATCATGAGCCAGGTCTATGCGTCGATGATTTGCATGAGTAGAACACAAAGAGTTGTGGGCGATAATTGTCACATTGCTTACCACCAACGTCTTACTTTGATTCGGCGGTATTGTTGGATGAAGCGGCTCGGACCGACATTACATGAACGTGTTCATAAGACTGTTTCTACCGACGTGCTTTGCACACAGGTGGCTGGCGGGTGTCTATTTCTCCAACTTTAGTTGAATCAAGTTTGACTGCGGCCGGTCCTTGTTGAAGGTTAAAACATCACACTTGACGAAAAATCGTTGTGGTTTTGATGCGTAGGTAAGAACGGTTCTTGCTAGAAAGCCTGTAGCAGCCACGTAAAACTTGCAACAACAAAGTAGAGGACGTCTAACTTGTTTTTGCAGGGCATGTTGTGATGTGATATGGTCAAGACGTGATGAGTTATACGTTACTGTATGAGATGTTCATGTTTTGTAAATTATCGGCAACCGGCGGGAGCCTTATGGCTGTCTCTTTATTGTATGAATTGCGAACGCCATGTAATTTCTTTACTTTATCACTATGAGTTAGCGATAGTAGTAGAATCAATAGTTGGCGAGATGACCACGATGCTACGATGAAGATCATAGTGTCAAGCCCATGACGATGGATATCATGATGATGCTTTGGAGATGGAGATCAAAAGCACAAGATGATGATGGCCTTATCATGTCACATATTTTGATTGCATGTGATGTTTATCTTTTTATGCATCTTATTTTGCTTAGTACGGCGGTAGCATTATAAGATGATCCCTTACGAAATTTCAAGGTACAAGTGTTTTCCCTGAGTATGCACCGTTGTGAAAGTTTGTAGTGCCGAGACACCACGTGATGATAGGGTGTGATAAGCTCTACATTCACATACAACGGGTGTAAGACAGCTTTGCATGTGCAGAATACTCGGGTTAAACATGACGAGCCTAGCATGTACAGACATGGCCTTGGAACACTAGAGACGGAAAGGTCGAGCGTGAAGCATATAGTAGATATTATCAACATAAGATGTTCACCATTGAAAACTACTCCATCTCAAGTGATGATCAGACATGGTTTAGTTGATTTGGATCACGTGATCATTTAGATGACTTGAGGGATGTCTACCTAATACGTCTCAAACGTATCTACTTTTCCAAACACTTTTGATATTGTTTTGACCTCATTCTTGCATGATTTGGACTAAACTAACCCGGACTGACGCTGTTTTCAGCAGAGCTGCCTGTATGGTTTATTTGTGTGCAGGAAAACGGATTTTTAAGCATCTCAGAAAAATCCACGAAAAATCACGAAAAATCCACGCACCCGAAGAAACAACATACCAGAAGTGGGGCCAGAGGGGGGCCAGGGGGTGCCCAGGCGCCCTGTGGGCGCCCCCCCCCTGGGCCGCGCCGGGGCGTGCCTGGGTGGGGCCCACACCCCCTGGTGCCCTACTTTAGCCCGTATTTTTTCCTCCGAGGCAGAAACCCCAGATCAGGAGTCCTTTCGCTGTTTCTCGTCGCGGAGCCGCCGCCACCCTCTGTTCTTCTTCGGGAGGGCTAATCTGGAGGCTGATTTGGCCTCCGGAGAGGGGAGATCGTCGCCATCGTCATCATCATCACCACTCCATCATCCCTCCATGACTTCCCCCTTCATGTGTGAGTAATTCCCTTGCTGTAGGCGAAGGGGATGGTAGGGATTGGATGAGTTAGATCATGTAATAGTTCGTCAGATTGTTGGGGGCATGTTGCCTATCATCTAGTATGGTGTTTATCATCTTTGCTACAACTTGTTATTCTTAATGCTTGACACTTAGGGTCCGAGTGCCATGATTTCAGATCTGAACCATATGTGTTTGCATGAATATATTTGTGTTCTTGATCCTATCTATGAGTTGTATGCACCTGTTACGGTTCGGAACCGGCGATCCCAAAAGTGACAGCTTAGGACACCAAAGGGGATGGTCCGTAGTTTGAGGATTACATGTATCCATTGAGTTCATTGCTTTGTTCCGGTGCTCTTTGACAGGAGCACCTTAATATCCATAAGTTCCTTTTGGCCCCGTTCGTAGCGGGATGGTAGGACAAAAGATGTTGTGCAAGTTCTTATTGCAAGCACGTACAACTACCTACGGGATACATGCCTAATGTTTGATATTTGCCTAGATGATCATTACTTTTCCGTGTGCCGTGCCCCAAGTTAGAATCTATCTCATCCATGCAGCGCCCAACCATCCATCTCCCTAGCCTACAGTATTTCAAACCTTGCTTGTCACTAGTTGCTACTTTTGCAATTTACTACTGCTATTTACTTTTGCTGTTTACTTTTACTATTACTATCATCACTATCATATCACTGTTACCACTTATCTTTTGTTGCAAGTTAGTATATTTCAGGTGCGGTTGAATTGACAACTCAACTGTTAAAGCTTATAAATACTCTTTGGCTCCCCGTGTGTCGAATCAATAAATTGGGTTATTCTTACCCGTGAAGACTATCTCGATCCCTTACGGTTGAGGGTTATCAAGTACCGTTTTCTGGCGCCGTTGCCGGGGAGCATAGCAATATTTACAAGTCTACTTGAGGTATCCTACCTGCTGCACTTTATTCACTATGGGTAAGAAAGGAGACCCCAAGGTTCCGATCTTACGATCCACTACAAGAAGAGGTACTGCTCTGAGCACTAGTGCTACACTTGATTCACCTTCTGTCATGAGTAAGTTCGCCTCACCACCACCACATGATGCTCCTACTGAATCTGTTACTATGTCTGATACACTTGATGATGCTTCTACTACTTTTGATGATGATATTAGTTCACTTGGTTATGCTCTTGAGAAACAAATTACTGCTGCTGCTGAAAAATATGGAATTGAACTTCCTGTTACTCGCTACCCTATTGGTGAAACTTATGATTTTCCTGAATTGAGTAAACTCCAGGAGAGGCTCCTTGATGATGATTACTATATACTTGATGAAGATTTATGCAGGGAACTGACAGAGTTTGCCGGCTCTGACCCTGAAACTATTAAGAAGATATTTGAAAAACACTCTTTGAAAAACAAAACCGTTCGTAATCCCGAGTTTGCTACATCTCCTATATGCATTGATGATCCTGATTTTAATTTCTCTGTTGATCTTTCACTTATACCTATGGTTGAAGCTGACCCATTTTATGGCAGATAAAATGATGATGCTATTGCACACCTAACTAAACTTGGTGAACTAGGTAGCCTGTTTACCACAGATGAGAAGATGCGCTACTTTTATGTGACCAAGCTTCTTCCTTTCTCGTTGAAGGAAGGTGCTAAAGCATGGTATGATTCACTCCCATGCGGTTCTATTAAGAGTCCTCAGGACCTAGCTCACTCTTTTGTTGATAAATACTTTCCTGCTCATATGCAACATGCTGCTTTACAAATAATTTATAATTTTAAACAGTTGCAGGATGAGTCCCTCCCTAAAGCTTGGGGGAGGTACTGCAGTTTGATTCAGGCTAGACCAGGACATGGAGTTCCTAAGAATGAATTAATTGATATATTCTATGCTGGTTTAACTGATGAATCTAGGTCCTATTTGGACAGTTGTGTTGGTTGTGTTTTCAGGAAAAGAACACCGGACGACGCGGAAGATCTAATGTGCATAATTGCCAAGAACCATGAAGATTAGTCCGTCCCTGAACCACCTCCACCAACAAAAAAGAGGGACATGTTTGTCCTAAGCCCCGAGGATATGCGAGAAGCAAAGAAGTCTATCAAAGACAAAGGTATTAAAGCTGAAGACGTGAAGAATCTACCCCCTATTGAGAAGCTGTGTGAGCCTACCACTCACCCTCCTATGGTAGAGGTACACTCTCTTTTAGATTTCAACGAAAGTGACATCCCTCATGGTAAGCCTCCTGATCAATGTTTAGATGAGTTTGATAATTTTATTATGAAACAGAATCATTTTAATGAGAGGATAGAAAGTCAGTTGCATGATAATTCCCTTGCTATCAAAAAGTTGCTTGGTGTTTTAGATAGAACAGTTAATGATGTTCAGTGTCTTGTGAAGCATTTTCATATGGTTCAAACTCAGCTTGATCAAATTTCTAATGTGCAAAGAGATTTACTTGCTAACAATGCCAAACAAGATAAATTGCAGGCTTTTGGGATTAAGACCCGAGGAGGAACTAGTACTCAAGATCCTCTTTATCCAGAGGGACATCCGAAGAGAATCGAGCAAGATTCTCAAATGCAGGAAGAAGAAATTGTTGTCTCTCCAAATAAGAAGAAGAAACATAAAGAGACTGACAATTCTAATGATCCTATTGCAGATGAAGAGCCAGCTATTGATCCCAACAGTGTATCTATCTCTGATGCTGAGACTGAAGACGGTGCTGAACCTGAAGGTAATAATAATGAGAAGAATGATCCACCTGAAGTTCGAGAAGAAGAAGCACCTGACAAACGTAAGAGGTACACTAAAGAAGACTTCATCGCAAGGAAACATGGGAAGGAGAAAGAACCATGGGTACAGAAACCCATGCCCTTTCCAGGTAAGTCCATCAAATCTAAAGAAGAAGAGCATTATAATAAGTTTTGTGAATGGATTAAACCTCTTTTTCTTCAAATACCTTTGACTGATGCTATTAAGTTACTCCCTTATTCAAAATATATGAAAGATATTGTCACTAACAAAAGAAAAGTTCCTAATGATGCAATATCTACTATGCTTGCTAACTATTCTTTCAGTGGAAAGATTCCTGAGAAGCTCGGTGACCCAGGTATACCCACCATCCCTTGCTCCATAAAGAATAATTATGTCAAAACTGCTTTATGTGATCTTGGAGCAGGAGTGAGTGTTATGCCTCTCTCTCTTTACGAGAGGCTTTGTTTAGAGAAACTAATTCCTACAGATATCTCCCTTCAGATGGCTGACAAGTCAACCGCTGTTCCGATAGGTATTTGTGAGGATGTTCCAGTTGAAGTTGCTAATTGTTTAATTCTTACTGATTTTGTTGTGCTTGACATGCCCGAGGATGGAAGCATGTCCATTATTCTTGGTAGACCTTTCCTTAACACCGCAGGTGCTATTATTGATTGCAACAAAGGGAAGGTTACCTTTCATGTGAATGATAAAGAACACACGGTATATTTTCCGAAGAAGACCGACAGGAGGCATGCCCTCAACTCTATAGAGAATATCGAGACCGTGAAAATTGGAGAATGGGACTGTCCACTACATGTGCCTCACAAATACAAAACTATCATGGTAGGGACAATGTCCATCAAGGTAAAAGTTCAGTGATTGCTTTGTGGGAGGTGATACTTTTTGCTCTATATATCGCTTGTTTGTTGGTAAGACTTGATCAACCTTACTAATGAACGTGTTATATACGGATAAAAAGTTGAGCTTTCTATGTTTTCATTTTGTTTTTAGTGTTGTCATACCTGCTGTACCAAGTATCTATGTTTTTGAAGCTTTACAATACTACTAACTACTTCAAGTTTTCAGAGAGTTTCGCAGCCTTTTGAACTTCGAAAAAATTTCAACAGTGAAGTTTTCAGAAAAATTCCAGAAAAATTATATTAAAAATTTCCACAACGAGAGAGACCCGAAAAGTCCTGGGGCCAGCCAGGGGGGGCTACCAGTGGCCCAGGCGGCCAGCTGGCGCGGCCCAGCCCCTGGCCGCGCCCACAGGGCGCCTGGGGCCCACAGGACCCCCCTCCAGGTACTTCTTCTTCCCTCCTCTCTCTCTTTTTCCAGAAACCCGAGTTCTGGTCGTGTTCTTCTTGTTCTTGCTGTTCTTGGGGGCGATTCTTCGATCTCTCTCTACAGCCCATCATTTGAGCTGAAATTTTGAGCAAATACTCCCTGGTATGTGACTCCTCCACCCCTCCAATTAGATTTTTGATTGGTGGCCTCATTTGTGAGTATTTAGTAGTTCTTGGTGCTGTAGAGATGAGCTTGCATGCATGTGTAGAAAGTTATTTTCCAAGTTTTGATGCAAGTTTATGCCTTGGGCAAGTGAATTGAGTAGTTTGCCTTAGCTCAGTTTGTTTTAATCCTCGTTTTTGTGAATTGTAAAAAAATTTAGAAATGAGTTTATTAGGAAGGGCAAAAGGATGGCTTGAGAAGAGGAGGCCCGCACACTCCGATCGAGTCACTAGAGCCGCAGCTTCACCATCGACTGCTAGGGTGAGCTATAATGAGGATCATGTGCCCATGGAGTTGTTGGAAGACACAAGTCCAGCACGTGCGATGATATATCCATGTGATGAATTCATGGAAGCTGCGGGAATCAAGGATGAGTTTTATAATCTTTGTGCTAATGCAGGTTTGACACGGCTCGTCACCAGTCGTGTTACCCAGTATCAAAAACTCACCTCCATTTTCATTAACAGTTTTAGATATAATCCTGAATCAGGTGCTATTGAGTTTAAAATTTATAATGATCTTATCACCATGACTCTGGGAAATTTTTGTGAAGTAATAGGTGTGCCGAATGTTGGGAGGATGGCAAGGATGGGCACGCGGCCCTCCGAGCTGAAAACCGTCATCAACTCTCTCTACAGCATGGGTACGAGGGATATTCATCGGTCGAAGATCTCCAGCATCTTGTTTCCTCACCTCAGGTATTTTGCATATTATATTGCTAGAGGGGTGTTAGCTCGTGACAACACGGGCAACATTTCTGCTCCGGATATTGCTATCCTGGCAGCAGCCCTCTCAGGGAGGTCTGATTATAATATTGGTACCTTAATTGCTCGACGCCTTGCTATGAACGGTAACAAGGGGGACTTATATGGTGGGATTTATGCCACGCTTATCTTAGAGCATCTTGGAGGCACCCCACACCCTGATGATACTCCTTTTACTTATTTAAACTTTGATCTTGCTGCTATGAAAAGGCATAAGTTTGTTACCATGGGTTCTGAACTTGATAACCTTGTTTATATCTTGTGTTTCGGAACTACCGCGGAACGCGAGATCCGTCTACCTGCACCTCTTTTGTTTGATTATTCTCGCAGGAACGGATGGTCCTTTGATGTTGTCCAGTTCGATGAGTTCATGGTCCAGCATCAGTTCCATAACCCCATGAAGGGGGTTGTGCCCGATGAGGAGAGGCACGGT
>LR738715.1:151345847-151366113 GCA_902687465.1 Secale cereale
TAGGCGAAGGGGATGGTAGGGATTGGATGAGTTAGATCATGTAATAGTTCGTCAGATTGTTGGGGGCATGTTGCCTATCATCTAGTATGGTGTTTATCATCTTTGCTACAACTTGTTATTCTTAATGCTTGACACTTAGGGCCCGAGTGCCATGATTTCAGATCTGAACCATATGTGTTTGCATGAATATATTTGTGCTCTTGATCCTATCTATGAGTTGTATGCACCTGTTACGGTTCGGAACCGGCTATCCCAAAGGTGACAGCTTGGGACACCAAAGGGGATGGTCCGTAGTTTGAGGATTACATGTATCCATTGAGTTCATTGCTTTGTTCCGGTGCTCTTTGACAGGAGCACCTTAATATCCATTAGTTCCTTTTGGCCCCGTTCGTAGCGGGATGGTAGGACAAAAGATGTTGTGCAAGTTCTTATTGCAAGCACGTACAACTACCTACGGGATACATGCCTAATGTTTGATATTTGCCTAGATGATCATTACTTTTCCGTGTGCCGTGCCCCGAGTTAGAAACTATCTCATCCATGCAATGCCCAACCATCCATCTCCCTAGCCTACAGTATTTTAAACCTTGCTTGTCACTAGTTGCCACCTTTGCTATTTACTACTGCTATTTACTTTTGTTGTTACTTTTACTATTACTATCATCACTATCATATCACTGTTACCACTTATCTTTTGCTACAAGTTAGTATATTTCAGGTGCGGTTGAATTGACAACTCAACTGTTAAAGCTTATAAATACTCTTTGGCTCCCCGTGTGTCGAATCAATAAATTGGGTTATTCTTACCCGCGAAGACTATCTCGATCCCTTACGGTTGAGGGTTATCGCTATCTAAGTGGGAGTTCTTTAGTAATATGATTAATTGAACTTAATTTATCATGAACTTAGTCCTGATAGTTTTTGTATATCTATGTTGTAGATCAATGGCCCGTGCTACAGTTCCTTTGAATTTTAATGGGTTCCTAGAGAAAGCTAAGTTGAAAGATGATGGTAGCAACTACTCGGACTGGGTACGTAACTTGAGGATTATCCTCATTGCTGCACAGAAGAATTATGTCCTTGAAGCACCGCTAGGTGAAAAGCCTGCTGCAGGAGCAACTCCGGATGTTATGAACGGCTGGCAAGCTCGATCTGATGACTACTCGATAGTTCAGTGTGCCATGCTTTACGCCTTAGAATCGGGACTTCAAAGACGTTTTGAACGTCATGGAGCATATGAGATGTTCCAAGAGTTGAAGTTAATATTTCAAGCAAATGCCCGAGTTGAGAGATATGAAGTCTCCAACAAGTTCTATAGCTGCAAGATGGAGGAGAACAGTTATGTCAGTGAACACTTACTCAGAATGTTTGGGTACCATAACCACATGATTCAGCTTGGAGTTAAAGTTGATTATGATAGTGTTATTGACAGAGTTCTTCAAACACTGCCACCAAGCTATAAAGTCTTCGTGGTGAACTATAATATGCAAGGGATGGAGAAGACTATTCCTGAGCTTTTCGCAATGCTCAAAGCTGTGGAGGTAGAAATCAAAAAGGAGCATCAAGTGTTGATGGTTAACAAAACCACTAGTTTCAAGAAAAAGGGCAAGGGAAAGAAGGGGAACTTCAAGAAGAATAGCAAACTAGTTGCTACTCCCGGGAAGAAACCCAAGTCTGGAGCCAAGCCTCAAACTGAGTGCTTCTACTGCAAAGGGACTGGTCACTGGAAGCAGAACTGCCCCAAGTATTTGGCAGATAAGAAGGATGGCCAAAGGAACAAAGGTATATTTGATATACATGTTATTGATGTGTACCTTACTAATGCTCATAGTAGCTCATGGGTATTTGATACAGGTTCGGTTGCTCATATTTGTAACTCGAAACAGGGGCTACGGATTAAACGAAGATTGGCTAAGGATGAGGTGACGATGCGCGTGCAAAATGGTTCCAAAGTTGATGTGATCGTCGTCGGCACGCTACCTCTACATCTACCTCCGGGATTATTTTTAGACCTAAATAATTGTTATTTGGTGCCAGCGTTGAGCATGAACATTATATCTGGATCTTGTTTGTTACGAGACGGTTATTCATTTAAATCAAAGAATAATGGTTGTTCTATTTATATGAGTAATATCTTTTATGGTCATGCACCCTTGATGAGTGGTCTATTTTTGTTGAATCTCGATCTTAGTGATACACATATTCATAATATTGATGCCAAAAGATGCAAAGTTGATAATGATAGTGCAACATATTTGTGGCACTGCCGTTTAGGTCATATTGGTGTAAAGCGCATGAAGAAACTCCATGATGATGGGATTTTGGAATCACTTGATTATGAATAACTTGGTGCTTGCGGACCATGCCTTATGGGCAAGATGACTAAGACTCCGTTCTCCGGAACAATTGAGTGAGCAAATGACTTGTTGGAAATAATACATACTGATGTATGCAGTTCGATGAGTGTTGAGGCTCACGGTGGGTATCGTTATTTTCTGACCTTCACACATGATTTGAGCAGATATGGGTATATCTACTTAATGAAACATAAGTCTGAAACATTTGAAAAGTTCAAAGAATTTCAGAGTGAAGTAGAGAATCATCGTAACAAGGAAATAAAGTTTCTAAGATCTGATCATGGAGGCGAATATTTGAGTAACGAGTTTGGTCTTCATTTGAAACAATGTGGAATAATTTCACAGCTCACGCCACCTGGAACACCACAGCGTAATGGTGTGTCCGAACGTCGTAACCGTACTTCATTAGATATGGTGTGATCTATGATGTCTCTTACCGATTTACCACTATTGTTTTGGGGTTATGCTTTAGAGACAGCTGCATTCATGTTAAATAGGGCACCATCTAAATCTGTTGAGACGACACCTTATGAATTGTGGTTTGGCAAGAAACCCAAGTTGTCGTTTCTTAAAGTTCAGGGTTGGGATGCTTATGTGAAAAGGCTTCAACCTGATAAGCTCGAACCCAAATCAAAGAAATGTGTCTTCATAGGATACCCAAAGGAAACTGTTGGTAACACCTTCTATCACAGATCCGAAGGCAAGATATTCGTTGCTAAGTACGGATCCTTTCTACAGAAGGGTTTCTCTCGAAAGAATTGAGTGGGAGGAAAGTCGAACTTGATGAGGTAATTGTACCTTCTCCTGAATTGGAAAGTAGTTCATCACAGAAATCAGTTCAAGTGATTCCTACACCAACTAGTGAGGAAGCTAATGATGATGATCAAGAAACTTCAGATCAAGTTACTACCGAACCTCGTAGGTCAACCAGAGTACGTTTCGCGCCGAGTGGTACGGTAACCCTCTTCTGGAAGTCATGTTGCTAGACCATGACGAACCTACGAAGTATGAGGAAGCGATGATGAGCCCAGATTCCACAAAATTGCTTGAGGCCATGAAATCTGAGATGTGATACATGTATGAGAACAAAGTATGGACTTTGGTTGACTTGCTCGATGATCGGAAAGCCATTGAAAATAAATGGATCTTTAAGAAGAAGACTGACGCCGATGGTAATGTTACTGTCTACAAAGCTCGACTTGATGCGAAAGGTTTTCGACAAGTTCAAGGAGTTGATTACGATGAGGCCTTCTCACCCGTAGCGATGCTTAAGTCTGTCCGAATCATGTTAGCAATTGTCGCATATTATGATTATGATGTCACATCCCCAGCTTCACCTTGCATTAGGATAGCACCCGTCTGTTGCATCATGTTTATTTTCAAAGGAAACCTGAAATGGGGATGCTCAAACCCTAGCACTAAATGACTTCAACTAGGGTCAAACTAAAATCTTTTTCAATGAACCCAAAATGCCCTCTGGAAAAGTTCATCATTTTTGGATTGAATAAAAACCTCTGCCAAAAATGTTGCACATATTTATAGGACCATTCTGGATTTTGGAATTAAATCTTAAAGTATTTGCATTTGGGCATTTAAATGCTACTAATTATTCTAAATGTCCAAATAATCCTAAACTGAAATGTTCCATGTTGGTTATATGCTAAACAGTGGGCATGAGCAGTTTGGTGATTTTTGAAAGTGCCTAAGTATTTTTAGAAAAGCCACAAACCTGCAGAAATAATAGAAAACAGAAAGAATTAAAAGAGAGAGAGAGAGAAGATTTCACCTGGCCTTACCTGAGAGGCCCAGCAGCAGTCAGCCCACTAGAGCCCAGCCGCCAGTCATCCCCTTCCTCTGGACAGAAGGACGCCGGGCGTGTGCCTCGCGCGCGCGACCACGTGCCCCGCCACCTCCTGCTTCCGCCGCTATCCCAACGCGCCCAGGCGACGCCACGCACCTCTCTGGCTCTCTTCCTCACCCCCTCGTCCTTCCCCTCTCCCCTGGTGCTCTCTCTCTCTCTCGCAGCCACCGAACGCCATCGCCGCCACGCTCGCTGCCATCGCGGCCACCGGCCACCGCACGCCTCGCCAACATGCCAAGAGGAACCGCCGCAGCTCCGTCTTCCTATTTCATCGACGTACCCAAGTTGGGGAGCACCGCAACACCTTCAACGCCGTCGTCTTCAATCTCCATCACCCCAGATCGCCGGAGCTGCCCCGACGTCGTCCGACCTCCTACGAGCCCACTGAGACGCGAGCTGCAACCTATGTGAGCTCCTCCGTCGTTTGCCCCTCCTCCCCTTGCCTCCTGATCACCGTAGCCACTGCTTCGACTGAAGCCGAAGCTCGCCGCCGCTCGGGCTGGTCGCCGGCGCCACCCCGGTGACCTTTTGGTCACACCACCTAGTCCAACGAGTTCACGAGCACGCGTAGAGACCGTAGGCGCAAACCTCAGCTCCTCCCGAGCACCGATTCGATGAAACCGTCGCCACCAGAGCTTCAGCCGCCGCGGACCTCGTCGCCGGTGCCTCTGTAGGCCTCCCCGCGCCCAGCCATGCGCACCCCTTGATGCTGGCGAGCGAGGGCTTCCTTCTGGTGCTCTCAGCACGCCCAACCGCTGCCCCTAGCGCCACTCCGGCGAGCCGCCGCCGCACTGTGAGGTCGCCGGCGCTTAATCCGGCGACGCTGACGTGGCCTATTTAGCTCAGGCACTAATGACCCCCCCTGGGTCAATGACAGGTGGACCCAGGCCCCTAACTAATTAAGGTTAGATTTAGTTTAGTGTTATTTATCTCTGTTAGTTAGATTGGACACTGACATGTGGGCCCTGGGCCCACTGACAGTTTAGTTAGTATTAACTTAAGGCTAACTAACCCTGTTAGTTAGATGTGTCACTGACACGTGGGGCCCAGACTCGGTTAACCTTTAGTTTAGTTTTAAAACGTTTAGTTAGCCCTGAGAGACTGACCAGTGGGACCCACTGGTCAGGTTTGACTGGACCAGCCCCTGTTGACTTGCTGATGTCAGCATGACCTAATGCTGACGCAGTATCTATTTCCTGTAATTTTAAATAAATCAGAAATGATTTATTTATTTTAGAAAATAGCCAAAACTTCTAAAAATCACAGAAAATAATCTATAGCTCAGATGGAAATAATTTATATATGAAAAATGATCAGAAAAATTCAAGGAATCTGTTTATGGCATTTTCATGCATGTTTCAGCAAGTTAAACCTGCTGATCAGGTCAAATCAATTAAATGCCATTTAAATAATCACATATGGAGTTTGAATTTGAATCTTTGGTTCAAACCAACTTCATTTAATATGGTTGCTAGTTGCATTAGCTCAATCAATAGCATATTGCCATGTCATGATCATGCATCATATTGTCGCATTGCATTGATTGTGTTTCTTTCTCTGTTGCCGGTGTTGTTCCCTTTCAGTAGACGTGTACCGACGATGTGATCGATGACACCGATGAAGACCCAATGTTATCTTCAGAAGTGCCAGGCAAGCAAAACCCCATTGAGCATTCGGATACAATCCCACTCTCTCGCTCTTGCTCTCTTTTACTGCATTAGGACAACAACGCTTCAATTGTTACCTGCTGCGGTAGTTGAACCCCCTTTCCACTACATGACCCGTCATTGCCACAGTAAATAGTTGAAACCCACTAGTATGAGTAGGAGTTGTTTGAGCCATGTTGTGCCTACTCATTGATGCTTTCTGGTTATGCCTGCTATTGCTTAGAGTTGGGTCAGGTCTGATTCATCGGGGATGAATTGGAATGTGATGAACTTGTCCTACTGTGTGTGAGCTAAGTGTGTGAACACGATTTGGTAAAGGTAGCGATGAGAGGCCATGTAGAAGTACATGGTGGGTTGTCTCATTGAAACCGTCCTCAGGAACTGAGTTCTGTGTTGGTTGATCCATGAAACAGCTACTACCACACATTGGGCCCTGAAATATGACCCCGCTCGACTTATTGACTGCCCTTGTTCTCTGTCCAGGAGTTGCAACTAGTTTCTGGTGTTTGTAGTTTACTAGAGGTCGTGCGCAGTGCTGACCCTCGGGGTAGGCTGTGACACGGCAGGTACATGGCACTGTGTACCGGTCGCCCGTTTGGTGACGCGGGAACCCTGTACACATCGTTTGGGGCCGTGAGCGACACCCCGGCTGGATCTCCCCACGGATGGAACCCAAATAGGCGATAAACCTAGACGAGAGACTTGAGTGGTTGGTTAGGTCGTGGTCTACACCCACATCGGCTTTCGCTTGAAGTCTGCCGAGCACATGTCGTGTGCAGACGCTAAGTGGTGGAAACATGTGTGAAGAAGTACACCCCTGCAGGGTTTTATATATGATCTATTCGAATAGCCGTGTCCGCGGAAATGGACTTCTGGGTTGCCTATAACAGTTCATAGACAAGTGAAAGTGGATACTCTAAAACACGCAAGATAAGCATGAGTTCTATGGATGGCCTTCTCGTAGGGAGACGAGAGCGGATCCATAGTGGTGTACTGATTGGTGAATATGTGGACTCGTGTGCGCCACCTCAAAAGAGTTACTTGCAGTCGTTGTTTAGGATAGCCACCGAGTCAAGCTGGCTTGCTGCAATCAAACTCCACCACCCCCTTTGTTGATATTGATGCATATGTAGCTAGTTCTGATGTAAGTCTTGCTGAGTACCTTTGTACTCACGTTTGCCTAATTTATGTTTTTGCAGAGAGACTTCAGTCTCGCTAGTGGTTCCGCGTGGACTTCGACGTTTAGCTTGTTACCTCAGCTACGATCTTGTACCCTTGGTAGGGTCTTGTAGATAGTCAGGCTTCTCAGCCTTTTTCATTTGTAGTTGTCTGTACTCAGACATGTTATGCTTCCGTTGCCTGTATGCTCTGTATGTTGGGTCATGTGACCTCTGATTGTAATAAATGCTATGATGGCTCTTCTGGGCCTTTATCTATATGAGTTGTTGAGTTATGTTGTGATGCCTTGTTGTACAGCACATACTTGCATGTTATGCGTACGTGCAATGTGTATTGCTATGTGTGGGATCCGACACCTAGTTGTTTACCTTTGGTAGCCTACCTTACAGGGAAATGTCTCCTAGTGCTTCCACTGAGCCTTGGTAGCTTGCTACTGCTCCGAAACACTTAGGCTGGCCGGCATGTGTCCTTCTTCGTTCCTGTGTCTGTCCCTTAGGGGAAATGTCACGCGTTGTTTCTTTAAGTCCTTGTAGCTTGCTACGACTTGGGTTCATACGTTGATGACCGACACGTTCGTTGCTGGGTCATGTATGCATGTCTCTGTAATTTAGTGCCACTTTTGGTTTATAACTAGTCATGTCGGCCCGGGTTCTCTGTCATATGGATGCTAGCGACACTATCATATACGTGTGCCAATATGTGCAAATGGTCCCGGGCCAGGTAAGGTGGCACCCGTGGGGATACCGTGCGTGAGGCCGCAAAGTGATATGATGTGTTACAGGCTAGACCTGTGTGACTTAGGATCGGGGTCCTGATAGCTTTGGTATCAGAGCCTCACTGCCTGTAGGATTAGTAAGCCAAACTGGTCGAAGTCGTGTCTAGAAATTCTTTAGTTATAATAAGGGAATTGATTGTGGAAGGGAACGTAAGGCTCTTTTTACTCCTTTGCCCTATGACCTTCTGATCTGAGTCACCTTCTTCTTTCTACGGGGATTAAGAAACTAGGATTCTCATTCTATTTATTAGGATCTCGTTATTGTGGTTTCAACCCTCAGTTCAGTTTCTTCTACTTCTGTTTGTTCAACTGTTGGTCTCAGAACCTTGACATGATAATGTTAAGTGGTTATGCTACCCTTTTGCTTGGATCTCAAAAGTATTTTCGAGCAATTACAGCTGCTATGCTGTCCGAGTCATCCCATGTCTCTAAACAATCTGATGCATTTGCAAATCATTCCTACATGTTCTTAATGTCCTTTTAGGCCAGATTAATCACACTAGTCGGTGTGTGGAGGTACTCCGTTACCTCGACACATGTGTTGGAGTTATTATTATGACCCTAGGTGTCTTAGAAGATCACCAGTAATCTAGCAGTGCTTTATATTCCCAGTGTGATGATTCTGGCCATTATTCTCGAACGCATCCCGTGATGCCATTTAGTTAGTAGGCATCCTACTCCTGGGTTCTTGGACCCGAGATTCACTCTACTTACTTCATGTGGATAGTATTGCTCGTTCCTTTAGGATATTAGTAACCTTGTGATAGTCCTCAAGGTCCGTGGTTATCGTTCTTCCAATACCATGAACCATCATGGCAGAAGTTCTCCCGAACCAAAAGATCACAACCAGAGTGCTCCTGAGTGGTACTCCATTCATATTGTGACTCTGCCAGTCCTACTTTTCTGCATGGGTTATCCAGAAGAAACATGATGTACTAGTTCGACATACTAACCTATGCATCCACAACTCAGAAAGTTATATGTTTCTTTGAGTTGTCCCCTTTTAGTTGTATTATGACCCTCGTCTATCAGTTGGTAGTCAGGAGTAGTTGTGCATGCGTGCTCATCAATGCCTTTTACTCTTGTGGTCTGTCAAGCCAATCTATTCCGGAATGACTAGGAGAAACAAACTCCAGTACCTTATCCATTTCCAGGATTTGGTCAAAGAAGTTGTACTTCGCAGATGAAGAATGCTAATGCAGCTTCTAAACTGTTCTATCCTGGAGTATTACTATCTTTATGTCAAGAATGTCGTGAGAATTGTACTATCTCTTATGAATTCTTGTTGTAGTAATACTTCTTGCCATCATTGTTCATCCCTCGGTTTCCGTGTTATTGTAACCGGAATGTTGACAAGTGAATTGTGATGTGTGAAATCAATACTCCTAGCGACTTCGTTGCTTGGTAGTTAAAGGACAACAATCTCATTCTTAGCGTGTTGGCTATTGAATCACCATTCTAAGATTGATCGTGCTACCTAGTCCATCTTACTTGGTGCACTCTTCGATCAATGAGTTAGGATTGTGTCAATCCCTCGCTCATTTGATCATATCGTCTTGCCCTGAAAAGCAAGATTGATCTCGAGCTTAGTAACATATCGGTGGTTCGTAATGTCCGAATATCTTCTCGGAAGTATTACCAGGTTGTTCCCTGACCGCTATGTTGGGTTCGTGATCAAGTTGGTTTTCTTATAAACCACCCCTTCTCCAAGAATCTGTGTTGGATACCCTGAACTGGTTGGTTAAGCTAAAACAATAATTTGGAGAGTTGGAAGATAAAAGCTTAACCCACATAGCTCACTCCAAAGGGATATCTTGTGTGTGTATTGAAGATAGATGATATCTTCTCCAATTGATCCCCGTGATCATCTGTGGATATATTGTCTTGTCCAAACTTTGATTTGAGTATGGGTTATCGTCAAGTCAAATCAGAACCAACGATATTCGTAATGTTGTCTTACTCATGGTCGTTCCCTTGAGCATACACCATTATATCTTTTGGGTCTGACCAATGCTATCACTTTGTTCACATTGTCATGGAATTCCATCTATATGGAAACTTGGATGAATTGTTGTTGAGCCCATCAGCAACATTGCTATCTTCTCCATGATCTATGTTGAACATCCAGCTAGTATTGGAAACTTTTATAAGCATTATCTTCATGACCCGTTCGTGAAGCATATGTACGGAAGAAAGAAGTGTCTTCCTCTAATTCACGTGCATTTGATGCAAGTTGCCGCTGTGAATTCGAGAAAGTCAATATTGCTCCTCTGGAGTCATCCCAAGTCAGTCATGCATACGTGCGAAGTATTCTATGGTCTGATAGACTGATCATCTTCCTTCTGTATGTATCCCTAGCACACCAAGCCACTGATTGATTTGTTCAAAGAGAAGAAGTTCCTACTTAAGAGCTAATCCGGACTTATGCAAGGACTTCGACATCCTCGATGATGGTTCCCTACCAGAACTCGATAGTGTTTTATTGTAAGCCGACTACGTGGTCATGCTTGTCTATGACAACGTGTTCATAGGTATGTAGCAGAACTAGCTCATGTTTTGGAGCTTGCTATCGTAGTTCATACCCTGAGAATCTCGCAACGTCATCTCGTCGAGTTGTGTTGCAAACTTTCATTTTTCTTTCTAGACTCGATGAGTCTGGAATATCCTGACACCAATCAAAATTGAATCTCAGGCAGATATGATGGTTGGTGCATTTCCCAAGAACTATAATATTGGTCTCTCGATTACCGGTAAAGTGGATGTCATGGCCAACACACCTAGCCGGAAGACCTATTGTTGTAGTATCTTGATTGAAGAAATTGGCCACCTCCCCATAAGGATTTCGTAGGAATTACTCCCTAGTTGTTCCTTATGGACTTTTTGTGCTTCCGAAGTCCGACCCTTACTTGATGGCCATGTTGATGCTTTTAAGCATTGACCGTGGTACCTAGTACACCAAGGAGAACATTAGAAGCGGAGTGCTAAATGTCTCTCGGTCGATCATCCAGATTTTCCCCTTGGCCTCGCTAAGGTGAAATCTGAGAAAGTGTTATCTTCCTTTGCATCTGCATCGTCCATCATTATTCATCATGGTAGTATGTGGTGTTGCCAGGATCCTTGACACGGATATTGGTAAAACCTTGGTGAATATGGGAATGCTCAAGTTCTTGAGAGCACGCACGAGCACTAGGTGTTATCACTGGCACTAACCGGGATTGCTCCCAGTGTGATTGGTTATGCTATAACCTCTCAAAGAGTAGATTCACTCTCTACTGTTGGGTTTCCTCCCAGATACCAGAATCATTCCCAACATTTGCATTTTGTTCCCAGCTTGCACCGCCAATGTGCCAATTTTCCATGGGTTGCCATTCTCAGCATCTGCTGTTCAGGATTATCTTCAAAAGTGGTCCTACCATGGGTCCCATTCATTTCCGATGATAAGCAAATCATCCCTTGCGTTGTCTTTAACAAGGTAGTCCACATCATCCATTCTAGATGTAGAATGTCATTCTTTCGGACACCGTCAAACGATCGATTGTGATTTGCCTCCGGCTAGTATAGAGAGTTTCAATGACCTCTATATCAAACGTAATTCTTTTTGCCACTTAAGAGAATAACTCTATGAGTCACCTTCTCTAAGGTGCCCCGTCTGGTGGTATCGATCACCATCTTCTTAGGTGTGGAATTATTGCCACTAGGTGAACCTTCATCGTTTGTTTCACTCCATCCCCCTGGAGGTGTACTCCGTGTCTCATCTCAAGAGATGTTTCGACGTCTCACTCCAAGAGTTGATCTTGAGTTGCCCGATCTTTCACAAGATCAACTATTGCGGAGTTTCTTTCGTCGTCACTGTGTTGGACAAAGACCTTAAAAGCCAGGATGTCAGGATCAACATGATGTAAGCAATCAACTTTCATATGAAGGACAGCTGGATCATGAAGTTTGTGTTAGTTAGTGTCCCCTCTGATTTCTTATCTCACGTCCTGAATCTCGGGACGAGATTCTTGTTTAGTGGGGGTGAGTTGTCACATCCCCAGCTTCACCTTGCATTAGGATAGCACCTGTCTGTTGCATCATGTTTATTTTCAAAGGAAACCTGAAATGGGGATGCTCAAACCCTAGCACTAAATGATTTCAACTAGGGTCAAACTAAAATGTTTTTCAATGAACCCAAAATGCCCTCTGGAAAAGTTCATCATTTTTGGATTGAATAAAAACCTCTGCCAAAAATGTTGCACATATTTCTAGGACCATTCTGGATTTTGGAATTAAATCTTAAAGTATTTGCATTTGGGCATTTAAATGCTACTAATTATTCTAAATGTCCAAATAATCCTAAACTGAAATGTTCCATGTTGGTTATATGCTAAACAGTGGGCATGAGCAGTTTGGTGATTTTTGAAAGTGCCTAAGTATTTTTAGAAAAGCCACAAACCTGCAGAAATAATAGAAAATAGAAAGAATTAAAAGAGAGAGAGAGAAGATTTCACCTGGCCTTACCTGAGAGGCCCAGCAGCAGTCAGCCCACTAGAGCCCAGCCGCCAGTCATCCCCTTCCTCTGGACAGAAGGACGTCGGGCGCGTGCCTCGCGCGCGCGACCATGCGCCCCGCCACCTCCTGCTTCCGTCGCTATCCCGACGCGCCCAGGCGACGCCACGCACCTCTCTGTCTCTCTTCCTCACCCCCTCGTCCTTCCCCTCTCCCCTGGTGCTCTCTCTCTCGCAGCCACCGAACGCCATCGCCGCCGCGCTCGCTGCCACCGCGGCCACCGGCCACCGCACGCCTCGCCAACATGCCAAGAGGAACCGCCGCAGCTCCGTCTTCCTATTTCATCGACGTACCCAAGCTGGGGAGCACCGCAACGCCTTCAACGCCGTCGTCTTCAATCTCCATCACCCCAGATCGCCGGAGCTGCCCCGACGTCGTCCAACCTCCTACGAGCCCATTGAGACGCGAGCTGCAACCTATGTGAGCTCCTCCGTCGTTTGCCCCTCCTCCCCTTGCCTCCTGATCACCGTAGCCACTGCTTCGACTGAAGCCGAAGCTCGCCGCCGCTCGGGCTGGTCGCCGGCGCCACCCCGGTGACCTTTTGGTCACACCACCTAGTCCAACGAGTTCGCGAGCACGCGTAGAGACCGTAGGCGCAAACCTCAGCTCCTCCCGAGCACCGATTCGATGAAACCGTCGCCACCAAAGCTTCAGCCGCCACAGACCTCGTCGCCGGTTCTCTGCAGGCCTCCCCGCGCCCAGCCATGCGCACCCCTAGATACGGGCGAGCGAGGGCTTCCTTCTGGTGCTCTCAGCACGCCCAGCCGCTGCCCCTAGCGCCACTCCGGCGAGCCGCCGCCGCACTGTGAGGTCGTCGGCGCTTAATCCGGCGACGCTGACGTGGCCTATTTAGCTCAGGCACTAATGACCCCCCCTGGGTCAATGATAGGTGGACCCAGGCCCCTAACTAATTAAGGTTAGATTTAGTTTAGTGTTATTTATCTGTGTTAGTTAGATTGGACACTGACATGTGGGCCATGGGCCCACTGACAGTTTAGTTAGTATTAACTTAAGGCTAACTAACCCTGTTAGTTAGATGTGTCACTAACACGTGGGGCCTAGACTCGGTTAACCTTTAGTTTAGTTTCAAAACGTTTAGTTAGCCCTGAGAGACTGACCAGTGGGACCCACTGGTCAGGTTTGACTGGACCAGCCCCTGTTGACTTGCTGATGTCAGCATGACCTAATGCTGTCGCGGTATCTATTTCCTGTAATTTTAAATAAATCAAAAATGATTTATTTATTTCAGAAAATAGCCAAAACTTCTAAAAATCACAGAAAATAATCTATAGCTCAGATGGAAATAATTTATATATGAAAAATGATCAAAAAAATTCAAGGAATCTGTTTATGGCATTTTCATGCATGTTTGAACAAGTTAAACCTACTGATAAGGTCAAATCAATTAAATGACATTTAAATAATCACATATGGAGTTTGAATTTGAATCTTTGGTTCAAACCAACTTCATTTAATATGGTTGCTAGTTGCATTAGCTCAATCAACAGCATATTGCCATGTCAGGATCATGCATCATATTGTCGCATTGCATTGATTGTGTTTCTTTCTCTGTTGCCGGTGTTGTTCCCTTTCAGTAGACGTGTACCGACGATGTGATCGATGACACCGATGAAGACCCAATGTTATCTTCAGAAGTGCCAGGCAAGCAAAACCCCATTGAGCATTCCGATACAATCCCACTCTCTCGATCTTGCTCTCTTTTACTGCATTAGGACAACAACGCTTCAATTGTTACCTGCTGCGGTAGTTGAACCCCCTTTCCAATGCATGACCCGTCATTGCCACAGTAAATAGTTGAAACCCACTAGTATGAGTAGGAGTTGTTTGAGCCATGTTGTGCCTACTCATTGATGCTTTCTGGTTATGCCTGCTATTGCTTAGAGTTGGGTCAGGTCTGATTCATCGGGGATGAATTGGAATGTGATGAACTTGTCCTACTGTGTGTGAGCTAAGTGTGTGAACACGATTTGGTAAAGGTAGCGATGAGAGGCCATGTAGGAGTACATGGTGGGTTGTCTCATTGAAACCGTCCTCAGGAACTGAGTTCTGTGTTGGTTGATCCATGAAACAGCTACTACCACACATTGGGCCCTGAAATATGACCCCGCTCGACTTATTGACTGCCCTTGTTCTCTGTCCAGGAGTTGCAACTAGTTTCTGGTGTTTGTAGTTTACAGGAGGTCGTGCGCAGTGCTGACCCTCGGGGTGGGCTGTGACACGGCAGGTACGTGGCACGGCGTACCGGTCGCCTGTTTGGTGACGCGGGAACCCTGTACACATCGTTTGGGGCTGTGAGCGACACCCCGGCCCGATGTCCCCACGGATGGAACCCAAATAGGCGATAAACCTGGATGAGAGACTTGAGTGGTTGGTTAGGTCGTGGTCTACACCCACGTCGGCTTTCGCTTGAAGTCTGCCGAGCACATGTCGTGTGCAGACGCTAAGTGGTGGAAACATGTGTGAAGAAGTACACCCCTGCAGGGTTTTATATATGATCTATTCGAATAGCCGTGTCCGCGGAAATGGACTTCTGGGTTGCCTATAACAGTTCATAGACAAGTGAAAGTGGATACTCTAAAACACGCAAGATAAGCGTGAGTGCTATGGATGGCCTTCTCGTAGGGAGACGAGAGCGGATCCATAGTGGTGTATTGATTGGTGAATATGTGGACTCGTGTGCGCCACCTCAAAAGAGTTACTTGCAGTCGTAGTTTAGGATAGCCACCGAGTCAAGCTGGCTTGCTGCAGTCAAACTCCACCACCCCCTTTGTTGATACTGATGCATATGTAGCTAGTTCTGATGTAAGTCTTGCTGAGTACCTTTGTACTCACGTTTGCTTAATTTATGTTTTTGCAGAGAGACTTCAGTCTCGCTAGTGGTTCCGCGTGGACTTCGACGTTTAGCTTATTACCTCAACTACGATCTTGTACCCTTGGGAGGGTCTTGTAGATAGTCAGGCTTCTCAGACTTTTTCATTTGTAGTTGTCTGTACTCAGACATGTTATGCTTCCGTTTCATGTATGCTCTGTATGTTGGGTCATGTGACCTCTGATTGTAATAAATGCTATGATGGCTCTTCTGGGCCTTTATCTATATGAGTTGTTGAGTTATGTTGTGATGCCTTGTTGTACAGCACATACTTGCATGTTATGCGTACGTGTAATGTGTATTGCTATGTGTGGGATCCGACACCTAGTTGTTTACCTTTGGTAGCCTACCTTACAGGGAAATGTCTCCTAGTGCTTCCACTGAGCCTTGGTAGCTTGCTACTGCTCCGGAACACTTAGGCTGGCCGGCATGTGTCCTTCTTCGTTCCTGTGTCTGTCCCTTAGGGGAAATGTCACGTGTTGTTCCTTTAAGTCCTTGTAGCTTGCTACGACTTGGGTTCATACGTTGATGACCGACACGTTCGTTGCTGGGTCATGTATGCCTGTCTCTGTAATTTAGTGCCACTTTTGGTTTATAACTAGTCATGTCGGCCCGGGTTCTCTGTCATATGGATGCTAGCGACACTATCATATACGTGTGCCAAAATGCACAAACGGTCCCGGGCCAGGTAAGGTGGCACCCATGGGGATACCGTGCGTGAGGCCGCAAAGTGATATGATGTGTTACAGGCTAGACCTGTGTGACTTAGGATCGGGGTCCTGACATATGAAATCCGGCAAATGGATGTCAAAACTACATTCCTTAATGGATTCCTCAAATAAGAGTTATATATGATGCAACCAGAAGGGTGTCGATCCTAAAGGTGCTAACAAAGAGTGCAAGCTCCAGCGATCCATCTATGGACTGGTGCAAGCATCTCGGAGTTGGAATATACACTTTGATGAGGTGATCAAAGCATATGGTTTTATACAGACTTTTGGAGAAGCCTGTATTTACAAGAAAGTGAGTGGGAGCTCTGTAGCATTTCTGATATTATATGTGGATGACATATTGTTGATTGGAAATGATGTAGTATTTCTGGATAGCATAAAAGGACACTTGAATAAGAATTTTTCAATGAAAGACCTCGGTGAAGCTGCTTATATATTGGGCATCAAGATCTATAGAGATAGATCAAGACGCTTAATTGGACTTTCAGAAAGCACATAGCTTGATAAAGTTTTGAAGAAGTTCAAAATGGATCAGTCAAAGAAAGGGTTCTTGCCTGTGTTACAAGGTGCGAAGTTGAGTCGGACTCAATGCCCGACCACTGGAGAAGATAAAGATAAAATGAAAGTCATTCCCTATGCTTCGGCCATAGGTTCTATCATGTATGCAATGTTGTGTACCAGACCTGATGTGTGCCTTGCTATAAAGTCTAGCAGGGAGATACCAAAGTAATCCAGGAGTGGATGAGTGGACAACGGTCAAGAACATCCTGAAGTACCTGAAAAGTACCAAGGATATGTTTCTCGTTTATGGAGGTGACAAAGAGCTCGTCGTAAATGGTTACGTCGATGCAAGCTTTGACACTGATCCGAATGACTCAAAGTCACAAACCGGATACATATTTTTGTTGAACGGCGGAGCTATCAGCTGGTGCAGTTCCAAGCAGAGCGTCGTGGCGGGATCTACGTGTGAAGCAGAGTACATAGCTGCTTCGGAAGCAGCAAATGAAGGAGTCTGGATGAAGAAGTTCATATCCGATCTAGGTGTAATACCTAGTGCATCGGGTCCAATGAAAATCTTTTGTGACAACACTGGAGCAATTGCCTTGGCGAAGGAATCCAGGTTTCACAAGAGAACCAAGCACATCAAGAGACGCTTCAACTCTATCCGCGATCAAGTCAAGGAGGGAGACACAGAGATTTGCAAAATACATACGGATCTGAATGTTGCAGACCCATTGGCTAAGCCTCTTCCACTAGCAAAACATGATGAGCACCAAGACTCCATGGGTGTTAGAATCAATACTATGTAATCTAGATTATTGACTCTAGTGCAAGTGGGAGACTGAAGGAAATATACCCTAGAGGCAATAATAAAGTTGTTATTTATATTTCCGTATATATCATGATAAATGTCTTTTATTCATGCTAGAATTGTATCAACCGGAAACTTGATACATGTGTGAATACATAGACAAAATAGAGTGTCTCTAGTATGCCTCTACTAGACTAGCTCGTTAATCAAAGATGGTTGATTTTCCTAACCATAGACATGTGTTGTCATTTGATGAACGGGATCACATCATTAGGAGAATGATGTGATGGACAAGACCCATCCGTTAGCTTAGCATAATGTTCGTTTAGTTTTATTGCTATTGCTTTCTTCATGACTTATACATGTTCCTCTAACTATGAGATTATGCAACTCCCGAATATCGTACGAACACCTTGTGTGCTCTACAAGTGTCTCCGAAGGTGTTTGTTGAGTTGGCATAGATCGAGAATAGGATTTTTCACTCCGAGTATCGGAGAGGTTTCTCTGGGCCCTCTCGGTAATGCACATCACTATAAGCCTTGCAGGCAATGTGACTAATGAGTTAGTTGCGGGATGATGCATTACGGAACGAGTAAAAAGACTTGCCGGTAACGAGATTGAACTAGGTATGATGATACCGACAATCGAATCTCGGGCAAGTAACATACCAATGACAAAGGGAACAACGTATGTTGTTATGCGGTTTGACCGATAAAGATCTTTGTAGAATATGTAGGAGCCAATATGAGCATCTAGGTTCCGCTATTGGTTATTGACCGGAGATATGTCTTGGTCATGTCTACATAGTTCTCGAACCCGTAGGGTCCGCACGCTTAACGTTCGATGAGGATTTGTATTATGAGTTATGTGTTTTGGTGACTGAAGTTTGTTCGGAATCCCGGATGAGATCACAGACATGACGAGGAGTCTCTAAATTGTTGAGAGGTAAAGATTGATATATTGGAAGGTTATATACGGACACCGGAATTGTTCCGAAGAAGATCAGGGATTTTTCGGAGTACCGGGAGGCTATCGGAATCCCCCGTGAAAGTTAATGGGCCTACTGGGCCATAGTGGAGAGAGGGAGGCTGCCAAAGGAAGTGGGCACCCCCCCCCCAAGCCCAAACCGAATTAGACTAGGGTGGGGCCGCAGCCCCCCCCCCTTTCTCCCTCTCTCTCCTTTCCCCTTTCCCCTCTCCACAAGGGGGACTTGGAGTCCAAGTAGGACTCCCCCCATGGCGCGCCCTCTCCCTAGGCCGGCCTTCTCCTCCCCCCTCCTTTATATACGAGGGCACGGGGAACCCCAAAGGCACACCAAGATTTTTCTTAGCCATGTGTAGTGCCCCCCTCCACGGTTTCCTCCTCGGGTCATAGCGTCGTAGTGCTTAGGCGAAGCCTTGCGCGGATCACATCACCAACACTGTCACCACGCCGTCGTGCTGACGGAACTCTCCCTCGACCTTCTACTGGATTAAGAGCTCGAGGGACGTCATCGAGCTGAACGTGTACTGAACACGAAGGTGTCGTCCGTTCGGTACTTGGATCGGTTGGATCGTGAAGACGTTCGACTACATCAACCGTGTTAACATAACACTTCCGCTTTCGGTCTATGAGGGTACATGGACACACTCTCCCCATCTCGTTGTTATGCATCTCCTAGATAGATCTTGTGTGAGCATAGGAAATAATTGAAATTGCATGCTACGTTCCCAACACATCATCCAAAAGATCACCGCAGTTCATCGACAGACAAGTTTTGAAGTTAAACACCTAAAAAAATGATAATGAACATATGTGGAGGAGCGTCTTCACCACTTCCTCGCCGGGCCTTTCCCCTTCCGATCGTCGGAGTAGCTGTAAGCGTCGGCGGATGGTGGAGGATCTTGATCGTCATCGGAGGAGGTGGAGTTGTGGTCGTCGCCATCGTGGGAGTCGGAGTAGGAGTCGGAGGGGACGATCAGCCCCTTCATTCGGCGGACGGCCTTGTCCTGCCGCCGCTTCAACTTGGCGGGCTGAGCTGCCTCCTTCGCCTCGCACTCTGGCTACTCTATGGCAAGCCGGAGCGCCTTCATGTTCTTCCACCCTAGGAGGCGAGCGTCCGTCTACGCCGTCGTGAGAGACCGACGGTAGACCCAAGCGAGGAGTAGCTCGTCCTTATCGGGCTCCGACTGCATCATGCGGAGGCAGCGCATGGACTGCTCCATCGCGTCCCTCTCCCTCGACCGCTGCCTCTCGTGGCGGGGGGCGCGCGCCTCCGATTCCGGAGTGCGCGTGTGGGCCGGTGGCGCAGGCACTAGCACCCACCGTTGCCCGCGTGGAGCAGCGGCCGATGGGGGAAGGGGCGACGAGGGGGCGGAGCTGCGGACGGGCCGGGAGGGGCCGGGAGGGGCCAGCTCTGTTGTCCGCGCTGCGCCAGCGCGGGAGCTACCCTCGGTGTACACCTTGAACCGCTCCAAGGCAATGCAGAGGGCCAGCACCTCGTCGCCATCTACGTCGGAGCCCGGGTGGCTGCCTGAGCTCGACATTGCGTCGGATTGGATCAAAATCAAAGAGGGGATGAGAGGGGGCAGAGTGAAAGAGGAGAGTGAGTGAGTAAGGGTTCCGAACGAGGAACCAGATTATGATTTTCTGTGGGACAACAATGGGGTCGGTGATGGGCAGGGCCTGTCAGCTCCGACATGACGGACGCGCCTGGGCGTGCCCGGACCGCTCCATAATCACCCTAATTTGGGCTATATATGAGGGGTGCTAAACAGCCCAGACGTTTGAGATCGGTTTGAGACGCCCGGGTGAGTCATTTTTTATGACCAATTAGTGATCAGTTCATCTGCCCGGGCATTTGAGATTGGTTTAAACGCCTACCTGTAGATGCTCTTGGAGAGCAGGGAGAACACAATGGTAGAAAGGAAGACATCATCATGTTAGCGCAACGAGGGCTCAATGGGA
>LR738715.1:151391391-151403773 GCA_902687465.1 Secale cereale
GAGCTAGGAGACTCCAAATGGGGATCGGTTTTTGGCCACGCGATCACAATTCGACGACCGAGATGATGGGAAGGGTTGTGCTGGGTTGGTGGGCTGTTGTGGAGGGGGGGTCTTGAGCCTCAAAGAGGAGGTACTTTTAGCCCACTAGGTTAACTGTTTGAGTATCAACCGAACTCCAAACGCGACGAAACTTGATAGGCGGCCTACACGTACTAAAACAACATCGCGCGACAAGACTCACGCCATTCCGGAAACGTTACACGGTCACAAACAAAAGAAGCACTCGGGGATGCCACGGGCACGTGTGAGAGCGTCGGAACTCGAAACGGACAACGGGAAGAGACGAGTGGGACCGGATGCAAATGACAACACAAATGCAATGCAATGCACATGACAACATGACATGGATGAAATGCACACACGCACACGACAAAATGAGAAACCCGAAAAGAAAGAAGAGCCCGGAAAGGAATTGATGAAGCCAAAGTTTATATATTGCCATATAGGGAAAGTGTTACATCTGGGGCATTACAAACTCTCCTCTACTATGAAAAGATCTCGTCCCGAGATCTAGGACTGGAAGAAGGAAGGGTACTCGGAACGAAGGTGATCTTCTCGTTCCCACGTAGCTTCTCGGTCGGTATGGTGTGACCACTTAACTTTCAAGAACTTGATTGACTTGTTGCGGGTCTTGCGCTCGGTTTCTTCGAGAATAGCAACGGGGTGCTCTCGGTAAGACAAGTCTTGTTGAAGATCAATCTCCTCAAATGGAATGGTGTGTTCAGGTGTCTTGAAGCACTTGCGGAGTTGAGACACGTGAAACACATCATGAACATTAGCGAAGTTGGAAGGGAGCTCAAGTTGATAGGCTAGATCGCCTCTTTTGCCAAGGATCTTGAAAGGGCCCATGTATCTAGGAGCAAGCTTGCCTTTGATACCGAATCTTTGGGTGCCTTTCATCGGAGAAACACGGAGATAGACATGATCACCAATGTTGAAGGCCAAATCACGGTGCTTGCCGTCATAGTAGCTCTTCTGACGCGACTGAGCGGCCTTGAGATTCTCACGTATGACTTTGCACATTTCTTCGGCTTCTGAGATCAAGTCATTGCCAAGAAGTTGACGTTCACCAGTCTCGGACCAGTTGAGAGGGGTACGACACTTTCTGCCATAGAGGATTTCAAACGGAGCTTTGCCGGCACTTGCTTGGAAACTGTTGTTGTAAGAGAATTCGGCAAACGGGAGACAATCTTCCCACTTCATGCCAAAAGAGATGACACAAGCTCTGAGCATGTCTTCTAGAATCTGGTTCACTCTCTCGACTTGACCACTAGTCTGAGTGTGAAACGCAGTGCTGAAACGGATCTTAGTGCCCATGGCAGACTGAAAGGAGTCCCAGAACTTGGATGTGAACAAACTTCCACGGTCTAAGGAGATAACTTGAGGAATGCCATGTAAGGACACAATTCTGGAAGTGTACAACTCTGCCAGTTGAGCTGCATTGATGGATTCTTTGACTGGAAGGAAGTGAGCTACTTTGGTAACCTTGTCAATCGCCACAAAGATAGAATCATTCCCTTTCTTGGACTTGGGAAACCCAGTGACGAAATCCATTTCAATGTTGTCGAATTTCCACTCGGGAATAGGAAGAGGTTGGAGAAGACCGGCTGGACGTTGATGCTCTGCCTTCACTCTTCTGCAGACATCACATTCATTCACGAATTGGGCAATCTCCCTTTTCATGCGAGTCCACCAGCAAGATTGCTTGAGGTCTTGGTACATCTTGGAACTTCCAGGATGAATCGAGAGGAGGGAGTCATGTGCTTCGTTCATTATGAGCTTCCTGAGATCACCCTTGGGAGCCACAAGTCTGTCCTCAAAGAACAAGGTATCTCTCTCATCAACGCGATAGCACTTGTATTTGGGAGTACCCTTTGCAATACCATGTTTCACTTTCTGCACCATAGCATCACTGAGTTGGGCCTCACGGATCTGATCTTCCAAGGTAGGAGCAACTTGAAGATTTGCAAGAAAGCCTTGCAGAACAACTTGAAGGTTGATCTTCCTGAATGCTTCACAAAGCTCAGGCTGAAATGGCTTGATAAGGAGACTGTTGCAATATGCCTTTCTGCTCAAAGCATCTGCAATGACATTTGCCTTGCCAGGTGTGTATTTGATGCTTGGATCATACTCTTGGATCATCTCAACCCAACGAGTCTGGCGAAGGTTCAGGTTCGGCTGTGTGAAGATGTACTTCAAGCTCTTGTGATCGGTGAAGATGTCGACTTTTCTGCCCAACAGAAGGTGTCTCCACGTGATCAAGGCGTGTACCACAGCTGCTAGCTCGAGATCATGTGTGGGGTAGTTCTTCTCACTTGGCCTCAATTGACGAGAAGTGTATGCCACAATTTTCTTGTCCTGCATTAGCACACCACCAAGTCCTTGAAGAGAAGCATCACAGAAAACTTCGTCGGGCTTGGACTCATCTGGAGGGGAAAGAACTGGAGCAGAGATGAGATTTTCTTCGAGAGTTTTGAATGCCACATCACAATCCGGAGACCAGTTGTACTTGACATTCTTCTGCAGCAAGTTGGAGAGAGGCTTGGCAATCTTGGAGAAGTTCTCAACGAACCTTCTGCAATAGCTAGCAAGACCAAGAAAGCTTCGGAGTTGCTTGACGTTCTGAGGGGGTTCCTAGTTGACAATGGCTTCAACTTTCTTGGGGTTGACCGCAATACCGTCAGCGGAGATGATATGGCCCAGATACAAGACTTTATCGAGCCAGAATTTGCACTTGGAGAACTTGGCATAGAACTTATGTTCACGGAGTCTGTCGAGAACCAGACGGAGGTGCTTTTTGTGATCCTCTTCATTCTTGGAGAATACCAAGATGTCATCCAGATACACAAGCACAAATTCGTTGGTGTAGGGGTTGAAAATATAGTGCATCATTCTCGAGAAGGTGGGTGGAGCATTAGCGAGGCCAAAAGACATGACTGTATATTCATAGGAGCCGTAGCTTGTTCTGAATGCAGTCTTGTGGATATCTTCTTCGCGGATGCGGATCTGGTGATAACCCATCCGGAGATCGAGCTTTGAGAACACTTTACCTCCTTTGAGCTACTCGAACAATTCATTGATGTTGGGGAGCAGATACTTGTTCTTTATTGTCTTCTTGTTCAATGGTCGGTAATCAACGCAAAGGCGCTCCGTGCCATCCTTCTTCTTGACAAATAAGACACCACAGCCCCAAGGAGACGTGCTAGGCCTGATCAGACCCATATGCTCTTGCTCATCGAGTTGTTTCTTCAACTTCTTCAACTCTTCAGGGGAGAGCTTGTACGGACGCCAGCATGCTGGCTCAGTACCAAGCTCGAGTTCAATGACAAATTCAACTTGACGATGCAGAGGCATGCCTGGAAGCTCTTCAGGGAAAACATCTTCATATTCATTGACCACCGGAATTTGAGAGATGGCATTAATCTCGCCCTTGTCATTGAGAGAGAATAGCCTGATTGTGTTATCTCGAGAGGCGAAGATAATCACGTCTTCGTTAGGATGAGTGATACGTCCAAAACGTATCTATAATTTCTGCTTGCTCCATGCTTCTTTTGTGTGATATTGCTATGATATTTATGCACTTCCATACACTTTTGATCATATTTGGACTAACCTATTAACTCAGTGCACCACAGTGCCAGTTCCTGTTTTCTGCTGTTTTTCTATTTCAGATTTCCCCCATATTAAAAGTGCTCCAAAAATTCCAGGAAAAATACAGAAAAAATCAGCGTACAGGAAGCTTCGAGAAAAACCAAAGTGGGGCCAGAGGGGAGCCAGGGGCGGCCCAGGCGGCCACCCGGGGCGGCCCCACCCCTGGCCACCCAGGGGGGCGCCTGGGGCCCCCTCTCCGCCTCTGGTTGCCCCCCTTCGCATATATATTCCTCCCGTCGCGGAAACCCTAATTCCAGAACCCTTTTCTCCAGAAGCAATTCTGATCTCCGCCGCCATCGCCACCAAGTTTCGGGGGACCAGAATTCCTGTGCCAGCATCCTGCCGGGACGGGGAAGTGCCCCCGAATTCATCTCCATCGACATTACTTCCTCCCTCCATGATGCGGGAGTAGTTCCTCCTCGGGGCTGAGGTTTCTACCAGTAGCTATGTGGTCAATTCTCTCTCCCATGATGTGATCTTCGTTGTGATCATAGGCTATGTTAATCTAGGGTGATCCCATGATATTTCCCCTTCCTCTATGTATTGGATTGATGTACTCACTTGTCTTTATCTAGTATAATCCCCGAGACCAAGGTGACAGCGGTCTATTGGACATGGATTAGAAGAATATTTTCATGAGTGATTTCCTCTTTTGTGTGTTGATTGAAGATTGAGAGTCTCTTGGTGCTTGTCTTTGACTATCCTTGAGATATGTTGTGGTGATTGTGGTACTCTCTTTGGATGGCCGTGGTGACATTGGGAAATCCATAGATTGAGAACTACGAACTTAGAGGTGTGCTTTTGTAGCCCTACATAATTCTCGTCCTCTCTTGACCACAAAGGAATGACCTCCGAGTGCATGTTTTATGGGAAATATCATGTGATTCGATTATGTTAATGTTGTTGGGAGTTGCCACTAGTGAAAGTATGAAGCCTAGGCCTTGTTTCCACCATTGCAATACCATTTGTGCTCACGTTTACCACTTGTTTGCTTGCTGCCATTTTTATTTCAGATTTACAAATACATCTTTTGCCATCCATATCACTTGCCATTTAACATCTCTTCGCCGAACTAGTGCACCTATACATCTGACAAGTGTATTAGGTGTGTTGGGGACACAAGAGACTTCTTGTATCTTGATTGCAGGGTTGCTTGAAAGGGGTACGTTCAACCTCCACTTCCCTGAGTTCGATAAACCTTGGGTTACTCACTTAAGGGAAATTTGCTGCTGTCCTACAAACCTTTGCTCTTGGAGGCCCAACACTGTCTACAGGAATAGAAGCGTGTAGTAGACATCAAGCTATTTCTGGCGCCGTTGCCGGGGAAGTGAGGTAAGTGAAGGTACCTTCTCTAGATCTTGCAATTAAATCTTTTTGTTTCTTGTTTTTATTTCACTAGTTTTGCTTAATGGAAAACAACAAAAATATGAGAGAGCTTTATAAGCTCTACCTTGAACTTGGACATGATGTGTTTGAAGAGAAAATTAAAAAACCTCTGGAACTTTATTTTTTGCATAACAATCATGATGGTGGTGATGTTATTAGTATGTTTTTTTAATATCAATATTGCTAATGACATGGAAAGCTCTAAGCTTGGGGATGACAGATTTGATGAACATGATATTTTTAGTCCCCCAACTTTTGAAGAGAAAATTTACTTTGATGATACTTTGCTTCCTATATATGATGATTACCATGATGGTTATGATTGCTTTACTCTCACTATTCCTAATAAGAAAGATTTTGCTTATATGAAGAGTAATGATACTTTTATGCTTTTGGATCATGGAAATAATGCCTTATGTGATAGTTATATTGTTGAGTTCATCCATGATGCCACTGAAATTTATAATGAGAGAGGGAGACATGGTTCTAAATATCTTAATAATAAGAAGTTTCCTCTCTTTATGGTGAATATTTTGAAGTTATGCTTGTTTTGCCTTCCTATGCTAGTTGCTTTATGCTTCAATAATTTATTTTCTTACAAGATTCCCATGCATAGGAAGTATGTTGGACTTAAATATGTTTTATATATGCTTCTTGATGCTCTCTTTTGTTCTTCAACTCTTATTCCTACGAGAGCATAATTAAAGTCTTAAGCCTATCTTTATGGCTATAAAGAAAGAGCTCTAAGGAGACAACCCTTGTTATCTTTGCTTTCAGTTTGTTCTTTCAGTTTTTAGTGGTCTTGATGTTTGTTACTACTGTAGCAACATCATTGTATCTTTATTTTTCAGCTTCGTGCCAAGTTTAGCCTCCGATTGCAAGAAAGTTCAAAAGTTGTGACGTGTTGTCCATAAAACAGATTCTGTCCTTGGACAGAAAAATTCGAATAAAATCACCAGATCATCTTTTTTATCTGAATTTTTTTGACAGTGTGCTCTATACAATTGGCTTTCGGGCGTCTGTTCTGAGTTTTTTGATTTGAGTTGCAGAAGTGCCCCTGAAAAATTATTTACTACCTGATGGTCTGTTTTTCACAGATTCTGTCCTGTTTTGCCTTTTCTTCGTTTTGCAAACCTTGAGCTTGCTTTTTCTTTGCAAAAACCTTTTGGAAATCTTGAGAAACAGTAGCTCTTCAAGATTTTCCTATATTTCCAGCAGGGAAAAGTTATTTTATTGTGGGTACTAACCTCGCTAATCAGATTATGATGAGTTATGTATGAAGGGAGTTTTCAAGTGTGCGAGGGAAGATGATAAAAGAAGATTCAGGAGTGTCAAACGCTCAAGCTCGGGGATGCCCCCGTGCACCCCCAAGAAATATTCAAGAAGACTCAAGCGTCTAAGCTTGGGGATGCCCCCATGCATCCCCTTCTCCATCAACAATTATCAGTTCGTCTTTCGTTCCACTATATTTTAATCACTTCATGCGTTATGTGCTATGCTTGGAGCGTCTTGCTCTTTTCTTTTTAGTTTATTTAGTTCTACTTGCTGGTCTTAAATAAGTTGCATCTGATCATTCTTATTTGGGAGAGAGACACGCTCCGCTTTTTCATGAAACACTCATGTTCTTCACTTATATCTTTTTGAGTGTTTTAGCTACCTTGTTATATGCTTCTAGCTCTTGTTTTTATTTCATATCATGTTCAGAGCTATTAGTTCTTTTATAGAAAGTACTCTCTTGCTTCACTTATATCTTTTTGGAGAGTTGAATTGGTTTGAATTGCTAAATAATATGTTGGTAAAGTAAATGCCAAGTGTGGCCGTGGTGCAAAGAATAAAAAGCTTGCATAGTCTTGAAGATCATTGAGTAACTTGATCCCTATCAATTGTTTTGAGAAATTAAGTAGTGATGTCTAAACATGGAGATCATTTAATAAAGTCTTATTAGTGAAGAAATACCTTTGAAGTTTGCAATTGTTTAGTTTTTCACCATTGGTAGTTTTAAAGTTCTTGTTTTCTCTTTAGAAGTAAGTTGGTTAACAAGGAAGACAGTGTAGAAGTCTTATAATTATGCTGAAAGGATGTTATAATTCTCTTGTACCGGTTAACATGTGCTTGCTAAAAACTTGCTAAACCAAAAACTATGTACTGAGCGGGAATGCTGCTCGTGCATCCAAATTCCATAGTCAAAATTCTGCCATATGTGTCCACCATACCTACCTATGCATGGTATTTAATAGCCATTCCAAGTAAATTGCTCATGTGCTACCTTTAAAACCTTCAAAATTTATCCTTATTTGTGTCTCTGTTTTAGCTCATGAGGAAGTGGTAGATAGTTCATTATTACTTGTGTTGGACAGAACGACCCCTGACGTGCATGAATAATGTGCATGTCCTTAACTTTGCAAAAAGAGCTGGCAAAAGGGTAAGCCCAGCCCACTTTACATGTCATCAATATCAATATCAAAAACCTCCTTCACACATCGTACCTGAGAAATCAGACAAACTTTGGCTAGTGATAAACAAAGGAGAAAGGGGAGTGTTATCATTCCTCTATGGGAGCCGCTCTTAAGTTCTGTTTGGCATGAGTAGTAGTGCATTGTTTATTACCATTCGTTGACATAAGCATACATCTCTCAAAATTGCTTTTATATCTCTATGTTTTCAAAAATAAAAAGCTCTAGCACATGAGTAATCCCTGCTTCCCTCTGCGAAGGGCCTATCTTTTACTTTTAAATGTTGAGTCAGTTTTCCTATGTTCTAATCTTCTTCCTCCACCATAAGCAAGCATCTAGTGTTAACCCAGGGTTCAAGTTGATTATGTTCAAAATTTCTGCTTAGTTATATATAATCCTTGTGCATTGAACTTATCCATGAGATAAAATGTTGAAAAGAGGAAAGCATTGCTGAAACTTTATCTTCCTTTTGTGTTAACTAGAATGCTTTTGATGAGAGAACTCCTTTGGGGCTAACAGTTGTGCTTAACTTTATAGTTTCATGTCTTCAACTGTACTATTCATGAAAAGAATTTACTTAGATGATCACTTGGTTATTCATTGTTTACTTGCTTCCAACTATAGACAATTGGTTTGGTTCACTTTATTTCAGTCCATATGCTTTACCTTATTACTTGATCAAGATTGTGTTAGTAGCATGTCACCTCAAAAATTATCTATGTTATCATTTACCTACTCGAGGACGAGCAGGAATTAAGCTTGGGGATGTTGATACGTCCAAAACGTATCTATAATTTCTGCTTGCTCCATGCTTCTTTTGTGTGATATTGCTATGATATTTATGCACTTCCATACACTTTTGATCATATTTGGACAAACCTATTAACTCAGTGCACCACAGTGCCAGTTCCTGTTTTCTGCTGTTTTTCTATTTCAGATTTCCCCCATATTAAAAGTGCTCCAAAAATTCTGGGAAAAACACAGAAAAAATCAGCGTACAGGAAGCTTCGAGAAAAACCAAAGTGGGGCCAGAGGGGAGCCAGGGGCGGCCCAGGCGGCCACCCGGGGCGGCCCCACCCCTGGCCGCCCGGGGGGGCGCCTGGGGCCCCCTCTCCGCCTCTGGTTGCCCCCCTTCGCATATATATTCCTCCCGTCGCGGAAACCCTGATTCCAGAACCCTTTTCTCCAGAAGCAATTCCGATCTCCGCCGCCATCGCCACCAAGTTTCGTGGGACCAGAATTCCTGTGCCGGCATCCTGCCGGGACGGGGAAGTGCCCCCGGATTCATCTCCATCGACGTTGCTTCCTCCCTCCATGATGCGGGAGTAGTTCCTCCTCGGGGCTGAGGTTTCTACCAGTAGCTATGTGGTCAATTCTCTCTCCCATGATGTGATCTTCGTTGTGATCATAGGCTATGTTAATCTAGGGTGATCCCATGATATTTCCCCTTCCTCTATGTATTGGATTGATGTACTCACTTGTCTTTATCTAGTATAATCCCCGAGACCAAGGTGACAGCGGTCTATTGGACATGGATTAGAAGAATATTTTCATGAGTGATTTCCTCTTTTGTGTGTTGATTGAAGATTGAGAGTCTCTTGGTGCTTGTCTTTGACTATCCTTGAGATATGTTGTGGTGATTGTGGTACTCTCTTTGGATGGCCGTGGTGACATTGGGAAATCCATAGATTGAGAACTACGAACTTAGAGGTGTGCTTTTGTAGCCCTACATAATTCTCGTCCTCTCTTGACCACAAAGGAATGACCTCCGAGTGCATGTTTTATGGGAAATATCATGTGATTCGATTATGTTAATGTTGTTGGGAGTTGCCACTAGTGAAAGTATGAAGCCTAGGCCTTGTTTCCACCATTGCAATACCATTTGTGCTCACGTTTACCACTTGTTTGCTTGCTGCCATTTTTATTTCAGATTTACAAATACATCTTTTGCCATCCATACCACTTGCCATTTAACATCTCTTCGCCGAACTAGTGCACCTATACATCTGACAAGTGTATTAGGTGTGTTGGGGACACAAGAGACTTCTTGTATCTTGATTGCAGGGTTGCTTGAAAGGGGTACGTTCAACCTCCACTTCCCTGAGTTCGATAAACCTTGGGTTACTCACTTAAGGGAAATTTGTTGCTGTCCTACAAACCTCTGCTCTTGGAGGCCCAACACTGTCTACAGGAATAGAAGCGTGTAGTAGACATCAATGAGTAATCTTGACTTCCTTATTTGCACAATCAATGTGAGCATCATGCTGAGAAAGCCAATCCATCCCAAGAATAAGATCGATGTCAGAGTTGCCGAGAACAACCGGAGAAGCCAGAAAGCGGTAATCACCCATGCGAATAGATACATTCGGAGACCTCAAATTGGAAGTCATGTGCTTGCCCGGAGAGATAATTGACAACTTCTTATCTAGAAATACCGAAGTGAAATTATGCTTGGTGAAGAATGGTCTTGAAATGAAACTGAGAGATGCACCAGAATCAAACAATACTTTTGCAGGAATAGAGTTAACTAGAATATTACCAATTATCACATCAGAAGAATTTTCTGCTTCAGCTGCACTCATCAGGTTCACTCTTGCATGCCTGGGATTGTGCTTGACAATAGCAGTACTGACAGGTGGAGGAGGCGGAAGGCGCCTTTGGTTGGTGCACTTGTTGGAATAATGACCCTTCAGACCACATTTGTAGCAAGTGACCTCAGAAAGTGGACGAGGAGGAGGAACACTTGGTCTTGGAGCTTGGTACTGCGACTTGGACTGATTGCCTTGTTTGTGTGGGTGGGAGAAACCACGGCCACCAGAATTCTTGTTGTTGTTGTTGGGAGCTCGGATCACTGGAGGAGGTGGAAGCCAAAACTTCTGTTGTTTTGCGACCACTTGAGAAGAAGAGGAGGAGTGAACAGCGTCTCTAATCCTCTTTTTGGAAGCTTCCATCTTGAGATGGGCTGCCTCTTGCTTAAGTGCCATGTTATAGAATTGATCAAACTCAGCAGGCTCGAACAGGGTGAGAGCTAGTTGGAGTTCATCCTTCAGACCACCACGGAACTGATAGATCTTGCTCTTGATAGCTGGGATGTCTTGCTTGGCATAGCGGGCAAGGTTCTGGAACTTGACATTATGTTGGTAGACAGTCATTGAGCCTTGCTTCAGGTTCCGGAATTGCTCACGCATACCTTCGATGACACTTGTTGGAATGTGATGAGAATGAAAGTCCTTGCAGAAGTCATCCCAGGATATTACACGCCCTGCTCTGGATTCTTTGTACTACTGCCACCAATCAGCGGCTTGGTCCTTGAGTTGGAAGGCTGCAAACTTCACATAGTCCTCGGGCCTGATGTTACTGCACTCGAAATGCTTCTTGATATCTGTTATCCAGTCTTCAGCATCTAGAGGGTCCACGCAGTAACTGAATGCCTTTGGTGTTGGGGAACGTTGCATGGGAAACAAAAAAATTTCCTACGCTCACCAAGATCAATCTAGGAGATGCATCTACGAGGGGAGAGTTGGATCCACATACCCTTGTAGATCGCTAAGCGGAAGCGTTCAAGAACGCGGTTGATGGAGTCGTACTCGCCGCGATTCAGATCGCCGAAGATCCTAGCACCGAACGGACGGTGCCTCCGCGTTCTTCACACGTACAGCTCGGGGACGTCTCCTCCTTCTTGATCCAGCAAGGGGGAAGGAGAAGTTGACGGAGAAACCCAGCAGCACGACGGCGTGGTGGAGATGGTGGTGGAGGAATTCCAGCAGGGCTTCGCCAAGCACTGCAAACTGGATGAAGATATTCGTGGGAGAGGGAGGGCAGCGCCGAGGCACGAACGTGTGTGGCTGCCCTCCCTCTGCCTCTCTTTATATAGGGGGAAGAGAGGGGAGGGGGCGCCCTAGGGTTTCCCCCTAGGGGCGGCGGCCAAGGGGAGATGGGAGGGGGCGGCGCCCCCAGGGCTAGGGTTTGCCCCCCCCAGGGTGCCTTGCCCCCCAAGGACTCTGGGGTGCGGCTCCCTAAGGGGGGGCCAGCCCCCATGCGCAGGTGGAGAGGGCCCAAGGGGGGGCGCACAGCCCCATGAGGGCTGTTGTGTCTCCCACTTATGGCCCATAGGGCCCGCAACACTTGCCGGGACCCCCCGAAACCCCTTTCGATCATCCGACGACTTCCCGGTGCTCCCCGGAACACTTCCGGACTCCGTTCACTCTCATCCTATATATCAATCTTCGTCCCCGGACCATTCCGGAGACCCTCGTCACGTCCGGGATCTCATCTGGGACTCCGAACAACCTTCGGTTACCATACACTGTTCTCACTAACAACCCTAGCGTCACCGAACCTTAAGTGTGTAGACCCTGCGGGTTCGGAAACTATGCAGACATGACCGAGACACTCCCAGGTCAATAACCAATAGCGGGATCTGGATACCCATATTGGTTCCCACACGTTCCTCGATGATCTCATCGGATGAACCACGATGTCAAGGATTCAGGCAATCCCGTATACAGTTCCCTTTGTCTCGTCGGTATGTTACTTGCCCGAGATTCGATCGTTGGTATCTCTATACCTAGTTCAATCTCGTTACCGGCAAGTCTCTTTACTCGTTCCGTAATACACAATCCCGTGACTAACTACTTAGTCACTTTGAGCTCATTGAGATGACGTATTACCGAGTGGGCCCGGAGATACCTCTCCGTCACACGGAGTGACAAATCCCAGTCTCGATCCATGTCAACTCAACAGACACCTTCGGAGATACCTGTAGAGTACCTTTATAGTCACCCAGTTACGTTGCGACGTTTGGCACACACAAGGCACTCCTACGGTGTCAG
>LR738715.1:151407624-151449385 GCA_902687465.1 Secale cereale
GCTTGGGCCCAGCCTTGGGTTTCTTCACTGGATGAGCAACTGCCTTGCCACCCTTCTTAGAGTTACCCTTCTTGCCCTTGCCATTCTTCTTGAAACTGGTAGTTTTATTGACCATCAACACTTGATACTCCTTCTGGATGTCTGCCTCAGCGACTTTCAGCATCGAAAACAGCTCGGCGATGGATTTGTTCATCCCTTGCATGTTATACTGCTGCACGAAGCTCTTGTAGCTAGGTGGGAGTGACTGGAGAATTCTGTCAATGATAGCCTCCTCCGGGAACACAAGTCCCAGATCAGCTATGCGGGTATAGTACCCAGACATCTTCAGTAAGTGCTCACTGACAGACGAATTCTCCTCCATCTTGCAAGCAAAGAATTTATCGGTGGTCTCATACCTCTCGATCTTGGCATTCTTCTCAAAGATGAACTTCAACTCCTGGAACATCTCATATGCTCCATGACGTTCAAAACGCCATTGAACTCCTCCTTCCAAGCTATACAACATGGCACACTGCACTACTGAGTAGTCATCCGCACGCGACTGCCAGGCGTTCATAACGTCCACAGAGGCCGTGCGGGGGGTTCACCTAGCGGTGCATTTAGGACATAAACCTTTTGGGCAGCTGTGAGGATGATCCTCAGATTGCGGAGCCAGTCCACAAAGTTGCTCCCATCATCTTTCAGCTTAGTTTTCTCTAGGAACGCATTAAAATTCAGGGGAGCTATTGCGGGAGCCATCTACAACCAAAGATTTGCAAAGACATCTTAGACTATTGTTCATGATAAGTGAGTTTTAACTAATCAAATTACTTATAACTCCCACTCAAATTGACATCCCTCTGGTCATTCGAGCGTGGCATGATCCAAATCCACCAACCCAAGTCCGATCATCACGTGAGAAGAGGTGGTGTCAATGGTGAACATCTTCATGTTGATCATATCTACTATATGACTCATGCTCGACCTTTCGGTCTTCCGTGTTCTGAGGCCATGTCTGTACATGCTAGGCTCGTCAAGTCTAACCCGAGTGTTCTGCATGTGCAAAACTGGCTTGCACCCGTTGTATGCGAACGTAGAGTCTATCACACCCGATCATCACGTGGTGCTTCGAAACGACGAACCTTCGCAATGGCGCACACTCGGGGGGAACACAATTTTATCTTGAAATTTTAGTGAGGGATCATCTTATAATGCTACCGTCGTCCTAAGCAAAATAAGATGCATAAAAGGATTAACATCACATGCAAATCATAAGTGACATGATATGGCCATCAACTCGTGCTTTTGATCTCCATCTCCAAAGCACCGGCATGATCTCCATCGTCACCGGCGTAACACCATGATCCCCATCATCATGATCTCCATCATCGTGTCGCCATCGGGGTTGTCGCGCGCCCACCATGCTCTTACTACTATTGCTACCGTTTAGCGATAAAGTAAAGCATTACATAGCGCTTAATGATTGACACGCAGGTCATACAAAAATTAAAGACAACCCTATGGCTCCTGCTGGTTGCCGTATACATCGACATGCAAGTCGATATTAACTATTACAACATGATCATCTCATACATCAAATATATATCATCATGTCATTGGCCATATCATATCACATACATACCCTGCAAAAACAAGTTAGACGTCCTCTAATTTGTTGTTGCATGTTTTACGTGGCTGCTATGGGTATCTAGCAAGAACGCTTCTTACCTACGCAAAGCCACAACGGTGATATTTAAGTTGCTATTTAACCTTCTACAAGGACCGCCTTTGTCTATTCCGATTCAACTAAGATAGGAGAGACAGACACCCGCCAGCCATCTTATGCAACAAAAGTCGCATGTCTGTCGATGGAACCGGTCTCATGTACGTGGACATGTAAAGTTGGTCCGGGCCGCTTCATCCCATAATACCGCTGAATCAAGAAAGACCAAGGAGGGAAGCAATCTAAACATCAACGCCCACAAAACCCCTTTGTGTTCTACTCGTGAAAGCATCTACGCAAGAACCTAGCTCTGATACCACTGTTGGGGAACGTTGCATGGGAAACAAAAATTTTCCTACGCTCACCAAGATCAATCTAGGAGATGCATCTACGAGGGGAGAGTCGGATCCACATACCCTTGTAGATCGCTAAGCGGAAGCGTTCAAGAACGCGGTTGATGGAGTCGTACTCGCCGCGATTCAGATCGCCGAAGATCCTAGCACCGAACGGACGGTGCCTCCGCGTTCTTCACACGTGCAGCTCGGGGACGTCTCCTCCTTCTTGATCCAGCAAGGGGGAAGGAGAGGTTGACGGAGAAAACCAGCAGCACGACGGCGTGGTGGAGATGGTGGTGGAGGAATTCCAGCAGGGCTTCGCCAAGCGCTGCAAAACAGACGAAGATATTCGTGGGAGAGGGAGGGCAGCGCCGAGGCACGAACTTGTGTTGCTGCCCTCCCTCTGCCTCTCTTTATATAGGGGGGAGAGAGGGGAGGGGGCGCCCCTAGGGTTTCCCCTAGGGGGCGGCGGCCAAGCCAGATGGGAAGGGGGCGGCGCCCCCAGGGCTAGGGTTTGCCCCCCCAGGGTGCCTTGCCCCCCAAGGACTCTGGGGTGCGGCTCCCTAAGGGGGGGCCAGCCCCCATGCGCAGGTGGAGAGGGCCCAAGGGGGGGCGCACAGCCCCATGAGGGCTGTTGCGTCTCCCACTTATGGCCCATAGGGCCCGCAACACTTGCCGGGACCCCCCGAAACCCCTTTCGATCATCCGACGACTTCCCGGTGCTCCCCGGAACACTTCCGGACTCCGTTCACTCTCATCCTATATATCAATCTTCGTCCCCGGACCATTCCGGAGACCCTCGTCACGTCCGGGATCTCATCCGGGACTCCGAACAACCTTCGGTTACCATACACTGTTCTCACTAACAACCCTAGCGTCACCGAACCTTAAGTGTGTAGACCCTGCGGGTTCGGAAACTATGCAGACATGACCGAGACACTCCCAGGTCAATAACCAATAGCGGCATCTGGATACCCATATTGGTTCCCACACGTTCCTCGATGATCTCATCGGATGAACCACGATGTCAAGGATTCAGGCAATCCCGTATACAGTTCCCTTTGTCTCGTCGGTATGTTACTTGCCCGAGATTCGATCGTTGGTATCTCTATACCTAGTTCAATCTCGTTACCGGCAAGTCTCTTTACTCGTTCCGTAATACACAATCCCATGAATAACTACTTAGTCACTTTGAGCTCATTGAGATGACGTATTACCGAGTGGGCCCGGAGATACCTCTCCGTCACACGGAGTGACAAATCCCAGTCTCGATCCATGTCAACTCAACAGACACCTTCGGAGATACCTGTAGAGTACCTTTATAGTCACCCAGTTACGTTGTGATGTTTGGCACACACAAGGCACTCCTACGGTGTCAGTGAGTTACATGATCTCATGGTCATAGGAACTTATACTTGACATGCAGAAAACTATAGCGATAACTGATACGATCAAAAGCTATGTTTAACGTTTGGGTCTCGTCCATCACATCATTCTCCTAATGATGTGATCCCGTTATCAAATCACAACTCATGTCTATGACCTGGAAACCGCGGTCATCTTTGATCAACGAGCCAGTCCTGAAGAGGCTTGCTAGGGACACAAAGTTTGTCTATTTATCCACACATGTATTTAAGTTTCCAATCAATACAATTATAGCATGGATAATAAACGATTATCATGAACAAGGAAATATAATAATAACTCTTTTATTATTGCCTCTAGGGCATATTTCCAACATTTGGTTGGTTTGCCAAGAACTGGTTGAGCATAGCAAAATGAGGTTGGTTGAACAAATTGCCTTGGCCTTGGTTCCCATGAGCACCCTGATTTGCTTGATTTGCTTGAATGTTCTGCATCATTTGCAAAAGCATCTGGGTGTTCTGATTTGTTGCTTGCATAATTGCTCTCCAGGCCTCAGACGGAGGAGGAGGTGAAGGAGGACGATCATGAACCTCTTCACCCTCTGTGTTAGCATTGGGAACCCTTTTAGGAGCCATCCTGAATGAGATGACAACTATTAGCCATTGATTGAAAGAATAAATAAGCTGAATCAACGGCTAGAATTGCAACATAAGTCTTCACAAGAATCATTCGAACAAGATGAACGAATGAAAATCTCAGTTTAATGATAACAACAATCTTCACGAGAAGCCACTTGGGAGAACAAAAGGTAAATAAAACAACAAGGAGCAGATAGAACAAATACAAGATAGAAGTTTCGTTCGACAAATTCGTGCTGAAAGCTTATGGAACGTGTTACAAAAGGGTTTTGCAATCCCCGGATCAGCATAGCCAAGGACCCTTTAAGATGCAACCCCCGATCAGAACAACGGCCATAAAACTACTTCACTCAATGTAGAACCCCGAACTCCATATCATCCATTCGTTGGAAGAATGCCTATGAGCTACTAGATGAACCCACCTATTAATTTCCGAAAGTTTCCAGTTATGCAATCAGGTGTTGGGGATACAGGGGAAGCATCACGCACTCAACTCTAATCATACATCCAGCTATATCCATCCTTCAACACATAACTAGTTATTTCCGGAAACCGTCTACCTCGGACCTTCGAAACGCATCTACTATACAAGCTATGGCAATACTCCCGAACTACCTCCCCAGTACTGGGTGACGTTGGGGTTATCTTGCCACTAACCGCATAGGAGACTTTTCGATGTCGGCCGTCTTAAGCATTCCAGAACTGATGCGATATATTTGTGACGACAACACCTCGGAGCTCAACTCCTCGGGACGCTGCCACAACCCCTAAATGACAGGAGGCATCGAGAACAATGTCTCGTCACAAAGACATCAGAACAATCCAAACAATACTCGCGAGATTCTTAAAAAAATTGGTGAATTTTTGAGAGTAGAAGAGGCAAGAGTAATCATCAGGAGTCCTCACCAGAGTGAAAAGAGATGAGGAGCAAAAGAAATCCTACTCTCCGACATAGGACTCAAAACATTCTAAGTGTGTGCCTAGACTCAACCGTCAATGATTCGATCAATCAGTGGGGGATTCTAGGCCGGAGAAGGCTCTGAATACCAACTTGTAATGCCCAGGATGGGACTATACCTCCTACGTGTCGAGGCACGACTTAAAGGTATAAGCCCATTCTGGAATGATCTCAAGTTCGGTATCTTTGCACATCTCATGTAAAAATAGGGATGAAAAGGAAAAGAGATAGTTGGCTTACACTCGCCACGTCACACAATTCATTACATAGTCAAACATCATCCAAATAACATCACAACCCGACTACGGGTGAAGATCCAAATGAAAGATACCAAACATACATAAAGCCACAGGTTCGAATCGCCCCTAGTAGAAACCACTACTGATCATCGGGATAGTGCACATAGTATCGGCTACGTTCTTCATCGTACTCCCAGTATAGCTCTATGCCGTCACCTGAGTAGTTCACCATGGTACCTGCATCTCGTGTGGTGTAGAATCTATGAGCCACGGAGGACTCAGCAATCCTGTTCCCGGGTCGCAGAACTATCTAAGCCTTGGGTGTGGAACAAGGCTGAAGAAAGATAAAAGGTTGCAGCTACACTAGCACTAGCTTATGTATTAAGAGCGAGAAGAGAAGTGCCACGAGCGACAAGGTGATCACAAAGTGATCCTATCTAAGCACGTCAAACATAACCCCACTGTGTTCAATTCCCGAACCCCTTTCGGAAAATGACCGTCACGGTACTCACGCTGGTAGTGTGTTTTGAACATGGTGTCAAGTTTTCTACAACCGGATATTAACAAATTCCCATCTGCCACATAACCGCGGGCACGGCTTTCAAAAGTTCAAAACCCTGCAGGGGTGTTCCAACTTGGCCCATTACAAGCCCACGATCCGCGGAGCCGCAACTCCAAGGTGGGAAGGCCCGAGTATTCCCGGAATCCCGTGCTCAAGATACTTCGACTAAGGTAAGACTAATCCAGCAAATCCTCCCGGCGTGCCAACACCCTGACAATAGCCACGCGTATCTAGTCTCAGGCCACGACCGGATAGGTCAGCCTACAGGTATATATCAATCCTCGAGTTTCCTCGTGGTGGCCCCGCAGTCTGCCTAGTTTGGACCAACACTCATGTGGAGCACTGGACCGGGGGTTGTTAATTAAGAACTCGGGTTTGCAAAGCCCTATGCAAGTTTTAGTTATTAGGCAAATGGAGTACCAATGTTGGGACTTGCTGGAAAAGACTTAGCGCTAAGCGGTTTATCGAGGGGGTCCCATAACCACAACCGTGTGAGGAACGCATAATCAAGGAACATAACACCGGTTTATACGGTTCCTAGGGCGGCATGAGTGGAACAAATCACCAAGCAAGAGGCTTAGCCTTCCACCCATTACCAATATATAGATGATTTCATTTAAGAATTTATATAGTGTGATATCCCAACAAGCTTCAACATGAAGCAAGAATCTTCAATCTTCTCCTGCAACTAGCAAAGCTATAAGAGGGGCTGAGCGAAGCCTACGTAGCCAATCAAAGGTTTGCATAGGTTGGATGGTTAGACAGATTCATGGTTACAATAGGAGGCTGACAGACAAACATGGGCATCGAGTCAATAAGCTAAAGAGCGAGACTTCTAGCAATAGGCAAAGATAGTAATGTTATCTGGGTCAGGTCATCTTGCCTGTCGAGTCGTCGATGGGATCGTAAGAGGGCTCCTTGTTCTCAACCTCGGTAGTAACCTCGTTCTCGTACTCGGTCTCAGCTTCCGGCTCTACTCAACACAAGAACACACGAGGCACGAAATCAAACAAGGTGCAAGCGCAAACTGCAGGATGCATGAAAGATGCACTTAGGATACACTGCATATGCACTTAGGCTGCACAACATGACCACACAGGAAGCACAGAGAAACAGCACCAGAACAAGACATTTTACTCAAGCAAGTAGGATGCAAGGCAAGTCTATTTAGGATGCAAAACATGGCAAGGTAGGAAGCACAGAGAAACAACACAAGAAACAGCAGGTTTAAATGAGGCCGGAAACTACTTAAGACAAATCCGGTAAGTCCTCATATGCATAGTTTGAAATTAGTCCAGATCTGAACAAACCTTAAGTTAAAGTTGTTAAACAGCAAGTTAACATGCACCATGACAATCTACACGAAATTCTAGTCAAGTTTCATATAAAGTTTGTTTAAAACGGAGCTACGGTCTAGAAGATATGATCAAAACAAGATAAGCATGGCAACGGTGCAAGATGCACCCAAACATCAAGAAAACATACTCCAAACATGTTAACAAGATGATATTATGAATCTACATGCAAAATCACACAAGTTTCATGTAGGACTTGCTCAAAACGGAGCAACGGGCTAAAAGATACACCCGAAACAAGAAACAATGCAAAGCTGAAAATAACAGCCACATAGCAACTTTGGAGCAATAATTATTTACTCTACTGCACTCAAACATGGTGACAAGAAGCATGGACATGAAGTAGATATATCCTACAGCAAACAACTCCATTGGAGCAACTCCATAGGAGGCATGGATCAATAACAACAAGCTACAACATTTTGATCATGACGATAAAAACCTGACAGTAATATTTTATAGCAACTTGGGAGCAAGAATTAAATATGCTACAGCAACCCAAATGAGCATGTGATGGCATGGATGGGTAGACAACAACATATACAACAAGGAATGATCAATGGCCACCCCAAAACTAACATGGATTAGCCTAGGAAAACAAGCAAACATAGCATCAGGATATTACAGATTCCAGACTTGGTGAAATTTCACTAAGTGTTAAAACAGCAACATTATCATGGCATGTTTGCAAGCATGTTTAAGTTATCTCAAAGCATACCATGGCAAATGGTTTGCACCACAGCAAAGAACACATGAAGGGGAATCTAAAACATATGAGCATGCGACATGGGGACAAACACAACAATAGCAACGAGCTCCTCAACTAGGCATCTCGTAACAAGTTACAAAACCTAACAGCCACATGCACTTTTGCAACAGAGATAAACATGGCAAATGAACTCAAACATGCATGCTATAGCAACCAACATGTAGAGCATCTCATGATGAACATTTGGACATATCATTTGCTTCATTTGGATCAACATGCACCAAGTTATCACATCTCAAACATGGCATGAAAATAACTAGTAGCAGCAGTTTATATCAAGTAGCACACTTGTCATGATGATTAAGACATCTAGATGGACTCAAACAAGCATGGCACAATGGAACAAACCGTAGAACATGTCACCACGATCATTTTGACATATTATATGCACAAATCAGACAAGCACGGTAAAAGTTATAGCCATCACAATAATGCTTCAGACAACTAAAATAACTAAATGGACTTAGCCAAAAAAGACAAGGGTCAACCTCACTGAATCGGTCAAACGGTTGGCGGGTAGGAGCGGTTTGGGCGAAGCTGGTGCGGGTCGCGGAGCGGGTCGGACCCGGGAACCGCTAGGGTTCGCTGGATCGGGATCCAGCCGATCTGATCGGACCGAGCTCGGGCGCGGCGAGCTGGTCCGGCGGGCGGCGGCTCCAGCCAGCCGGCGGGGACGCGGTGGCGTCGGCCGGCGGGGCGAGGTGGCCGGCGCCCGGATGGAGGCGGCGGCGACGTCCTCGTGTGGTGGGGCATTGACCTGATTGGCGACGGGGCGAGCTTCCAGGCGGCGGGGCCCGGCGCCGGCGGCGGCGCGGCGCGGCGGCCCTCGCGGCGGCCGGCGGCGTGGAGGTGCGGGGCCGACGGGGCACCAGCGGCGCTGCGGAGGAGGACGGGCGGGGGCGCGCAGAGGGCTTGGCCCGGTTGTCGGCGGCGGCGGGCCCGCGCTGGGCCTGCGGGCCGGTGCGGTGCGGACGGCGGTGGCGCGGACTGTCCGGCCCGGGTCGGACACGTCCGCCCGGCGCGGATTCCGAGGCGGGGGCTGGAGGAGGAAGAAGACTAGGGTTTTTGGACAAAAATGGAGGGGTGGACGTTTTTATAGGCACAAGGAGCTAGGAGACTCCAAATGGGGAGCGGTTTTTGGCCACGCGATCACAATTTGACGACCGAGATGATGGGAAGGGTTGTGCTGGGTTGGTGGGCTGTTGTGGAGGGGGGTCTTGGGCCTCAAAGAGGAGGTACTTTTAGCCCACTAGGTTAACTGTTGGAGTATCAAACGAACTCCAAACGCGACGAAACTTGACAGGCGGCCTACACGTACTAAAACAACATCGCGCGACAAGACTCACGCCATTCCGAAAACATTACACGGTCACAAACAAAAGAAGCACTCGGGGATGCCACGGGCACGTGTGAGAGTGTCGGAACTCGAAACGGACAACGGGAAGAGACGAGTGGGACCGGATGCAAATGACAACACAAATGCAATGCAATGCACATGACAACATGACATGGATGAAATGCACACACGCACACGACAAAACGAGAAACCCGAAAAGAAAGAAGAGCCCGGAAAGGAATTGATGAAGCCAAAGTTTATATATTGCCATATAGGGAAAGTGTTACATGTGGGGCATTACATTTGCGGCCCGAACCTGGGTAAAGGAACCGTGTGCTAACGGTTGGATCCGCTCTTCTCTCAACCCCGCGCCCGGCCACCGTAGTAGGGATTCTTGTGATCCCATAGGTGTCGTTCCAAATACACCGACACGGAGTGTTCACGGTCAGGTCAGAATATCACCTGTGTATGGTACAAAAACGGCTGAAGATTGGCAGGCCTGAAACTTCTTCGTCGGTGGTAAACCATAAAGCATGGTTGAACCTATGGGACATGGTGGCGCAAGGAAAAGCGATAACTCACATTTGGTGACTCATTCGGAATGGTCTAGCTGTTGGGTCAGAGCTCTTGAGGAGGAAGATCAAAGTTGGTGTCTTTTGTGTGGCATGTGGGCGGGAAGAGACAAATTATCACAGATTTTGGGGCTGCTATCACTCAGCGAAGTTTTGGAAAATCACGCACTCGGAGTTGGGGGTGCCCGTGGCGATCCCACCGGATTCATTTTGCCCTCAGGGTGCACTCTCAAGCTGGCTGCTCTCGTGGTTCGCTGATGCAGTAGATGATGAGCGAGCGATCATGGTTTGGGGTGTGTATGGACTTTGGTTAGCTCGTAACAATGCTCATTATGGCAAGAGAACTGAAGATGCAGAGGTGATTGCGCGGACAATAGTCAAGTTGATGGAGGAGTGGCAGTCCATACACGGTCGCAAGAGCAAAATACCGAAGCTAGTGCATGTTGAAAAGTGGAAGCCGTCGTACGAGGGCTGGGTGAAGGGCAATGTTGATGGAGCAACATCTAAATTTGGTGAGAATGGAGGTGCGGGATTGGTCTTCAGAAATCATGCAGGTGCTTTTCTGGGTAGTGCATGTCATTTCTTTCCAATGTGCAAGGATCCAGCTAGAGTCGAACTTCAAGCTTGCAAGCATGCGGTTCAGTTAGCAGATGAGTTTAATGCTACTAGCTTGCACATTGGAGATGGGCTGGAAGGAGATAGTTAGAAAGTTATAGAGCAAGGAGAAGGACCTGTCCACGCTGGGACCAATCATCGAGGAAGTCAAGAAAATGTTTTTTTAGGGTCAAGCATAGCTTCTATATTACTGGTGCCCAGGCAAATCAGCCAGAGCACATTCAGCCACGTTGGCTAGTACATCCGACTCCCACTACAAAGAGTGGTTTACATCACATAAACGGCCAAGTTTTGCAAGTTCGTCCGCTACAAAGTTCGCATGTCGCCTACAGAACATTATTTCATGGTGTGAGAACCACAACTTGAGTTGGAGCTTTGTATCCTCAATGATCGCTGAGTACGCAGAGGAATCTACCTTCCGCAAGTCCATGGCCTCAGCTAGCAACTGGGAGTCGGTCTCGAATATGACTCGCAACATGCCCATATTCGCTGCAAAAGAAACAGCTTCAGCCAATGCGTGGACCTCGGCAGCGAAAGCATCAGCAATGTACTCCTTCCGGCCTGCTCTTGCACATAGTACTGTTGAAAGGATCGATATGGTTGACTAGAGGGGGGGGGTGAATAGGCAACTAACAATTTTTAGCTTTTCTTCACCAATATAAATTAAGCAACAAGGTAAGTTGTCTAGATAAGTAACTAGGATGACAACAACAAGGAAACAAGGAAAACAACCTCAGAAGCAAGCTACTTAAGATAAACAAGGAAAGCTTGCACAAGTAAGGAAAGAAATAACCACACGTGGAGCCGGTGAAGACGAGGATGTGTTATCGAAGTTCCTTCCCTTTGAGGAGAAGTACGTCTCCGTTGGAGCGGTGTGGAGGCACAATGCTCCCCAAGAAGCCACTAGGGCCACCGTATTCTCCTCACGCCCTCACACAATGCAAGGTGCCGTGAATCCACTAGTGGTGCCCTTGAAGGCGGCAACCGAACCCTTACAAACAAGGTTGGGGCTCTCTCCACAACTTAATTGGAGGCTCCCAATGAAACCCCGGAGCTTCACCACAATGGAATGTGGCTCCGAAGTGACCTCTTCCGTCTAGGGTGCTCAAACACCCAAGAGTAACAAAATCCACACAAGAAACTATGGGGGAATCAAGTTTCCTTTGGTGAGAGTGTAGATCTAGGTCTCCTCCTTCAATCCCTAGCAAATCAACAAGTTTGAGTGGCTAGGGAGAGAGATCGGGCAAGAAAGCTTCAATGGCATTAATGGAGGAGAGGGAGAGGCAAGAGGTGGGTGGGAGGTAGGAGAAGGACCTCCTTAAATAGGGTCCCCAAGATTCCAATCGTTATGTGCAGAAATGCACTGGACCGGTACTTCCGCACAACCCACCGGTACTACCGGTGTGTGAAGAAAACCGCAGCCATGGCACCAGGGCAGTACTTCCGGTGTAGCACACGGTAGTACCGGTCTTCCGGAGAAAACCGGAACTACCGCTCCACCACCGGTCAACTACCGCTTCGAGTCCAGAAGGTTTTAACCAAGGACGGTAGTTGGGGCGGTGGTAGAGCCGAAACAACCGCTGGGCCAGTAGCTCCTGAGTGGTGGCAGATAAAGCAGTACTACCGCTCTAAATATCGGTAGTACCGGTTTGTCGAGAGGACACCGGTACTTCCAGGCCACCACCGGTCCACCACCGCACCTAGTATAGAAGGTAATCACCCTTGTGCGGTACTAGGGGCGGTGGTTTGACCGGAACTACCGGCCACCGGTACTACCGCTGCTAATAGCGGTACTACCGCAGTAGAAGAAACTGCACACACATAGAAAACAAGGGGACCTCTCTCTCCTCGAACGAAGGCAATATAGTGGGTGCATAGTAACTGTGTACGTGACTTGATTCACCCAATACCTTTCGATGTGGGTTCCCTCTTAATAGTATGAATTTCCTACGACCAAGGGAAACAAAAGGCATCAGAAACTCCGTCTTCGATCTTTTCCTTCTAGAGGGAAGGCCTAACCGTCATGCGCCACCCAATGTATACCTGAGTAATATTTGACGCACGATTAGTCCACACATGTATTGTCATCATCACCAAAATCCTAGGCAAGAGATGCCCTTACAATCTCCCCTTTTTTGGTGAATGATGACAACCACATGAATAGCACGGGGATCTATAAAATGTAGGCGGAGCTCCCCCTGAGTGTGAGCACTTATTTAGAGTTTGCTTTTGGAATGCAAAAGTGCTCAAACTAGGATCTATGCTCCCCCTAGGTTTTATAGACCAACCAGCGACCACAATCCAACAAAGTAGTCAACAAAGCATATGATTGCAGAGAGCTAAAGATTAAGTGCATAGATAACTAGATAAGGGCACACATGTCTCACACCATACACAAGGTCACAACATAGGATAAGTTCACAAGACAGAAATAAAAGGTTCAAAACGAGGAAAATAGCAAGAAAACCCATGCAACTCCCGTGACCTAATAACTCTCTCCCCTTTGGCATCAAGCACCAAAAAGGAAAAGAGCTAAACTAACGCCCCAGGGCTCAGTAAAGCTCATCGCCTCTCGCCAGGGAGTCATCAGAATCATCATCGTCAGAGTCCTCAGCATCCTCAGCATCCTCATCATCCTCAGCAGCCTCAGCCTCAGTCTCCATAGCATCCTCAGTCACACGAGAAGTAGACGTCGTGGGCTCGTCATCACACCACTGACACTTAGCCAGACACCACTTATCCTCAGGAGTGATGCTCTTCTCAGAGACACTCTTCACAACTGGCACATTGAGGTGCTTCATCATCTGAATCTGTCTGCGGCACGCCATCTTCTCAGTCACATGTGCCTTGTAGAGCTTCTTCTGAATATGGGCCTGTAAGCAGAAGGTCTTCTTGACCTTGGCAGTCAGCTTCTCCATCGAAGAGGGCTTTGCCCCCGCCTCCAACTCAAAGTCCTCGTCATCCGAGGTAGCAAAGGTATCCTCCTCATTCCCCGCATGGAAGCGAGGAGCAGCATGTTTCTTCTGCCTCAGCAACTTGACCTCATGCTCCGTGAGCCTATCAGGAGTAGTAAAAGGCACTCCAGGCCTCCGGACTTCCCAAACTGAGTATAGGAAGCGCATCACAAAAGGAGCATAGATAGGTACCTTGCGGTACCAGACACAGTTGTACATATCCTCCCACATCCACTTAGATACATCAAAAGTGATGCCTTTGCCCCGCTTGGTCTTCATGGCCACAAGCAAATCCACCAGATATCCATAAATGTCATCTTGGTTCCCAACCTTGGGCAGCAGCACACATCGGAACACACGGTGTAGAATATCATAGACCGGCTGAAGATCATTTGATTTACCCACAATGCCACGGCCAGGGATATACAGAGGAGCAAGTTTCACCTTATCCATGGGGTTGGCTCGGTCGTGAGGACGGAGACCACCTTGACCCTCCAAACCAGTGTCAGTGTAGCCCAGAGCATTGCAGAAGTCACTCCAGGGAACACGGAAGAACTCATCCCGGCACATAAAAGAAAGGTGACGTTGATCGTCACTTCCGAAGTGGACAGTAGCATAAAACTGATGAATAAGCTCCACATCAAAATCACAGCGCAGCTCCATGAGCTTGATCAAGTCAAACTCCTCACATACCTCCAGAGCCTCCCCAAAGTAATTGAGGTTGTCCCTCCACTGCTCAAGGTCAATGGACCACGTCCGGGTGAACTTGTTCTTGTGGTGCTCGAAGATTTTAGACACAATTCTCATTTGCAATTCATTCCGGAACTGAGGATTATTCCAACGAGGAGGTGGTGGTCCGGTGTAAGGATCCTGAAAGCGAAACTTCTCCCAGTTCGGAAGCTTCCACTTATACATAGGAAGCGCTGCACGCTGCTTGGCAGCAACTGACTTTTCTCGGCGAGTAGTTTTGGAGGGGACTACTACCTCATGATCTTCTTCATTGTCTGCTGGCCTCTTGCCCCTACGGGCCTTCCTCTTGGCGAACTGACCAGCACAAGAGCTAGAGCCACCTGCAAACGCATGCGGAGAACACATAGCAACCCAGCAAAGATGAGAGGAATGTACACAAGATTAGAAGAATAATTCATGAGTACGTAAGTAGAATAGAGACAGAGCATATATATTCAGAGCAACCGGTAGTTCCGGTTATTGAACCGGTAGTTCCGGTCCAGTGGTAGTACCGATCGTGGGGACCGGTAGTACCGCTGAGAACGGATCTGTCGAGTTGAAGGAGAGAAACTACCCGATCTCAAAATTAGATGCACTATGTCTATTACTAACTACGCACAAGTGAATAGGAGTCTATAAGGATCTCTCCCTCAAAGCATTTAGCCAAAAATGACGGAACACTAGCATTGCCCTAGAGAGAGGATTCAAGATGAGAACCCTAAAGGGAGAAGAACAGGGCAATACCGGTATCCATGGGAGGAGATCGAGGAGGAGGCGGCCTCCACGGAGCGGATCCGATGAAGGGCCGACCGATCCGAAGTGCCGGAGGGTGCTTCGGGGTAGTGGGCGGAGCAACCGATGGCTAGGGCAAAAGGAACGGACGAGTGAAGGGGAAACAGAGAAACCCCTTCAGTCCGTGCTATTTATACCCGCCCTGTGCAGCAGCCAGTAGTACTGGTCCGGGGACCGGTAGTACCGCTCCATATGCTACCAGGTGGTTGAGGCGGTACTTCCGCGCGAGGCGGTAGTACCGCTTACCAACACCGGTAGTACCGGACAGGGGTACAGGTCAGAGTACCAGTGGTAGAACCGTTGTCTCTAGACCGGTACAACCGCTAGGCTACAGCCCGGTGGTAAAGCGGTAGAACCGCTGGTACCACCGGTTGTACCGCCAGGGAGCAACATCCCACTCCAAGATAGCAAACTTGTGTACATTTGGAATAGATGGCTTGGATGAGAAGGCTTAGGATGGAGCTAGTCACTGTAGTATGAAGTAGAAAACTCAAAGAGCAAAACCAAAGAGAGAAACCAACCTAGCCCGAGGGCGGTGGCCGGAGCCACCTATGTTAGAGTCAAATGGCATGGCACCACGAAGAATTATCCTTGGGCCCATAACCAAAGCTCGTCTTTGAAACACAAGTGTCATCATAAATGACGAATGTGAAAAAGTTGATCAATTTATGCATAATGGGGGGGAGGTGTAACACCCCAAAAATTTTTGGTTTGGTTTTTACCAAATGCTTTATTTGATTTAAAAGAGGTTCTTGAAATTTTTCCTTTGAGAGACCCTCCTTCCCAAATTTTTGCTTCTGACAAATCTTTTGAGCCCTTCTCAATTTTTGATTCTGGTTTTGAGGGTCTTTCAACTTGTGTTGGTTCAACACAATTACTTTTGGATCATTTTACTATTTCTTTTGTTTAAAAGAACTCTTTTAAATCCTTGGATTTATCCCTACCTATTCAAAAGAATACCCTCTTGCCATGACCTTGGTGGGTAACTTTCTTCCAAAATCTTCTTCCCTATCTTGGGCCAAGTTAAACATCATTTCCAACAGGTTTCAACTCCTTATAGATTTTAATTCTATTTATTTAAACCACAAAATATTTTTCTGTCATTTATTTGGACCCTAGTGGTTTACAAAGGAACTACTAGTTCCTTTTGAATCTTTGCTCCAAACAAATTTCCTAGGGCTAGTCCTTAGTAACCTCAACTCATATCCATCAAGACCTACTGGTCATCAGTTCAAAACTTTCAAATTATACTTGCTGCAAATTTGGAGCAGATTTGTCATTTTTGGTGAAATCCATTCTTTCTTCCTTCCAAAAATTCTGAGGAAATTCATACAGCCTCCAGATGCATCAAGAGACCCCCACACCAAGCCCCAGCTCAAGGAAAATTCCCCACATGCATCAAACATTTCATCAAACACCTTTCTTGCACTGTTACTGTTGAGTTTCAGAAAATTCAGTGTTGAGCTTCAGTCTTCAGTGTCGTTTCTTCAGTCGCCGTCGCCCATCTCGCCAGTGACTCGCTTGGCCACTTGTGCACTGCTCCCTCTTCTTATCCGTGCGCCGCATGGTCGGTTGGCTGGACGCGGGCGTCGGTGCCGAGCTGTCCCGTCGTCTCCGGCGAGTGCAGCGGCGACAGTACCGCCCGTGGCGGCCAACAGGGATGAGCCCTGCAACGCGGCGCCGCTCCGCACCGCCCAAACCACCGGTGGCCTCCGCGTGTCCCTCTTCTCTCTCAGAGCGCGCTGCAGAACCGTCGCCGTGGCCTGAGTAGCGCAGAGCGCGCTCTCTGCCGCCGACGAGCCCGTGATGCGCCGTTCCGTTGAAACAGCGGAGCAAGCCGATTACGATCAAACTTAGACGCGGAATGGAACCAGTAGACCACACTGAAGATGCTCAGCCACCTAAACTACCTGTCCGACCCCTGCCTCGCCGTAATCCCCCGCCGGAGATACTCCGTCCGCGGCACCTCCCTCGCCAGCCTATAAATAGAGCTCCAGAGGCGTTGTGAAGCCACCGCGCCCACCACACCTCTCCATAACCTCGCCAAAACCACTCAAGGGGCCTCGGGAGGGCCTTCTTCCCCGACTCCGGCCGCCCCGATCCGCTTCGGGCTCCGGCAAGTTCCGCCCTGGTGAGAGCATCCCAGCTCCTCAAACTCGGTCAGCAGCCTCCTAGTCCACCCCCTGGTCTAACCTAAGCTTCAATTCGTAGCCAGAAACCCCGTCCGGTGAGATCCACCATCGCCCGACGCCGCCGTCCGCCGTCGAGGAAGTCGCCGTCGTTGTGGTGCCTCCCTTCGGTCACTTCCACCACCCACCGACGCGGAAGAGCCTCCTGAACACGCCGGTACCTCCCCCTCCCTCTACCTCGCAGTAGTTCGCCGCCGGCGATCACCGCAGGCCTCTGGCGCCGGCGACTCTGTTCCCCTCTTTTAAACCTGACATGCGGGCCCCCCCTGTCAGCTTCCTCTTTTTATTCGAACCGTTTTCTGAAAACGCCTTCGGGCAAAGTGCGCTTTCCATTTGGTTCGGCGTATTTCCATCCGAAGCGTTTTCTGTTTATTCAAACTAACCCCTGGGTAGTTTCTGTTTTATTACAGACTAGCCCCTGGGTCTGTTTTCTTTATAACTTTTAAACTAAAAAGGATTTTTAGTTGATTCTTCTTCTGTCATCTTCATAATTCTGTCTAGTTTTTTTTATCATATTTATTTGAAAAATATTTGGAACACTTTTTGCGCATGCACGTATTTACGTAGTATTCGGTTTCTTTTTATACCGTAGATACCGACGGAGGTGACGGAGCCGCAAACTTCGCCGAACTAGACTCCGACTACTCCGAACCAGGCAAGCATGTTTGAACTTTTGATATGATGAGTGTTTTTCATGTTTGCTTGAGAGGCTTTTCTTATGGCATGTTTATATAAGCATTGTTGAATGTTATATTTCATGCATGGTAAGTTGCAAGTGAGATACAAACTTGATGAGACCGTGATATGGAGAAACAACCTAGTCATGTTGGGGCATGACAGGTTGCAAGCTGGTATTGTTGGAGCATGCCAGCTCCTTAACATCTGTTTAACTCCGGTGTCGACGTGGGTCAAGTCTCGATCCCGTTCAATCCTCTTTTTGTGCTGCCACATGTTTTCTTTAAAGAATACGGTTTAGTAAGTTGCAAACCTCTTTCTCGGTACACACCAAATAGAGAGGCCGTGATGAAGGTTCCATGGCCCTGGATTAAAGCCGTCATCCGGTCAGGGGGCATGGGTGTTTCCGGTTGGGACCGAGAGGGGGGCACCCCTTAGAGCGCGCGAATATAAATTTGATCCCATGCTATTCGAGGAGTGGCCTCCCCGCCTCAGGAGTTTTATTGAACGTTGCCTAGGGTGATTCCTAGCAACGGGATGTGGAATGGGTGTGTGCCGGTTAGATGTGTTTTCATCTGAAACATCGTGAACGGAATTAGTCTTTAGTGACTACCGAAATCCGTTGGCTGTGGTAAAGTACAAGCTCTGCAGAGTCAAAACCATTCGTGTAACCAAGTCCTTGGTCGAGGATGTTGGTTAGCTGATCCGTGTCAGTCTCAGTGTCAGGGTAAACCCGGTTGAATGATACTTCTGTGAATGGACTAACCTATTTACTTTTATGTGCTGAGTATTTCCTTAGGATGGTACTACCTCCAGGAACTACTCGAATATTCACTTTTGATATAAGCCCTTTATGTGATGTCGCTCAGACGTCCGACTGTGGCATTCTTGTTATTTACTTTTGATATAAGCCCTTTATGTGATGTCGCTCAGACGTCCGACTGTGGCATCCTTGTTATTTACTTTTGATATAAGCCCTTTATGTGATGTCGCTCAGACGTCCGACTGTGGCATTCTTGTTATTTACTTTTGATATAAGCCCTTTCTGCGGTGTCGCCCCGACGCCCGACTGCGGCATGTTGTTCTATTTTACCTTTCGAGGCGTCGCTTCAGATACCCGATCGGTCTTTAGCTGTTCTTATATATTGTAGTGCTAATTGAATTACTCACGTGTGCATTATTGCTCGTATGCATCATGTTTGCATTTGTTATATCTTATGTCCAAACTGTCTTGCGAGTACATTCAAAGTACTCACCTGGCTTGTTGATTTGGCCAGATGTTGACGAAGGCGATCTTATGGATGAAGAGTTCGATAGCGAGTCCGACGCCTAGAGGAGTCCCAGTCAGTCCCTTGCGATCCTGGAGTTGGTCACTTGTATTATATACGCTTCCGCCACCATAAATAAATCATCAAGCCTCACTCCGACGCTTGATGAGTGTAAGATATTGGAGTTACGCCACCCACACCACTGTGATATATCCACTACCACTATATCCACGAGTTAGTAGTTATGCCACCATTTCCAGTTGTGTCATATCCGCCTCTATGTATAATATTGGCGTGCTTGTAATAAATTGTTGAGTAGCCTCAGCTCAACCCTGTATAATATTTAGCACTTCTGGAAATTCTGTATCAAGGATTTGTCTGCCAGTATGGAGGATTTCTCTATACTAGTTTGATGAAAGGGGCGATTTTTCAATAAATATTTTATTGGAAAACCGGTCCTGACAACCTTGGTATCAGAGCCAGGCTGACTGTAGGAAGCCACTAGGTGCGCTCGCTAATCGGTTATTAGCGTGATAAGTGCTGTTGCAATTGTAGCAATTTTTCTGTTAGTCATCATAAATTTATGATTTGACTATCTGGAATTTTTGTCTACTTTTGTAGATGGCCGGCCGCGACTGCGAATCACAGGTGTTCGCCAACGTGCCCGAGGGGTTTATCAAACTCCTCGCCTCCATCGTCAAGATCGCGATCGGGCCATCGACTCGTCCAGAGTTCACACTCTACGAGCACAAAGTCAGCGACAGCGTGTCTATGCACCAGGCTGCGGTACAACTCAAGGGAGGGCGTTCTGAATTACGCCGCTTCCGATTTGTTGGGAGGGCCATGCCTACAGAGAAGCATGCCATGCAGATGGCGGCCCGTGAGGCAATAGCACGTCTCCGGGATGCTCTTCCTTCGATGAAGGCTCGTCGCTACCGCTACCTCCCCTGCCACGTGCCGTACACTTGTCACTATGCATTCGCTTGCACTAGGGGAGAACGAGATGATGCTATTGAGATGCTTGTTGAGTATCTCAAGGCTCTTGAGGCAGCTTTTGATAACCTCGTGGACGACTTGGTGGCTGCCCGTATGGATTCAGTTCAGGGCTGTGTTGCCAACAGGAGGGAGCTGCTCCATACAGCACCACCACTGTCATACATCTCGTCCTCATCATCCTATGCACCTGCCATCCGAGCCACCGCTCGCCGCCTACCTACCACTGAGGAGTTTGACCAAGTCATTGCTCCTACCCCAGTTCGTGCTGCACTGCCTACCACTCCCATTTCAACCGCACGACCTAGTACCCCGCGCCTGGAGCCTATTAGTGAGGAAGAAGTTGAGTCCCCAGCAGCACTGGGACTTACCCTCGGCAGGCCGAAGGAAGTATTTACCATCTCCGACTGAGTGCGCCGAGCAGCCGTGCGATGTACCTGCTTGTATGATATGTTTTATATGTACATAGGCTTGGTGAGAAGTAGTTTGTGTGCGTATCATGTAGGGACTGGGAGAAGTGCACTAGCCTAAATAACAGGTCAGGAATGTGTACACACATCCTGAGTGAAGTATTGTATAATTATGGCTTGCTTGTAAGATACTGAGCGGTCCTTCTCCTTGCGCAATCAAGTGTTTTCTTGAAAAATCTTGGAGTTTTAAAATTTCTGCCTTCGCTATATTAATTGTTTTTACTACTCGGTTTTTCTCATGAGTTCTGCAAAATACCCCAGAGAGGAAAATGCATCGTCCCTGGACTCGTTCCATGCGAAGCCCTCCGGAAGAAAATAATGGTACCCAGGCAAGTAACGATTTCACACAGGGGCAGTCAAGTCAGCAAAACAGTGAAGCAGCACTTTCTCAAGTATGCCGCCTTTATGAGCAAAGCCAGCAGCAACATCAAGAAATGATGAACCATATTATCAACATGAGAAATCACCATGAACCATACCAGCAGCATTCCAAGTTGGCTGAACTACAAAAGACGCGTCCCCCGACGTTCTCCCACACGGATAAACCCCTTGAGGCTGATGACTGGCTTCGAGACATTGAGAGGAAATTAATTATCGCACAATGTTCAGACCGTGAGAAAGTACTTTATGCACCTCACTACCTTACTGGAGCAGCTGCATCGTGGTGGGAAAATTTTCTACATATGCACCCCAATGAAAACAACATCACCTGGGAGGAGTTTAAGGAAAATTTTCGTGGGGCGCACATTCCCAGAAGTATTATGAAGATCAAAAAAAGGGAGTTTGATGACCTCAAGCAGAGAAGCATGTCAGTGACTGAGTACAACAGTCAGTTTACTCAACTATCTCGCTACGCCAACGAAGAACATATGACTGAGAATAAAAAGATGGAAAAATTTCTGGACGGCCTGGCACCAGCACTTAAATGCCAACTGGTCGTGCACACCTTTCCGGATTTCAAAACGCTTGTGGACAAAGCTATTACCTTGGAGAATGAACGCCGTAGCTTGGAGGATTTTCGCAAGCGCAAGCGGGACAAGACTTCTCAATCTCGCGACAACCGGAACAAGATTGATTCTCGGAAAAATGGGGCGAACAAATCCGCAATCAATGTTCCCCGTTCAAACAAGAATTTTCATGCAAGGGATAAAGATTTTACGTATCACCCGGGCGTTACTTGCTTCGCTTGTGGAGAGGAAGGACACTATGCCAAGCAATGCCCAAAGCCAAGAAACTCGACCCCCAAGACAAATAATGGTGGAAATAATTCAGCCCCCAAGCGTAACAACTTCAATCCCAGCAACAATCACAAGAAGGGTCACGTGAACCATGTGACCAAGGAAGAAGCGCAAAATGCTCCGGATATCGTACTTGGTACGTTTCCTGTCAACACAATACCTGCCACGGTTTTGTTTGATTCTGGAGCTTCTCATTCGTTCATTTCAAAGAAATTTGCTTTACAACATAATTTTTCAATTCTCCCCTTGGAAAATTCTATGACCATCAAGTCCCCCGGGATTAAGCAAATCACCCAGAGTTATTGCCAAGGTGTGATTATTGAGCTCGAGGGATTAAAGTTTCAAGCAAACCTCATTGTTTTGGAAAATAAAGGATTGGATGTTATCCTAGGAATGGACTGGTTAACTACCAACAAGGGATTTATCGACTGTTTTAATCGAACTGTGATCCTCACTCATCACCAAGGGAAGACGATAAAAATTGCAGCTCAAGTAAGACCAGTATCATTGCGACCAAGATTGAACAAGGTGGATATATCAGATTTAAATGAAGTTCCAGTGGTATGTGAGTTTCCTGATGTATTTCCTGAAGAGCTACCAGGCATGCCACCAGATCGAGAAATAGAATTCACTATTGAACTAGCACCTGGAACCACTCCCATTTACAAGAAACCTTATAGAATGGCACCGTCCGAGTTGGTAGAATTGAAGAAGCAAATAAAAGAATTACTGGACAAAGGATTTATCCGGGCCAGCTCCTCACCTTGGGGTTCGCCAGTATTATTTGCCAAGAAAAAGGATGGGACACTGAGATTATGTATAGACTATCGAGCACTCAACATGGTTACCATCAAAAACAAATATCCGTTGCCACGGATCAATGATTTATTTGACCAGCTTGCACAAGCCAAGGTCTTCTCGAAGATTGATTTAAGGTCGGGATATCATCAGTTAAAAGTACGGGCAGAAGATATCCCTAAAACAGCATTCACTTCCAGATATGGATTGTATGAATTTACAGTAATGCCGTTCGGACTGACGAACGCCCCCGCATATTTTGTTCACCTCATGAACAAAGTATTCATGAAGTTTATGGACAAATTTGTTGTGGTGTTCATTGACGATATTTTGGTATATTCTAAAACACCAGAAGAACATGCTGAACATCTCAGAATTGTGCTGGGAGAATTAAGGAAGCATCAATTGTACGCAAAATTCAGTAAGTGTGAATTTTGGCTGAAACAGGTTGGTTTTCTGGGCCACGTATTAACCCAAGAAGGTGTTGCCGTAGACCCAGAAAAAGTCAAGGTTGTGCTCGACTGGAAACCACCAGCCAATGTAACCGACGTACGAAGCTTTCTGGGAATGGCTGGATATTACAGAAGATTTATTGAAGGATTTTCCACCATAGCAAAGCCTATGACACAGCTACTCAAGAAGGATAAGAAATTTGTGTGGACTGAGGATTGCGAGAAAAGTTTCCAAGAACTCAAAAAGAGATTAACCACAGCACCAGTATTGGTCGTACCAGACATACACAAAAATTTTGAAGTATATTGCGACGCGTCCCGGAAAGGCCTCGGATGCGTATTAATGCAAGAAGGCAAAGTAGTCGCATATGCTTCCAGGCAACTGCGAAAGCATGAAGAGAACTATCCCACTCATGACTTGGAATTAGCAGCAGTTATTCATGCGCTCAAAGAATGGAGGCACTTTTTGCTTGGAAACCGTTGTGAAATATATACAGACCATAAAAGCCTCCAATATATTTTCACACAACCAGAACTCAATTTGCGACAACGACGCTGGTTGGAACTAGTAAAAGACTATGATGTCGGCATTCACTACCATCCAGGAAAGGCAAATGTAGTGGCAGATGCTCTCAGCCGTAATCCAAGCTCCAGCAACGACAGTTCACAAAACTTAAGACCAGAATTTCAAAGGGAGTTTGCCAAACTCAACATGGTGTTGGTCACTGAAGGCTCTATATCAAATTTAGAAATACAACCCACCCTGATGGAACAAATTAAGAAAGCCCAGCATGAACACCCCAGCATCGAAGGCATAAAAAGAAAAGTGCGAATGGGCAAAGCCTCGGAATTTGTCGTAGACAGTGAGGGAATATTATGGTACGGAGACAGGCTTTGCGTGCCAAATATAGAAGACCTCAAACAGCAAATCTTGACCGAAGGCCATACCGCTCCATATTCCATCCACCCTGGAGGAACAAAAATGTACAAGGACATTCAGGAAAGATTTTGGTGGCACGGTATGAAGAGGGATATAGCCACATTCATTGCCTGTTGTGATTCATGTCAGCGCATTAAAGCCGAGCACCAAAAACCAGCAGGACTATTACAGCCAAACAAGATACCTGAATGGAAATGGGACGAGATTGGAATGGATTTTATTGTCGGACTACCACGGTCACGACACGGAAATGATGCCATATGGGTCATCACAGACAGGTTGACCAAGGTAGCACATTTTATTCCGGTAAAGACAACCTACACCACTCAGAAGCTTGCCAAGCTTTATCTTTCCCGTATTGTTTGTCTGCATGGAGTCCCAAAGACCATAATATCCGACAGAGGCACTCAATTCGTCTCTAAATTTTGGGATCATTTGCAACAAGCTCTGGGAACTCAACTAGTATTCAGCACGGCATATCACCCACAGACTGGAGGACAGACTGAGCGTATAAACCAAATTTTAGAGGACATGCTGAGAGCATGTGTTCTCACTTATGGAACCAGTTGGGAAGAAAGTTTACCTTATGCCGAGTTCGCATACAACAACAGTTACCAATCTAGTCTACAGATGGCACCTTTTGAAGCGTTATATGGGCGAAGATGCCGTACCCCATTAAATTGGTCAGAAACAGGAGACAGCCGTATCTTCGGCCCAGACATGCTCAAAGAAGCTGAGGAGAAGGTTAAATTAATCAGGGACCAACTCAAGACAGCCCAGAGCCGACAAAAGAGTTATTATGACCAGAAACATCGTGAAGTCAGTTTTGAACCCGGTGACTATGTGTATCTACGAGTATCCCCTATGCGGGGCCTGCAGCGATTCAAAATTAAGGGAAAGCTAGCACCACGTTTTATTGGACCTTTCCGTGTGACTGCACGAAGAGGCACAGTAGCCTACCAGCTAGACCTACCCAAAGAACTATCTGACGTCCATGACGTGTTCCACATATCACAATTGAGGAAGTGTGTAAGCAACCCAGAAAAGCGTGTATCTCATGAGAACATTGACGTGCAACCAGACCTCACCTACAGGGAACGTCCAGTAAAAATATTGGAGGAGTCTGAAAGGAGGACCCGTCAGAAGACAATTAAATTCTTCAAGGTTCAGTGGAGCAACCACACCGAAGATGAAGCAACTTGGGAGAGAGAGGATTTTCTTCGAACAGAGTACCCACACCTATTTGAGGATCAGCCGGAATCTCGGGGACGAGATTTTTCCTAAGGGGGTGGGTGTTGTAACACCCCAAAAATTTTTGGTTTGGTTTTTACCAAATGCTTTATTTGATTTAAAAGAGGTTCTTGAAATTTTTCCTTTGAGAGACCCTCCTTCCCAAATTTTTGCTTCTGACAAATCTTTTGAGCCCTTCTCAATTTTTGATTCTGGTTTTGAGGGTCTTTCAACTTGTGTTGGTTCAACACAATTACTTTTGGATCATTTTACTATTTCTTTTGTTTAAAAGAACTCTTTTAAATCCTTGGATTTATCCCTACCTATTCAAAAGAATACCCTCTTGCCATGACCTTGGTGGGTAACTTTCTTCCAAAATCTTCTTCCCTATCTTGGGCCAAGTTAAACATCATTTCCAACAGGTTTCAACTCCTTATAGATTTTAATTCTATTTATTTAAACCACAAAATATTTTTCTGTCATTTATTTGGACCCTAGTGGTTTACAAAGGAACTACTAGTTCCTTTTGAATCTTTGCTCCAAACAAATTTCCTAGGGCTAGTCCTTAGTAACCTCAACTCATATCCATCAAGACCTACTGGTCATCAGTTCAAAACTTTCAAATTATACTTGCTGCAAATTTGGAGCAGATTTGTCATTTTTGGTGAAATCCATTCTTTCTTCCTTCCAAAAATTCTGAGGAAATTCATACAGCCTCCAGATGCATCAAGAGACCCCCACACCAAGCCCCAGCTCAAGGAAAATTCCCCACATGCATCAAACATTTCATCAAACACCTTTCTTGCACTGTTACTGTTGAGTTTCAGAAAATTCAGTGTTGAGCTTCAGTCTTCAGTGTCGTTTCTTCAGTCGCCGTCGCCCATCTCGCCAGTGACTCGCTTGGCCACTTGTGCACTGCTCCCTCTTCTTATCCGTGCGCCGCATGGTCGGTTGGCTGGACGCGGGCGTCGGTGCCGAGCTGTCCCGTCGTCTCCGGCGAGTGCAGCGGCGACAGTACCGCCCGTGGCGGCCAACAGGGATGAGCCCTGCAACGCGGCGCCGCTCCGCACCGCCCAAACCACCGGTGGCCTCCGCGTGTCCCTCTTCTCTCTCAGAGCGCGCTGCAGAACCGTCGCCGTGGCCTGAGTAGCGCAGAGCGCGCTCTCTGCCGCCGACGAGCCCGTGATGCGCCGTTCCGTTGAAACAGCGGAGCAAGCCGATTACGATCAAACTTAGACGCGGAATGGAACCAGTAGACCACACTGAAGATGCTCAGCCACCTAAACTACCTGTCCGACCCCTGCCTCGCCGTAATCCCCCGCCGGAGATACTCCGTCCGCGGCACCTCCCTCGCCAGCCTATAAATAGAGCTCCAGAGGCGTTGTGAAGCCACCGCGCCCACCACACCTCTCCATAACCTCGCCAAAACCACTCAAGGGGCCTCGGGAGGGCCTTCTTCCCCGACTCCGGCCGCCCCGATCCGCTTCGGGCTCCGGCAAGTTCCGCCCTGGTGAGAGCATCCCAGCTCCTCAAACTCGGTCAGCAGCCTCCTAGTCCACCCCCTGGTCTAACCTAAGCTTCAATTCGTAGCCAGAAACCCCGTCCGGTGAGATCCACCATCGCCCGACGCCGCCGTCCGCCGTCGAGGAAGTCGCCGTCGTTGTGGTGCCTCCCTTCGGTCACTTCCACCACCCACCGACGCGGAAGAGCCTCCTGAACACGCCGGTACCTCCCCCTCCCTCTACCTCGCAGTAGTTCGCCGCCGGCGATCACCGCAGGCCTCTGGCGCCGGCGACTCTGTTCCCCTCTTTTAAACCTGACATGCGGGCCCCCCCTGTCAGCTTCCTCTTTTTATTCGAACCGTTTTCTGAAAACGCCTTCGGGCAAAGTGCGCTTTCCATTTGGTTCGGCGTATTTCCATCCGAAGCGTTTTCTGTTTATTCAAACTAACCCCTGGGTAGTTTCTGTTTTATTACAGACTAGCCCCTGGGTCTGTTTTCTTTATAACTTTTAAACTAAAAAGGATTTTTAGTTGATTCTTCTTCTGTCATCTTCATAATTCTGTCTAGTTTTTTTTATCATATTTATTTGAAAAATATTTGGAACACTTTTTGCGCATGCACGTATTTACGTAGTATTCGGTTTCTTTTTATACCGTAGATACCGACGGAGGTGACGGAGCCGCAAACTTCGCCGAACTAGACTCCGACTACTCCGAACCAGGCAAGCATGTTTGAACTTTTGATATGATGAGTGTTTTTCATGTTTGCTTGAGAGGCTTTTCTTATGGCATGTTTATATAAGCATTGTTGAATGTTATATTTCATGCATGGTAAGTTGCAAGTGAGATACAAACTTGATGAGACCGTGATATGGAGAAACAACCTAGTCATGTTGGGGCATGACAGGTTGCAAGCTGGTATTGTTGGAGCATGCCAGCTCCTTAACATCTGTTTAACTCCGGTGTCGACGTGGGTCAAGTCTCGATCCCGTTCAATCCTCTTTTTGTGCTGCCACATGTTTTCTTTAAAGAATACGGTTTAGTAAGTTGCAAACCTCTTTCTCGGTACACACCAAATAGAGAGGCCGTGATGAAGGTTCCATGGCCCTGGATTAAAGCCGTCATCCGGTCAGGGGGCATGGGTGTTTCCGGTTGGGACCGAGAGGGGGGCACCCCTTAGAGCGCGCGAATATAAATTTGATCCCATGCTATTCGAGGAGTGGCCTCCCCGCCTCAGGAGTTTTATTGAACGTTGCCTAGGGTGATTCCTAGCAACGGGATGTGGAATGGGTGTGTGCCGGTTAGATGTGTTTTCATCTGAAACATCGTGAACGGAATTAGTCTTTAGTGACTACCGAAATCCGTTGGCTGTGGTAAAGTACAAGCTCTGCAGAGTCAAAACCATTCGTGTAACCAAGTCCTTGGTCGAGGATGTTGGTTAGCTGATCCGTGTCAGTCTCAGTGTCAGGGTAAACCCGGTTGAATGATACTTCTGTGAATGGACTAACCTATTTACTTTTATGTGCTGAGTATTTCCTTAGGATGGTACTACCTCCAGGAACTACTCGAATATTCACTTTTGATATAAGCCCTTTATGTGATGTCGCTCAGACGTCCGACTGTGGCATTCTTGTTATTTACTTTTGATATAAGCCCTTTATGTGATGTCGCTCAGACGTCCGACTGTGGCATCCTTGTTATTTACTTTTGATATAAGCCCTTTATGTGATGTCGCTCAGACGTCCGACTGTGGCATTCTTGTTATTTACTTTTGATATAAGCCCTTTCTGCGGTGTCGCCCCGACGCCCGACTGCGGCATGTTGTTCTATTTTACCTTTCGAGGCGTCGCTTCAGATACCCGATCGGTCTTTAGCTGTTCTTATATATTGTAGTGCTAATTGAATTACTCACGTGTGCATTATTGCTCGTATGCATCATGTTTGCATTTGTTATATCTTATGTCCAAACTGTCTTGCGAGTACATTCAAAGTACTCACCTGGCTTGTTGATTTGGCCAGATGTTGACGAAGGCGATCTTATGGATGAAGAGTTCGATAGCGAGTCCGACGCCTAGAGGAGTCCCAGTCAGTCCCTTGCGATCCTGGAGTTGGTCACTTGTATTATATACGCTTCCGCCACCATAAATAAATCATCAAGCCTCACTCCGACGCTTGATGAGTGTAAGATATTGGAGTTACGCCACCCACACCACTGTGATATATCCACTACCACTATATCCACGAGTTAGTAGTTATGCCACCATTTCCAGTTGTGTCATATCCGCCTCTATGTATAATATTGGCGTGCTTGTAATAAATTGTTGAGTAGCCTCAGCTCAACCCTGTATAATATTTAGCACTTCTGGAAATTCTGTATCAAGGATTTGTCTGCCAGTATGGAGGATTTCTCTATACTAGTTTGATGAAAGGGGCGATTTTTCAATAAATATTTTATTGGAAAACCGGTCCTGACAGGAGGGAGAGTTCATTGAGAGAACAACACTCCCCCTATGTCCATGCCTACACCTGGATTAGACAATATGAAGAGTATGGTGGGGTGTGCACGTGCTCAAGCCACATTGCTCAAATCAATGATATTTAGCTCATGCCTTAACTCACGAAATCTTGCTTCATCCAAAGGCTTCGTGAAGATATCTGCAAGGTTATCATGAGTGTTGACATAGTGAAGCTCGATTTCTCCTTGCCGAATATGATCCCGGATGAAGTGATACCGAATCTCAATATGCTTCGTCTTGAAATGGTGCACCAGGTTAAGAGAAATCTTGATGGCACTTTCATTGTCACACCAAAGAGGCACTTTGTCACAAGTGACACCGTAATCCTTTAAAGTTTGCCTCATCCATAGAAGTTAAGCACAACAACTGCCAGCTGCCACATACTCTACTTCGGTGGACGAGAGAGACACACAACTTTGCTTTTTGGAAGACCAACTTACCAAAGAGCAGCCAAGGAATTGGCACCCTCCTGAAGTGGACTTCCTATCCACTTTGTCTCCCGCCCAGTCCGAATCAGAGAAACCTACAAGGTTGAAGTTTGCTCCTCTTGCGTACCATAAGCCAAAGTTTGGGGTATGAGCCAAATATCGAAAGATTCACTTGACTGCCACAAAGTGACTTTCCTTAGGTGAGGCTTGAAACCGTGCACAGATTCCCACACTCAACATAATATCCGGTCTAGATGCACAAAGGTAAAGCAGGGAACCAATCATAGAACGATATACCTTTTGATCCACCGCTTTACCATTGGGATCAATGTCAAGTTGGCACTTGGTTGGCATTGGAGTAGTAGCCGGCTTGACATCACTTAGATTAAACCTCTTGAGCATGTCTTGAGTATACTTGGATTAGTTGATGAAGATTCCTTCTCTTCTTTGCTTGATCTCAAACCCAAGGAAGTACTACAACTCTCCCATCATGGACATCTCAAAATGTGTGGTCATGAGTGCGGCGAACTCATCATTGAAAGCTTTGTTAGGGGAACCAAAGATAATATCATCAACATATAGTTGGCAGACAAACAACTCCCCTTTGACCTTCTTAGTAAAAAGAGTTGGGTCGATTTTCCCAATTTCAAACCCACGATCTTGTAACAGCTCGGTAAGATGCTCATACCACGCGCGTGGGGCTTGTTTAAGGCCATAGAGTGTCTTATCGAGTTGATACACATGATTGGGGAACTTAGGATCCTCAAATCCCGAGGGTTGTTTGACATAAACCAACTCATTAATAGGACCATTAAGAAATGCACTTTTCACATCCATTTGTTGCAACTTAAAATTATGATGAGAAGCATAAGCAAGCAACAACTGGATAGATTCAAGGCGAGCAACGGGGGCAAAGGTTTCACCGTAGTCGACACCCTCGACTTGGGAGTAGCCTTGAGCCACCAAACGCGCCTTGTTGCGAATGACAATGCCATGAGCATCTTGCTTGTTCTTAAAGATCCACTTGGTTCCAATGACATTATGGTTCTCCTTTGGCCTCGGCACCAGACGCCACACTTTGTTGCGCTCGAAGTTGTGGAGTTCTTCATGCATGGCATTAAGCCAATCAGGGTCTTCGAGCACCTCATAGACCTTCCGAGGTTCAACACAGGAGACAAAAGCTTGATGAGCACAATAGTTTGCTAATTGTCTATGAGTGCTTACCCCCCTTTTGATGCTTCCAAGAATATTCTCCATGTGATGTTCTCTAGAAGCAAGCCTGGAGGCAACTTTTGCAGCACGACACTCCAATTGCTCTTCAAGTGACAATTGAGGAGCACTGAGTTGATCATCTTGAGCGACGTCAAGAGCTTGATCTTGATCTTGAGCTTTCTCTTGATCTTGATCTTGCTCAGAGGAGAGAACTTGGCCTTGTGCACCATTTGGTGGCTCACCACCATCTTGTGATTGATCTTTCACTTGGCCTTGTTCGTCTGGTTGAGGGCCTTCACTTTGTTCTTCGGAAGCGTGTGGGTCTTGGGTTGATGATGGTTCCACTTGGGTGGAACATTGTCCTTCTCCTTCAGCCACAAGAGGTTCCTCAATGGGCAGGATGTATCCAACACCCATTCTTCTTATGGCTTGAGGAGGAATTTCATCACCTACATCACAAGTACCACTTTGCTCCACTTGGGAGCCGTTATTCTCATCAAACTCTACGTTACACGTCTCCTCAATGATTCCATTGGACTTGTTGAGGACACGGTAAGCATGAGAGTTTGTAGCATAACCAACAAATATGCCCTCATGAGCTTTAGACTCGAATTTAGACAAACGAGCACCTTTCTTGAGGATGAAACACTTACACCCGAACACCCCGAAGTACTTGAGATTGGGCTTGTTACCGGTAACAATCTCATATGGAGTTTTGTTCAGACCTTTGCGGAGATAGAGCCGGTTGGATGCATGACATGCGGTGTTGATGGCTTCGGCCCAAAAGTTGTATGGAGATTTGAATTCCGCCATCATGGTCCTTGTCGCGTCCATCAATGTCCGGTTCTTTCTCTCCGCTACACCATTTTTTTGAGGGGTATAAGGTGCGGCATATTGATGTTTGATCCCCTCATCACTAAGAAACTCATCCAAGGTGTAGTTCTTGAACTCGGTGCCGTTGTCACTTCGGATCATCAAAATCTTTGCTTCATGTTGTCGTTGAGCTTCATTTGCAAAGTTGATGACGGTTTGTTGGGTCTCACTCTTCTTCTTGAAGAAGTATACCCAGGTGTATCTTGAATAATCATCCACAATCACCAAGCAATACTTTCTACCCCCCAAGACTATCAAAAGATGGAGGCACAAAGAGATCCATGTGAAGGAGCTCTAGGGGTCTTTTTGAGTAGATGATAGTAGTGGGAGGGTGAGCCGTCTCATGTAGCTTTCCTTCAATACAAGCACTGCAAGCACGATCTTTGGCAAAACTAACATTTGTTAGTCCACGGACATGGTCCCCCTTGAGAAGACTTTGCAAAGATCTCATATTGACATGGGCTAACCGGCGATGCCAAAGCCATCCCACATCAACTTTAGCCATTAGGCATGTCGCGGTCTTAGTGGGTTGCTCTGAGAAGTTCACCACATAGAGACCGTTCTCGACATGTCCAACATAGGCTACTTTAAGAGTCTTGCTCCACAAGAGGGCCACGGTATCAATATCAAAGAATGTAGCAAAGCCCATGAGTGCAAGTTGATGAACAGAAAGTAAGTTATATGCAAGGGACTCAACAAGCATGACTTTCTTGATCGTGAGATCATGAGAAACTACAACCTTGCCAAGCCCCAATACCTTAGAAGATGAAGCATCACCCCATTCGACGTTGGTGGCCATGGATGAAACTAGATGCACGTCCACCACCAAGTCTTTGCTTCCGGTCATAGGATTTGTGGTTCCACTATCGAGCAACCATGATCCCCCACAGGAAGCAAACTCCTACAATAGATCAATGCTTGGATTTAGGTACCCATTTGGTAATGGGTCCTTTGAGGTTAGTGACAAGGGTTTTAGGAACCCAAATAGACCATTCAATGTACTCATAAGAAGAACCAACAAATTTAGCAAAGACATGACCATCACTAGCATGACATAAAACATAAGAAGGATTAAAGTCGTCGGCCATGTTTGATGGTATGGTGGGATTTTTCTTGACTACACCACCCTTCACATTGTTCTGCTTCTTAGACGCACCCTCTCCTTCTTTCACAAAGGTTTGATGGTGAGGGGGAGGTAGCTTGGTCTTGTCATTCTTCTTCTTCTTGGGCTTGGGATCAAACCCAATTCCTTCCTTTGCCACAACCTCCTTTTGATTACTCAAAAGATTATTGAGGTTCTTCTCACCTTATATACACGTCACAAGGCCTTTCTCAAGTTGCTTCTTCTACTTGGCATTTTCTTCAACAAGATGCACATGCTCGCAACATGGGTTAGTAGCATTTGCATTATCAATCAACACCATGCGAGGAAAGATAGCTTTTTCCTTGGTTAGCGAAACTTGGAGTTGATCATGAGACTCCTTGAGAGAAGCATGTATACCTTTCAAGGCCTTGTGAGCCTTGTCAAGTGTAACAAACTCCTCCTTGAGTCTAGCATGGTCAACCCCAAGTTTTGCCTTCTCAGAGTTAATCATATGAGAGACAACTAAAGCATGATCGAGATCTTTCTTTAATTTAGCATGATCATCGTTGTGTCTCCTCAAGAGCCAAACGAAGACCACGCTCTTCCTCTAGAGCATTAGAGAGATCCGATATCTCATCGGCATAGTCTCGACTATGTCCTTCCATTTTAGCAATGGTCTCCTTGTTAGCCTCGATCATGTCATTAGCCTCACCGAGTTGTTCCAAGAGAGCAAAAAAATGCTTCTTGGGTTTGCCCTTGAGTTTACTCATAAACAACTCAAATTCATTCTCTTTCTTCGTAGATCCCTCACTCTCATCAATACAATCTGTCAATGAAGGATTAGTGATGATGGTAGTGTTGATGTTTGGAGTTACCTTGTTGGTGGCCTTAGCCATGAGACACTTGGTGGTGATGTTCTCATTTGGTGAGTCGAAGAGGGATGAGCGAGGAGTAGTTGCAATAGCAATTGTGGACATGGTGACCATCTCATCATCTTTATCATTATCATCATCCTCAACATATTCTTCTTGGGCCACCAACCCTTTAGGAGGGGTCTTCTTGTTGAAGTTGTTCTTGTTCGGATAAGACTTGGCCTTATCCTTCCAGATAAGCTTACCTCCAAAGTCTTCTCTTTTCTCATATGGGCAATCTACAACAAAGTGACTCACATTCCCACAGTTGAAGCAAGTCCTCACTCTTTGCTTGCCCTTGTTGCCACTTGAGTTGTTCTTGTTGAAGTTGGGCCTTGAGTTCTTCTTGTTGCCCCAAAATTGCCGTGAGGCAAGAGCCATGTGCTCATGATAGGCATATTTGGTGTCCTCGGGGAAACACTCATCGTCATCCTCCTCCTCCTCTTCTTCCACACAAGCTTTGGCCTTCAAGGCAAGGTTAGGCTTCTTTTATCGTTGAGCTCTTAAAACTGCATTGTCGGCGGTCTTGTCCAAGATCCTCATGGCAACGAACTCATCCAACACTTCATTTGATGACAAAGTGTGGAAGTCCGGTCTTTGGCGAATGACGGAGGACATGGCCTTGTGGTAAGGCATCATGGCCTTGAGAAACTTGCGCTTGATCCAATTGTCATCCGTGTCCTTGCTCCCATGATCTCGAAGAGAAACCGCAAGAGTGGTTAATCTCCGATAAAGTTCACGAGGATCTTCATCTTCGATCATAGCAAACTCATCGTCTTCATCTTGCACAACTTCATAGTTAGAGCATTGAATGATTGTGCTCCCCTTGTACATGGAGCCAACATGCTCCCAAGCTTCCTTGGCCACGGTGAAGGGTCGAAGATGTGCAATGTCTTTGGGAGGGATAGCATCTTGAAGTATGCAAAGAACGGACTCATTGAATTGATGATCCGCAGCTTCTCTCGGAGTTAAGTTGTCGGGATCACGTGGATAAAAACCTTGCTCAATGATTCTCCAAAGATTAGTAGAGCAATGGTTTAAATGACGTTTGAAGCAAAACATCCAAGTAGCAAAATCAGAATTTTTCATAAACTTAGGATGAGGCCAAACGGAATTTAAATGCGGTGTGGGAACGGGTCCTCCATAGTGGGTAGGAGGAGCGGAGTGGGCAAAGATCACACTCCCATTCTTAGTAACCGGTGCTTGTTCACTACTAGCTTCTCCCTTGTCGGGAGTAGCCTCAGACACGATGGTAGCGGAATGAACCACTTCCAACGGTGCGGTGGATAATTTAAGCCCCTCAAGCAATTCCTTAAACATGCATTTGACCTCGGTCGCTAGTGATTCTTTCAATGTGGTCATAGCCACATTGAACTCCTCAGGAGAGACCGAGGCTCCCCCATCGGACGTAGGCAAGGACGGAGTTCCACCGGAATGTTCCTCCGTCTCGACTACGTTGTCACACATACTCTTTGGACGGTAAAGTCCTTAAAAAGAGATGAGGCTCTGATACCAATTGAAAGGATCGATATGGTTGGCTAGAGGGGGGTGAATAGGCAACTAACAATTTTTAGCTTTTCTTGACCAATATAAATTAAGAAACAAGGTAAGTTGTCTAGATAAGTAACTAGGATGACAACAACAACAAGGAAACAAGGAAAACAACCTCACAAGCAAGCTACTTAAGATAAACAAGGAAAGCTTGCACAAGTAAGGAAAGAAATAACCACAAGTGGAGCCGGTGAAGACGAGGATGTGTTATCGAAGTTCCTTCCCTTTGAGGGGAAGTACGTCTCCGTTGGAGCGGTGTGGAGGCACAATGCTCCCCAAGAAGCCACTAGGGCCACCGTATTCTCCTCACGCCCTCACACAATGCAAGGTGCCGTGAATCCACTAGTGGTGCCCTTGAAGGCGGGAACTGAACCTTTACAAACAAGGTTGGGGCTCTCTCCACAACTTAACTGGAGGCTCTCAACGAAACCCCGGAGCTTCACCACAATGGAATGTGGCTCGGAAGTGACCTCTTGCGTCTAGGGTGCTCAAACACCCAAGATTAACAAAATCCACACAAGAAAGTATGGGGAATCAAGTTTCCTTTGGTGAGAGTGTATATCTAGGTCTCCTCCTTCAATCCCTAGCAAATCAACAAGTTTGAGTGGCTAGGGAGAGAGATCGGGCAAGAAAGCTTCAATGGAATTAATGGAGGAGAGAGAGAGGCAAGAGGTGGGTGGGAGGTAGGATAAGGACCTCCTTAAATAGGGTCCCCAAAATTCCAACCATTATGTGCAGAAATGCACTGGACCGGTACTTCCGCACAACCCACCGGTACTACCGGTGTGTGAAGAAAACCGCAGCCATGGCACCAGGGCGGTACTTCTGGTGTAGCACACGGTAGTACCGGTCTTCCGGAGAAAACCAGAACTACCGCTCCACCACAGGTCAACTACCGCTTCGAGTCCAGAAGGTTTTAACCAAGGACGATAGTTGGGGCGGTGGTAGAGCCGGAACAACCGCTAGGCCAGTAGCTCCTGAGTGGTGGCAGATAAAGCGGTACTACTGAAGGAAATATGCCCTAGAGGCAATAATAAAGTTGTTATTTATATTTCCTTATATCATGATAAATGTTTATTATTCATGCTAGAATTGTATTAACCGGAAACTTAGTACATGTGTGAATACATAGACAAAACAGTATGTCCCTAGTATGCCTCTACTAGACTAGCTCATTGATCAAAGATGGTTATGTTTCCTAGCCATAGACATGAGTTGTCATTTGATCAACGAGATCACATCATTAGGAGAATGATGTGATGGACTAGACCCATCCGTTAGCATAGCATTATGATCGTTTAGTTTTACTGCTATTGCTTTCTTCATGACTTATACATGTTCCTATGACTATGAGATTATGCAACTCCCGAATACCGTAGGAACACCTTGTGTGCTATCAAGTCACAACGTAACTGGGTGATCATAAAGATGCTCTACAGGTGTCTCCGAAAGTATTCGTGGTGTTGGCATAGATCAAGATTAGGATTTGTCACTCCGAGTGTCGGAGAGGTATCTCTGGACCCTCTCGGTAACACACATCATAATAAGCCTTGAAAGCAAAAGACTAATGAGTTAGTCACGAGATGATGTGTTACGGAACGAGTAAAGAGACTTGCCGGTAACGAGATTGAACTAGGTATAGAGATACCGATGATCGAATCTCGGGCAAGTAACATACCGATGACAAAAGGAACAACGTATGTTGTTATGCGGTTTGACCGATAAAGATCTTCGTAGAATATGTAGGAGCCAATATGAGCATCCAGGTTCCGCTATTGGTTATTGACCGGAGATGAGTCTCGGTCATGTCTACATAGTTCTCGAACCCGTAGGGTCCGCACGCTTAACGTTTGATGACGATCGGTATTATGAGTTTATGAGTTTTGATGTACCGAAGGTAGTTCGGAGTCCCAGATGAGATCACGGACATGACGAGGAGTCTCGGAATGTCCGAGACATAAAGATTGATATATTGGACGACTATATTCGGACACCGGAAGTGTTCCGGAAAAGTTTCGGATTTAACTGGATTGCCGGAGGGGGTTACCGGAACCCCCTACGACGGGGGATGGTCCATAGTGGGCCTTGAGGAAAGGAGAGAGGCAGCCCATAGAGGCTGGCCGGTGCCCCACCTAGGGATCCTAGTTGGACTAGGATTGGTGGGGCGCCACCTCTCCCTCTTTTCCTTTCCCTCTCTTCCTTCTTGGTGGACTCCTACTAGGAATAGGATTGCAATCCTATTCCTAGTAGGATTTCCCTAGCCGCACCATAGAAGGCCGGCCGGCCCTCCCCTCTTGCTCCTTTATATACGGGGGCAGGGGGGCACCCAAAGACACACAAGTTGAATTGTTCTAGCCGTGTGCGGTGCCCCCCTCCACAGAAACACACCTCGGTCATACCGTCGCAGTGCTTAGGCGAAGCCCTGCGCCGGTAGATACATCATATCCGTCACCACGCCGTCGTGCTGACGAAACTCTCCCGTGAAGCTCAACTGGATCAAGAGCTCGTGGGACGTCATCAAGCTGAACGTGTGCTGAACGCGGAGGTGTCGTACGTTCGGTGCTTGATCGGTTGGATCGCGAAGAAGTTCGACTACATCAACCGCGTCACTTGACGCTTCCGCTTCCGGTCTACGAGGGTACGTAGACACACTCTTCCCTCTCGTTGCTATGCATCTGGTAGATAGATCTTGCGTGATCGTAGAAAAATTTTAAAATACTACGTTCCCCAACAGTGGCATCATGAGCCAGGTCTATGCGTAGATGATATGCACGAGTAGAACACAATGAGTTGTGGGCGATACTAGTCATACTGCTTACCAGCATGTCATATTTTGCTTCGGCGGTATTGTGAGATGAAGCGGCCCGGACCGACATTACGCGTACGCTTACGCGAGACTGGTTTCACCGTTAGGAGCACTCGTTGCTTAAAGGTGACTGGCGGGTATCTGTCTCTCTCACTTTAGCTGAAACAAGTGTGGCTACGCCCGGTCCTTGTGAAGGTTAAAACAGCACATACTTGACGAAACATCGTTGTGGTTTTGTATGCGTAGGTAAGAACGGTTCTTGCTAAGCCCGTAGAAGCCACGTAAAACTTGCAACAACAAAGTAGAGGACGTCTAACTTGTTTTTGCAGGGCATGTTGTGATGTGATATGGTCAAGACATGATGAGTTATACGGTTTTGTATGAGATGATCATGTTTTGTAATGTTATCGGCAACTGGCAGGAGCCATATGGTTGTCGCTTTATTGTATGAAATGCAATCGCCATGTAATTGATTTACTTTATCACTAAGCGGTAGCGATAGTCGTAGAAGCAATAGTTGGCGAGACGACAACGATACTACGATGGAGATCAAGGTGTCGCGCCGGTGACGAAGGTGATCATGACGGTGCTTTGGAGATGGAGATCAAAAGCACAAGATGATGATGGCCATATCATGTCACATATTTTGATTGCATGTGATGTTTATCTTATTATGCTTCTTATTTTGATTAGTACGGCGGTAGCATTATAAGATGATCCCTTACTAAATTTCAAGGTATAAGTGTTCTCCCTGAGTATGCACCGTTGCGAAAGTTCGTCGTGCTGAGACACCACGTGATGATCGGGTGTGACAAGCTCTACGTTCAAATACAACGGGTGTAAGCCAGTTTTGCACACGCAGAATACTCGGGTTAAACTTGACGAGCCTATCATATGCAGATATGGCCTCGGAACACTGGAGACCGAAAGGTCGAGCGTGAATCATATAGTAGATATGATCAACATAAGATGTTCACCATTAAAACTACTCCATCTCACGTGATGATCGGACATGGTTTAGTTGATTTGGATCACGTGATCATTTAGATGACTAGAGGGATGTCTATCTAAGTGGGAGTTCTTAAGTAATATGATTAATTGAACTTTAATTTATCATGAACTTAGTCCTGGTAGTATTAGCATATCTATGTTGTAGATCAATAGCTCGCGATGTTGCTCCCCGTTTATTTTTTTTATATGTTCCTAGAGAAAACTAAGTTGAAAGATGTTAGTACTCCCTCCGTTCACTTTTGTAAGTCATTTCAGACAACTTAAAATGAGTTGTTTTGTACATTGTCTGAAATGTCTTCAAGGTCTTATAAAAATGAACAGAGGGAGTAGCAATAATGCGGAATTGTTCCGTGATCTGAGGATTATCCTCATTGCTGCACAGATGAATTGTGTCCTTGATGCACCGCTAGGTGACAGACCTATTGCAGGAGCAGATGTAGACGTTATGAATGTTTTGACAAAAGCTCGGTATGATGACTACTTGATAGTTTAGTGCACCATGCTTAACGGCTTAGAATCGGGACTTCAAAGACGTTTTGAACGTCATGGACCATATGAGATGTTCCAGGAGTTGAAGTTAATATTTCAAGTAAATACCCGAGTTGAGAGATATGAAGTCTCCAACAAGTTCTATAGCTAAAAGATGGAGGAGAATAGCTCAAGCAGTGAGCATGTGCTCAGATTGTCTGGGTACTACAATTGCTTGAATCAAGTGGGAGTTAATCTTCCAGATAAGATAGTAATTGACAAAGTTCTCTAGACACTATCACCAAGTTAGTAGAACTTCGTGATGAACTATAATATGCAAGGGATGACAAAAGTAATTCCCGAGCTCTTCGCGATGCTGAAATCGGCGAAGGTAGAAATCAAGAAAGAGCATCAAGTGTTGATGGTTAACAAGACCACTTGTTTCAAGTAAAGGGCAAAGGGATAGCAGGGGAACTTCAAGAAGAATGACAAGCAAGTTGTCACTCCCATGAAGAAACCCAAAGCTAAACTCAAGCCTGAAACTAAGTGCTTCTACTGCAAAGGAAATGGTCACTGGAAGTGGAACTGCCCTAGATACTTGGCGGATAAGAAGGATGGCAAAGTGAACAAAGGTATATTTGATATACAGATTATTGATATGTATTTTACTAGTGTTCATAGCAACCCCTCGGTATTTGATACTGGTTTAGTTGCTAAAGAGTAGTAACTCGAAATGGGAGTTGCATAATGAATAGAAACTAGTTAAAAGATGAAGTGACGATGTGTATTGGAAGTAGTTCCAAGATTGATATGATCATCATCGCACACTCCCTATACTTTCGGGATTAGTGTTGAACCTAAATAAGTGTTATTTGGTGTTTGTGTTGAAAATGAATATGATTTGATCATGTTTATTGCAATACGGTTATTCATGTAAGTTAGAGAATAATTGTTGTTCTGTTTACATGAATAAAACCTTCTATGGTCATACACCCAATGAAAATGGTTTGTTGGATCTCGATCATGTGATACACATATTCATAATATTGAAGCCAAAAGATGCAAGGTTAATAATGATAGTGCAACTTATTTGTGGCACTGACGTTTAGGTCATATTGGTGTAAAGCGCATGAAGAAACTCCATAGTGATGGACTTTTGGAATCACTTGATTATGAATCACTTGGTGCTTGCGAACCATGCCTCATGGGCAAGATGACTAAAACTCCGTTCTCCGGAACTGTGGAGCGAGCAAAAGATTTGTTGGAAATCATACATGCTGATGTATGTAGACCAATGAGTGTTGAAGCTCGCGGCGGGTATCATTATTTTCTGACCTTCACTGATGATTTGAGCATATATGGATATATCTACTTGATGAAGCACAAGTCTGAAAAATTTGAAAAGTTCAAAGAATTTCAGATTGAAGTGGAGAATCATCATAACAAGAAAATAAGAGTTTCTACGATATGATCGTAGAGGTAAAATATTTGAGTTAGCGAGTTTGGCCTTCAGTAAAAACAATGTGAAATAGTTTCACTACTCACGCCACCTGGAACACCACAGTGTAATGGTGTGTCCGAACGTCATAACCGTACTTTATTAGATATGGTGCGATCAATGATGTCTCTTACCGATCTACCACTATCTCTTTTGGGGTTATGCATTAGAGACAGCTACATTCACATTAAATAGGGCACCATCTAAATCTGTGGAGATGACACCGTATGAACTGTGGTTTGACGAGAAACCTAAGCTGTCATTTCTTTAAGTTTGGGACTGCGATGTTTATGTGAAAAAGTTTCAACATGATAAGCTCGAACCCAAATCAGAGAAGTAAATCTTCATAGGATACCCAAAAGAAACTGTTGGGTACACCTTCTATCACAGATCCGAAGGCAAGATATTCGTTGCTAAGAATGGATCCTTTCTAGAGAAGGAGTTTCTCTCGAAAGAAGTGAGTGGGAGGAAAGTAGAACTTGATGAGGTAATTGTACCTTCTCCCGAATTGGAAAGTAGTACATCACAGAAAATTGTTCCAGTGATTCCTACACCAATCAGTGAGGAAGTTAATGATGATGATCATGAAACTTCGGATCAAGTTTCTGCTGAACGTCGTAGATCAACCAGAGTACGTTCCGCACCAGAGTGGTACGGCAACCCAGTTCTGGAAATCATGTTACTAGACCATGATGAACCTACGAACTATGAGGAAGCGATGATGAGCC
>LR738715.1:151455216-151470874 GCA_902687465.1 Secale cereale
GTTTGGAGAGCTTGAGCTGGCTGATGAATCTGCTTCGCATGGAACTGGCACGCTTCACACTTGGTTACTAGTGCAGTTGCATCTTGGAGGGCTTCTTGCCAAAAGAACCCTTGCCGGAAAGCCTTCCCGGCAAGCGCCCTTGCGCCAATGTGGTGGCCGCATATGCCTCCGTGTATTTCTGCCAACAGCTTCTGTCCATCTTCCCTGGAGATGCACTTCAATCTGACACCATTGAGTCTTCTTCTGTACAGCTCGTTATCCACGAACTGGTACATACTTGACTGCCTGGTTATCTTCTCTATCTCTTCTGGGTCGTCGGGAAGTTCTCCAGTTTGCAGGAAACAGACGATTTGCTGCGCCCATGCCGGAGCCTGGGGCTCAACGGCAAGGACTAAAGGCGTGAGGGCCGCTGCGGGAACCTCAGCTTCTACGGCAAGGACCTCTGGTTCTGCCGGAGCTGACGGTCCCCTGGCAAGCTCGCCGGGGCGAGGCTTGTCGGGAACACTTGCTTCGACTGCACAGATCCGAGGATCTGCAGGAGCAAACTGTTCCTCAGCGTTGTGGTTGTTGATCTTGGGGATCTTGGCGACGGTTTCTGGAAGATCCGCCGGCAAGTAGTCGCCGGAGACCAACTTTCTCTTCTTGGACTGCCCAATTGATGGTGTAACGGATGGTTGAGTCAGCTTGAGCAAGAAGGTCCCTGGTTCCACAGGTAACTTCATCGCAGCACACTTTGAAAGGCCATCTGCAATTTCATTCTGAGCTCTCGGGACGTGCTCCATCTGCAGACCTTCAAAGTGCTCTTCAAGCTTTCTCACTTCATCGACATAAGCTTCCATCAAAGGGCTCTGATAGCTCTTGTTAACTTGCCGGACCACCAACTGAGAATCTCCCCGCACAATCAGCTTCCTGATCCCAAGCTCGGCCGCAATCCTGAGGCCGGCAAGCAAGCCTTCATATTCAGCAGTGTTGTTTGTCGCTTGCTCTCTTGGGAAGTGCATCTGGATAACATACTTGAGGTGCTCTCCGGTGGGCGCGATGAGTACCACGCCTGCACCGGCGCCTTGCAGCGAGAAGGCACCATCAAAGTACATTACCCATTCACTTGTTGCTTCTTGTACGGGTACACTGGTTTCTTGAACTTCTTCATCTGGCGTTGGGGTCCACTCAGCTATGAATTCTGCCAAAGCTCGGCTCTGTATAGTTGAAGCACTCTCAAACTTGAGTCCAAAGCTCGACAGCTCCAGTGCCCACTCAACGATCCTGCCTGTTCCTTCTGGGATGTGCAATATCCTCTTCAGCGGGAAGCGAGTGACCACTGTTATCTCATGGGCTTGGAAGTAATGGCGCAGCTTTCTCGAGGCCATGAGAAGGCCGAAAAGCAATTTTTGCACACCGGAGTATCTTGATCTAGCCCCCTGGAGAAGGGAACTTACAAAATACACTGGGCGCTGCACCATCTTCTTCCGCACCCCATCTTGTTCCTGCGCAGAGTCATCTTTGTCGGGGCCAGAGCTTGCCGGAGCAGCCCCCTGCTTGTCGCCGGATTCGCTTGTCGGTGGTGCTGACTCCTCGTCGGACTCCCTCTCCGCTACTAACGCAGCACTAACCACCTGGTTGGTTGCCGCTAGGTATAGCAGCAACTTTTCCTGTGGTCTAGGTGCGACAAGTATTGGAGGAGAGGACAGGTATCGTTTCAAATCCTGCAGCGCCGCCTCCGCTTCCGGAGTCCATTTCATGGGACCTGCCTTCTTCAAGATTTTGAAGAAAGGTAGGGCGCGTTCTGCAGACTTCGAAACGAACCTACTGAGGGCAGCCACACAACCTGCAAGCCTTCTGACATCCTTGACTCGCTTCGGGGCTTCCATTTGCTCGATGGCTTTGATCTTGTCGGGGTTGGCTTCAATCCCCCTCTGTGACACAAAGAACCCGAGAAGCTTGCCGGAGGGGACTCCAAAGACGCACTTCTCGGGGTTCAACTTGAGCTGTATTCTGCGCAGGTTCTAAAATGTTTCTTCCAAATCTTGAATCAGTGTATCCTTGCTCTTGCTCTTCACCACGATGTCATCCATATAAGCCTCTACATTTCTGTGGATCTGTGGCTCAAAAGCAGTATATACTACCCTTGCAAAGGTTGAGCCTGCATTCTTCAGTCCGAAAGGCATGCGGATAAAGCAATAAGTGCCACATGGAGTGATAAATGCAGTCTTCTCTTCATCCTCTTTGGCCATGAAGATCTGATGGTAGCCTGAATATGCATCAAGAAAGCAGAGTAGCTCGCATCCGACAGTGGAGTCGACAATCTGGTCAATGCGCGGCAAAGGGAAAGGATCCTTGGGACATGCTTTATTTACATCGGTGAAGTCTATACACAGTCTCCATTTCCCGTTGGCCTTGCGCACGACGACTGGATTTGCTAACCACGTCGGATGGATCACACCTCTAACTAGACCTGCTGCCTCTAGCTTCTTGATCTCTTCATTGATGAATTCTTGGCGCTCCACGGCTTGTTTCCTTACTTTCTGCTTGATGGGCCGCGCATGAGGACAGACAGCAAGCTTGTGCTCAATCACCTTCCTGGGAACACCGGGGATGTCGGATGGTTGCCATGCAAACACATCGACATTCGCCCGCAGGAAGGCAACGAGCGCGCTTTCCTATTTGCTGTCAAGTGTGGCACTGATGGTGAAGGTACCACCAGTGCCGTCCTCCTTGGCGGACACCTTCTTGGTTGCCGGTGGAGCGGCCATTCCCTTCTTGCTCTTGCCGGTGGAGCTCGATGGAACGTCCTCGACGGCAGCGCAGCACTCCGAAGAGGTGTGGTTGCCGGAGTGGGTCCCAGAGCACTTGCCGGACTTGGTCTTCGTCTTCTTCCCCCCGGGAGCTTCAGCGGCGAGAGTATCCTTGTCGGCCGCAGCTGCTGCTTCCCGGTAGATCTTGTCGGTGCAGATAAGCGCATCCTTCTTGTCGCCGTGGACAGTGATGACGCTTATCGGCCCCGGCATCTTCAGAACGTTGTAGGCGTAGTGGGAAGCTGCCATGAACTTGGCGAGGGCGGGACGGCCGAGTATTCCATTGTACGGCAATGGAATATCAGCGACGTCAAAAGTGATACGCTCAGTCCTGAAGTTGAGCTCCCCGCCAAAGGTCACCGGCAGAGTTATCTTCCCCTTGGGCTTGCTCCTTCCCGGGTTGATTCCTTGGAATGAACCGGTCTCTTCGAGCTCGCCATCTGGGATCTGGAGTTTCTTGATCACAGCAGAGGAGATCAAGTTCAGCCCGGCCCCGCCGTCAACCAACATTTTGGTGACCTTGAGGTTGCGGATGGTGGGTGAGACCAGCATCGGCAAGCACCCGACCGCAGTGGTGCGGTCAGGGTGATCCTCAAGATCAAAAATGATGGGCGTGCTGGACCATTTGAGGAGCCTGCGCGACTCCACGGGCGGCTCCGCCGCATTCACCTCACGCACCCACTGCTTGAGTTGGCGGTGGGAGGTGTGCAGAGAGGCGCCACCGTCGACGCACAGGACCTCCGTGGCCTTCTGGAACTCCTGCTCGCTGTTCTCTTCGTCCTCCATGTCTTCGTCGTCGTCCTCTTCGTCCTTGTCGCGGCCCCGGGGAGGTCGATCTCCTTGCCGCTGCTTGGCCTTGCCGTGGCGTCCTCCCCGGCCGTTGAAAGGCCGCTTCTTGCTGGGCTCTTCCCCGCCGCCTTGGGCCTTCTCCTTGTCGCGCCTCTCGTACTCAAGCTTCTGCTGCTCGACGAGGTACTCGACGCGCTTGCAGTTGGAGAGATCGTGGCCCTTGGTGCGGTGGATCTTACAGTATTGCTTGTCGGAGCTGCCCGGCTTGTCGGCCGCCGCTCCAGGGGCAGGCTCTTTGCCGGAGCCGCCAGCCTGCGCTTGCTTGGCGGGAGCCTCCTTGCCGGACTTCTCGACGGCAAGCACCTCTTTCTTGCCCTTCCTTCTGTTGTTCCGCCGCCGGCTCTTCTTTGCCGGGGCGGCATCGTCGCTGTCGCTTCCTCATGCGCCAGCATCCTCCCCGGGGAGTTTCCTCCCCTCTTCTGCGCGTGCGCACTTGTCAGCAAGAGCGTAAAGCTCGCTGACATCCCGAATCTTGGTCATCGCCATTTCCTCACGCATGCGGCGGTTACGCACGTTCTGGTGGAACGCGCTGATAACCGCGGCAGGGTGGACATCAGGGATGTTGTGCTGCACTCTGCTGAAGCGTTGGATATACTTGCGCAGGGACTCTCCTTCCTTCTGGGCCAGGATGTGGAGATCGCTCTCCTGGCCGTGGGGTTTGTGGCCGCCGGTGAAGGCGCCAACAAACTGGTGGCAAAGGTCGGCCCAAGAAGAAATGGAACCTTCCGGCAAGTGCATAAGCCACGAACGGACGTTCGGCTTTAGCACGAGCGGGAAGTAGTTAGCCAAAATCTTCTCGTCGCGCCCCCCGGCAGCTTGCACCGCAATGGTGTAGACACTTAGGAATTCCGAGGGGTGTGTCTTGCCGTCGTACTTCTCCGGTACGTCGGGCTTGAAATTCTTCATGCTGGGCCACTGGACGCGCCGCAGCTCGCGGGTGAACGCAGGGCAGCCTGCCGCGTACGGCAAGTCGCCTGGCTCACCGGGCGCGTGCGCGTCGACAGTGTTCCCAGCCCTCTGATCTGATTGTCGCCGAGCTTCTCGGCGGCGCTCGATTGTGGTCCGAGCGTCTTCTTGGCGCCGGTCGTCGAGGATCTGGCGCTGATCCCGACGAGCCCGCGGATCCGACGAGGCTGTGGAGCTGTCGTCGGCGTTGTTCCGGCGGGGTGGCGTCTTCTGCTTCCGCGGCGGGGAGTGCACGCTTGTCGCACCCCCGGCGGTCTTGTCGCCGTCGGCCTTCGTCTTCTCAGCTTGCCGCGGCCGGGAGGTCGACGGCTGCTGTGGAGAATCATTGTTGGCGAAGGCGATCAGGCTTTGAATGGTGGCCCTCCAGTCTTCGGCCTTGTCTGCCGCTGGAGGGAAGTCGAGAAGCAGTTGCACCCTTGCGAGCGCTTCCGCTGGAGTGGAGGGGAGCGGGGGCGAGCGGTGCGAGGAGCGGGATATGCTCGGACTTCTAACAACGTTAGAAGGAGCAGGGTCCCGCGCCGGCGCCTTCGCCTTGCTTGTGCCCGGACGATTGTCCGGGGCATCCCGCGAGCCTCCAGTTTGTCCTTGGCCCAGCAAGCGGAAGGCACCTCCCGTCCCGTGGCGCTGCTGGCCTGTCGTCTGGTGAGATGGACGCGGCGCGTCCACGGAGACCGAAGCGCGGTCGTCCGTTCTGTCCTTGGATTTGGTGGCGCCGCGAGTGTCCTCGCCGGCGACCACCCTTCCGACGACATCTCCCCCGCCCACCGTAGGCTCCGGTGGCGGCGGATGAGATGTCGACGGGCCTGCAACCTCCGAAGGCTTCTTCTTCGAGGCCATAATGCTGTTGCTGATGAAAACGGAGAGGTTGTTGAAGATTGCGCCCGCGCGAACGCCGGATCAGGTCCGCACAACCTCGACGCCCCCTACCTGGCGCGCCAAAGATGTCGGGGGAAACTGTCCGCCACGAGCACCTATGGGACCGGAGCCCCTTGTTTATGCGGTAAGAGGGCGGAGGGAGCACAGAGAGCAGATCGTAGCACACACGCGGGCAGTTTTACCCAGGTTCGGGCCACGGTAGACGCGTAAAACCCTACTCCTGCTTTGGTTTGTATTGAGCTCGGGAGCTTGAAGATCTACAGTGTCAGCTACACCGAGCGTGGGAGTTGCCAAGGTTTCGAACCTCCTCTACGTTGTGCATGGGCCTCCTTTTATAGCCCAAGGGGTCACCGACAGGTGTCAACCGTAGAGGAGGGGTAAAAACGTAAAAGGGGTGGTAGTTGGAACAGTGCGGGAACAGTGGAGCTATAGTGCAGAACAGTGGTCTAGACCTACTTAGACAGTGGGGGACAAGGGCATTTAATGCCCGTCGCCGTCGACCCCAAAAGCTCCCGCCGTTGCGTCTCCGTTCGCCACGACGATGGATCCACCGCCGTGGAGTGCCACCGTGTCCCCCAGGCTGCACAGCCATCCGCCACGCGTCCCTGGAGTGGCCCCAGGGCGACGCGTGGGCCGATGAGCTGGAGCGTGGGCACACAGCGCACCTCTCCCGGCAAGCACCTTGCCGGGGCCTTGATCTTGCCAGGCCCGGGAGCTTGCCGCTCCCCGGGCCCTCGTCGGGTCTTCTATGATGGGATCCTCTAATCGTCCTGGCAAGCTCCTCTTGCCAGGGCCTTGTGCTAATGAAGTAGTCTTGAGCCTGGCACGGCCTTCCCGGCAAGCTCCACTTGCCGGGGTCTCGATCTTCTGTCTTGTATATTTTGTTTTTGAATGGTTTAATAAGGAGCAGGAAGGTCTCCGGCGAGCATGCGGTAAACCCTGCCGCGGGAAGCTGCAACTGCCCGTGCACAAGTTGGGGTACTGAGGTACCCCTACCTTAGTACACCGATAGCCGGTCACATCCAAGCTGAGTTGCTGTGTAGCATCGCCGAAGCTTCAGCGTGAAGAGCATCATATACTTGCTCCAGGCTCCCTGTACTTGAGAGAAAGAGAGAGCTTACAGAGTACTTTAGTACAAAATTGAGTCACTTATTTTGGGACGACAAAGTTGAATCACTTATTTTGGGACGGGAGTACTATATTATGTTACTGTTCATCAATCCAGTAGTTTGCTTGTGTGCTTGTCTAGCTAGCTTGCACACACGTTAGCTGATTTGATATACCAAGTTCAGAAACCAACATATTAGGCTAAGTCAAGTTGTCGCTGAGTACGAAAGTTTACTCTAATATTTGATTTATCAAGAAAATCAGAAAAAAAATGCTCAACTTGCTGAATTTGTAAAATCCATAAAAGATATAATCATTCCAGTTCTGTTTGGAGTAGTACAGCTATAGAGTTGGGATGGTTTATCCTGTACTGTAGCCATAGAAATGAACATATCCAGTACTGTTGTTTAGAAATAAAAGATGACGTACTCTAAAAAAATACATGTATTTAAAATTTTGAAAGCATATTTAACTTGTACTGGTGAATAAGTGATTTAAGCTCATCCAACTTAGTTTTGAAAATGAACAAATCCCTCTTATGACATAATTTAATACATCATATTTGTGCATACATTGCCAATTCAATTTTCTGGTACACAATAGTTAAAAAAAGGAACTGCTAGTATATCATACATATACATAGTATATCAAAAGGCATGGCTACAGTTCTTTTTTTATTAAAATGCTCCCTCTTGGCTAGAGTTTAATAGCAGCTTAGGATAAAATCCTGGATCGCTAGAGTTCTTTTGTTAATAGCAGTTTTGGTAGAAAATAGAAGATCCAGCTAGCACCAAGTCATAAACTGACAGTAGGTAACTCCAATAAGGAAGTAGGTTATCAGTCTATCATGGATCTTCTCGTAAACAATGCTGCCATGCTCTAAAGCTTCTCTGTACTTTACCGATCTGTACTTCTGGTGGGCAAATGCAAAGTGCCTCCCTTCATCACCAGCCACATCGGCTCCTTCAGCTGCAGCCATGGAAATTGCAGCCCAAACAAACATACCCTAAGTAAGAGTTGTCTATTGCTGATCACTTGCTACACTGATGAAACATTCATCAGAATATTATCACTCCGGTTGCGCCAATGGTGCAAGAAGCCAATGAAGTGATTTTAGTACTGAGTAAGGAAATGATGTTAGTAATCCATAAGCAAAGGCAAACCAACGAGTCTGGTACACAAGCCATATATAGGTGACACTCAAGGTTTATAGTGCCTGGACTTATTACAGAGTGGTAGCGTATCATCATATACTCCATATATAGATGGAGTAGAATGTAGCATGCGATAAAACCAAAGGATTAGCCAACAATAAAGGAAGGTGCTTAATTTATTCATTACGTTTAGTTAAAACTGCTTCTATGAAGCGCATGACTAAACCATTTAATTAAAACACCAATAAGCACCAACAAGGATTAGCCAGGACTTCGTCATTTATGTGGGTTAGCATAGTACACTACTGCACATGTAAAGAATTATCTGGATCAACAACAGAAACAACCAAGAAGTACGCATTTCTCAGTTCACACGGCTAAAAATATATAGGTGTGCATGCAACAAAAACTACCATCTCAACCAAATATAGCAGTGAGCGCCCAACTGGCGACCATATGAACCAAAGATAGCAATGAGCATCCAGAGGACGTATAGCTGCACATGCAGCAAAACCTACCATATGAACCAAAGATAGCAATGAGAATCCAGCGGACGAACATATGAATTAAAGATATTAGCTATATATAAGCAGTACATAATATAGCCTGAGACTGCTGTAGTAAAGAATTTAGCTAGAAAATAGGGTAGGGGACACACAATTATACTTATAGAAAATTACAATTAGCTATATAAGTACACTTTTCAATAGTTAGTTCATTTTTTATCAGCTCTATTAATCAGCGCATGTCAAATGAGATACATTGGTTCCACACTATGAAAGAGGATGATTCACCACCCCATTCACGAAGCTAGTTATGAGCAGCCTGAGCACCAGTCAGATCTCATACAGTAAATGTATAGTTTTTTCCGTGTGAGGCCTCACCAGAATGCACTGTGAGCAGTATGTGTGCATGATACAGGTTTGTACCACTAAGATCCGTGTGGATCAAATCCTACCATGAGAACCTACATGCGTTGAGCAAGGTCAAAACAAAGATATATCTATAGCAATTAGAAACACATGTTTCAGTGGTTACAAACCACAAAAGGTATAAAGTTAAGGTCATTCAGTTACATATACCATGCAGATCATTCAGAGGCCAATACATAAATAAGAAAACAGAAACGAAGAAATTTTGCAAGAGAGACACACGGAGTATTCAAGAACACTTTATTATGCTATGAAACTGAGTACATCTAAACAAGAAGCATACAATCGTAGAATAGTAAATGTACCCCACCAACCCCTGCTGCTTCCGCCAGCAGGCGCCAGATTCGCCACCGCCTTTGAATAATATGGCAGAAACATGATTGGATCTGATTATTAATCATGATATTATCTTATAGAGTGTAGCAGCTATGACCTTAGCTAAATATTTATAGTAATGAAGTCATGCCTTATTTCTTACAAAGTTTCCAGCCCATTAGAACAGGAACAAAAAAGTAAGAATAAACTATCAAAGTATACCATCAAATCACTAATTTAATCAAGTTTTCGGACCAACCTTTGTATCTACCCATCTACAGCTAGCACATCCACCTATCGAAGGAAAAAAGAGGGAAACAAATACTCAAATAAAGCATGCCAAAGAAGTACAACAGAAGAATGGAACACATAGTGGCATTCCTTGGATCAATCATTATGGATCTGGGTGGGGAGAGGACTGGAGCACGAGCGAAGAGGAATGCAACAGATGTTTGATGAGGTCGAGATCGTACACAGGCAAACAAAACAAAGCATCAGGGCAGAAGCATAGTAAGCCGAAGTATAGAATGGCATTGAAATCAACCTCTTTATCACTCACCACAAGGTTAGTATGCTTGGTAGGACGATTATCAGTCGCCCCATGGTAATGCCACAGACAAGACATGCGGACGCACACAGTCCAGTGGAATTCTTTGTCATGTATGTCCGAAAGCAAGCTAATCTTGATGCTTGCCATCTGTAAGGAGAATGATAAAACAAAGAAGAGATGCACACACTCATTAGAGAAGTGGCATACCCAAAAAATGTGAAGCAGAAATGGCCACCAAGAAAGCATATTGTTGTAGACATTGGCAAGACAGGAACCAACAAAATGCAACAGACTAAAACCAAACTTTATTCAGCAGGGAACGATTTAGACAATAACCAAAAGATATTGCACAACAAGCAGTTAATAGGTAGTAGATATTAACACTCGTGACACAGGACCAGTGTAAAAAAAGAGCTTCGGTGTAGAACAGGCATATAATCAGTGTAGTCAACAAAAGATAGGCAGAAGAGAAACTGAAGAACCCAGAAAGAGCATTCATATATGAGGCAGTAATTTGTATGAACCAAAAGACTATTGAAAGCAGCTAGCAAAGAAATGGCAGTTGGCAGCACACATATCAGACGACCACCTGAAACTACTAGAATAGACTGGCAGGCCACAGCGAACAGGGTAAATATAATAATGTACATACAATAAAAGAAGCCACCAGCAAGAAAATGGATTGGAAGATCTCAGGAAACACAAAGTTCCTGGTCTGAGAATCAGTAGTACCATCTTCATTTCCAATCAGGATTTCCAACCATCCTCTCCTCTTCCCCGACCCCAACCATCGTTGTACTGACATGCGAATAGAAACATGAACACATAATGTGATCAATGTGGGAACTTGTCTATGCTTAGAAATGCAAGGTCGAGAAAGGGAGATTAATTCTGGTTCACCGTTGGGAGAGACTGTATTTGATACATATAACAATTGAGCATATTTTGATACATATAACAGTCTAGTTCTATGTGCCCTGTATCGCATGACTTCCCAAAGTCAAAAAGCTACTAGAATAGAAGCTGTGTTTGGGACCTTTGAGCTATTACTCGTCTAATTAGACAGCTAAAATATGATGTTGCAGGTTATAACCAGTGGCAAGTTCAAACCAGATGACCACCTCCGTAGAACATGTTCTTCTTGAGTAGAAATGGGGCCAGTAGTTAGGTAAGGCATCATAAGACCAATAGGTGGAACTGATGGTCTAATTTTTAAATAAATATTAGGGCAGTGGAAAACGGGTATATACCTTTGTATTTATCCAGTAGCTCAATGTGATTATTCGTCGACCTCCGGATGATGATCGATATGTGCTAACAGTTTTGGTCACAATAGTTTTGGTCTCCCTTTCTCATAAATGAATGTTCAAAGCTTTTAGATTAAGATCAGCCTTTCTGATCAATGAATATGGAATTGTAACACCATTGGTTATAGCAGAATACTCGCTGAGATTAAAATGCATTCCATGCAATATGTATAAAGACACACAAACTAAAATTATAGAAGGGGTCAAGAGAAACCTGCAGTATATTAGTATTTAAGAGATTCCTTCCATACGCATGATTCAGAAAAGTACGTGTGTGATGCCATTATAATTTTCTCATCAGCCAATGGTATTCCATTATATTTTTATCATCAGCCAATAATAAAAAAGAGAAACTACAACAGTGAATCAGAATAGGTACGATCTCGCTTACCTCGACAAATCAAGATATAACTAAATGAGTAGGCACTCAAGGCTTGGTCTCAGTAAGTCCCATCACCAAAATATTGTAATCACCCTCTACAGCAAACCAATTGACATTTGGAATCCCAACTGCAGAACAATGCCAACTTATTCATTCGTCAGTAAACAAGAGACTGGAGTAAGCAAGACCAAGGAAGTGGAAAAAAACTCACATATTACTTCCTCATTGAAGTAACTGTAGATGATTTCCTTTAGATGGGATTGCCTAGGTACGTATCACTGGTCCTTGATCATCTCAATCAAGAACATCAAAGAAAGGCTTGGGTTGTTTTCCTGCGATAGAATCAAGAAATTGAGATATCTTCAGCACAAGCAGGAGAGAAAAACTTGAGGAGCCTATAATGACGACATGAACTCATACCTGCTGATGGTCAACAGCCTCCATTGCCCACCCACCCATGGTTGTCACCAGTTGTGTCCTTGCCCAAGCCGCGCTAGGGTCTGCCACCGCCGTGCATTATATACATCTGACTTCATCGACTTCGTCACACAGCTTTGCGAGTGGACACAAAAGAACAACCAACTTATCGCTGTTTTGTAGGAAGTAGTCCAGACATTGCTGCCTAATGATCAGATGTAGGCCTCAGTACAATCAATGCCTGATGTATAACATTTGCCTTCTAAAATGCAAACATGGACAGATGGTAAGAAAATATAGCCGCTTGAATATTAAACCATGATTTTCTAACTAAGCATAATAATTTTCAGCTAACCATTTCTATGTCCAAGAGCAGTATATCAAATCCATGTTTACCTCGTGTAGAGCAAAAGTGAGGAAAGAAAAAGAAGTCATACCTAGCCAGTTTGTTAAAGATAAAAAAACTGTTGCAAGTAGACAACAACAGAACGTATCACAACAACTGTAAGAACACAATATTTGGGTAAAGCATTAACGTTCTCAAACTGCAACCCACCTGGTTGTGTTTTAGTACTTTAAGTTCAACCATCCGGCGACGAATGCGTGACCGCCTGCAAGAAATAGAATAAAATTATTTGTTACCCCAAAGGCAGACCTCTACATATGTGAAACAACAACATCAACCTTATTGTTCTCTTTTACAAATCTCTTTGCATATAAACAAAAATATTTTCCATGTGCAAATAAATACAATTTACTGATTATTACACTGCTCGTAGAGTAGGTGAAGAATGATTATTACACTGACCAAAATCAGCACATCTACCTCACTGCGTGAAAAAAATGAAGAAAACAAGAACTGCTTAGATTGGAAACTTTTTATCAAACAGGAGGTAGAAAGAAATGAAGTGGCAGCTCACCTCGGTGGGTAAAGATGAAACGCAGCCAAGAATCCGAAGAACCAGCAACAACCTCGTAGATCCTGTAGGGGGGAGAAAAATAAGAGTCATGGTGGAGGGAAACCAGGCACACAAAAGGGGATGGAAAAGGAACAGGAGGCGGGGACCTAGGAAGGGGAGGCGAGCTGCTGCTTCCTGCCGGCGGGCTATCCATGGCCTTCCTCGAGGACCTGGTGGACGACGGCGCGCCGGTGCCGCAGCGGATCTGAGCGTCGCTCCACTCGATCTGGGCCCTCCCCTCCCCTTCCTTTGAAGAGGAAGGATCTGGGGCCTCCCCTCCCCTTCTCTTTCTTTGAAGAAGGAACCACCCCAGATCGAGGGCTCCTCCTGAGCACGTCCATGCCAGATTGGGGAGGATGGAGAGGAGGAGGGGAGGCAAGGGATCGGAGTTTTTGACAAGAGCTAGCTAGTTCTGTCAGGGGATTGAACGAAAAACAGAGGAACACACAATTATAGTGGGGAATTTTGGAGTATTTGCTTCGATTTGTACGAGCTAGTTAGGGTTCTTGCCAGCCGGAACACGGCGTCTTGAGGGCCAAGCCTGAATAAAACCAGAGATGCCGTCTCCACAAGCCGGAGAGGAGCTTAAAAGGAATACAGAGCAGTAACAGTAAAAAGGACGGCGACGGAAAGAGACAGCTAGCGCGGTAACTTTCAAAAAGTAGATTAACTTCGGCTGCGCCGTCCAGATGAAGATCAACGGTTGATGAAGCGCCTCCTTTGATGAAACGGTAAGTGACTCCTGCTTCGTCGAGGATCAACGGTTGGCGCTTGGGTTGGCAAACTGAATCGGTACTGCTTCAGTTCAGGCTGTCGTCGACAGTAGCAGGCCTGACAATTCCCCCCCAACTGAGAACAGACTTGTCCTCAAGGATGGAAACCAGGAAAGACTTTTTGAATGAAAGATGCGTCTTCCCACGTCGCATTCTCCACGGGCAGGTTGAGCCATTTGATGCGCCATTGGACGACAGGAATGCTAATGTCTCCTTGGACTCTTGGGATGAGTTTTCTTTCCAGTAACTCTTCTGGTTGGATGAGTACATGGCCATGTTCATCTAACAGTGACAATTGTGGGTTTGGTACTGCTTCAGGGCCAATATGCTTCTTGAGTTGGCTGACATGAAAGGTGGGGTGGAGTTGGCACCCATCAGGCAGTAGCAGCTTATAAGCCACAACTCCAATTTTCTTCATCACTCTGAAAGGGCCATAGAATTTGGAGTGTAGTTTCAGGTGTCTGTGGATGCTCAAGCTAGTATGTCTATAAAGTTGTAACTTCACATAGACCATATCACCCACTGCAAGTTGTCTATCAGATCTCTTTTTGTCAGCAAAAAAATTCATTCTCTCTTGTGCCCTGAGTAAATTGTCCTTAATCTGCTGAGCAATTGTTTCTCTGTCCACTTGAGCTTGAGAATCATCTCCTTCCACTGGAGGTAGCAGGAGTTCAGCAATCATTGGAGGAGGTCTGCCACACAATGCTTGAAAAGGTGTCATTTTCAGGGAAGTGTGGAAGGAGGTGTTGTACCACCATTCAGCCATGGACAACTAAGTATGCCATTTCTTGGGGTGAGCAAATGCCATACACCTGAGGTAGTTCTCTAAGCACTGGTTGACTCTTTCAGTCTGACCATCAGATTGAGGGTGATATGAAGTGCTCATGTGAAGTTTGACTCCCATTTTGTTGAAGAGTTGTTGCCACAGGTTGCTTGTGAAGATTATGTCCCTGTCAGTAACTATAACATTGGGCAGTCCATGTAACTTGACTATGTTGTCAGTGAATGCTTGAGCCACAGTTTTGATAGTGATGGGGTGTCTCATTGCTATAAAGTGAGCATACTTGGTGAATCTGTCAACCACCACTAGTATCATGTTTTTGTGCTCAGATTTTGGCAAGCCTTCTACAAAGTCCATGCTAATGTGAGTCCAAGCAAAGTCAGGAACTGGTAAAGGTTGCAGCAAGCCAGGAGAAGGAACATGTTGTGCTTTGTTTAATTGACACACATGGCATTGTTGAACAAAAGTTTGCACTGCTTTTCTCATCCCAGGCCATGTGAACAAAATTTTCAGTCTGTGATAAGTAGCTCTCTCCCCAGAATGTCCTCCCAGTTCAGACTTGTGGAAAGATGTGAGTAGGGAGTTCTTTAGTTCACTGTTGTTACCAATCACAATTTTTCCCTTGTATCTGAGTATACCACTGGTGAGAGTATAGGGAGGTTGTCCAGCTGGATCAATTGCAAGTTTAGCCAATAATTCAGAGCACTTAGTGTCCTGTTTGTAACTGTTAACCACCTCAGTGATCCAAGTAGGAATAACAGTGCTGGAACCTAGGGCATGAATGGCATATTTAACTCTGGATAGAGCATCAGCCACTCTATTTTCCTTTCCTTTCTTGCATTCCATTGTGAATTTGTATCCCAGTAATTTGACAAGGAGTTTGTGTTGTATTCCTTCAGTTACTTTCTGTTCTTGAATGTATTTCAAACTCTGTTGGTCAGTTCTGATTATGATAGAAGATGAAGCAAAGTAGTGTTTCCACTTCTTGATTGCTTCAATAATTGCTAGGGCTTCTTTGTCATAAGTAGACCAGCCAGCTGCTTTAGGCCCCAAAGCTTTGCTCATAAAAGCAATGGGCTGTCCTTTTTTGCATTAGGACTGCTCCAATGCCATACCCACATGCATCAGCTTCAAGGACAAAAGGCAAGAAGAAATCAGGCAATGCTAGTACAGGTGTGGAAGTCATTTTGTCCTTAAGCTGCTGGAAGGCAGCAGCTTGTGGTTCAGACCACTGGAATCCATCTTTTTTCAGTGCATCAAATAATGGCTTGCAAATCATCCCATAATTCTAAATAAATCTTCTGTAATAACCTGCTAGTCCCAAAAAGCTCCTCAGGTGGGTTACATTTTGAGGGGTGGGCCAATGCACAATGGCTTCAACTTTGGCAGGATCAGTGGAAACTCCTTTGTCAGAAATCACATATCCTAGGTACTCCACTTTAGGTTGAGCAAAAGTGCACTTGGACAGCTTTGCATACAGTTGATGTTTTCTAAGTGC
>LR738715.1:151470884-151493846 GCA_902687465.1 Secale cereale
AAATGCCATACACCTGAGGTAGTTCTCTAAGCACTGGTTGACTCTTTCAGTCTGACCATCAGATTGAGGGTGATATGAAGTGCTCATGTGAAGTTTGACTCCCATTTTGTTGAAGAGTTGTTGCCACAGGTTGCTTGTGAAGATTATGTCCCTGTCAGTAACTATAACATTGGGCAGTCCATGTAACTTGACTATGTTGTCAGTGAATGCTTGAGCCACAGTTTTGATAGTGATGGGGTGTCTCATTGCTATAAAGTGAGCATACTTGGTGAATCTGTCAACCACCACTAGTATCATGTTTTTGTGCTCAGATTTTGGCAAGCCTTCTACAAAGTCCATGCTAATGTGAGTCCAAGCAAAGTCAGGAACTGGTAAAGGTTGCAGCAAGCCAGGAGAAGGAACATGTTGTGCTTTGTTTAATTGACACACATGGCATTGTTGAACAAAAGTTTGCACTGCTTTTCTCATCCCAGGCCATGTGAACAAAATTTTCAGTCTGTGATAAGTAGCTCTCTCCCCAGAATGTCCTCCCAGTTCAGACTTGTGGAAAGATGTGAGTAGGGAGTTCTTTAGTTCACTGTTGTTACCAATCACAATTTTTCCCTTGTATCTGAGTATACCACTGGTGAGAGTATAGGGAGGTTGTCCAGCTGGATCAATTGCAAGTTTAGCCAATAATTCAGAGCACTTAGTGTCCTGTTTGTAACTGTTAACCACCTCAGTGATCCAAGTAGGAATAACAGTGCTGGAACCTAGGGCATGAAGGGCATATTTAACTCTGGATAGAGCATCAGCCACTCTATTTTCCTTTCCTTTCTTGCATTCCATTGTGAATTTGTATCCCAGTAATTTGACAAGGAGTTTGTGTTGTATTCCTTCAGTTACTTTCTGTTCTTGAATGTATTTCAAACTCTGTTGGTCAGTTCTGATTATGATAGAAGATCAAGCAAAGTAGTGTTTCCACTTCTTGATTGCTTCAATAATTGCTAGGGCTTCTTTGTCATAAGTAGACCAGCCAGCTGCTTTAGGCCCCAAAGCTTTGCTCATAAAAGCAATGGGCTGTCCTTTTTTGCATTAGGACTGCTCCAATGCCATACCCACATGCATCAGCTTCAAGGACAAAAGGCAAGAAGAAATCAGGCAATGCTAGTACAGGTGTGGAAGTCATTTTGTCCTTAAGCTGCTGGAAGGCAGCAGCTTGTGGTTCAGACCACTGGAATCCATCTTTTTTCAGTGCATCAAATAATGGCTTGCAAATCATCCCATAATTCTAAATAAATCTTCTGTAATAACCTGCTAGTCCCAAAAAGCTCCTCAGGTGGGTTACATTTTGAGGGGTGGGCCAATGCACAATGGCTTCAACTTTGGCAGGATCAGTGGAAACTCCTTTGTCAGAAATCACATATCCTAGGTACTCCACTTTAGGTTGAGCAAAAGTGCACTTGGACAGCTTTGCATACAGTTGATGTTTTCTAAGTGCTTGTAGTACTAGTGCTACATGTTCCAAGTGTTCCTCATAAGTCTTGCTGAAGATTAGGATATCATCAAAGAAAACTAGCACACAGTGTCTGAGCAGAGGACCCAATACAGTCTGCATGAGTTGTGTGAAGGAAGGTGGTCCATTTGTCACTCCAAAAGGCATGACCAAGAATTCAAACAGTCCCAAATGTGTGCTAAAAGCAGTTTTCTCAATGCCCCTACTTTCATTTTGATTTGATGGTATCCACTTCTCAGGTCCAGTTTGGTGAAAATAGCTGCTCCATTTAATTCATCCAAAAGGTCTTCTATCATTGGTATAGGATACTTGTTTTTGATGGTGTGTGCATTGAGTTTTCTATAGTCAATACACAACCTCCAAGTTAGATCCTTTTTCTTTACTAGAATGGCAGGAGAAGAGTAAGGACTTTGACTTAATCTGATAATTCCTTTTTGGATGAGATCCTTGATTATTTCCTCCAAGGCATTTTTCTGATGGTGTGGCAATCTGTATGCTCTTTGGTTTATCACTGGGGTTCCAGGCTCTAAGTTAATTGCATGGTCACAATCTCTGTGAGGAGGTAAACCAGTAGGCTTTGCAAAGACATCCTTGAATTCCTCCAGAAGATTTGTTATTTCAGGTTGTTTTAGAGGTTCAGGTGGATTTTCCAACTGCACTGGTTGCATCCACATTAGAGCTCCTGAGAGCATATTGTCCATTATGTTCTCCATGTCCTGTAGGATGGGAGTGCATGGACTGGTGGGCAAGCTCTCATCCATAAAAGTAATTTCCTTCCCATCAGCTTGTCTAATACTCAACAACATTTTTGGTAGGTCAAAAGTGACAGGGCTGTGCATATACATCCAATCTGCTCCTAGGATAATATCATATCCAGTGAGTTGTAAAACTCTTAAGTCAGATACTAGATTAACCCCTTGGACTTGGTATGTGGTTTGATTGAGGGAAAACTCACTGTATAATTTTCCTCCATTTGCTACAGTGACCTGAACCTGTTTTCCTGGTGTGAGGTTGCACCCAGATTGTAGAGCAGTAGCAGGAGAAATGAAAGTGGTAGTGCTGCCACTATCTACAAGGGCCAGGGCCATGGTATTTCCAATTTTTACTTGTAAGGAGAAGCTGTGTTTCTTCTTATCCTCAGGAATTCCTGTGGCTGCATGCATGGATATTTTGAGCTCTTGGTTATCAGGATGTTCTTCTTCCAGGTCTGACTGTTCTCCCTCTGCATCTACTATGTAAATGATGTCAGGGTTGCCTGCCTGCTCTTGCAGTGCCTGTATTTGAGCCTTTTGGGACATCTTGCAAACTTGTTTGTGGCCAGGAAACCAAGGCTCTCTGCATTTATAACAAATGCCTTTCTCTCTAGCTTGTTGAATAACAGAAGCAGCACTTGTACTGGTAGTCAGAGGAGGCTTGTATATTTCCACGGGAGTCCCTCTTCTTTAATTTGGCACATAAGTTTTCTGAGGGATTGCTGGAGGGCAAGACTTTTCAATCCTCCTTGCCAACCACATGGATTTTTACATGTCTGTGGGTTCCAAGCATTCCAAATGGCTTTGGATGTATGGGTTCAATCCTGATATAAAACTGTGCATGTAGTAGCTGTCAGGGACTGCTGGGTTGTCCCTTCTCAGTAAATTCAAGTGCTGTTCAAATTCAGCAATGTACTGTGCAACTGAAGCATTTTGTGTTAGTTTGTGGAAGGACTTGACATTTTCACACACTGATGTTGTAGCAAATCTTTGTGTGATAGCTGAACAAAACTTGTGCCAAGGTGTGTGGTGTGCAATGAATCCAGTGCCTCTCCACCATTTAATAGCTTCACCCTTTAGGTAGGAAACTGCTATTTCTGTTCTTTGCTCAATTGGTGTTCTGGCAGCTGAGAAATATTGCTCTATGTTTTGTATCCAAGAGTCTGCATCCATTCCATCAAATTCAGCCATATTTAGTTTTGCAGGTTTAACACAAAGAAGGTTTCTTCTTATCTCAGGTGTGTAAGGTCTGCTCCTCTCCTTTCTGATATCTGCTTCAGGTAGTTCATCAACTGTCAACAAATGTCTTGCCACTTGGCCTTGCTGTTGTGGAGGTGTCAGGTATTCTTGCTTGTTGGTTGCATGATTTGGATGTCGATATGGTCCTTTTGGAGTGCCATCCATGTTGAGCTCTCTACCTGTTGCTTTATCAATAAGCACAGCCGAGCCAACAGTAGCAGGTTCTTGTTTGTCAGTGGCTAGGTGGTTATGGGGCAGCTGTTTTGGTCTTCCAGGAGGGATTAATGTACTGCCTTGTCCAGAGTGTGGGTTTGGAATGTCGTCCTCCCCTTCTTCTTCTTCTTCTGTTGATTGATCCGTGGTCAACTTTTGCAAAGTGCTCTGGATTTTCTTGAAGTTTCTCTGAATGCTGGCAAAATTCTTGTTCACCGAGTCTGTGAAGTGATAGAACTCCTTCCTGTCTTCCTCTCTTTCCTGCCTGAGCGTTTTGATGTCCAATTGCAGAGATTCCAGTTCCAGGATTTCTGTATCCATTGTTTCGTTGGCCAACTCGGCCAGTCCTGTGTTTGTCATCTCGTCCAAGAGGAGGAAGGTGGGGTGAGAGGAAGGGGTTTTACACTGGTGACCGGTAACCAAACCTCACTGCCAGATTCTTGCCTTCCCGTCGATGTCGCCGCCGCGTTGCCGGAGCGAGCAGCACTGAAAGGGTGGGTTGGGTGGGATTTTACACTGAAGGAGTTTCCTTCAGGAATCACTACTCCCTCCTTTCTGCTGCCGAGCTGTCTACCGCCGCCGTTCGCTGCCAACACCGCCGCCGCACCAGATCAGGGCCAGATCGGGTCTGGGACCCGAAACCCCGCCGCCGAGGACAAAAACCTTGCTCTGTATACCAATTGAGAGGAGCTAGCTAGTTCTGTCAGGGGATTGAACGAAAAACAGAGGAACACACAATTATAGTGGGGAATTTTGGAGTATTTGCTTCGATTTGTACGAGCTAGTTAGGGTTCTTACCAGCCGGAACACGGCGGCTTGAGGGCCAAGCCCGAATAAAACCAGAGATGCCCTCTCCACAAGCCGGAGAGGAGCTTAAAAGGAGTACACAGCAGTAACAGTAAAAAGGACGGCGAAGGAAAGAGACAGCTAGCGCGGTAACTTTCAAAAAGTAGAGTAACTTCGGCTGCGCCGTCCAGATGAAGATCAACGGTTAATGAAGCGCCTCCTTTGATGAAACGGTAAGTGACTCCTGCTTCGTTAGATCGAGGATCAACGGTTGGCGCTTGGGTTGGCAAACTGAATCGGTACTACTTTAGTTCAGGCTGTCGTCGACAGTAGCAGGCCTGACAGTTTTCACCCAAATTGAACCGCACCCATGTCCTAGAGGGTCCCGCCCGTCAGTGACCAAGAGTAGGCAAGAGGCGAGGTGTAATTAAACCGAACGAGCAAGGCGTCGCGTGGATGGCCCAAGGCGCCCGCTCGCTGTGGCGGACTGTTCATTGCGTACGTGGATGCTCTGGTTGTGCCTAACACTTCTTGAGGCTTTATATGTTCAATTCCTCCAATATTTATACGACAATGGAGTTAGCCATCTCTGAACTTCCAATATTTTTATTGGTGCAGATAATGACAAATGGTATATTTAAAGGGCTAGTACATAGGGTTGTAACCAATTTTGAGAAAGAGAGACATGATGAAGGTGAGTCTGCTTCAGATGTTGAATGAGGACCAACCGGCAAGATACATGAAAATGGAGGTAAATGATTTATCTCGAGGAGAAAGAGTCATTGGATTCGTTAAGGATATGATCAAGGTGGGTCTGCTTTGGTGCTACAATACCAGAAAGAAAAAAGGCATCACTTGTGAATTTTAATCACGATTTTGAAGAGAAGGTAGCTGTGAATGAAATTGCTGCTCCTGTACACAGGATATACTATAGCTCTGTGACAATGATCCTAGCCAACCTAAATTTTGCTGGTAAAGCGTACTTCTGTCCTGGACATATGTTCATATAGTAGTAATAAGTAATAACTATTGACGTTACCAAAAATCTCATATAGTAGCAATAAGTAATAACGCTTGACATTAACAAGACCCAAGTCCTCTAAAACATGAAACCATGTAATCCAAACGTGCACAATCCTTGCTGATGCTGAAGTATAGCCTAGTCAGCTAGTGAATAGCAAAAACCAATAAATATGATAGATTCTTGATGTTATTAGTACTTCAACATTTTAACTTTGGGTGCCTCTCTTCATGAGGCGTTTCCTTTCTTTCTCCTTTGCCTCGCGGAGTACGTCGACACTCAGTTTGTCCTTTGTCGATTCCATAAGTTCTTTCTTGTTTGCTAATTTTTCTTTGCACGATTTCTCACCTGACATCCTGAAGCTCCCTGAAATATTTGAGAGAGTGAGCACAACAACACATTCTCCAAACAATAGATAAATATTTTGCATGATAGCTCAAAAAGATGCGCAACAGCTCAAAACATTAGCAGAAGTACACAATTGCATACATTTTGCCCATATTATCTAAAAAAAGGGTGTAGCCATTGATCATTATATGCGTACCGCATCTGATCATTACATAGCATTTGCATACCACATGTGACATGTTATATTATCAGAGGGGGGTCAGATGGAGAAGCGAAGCAAAGCTCTCACCTTTTGCTGGATCGAATAAGATACTCTTGTGTTCGTCCACTTTACCTCCTCTTCCGCTTCTTCTCTTTCGATAAACTTGCAAAGTTAGCACAAATAATGTTAGATCTAAGAGTATTTAAAGATAATTTGACATAGTATTATGTGCAAATAAATATTGGAATAACATACCTGTCTCATCTCCCCAAAACATCTCTGTAGACAATGTTCTTTGTGCCTTTTCCAAATTTATCAACCTCCTTGTTTGGCTTGGCCAAAATCCGTGTCGTCTCTCTGGACACTCCCCTTAACAATGCGACATATAGCTGACCATGTGAGAATACTAGCTCGGGAAGGTAAATACCGATGTTTGGGATAGTCTGACCCTGCGCCTTGTTAATTGTCATCGCAAAACTCAAGCGGATGGGGAACTGTTTTCTCTTAAGTTTGAAAGGAAGTGAGATGTCCTCCGAGGGCGACATAGGGATCCTAGGTATGAACACCCTCTTTCCAGCATGCTGACCGCCAACAATCTCTGCATGGATTGCATTATCCTGGAAGGCTCTAATCATAAGCCGTGTCCCATTCGAGGTTCCGGAGTAGAATGACAGGACCGTTGACCTTTAATCTCAATACATGCGGGGGGCAAGCCATTTGGTGTGATCGAGTTTAGAAAATCAATTGTGTAATTATTCTGCAAGTCATCCTCGATTGAGTCGAAGCTATGGTATAACTTTTCTTCGCCTGGAAACCTGGAGATCATCTTGTCATTCAAGTCATCGACATGATCGTTCTTGGTCGAAAGAATAGCACGTGCACTCATGTACTCTCTCGATCTAGCATTGGCATGCAATGATGGGAAGACCTCATCGATGAGCGTGTCAATAGCTTTTTCATCCTCGGTATAGCCAATGACAATGTCATCAGGGAGACGGACATAGTCGTCTCCAATTGTGTCTTCCGTTCCATTGCCGATCTTGAGGAGGTATTCAGAGAACCAAGGATCAGACTGTGCCCACATGTTGCTTTTGAGCCTTATCTTGCGTGTCTTATCCCACAGATAGGATTTCAGAAGTGTAGCATCTGTGATCTGTGCTCTTGTCCCACGTGTCACAACAGGAAGGGCCTGCCTGAAATCACCACCAAATACGACAACCTTTCCCCCAAACGGCAAACGACTTTCCATTATATCCTGTAGTGATCTATCAAGCGTCTCAACTGCTTGACGTTTTGTCATAGCAACTTCATCCCAAATTATCAAGGACGCGTGCTTAAGAAACTCAGATGTACCACTCTGCTTTGTGAAACTACACATGCTGTTGTCGGTGAGCTTGATTGGTATTTTGAACCTGGAGTGTGTTGTTCGTCCTCCAGGCATTATTGATGCAGCAATACATGATGTAGCGGTTGCGATGGCTATTTGGCTCATCGAACACACCTTTGCAAGCAATGCCTTGTACAAGTATGTCTTCCCAGTCCCGCCTGGACCATCAACAAAGAATTTCTGACTTTTTTGGTTGACCACATGATCCATTATGTCATTGAAACAAGCCAGCTGCTCACTGTTCAAAGTGGTAAATAATTCTAGATGTTCTTTGTCCATGATGATTTGCCTCTCCTCTGTTACCTCTCTGTACACACCGTCCTAAGAACCACCGGTGTCAACCAATTACGGAAGTCCATAGTTTGTAATATCCTTTCCCATGGACTGCAACATATCCCTGATATCTCTGAGGACCATCTGCTCAAGTATTGCCTCATTGGATTGTTTACGCCGGTAGTCCTCGGAAATCACTGCCAGATGTTTGTCCCACATATGTCGGATCTCTGTTGCCTCACAGAATACCAGTATAGTCGCAAATAACCGTCTCAAGGCACAATGCATCTGAAATGTGGCAGCCTCCGTCATGCAATCATCAAGACTCTTGTCGTGCTCAATGAGGCCTAAGTGCTCACATGCCTCCCTGAAGGAACTGCATGGCTTGCCATTTACTGTTTTCAAATCATCAAATGAAGTGGCACCTCAGACATGACTTAGGAGCACACGCAAGTAATACCTCTCTCCTTCACCAGGGTGTGCCTACACAAGTCTTCCAATCTGTGCTCTCTTATTTATTCTATTCTGCCACACCTTTTTACCAGCTATCCATCAATAATGTTCTGGAAACTCTCTATACAAGCATTTTCGTGCCATGAGACACTTTTTGTTCATCTCAAAGTACTTTGTAAGCATGGACTTGGAAGAAGATGGTCGGGCGACAACATCTTCTAGATTTTCAGAAGCTTTAAATGCAACTGTATGCATGTTTGGCAGATGAAGCTGGAGTTGTAGCACAGATGGACTGACACCAAACATCTTGAAACGAAAAATCCTATAAATAGCCTCAGGCGGAGATACATAGCGTGCATCCCTATATTGTCGGATTTCATTGATGATTCCACTATCATTGATGATATCCTGCTCGAATGCAAAGGATGCCCGATCATGCCCTTTGTAGATGTATTTGAACAAGTACTTGACTGCCTTGATGCTGGAGCAAGCCTCGACATTAATGTGGCAGTTGTATCGCATAAGCAGTGAAGGGTTGTAAGGAACTACCCATCTATTGTCCAAATCCGCTCCTCTGATCCTAATTCGGCACCCATTGTCCCGCCTCCTGTAGATGGGATATGAGTCTTTTCCTTGTTGTGTGGCATCACAAAAATCTCGCGGGTAATGAAACTGGCACTGTCCATCAATCATGCAAGGGCAAAAAAAAATCAACTCACCGCATGATCCGTGCAGCATGTGTTTCATGACCAGATTATGAAGAACAGGGTGTTTCTCTTTGCCAGGTATCTCAGCACATATCACCCGGTCATAGTCATCTGGGGTGGCTAACTTGCTTTTTGCTTTCATGATTAGAAGTATATGCTCATGCGGGAGACCTTGCTTCTGAAACTCCGTGACATGTACATAAGCTGCGACTTCTCCGAAATGCTTACCCTTAGTTAATAAGTCCATCATATCTCGCTGTTTAGCTTTGTATACTCTTGCCACCAGGTCTGGATGGTCTTGCGGGAGCTGTCCAGGCAACAGTTTCTCAGTTATCTCCTCCCAATAGGGATTGCAAGTCATGGTGATAAAATAATCCGGTTTACCCCACCGCTGCACTATTGCCATCGCATCGAGGAGCCTCCGCTGCATGTCGCGATCACCACCAGGAAATGTACGTGGAAGCACGATTCTTTTACCAATTCGATCACCGCGTGACTCACCGGCAACGACAGTGTCAACAAGACCCTACAATAGTATACAAGGTTATGTAAAAGCATGGGTCGTAGACACTTTGTCGTTGTATTATGATGTTGTCGGTGACCCCTTGCACTATAAAAGGAGGCCCATGTGCAACGTAGAAGGGGTTCGGTTCGAAACCTTTGCAACTCTCACGCTCGGTGTAGCTGCTACTGTAGATCTACAAGCTCTCGAGCCCAATACAAACTAAGGCAGGAGTAGGGTTTTACGCGTCCGTCGCGGCCCGAACTATAGTGCAAGGGGTTCGGTTGGAGACCTTTGCAACTCTCACGCTCGGTGTAGCTGCTACTGTAGATCTTCAAGCTCCCGAGCCCAATACAAACTAAAGCAGGAGTAGGGTTTTACGCGTCCATCGCGGCCCGAACCTGGGTAAAACTGCCCGCGTGCTCGCTACGATCTGCTCTCTGTGCTCCCTCCGCCCTCGTACCGCACAGACAAGGGGCTCCGGTCCCATAGGTGTTCGCGGCGGACAGTTTCCCCTTCGAAACCTTTGCAGATGTATTAAAATAAACACAAGCACGTTACCTGGTAGAGGTCAGCGCGTATAACCTTCTGATTTTCCAGCTTTGAGTACCAGTCAAGCCGCATAGTCTCAATCTTGATATACATGTCAACAGCCCACTGTTGGAAAAGGCGACCCCCGAACAAGATGATGTTAAAAAGCTTCTTTCTGACCTGCAACTTGAAGCAGTAGTACTCCCTCACACTAACAAATTTTCTGGACTGTGTTTCATTGACCTCATCGTCACCAAAATCCTCATCTGGGTTATCCTCATTGTCATCTACAAGATTGAAAACATATAGATACATTTTCATCTGATAGATACAGATGAAAACTTATGAAAACATAAGTTTTCATCATCATTCATAAATACTCGATATATAAGATAATTGTGACCATCATACCTATATATAAATCAGGGGCTGGGTTTCCTTGTGGTGCAGGATTATCCGCTTCATGCGGTGCAAAATTCTCGTCTTGCTCTATTTCTCTAATCAAGTTTTCCTCTAATCAACATAGTTAAGTTTTCATCAGCATTCATAAATAGTAGGTATATAGATTAATGGTGAAGATCATACCTATACATAAATCAGAGGCTTGGTTTCCTTGTGCTGCAGTCATATGTACTGAATGTTGGGTCATGTCATCCGTGGGCCCAACATATGGCATGCAACGATTCCAACCAGTCTCTCCACGTGGGAAGAATAGTGGATATGACAATGGGTCATAGCACCCATATTATGCTCTAATATACAGGGGCCTGTCTCCCTTTTTCCATGCACGACTACACTCCTGTCAAAGCAATTTTGTGGGTCGCTCCCTTCAACCCATAGCGCTGCCACCTGGGAAGTCGTTGGGGCATTGTACCTTCGTTGATCCAAGTTTATATCCGTGTTTAGTGAGATTCTATACTCATCTAGATTCGGGACAAACCCAAGGCTCTTGAATACTTATGCATAAGGGTTATGCTCTAGTATTTGCAGAATCTTTCGTATGAGGTCTATATTAAGATCTGGAGACCTATTAGCCCTGTGAACCAAATTTTAATCTGTATCATAAATATAGAGCTGCAAATGCCGAGGGCCATTATCAGCTGGCACCAAATCATCAAGAGCGTGGTACAGCCCACCACACACACATAATGTATACACGCCAGTTCCTGCCGCAGTGCTTACTCGGCGATCAAGGGTGACTCCTAGACTTGTGAAGGAGAAGTGCGAGTTGAAATATCGTATATGCTCTCTGAAATATTTAGCATCATCATCGTCTTGACTTGTAAACAACCATTTCAATTCTTCTAGAACAGCTGGAGTAAATATACCGACTTTTCCTTTTATGCAGCAAAACGCTGGCCCATCGAATGGAAAGCACAAAGCCCCATAGTGGCAGCAGTCTGTAACCTTTCTCAGGACATGGTGCTTTGTAGGTAGGTTTCGGTATATGAATTCATCAGTAGTTGACATGGGTGGTGCTCGTGTAGTATTGCGTCCAATTTGGTACGATTTGAAAGCAACACCTAGCACAGAAGAGGACATGTATTAAATTACCAGTCATATTAATAAGACTTGCACCTGAGTGTGCTAAATTGTAAATTACATAATGGGCATACATTGTTCCATAAATAGTCTAGCTTCTTCATCAGGCTCATGGTATGCAGCTTCTCCATTAGGAAATGGTTCCAAGTAGTCTAGTAGGCAATTCATTGATCAATCATAAGCACCGGAAATTTATTGATTTTAGAACTTTGATATGTGAACAACAATTATTTTTAAGAATACCTTCTAAAATGGTTTGTTCAACAACGGGCTAAAAAATTCCATATGGATCATCCGCATGGTCGTTGCCCATGGTGGAAATCCATAAGATCATTAGAGCACAACTATATAGGTATTCTTATTGGGCGTAGGATAGTCAGTACCATGCGGAGACACTTCAGCAGGGCCTGTATTATCATTATCCGGTGTATTCTTATGTTGTCTGGAGCTGTTAAAAGGCTCAATAACTGCACAAAGGAAAGAGAACCCGGATTGTTTTGGTCAAAGTAAACAGTGTCGACACATATGCAACATAAATAAATCAACAAAGCAACCTGCATCTTCAATGGTGCAATCTGGGTCACGTATTAGGCTGAGTTGGGGCACCCTAACCCCTGAAGGTGGGATGTGATGCCCTGCATTCACAATTAATTTCATCCAGAAGCTGATTACATTCAGAATGTGTGGAACACTATGTAACAAAGCCAATTTAGAATACCTTGTGCATCTCTGAGGATGGTTCCAATTGGTTGCATTTTACTCGCAAGAGGCATAACAACGACTATAATTCGTCCTGATACTTGTTGCATCTGATACGCATCATTCCTGTGCAACCAATTGGATTCATCTTCGTGTGTGAAATATTTGATGAGCCTGCAAGAGATTGACTGCACCACATGAGCACCATGAATGCACAAAATATTTGATGAGGTAAGACAATGCAATCAATATATCACGGTACAACAGTACTACTCGCACATCTAATTTTCTGCAGATGGGTGACACCGGATTGTCTTGTAGCTGGTGTGGGTGATACAGTGATATCGTCATTCAGGATGGCAGCAGTAGACTTTCTCTTCTCACGAGATATGCGCTTTCGTTTTAATATTTCATCCCTATTTTATGCATACCGCTCCCTGTCCCTTTGCCTCCTTAACTCCTTAGGATCCGCATGCTTAAAAAAACTAATTAGTGTAAACACAAACGGTTTTATATACTTTGTTGATTATCATTATCCATGGACAAGGGGCCCAGTGTAGGTGTTTCATTTTCTTGGGCATTGATATCGGCAGAAACAACGGCCATTGTGGTCTGACTGTAGGCTTGATGTTGACTCTTCAGCTCATTAGGGGCTAATACATGATACATTATAGTTATACTATAGCATATAATGTAGCATATGGATAATAATACATAAGCATGCAGTACAAGGGCATTGTTACCTTGGGTCATGGACAGGGGTGTATGCACTACATTTTGCTCATCACCAAGCAGTGCCGTTGAAGCGTTTTTCTTTTCACGGGCTTCACGACGTCTTTTAAGAATATCATCTCTATTGGGTGCATAATACTCTTTGTTCCTCTGCCTCTTCAATTCTTTAGGGTATGTTTAAATAAGTAGTGCAAGTTAGCACAGAAGCAACAAAAAAACATTAGCAGAAAGTAGGATCTGGATGATGATAGTCACCCAATGATCGGTCGTTGCTTATATCCTGAATTTGGGTGCTTGGGTCTGTATAAATGTACAGAGCATTTCAGCACAGAAACAACAACAGAAACAGTAGAACAAAGTAGGAACTGGTTGATGATAGTTACCCAATGCTTGGTTGTTGGTTACATCTTGAAATGGGATGCGCGGCCCCGAACGATTGGGAGACGACGTACCGTCGCCTGCATGTGAATATTAACATTAGACTGAAGCTCTATATTACTGACCTTTCCTTTTTATTGTTGTATTGCGTGTCAACAGAGCTGTACAGCAGAGTGCATGTTTCAGTCGGTTAGAGCAATAGCCAAATTAGTAACCATTTTCCACATATAAAATCATTAGTTAGATATGTAAATTGAATCATTCTGCTGTGCAACAATTTATTTTTTTCGAAATATGTTATGAGGTAGCATATTGAGACAGGAGGATAGACTGGTGCCCTGTATCTTTCCTCTACCCTATGTATGCTTGTTCTATTTTAGATTCCGGAGTAAAACTGATCTGAAAATTCTATCTCGAGTGCAGGGAAGAAAATAATTACAACTATTTTAGGGGCCGTGCAGGGCGGGCGCGGCCGCGCGGGTGCCGGGCGGGCTCCTGGGCACTAACGATTTGGCGGACTTCCGATAGGCTGCGAGGGGGCAGGTCAGCCTCCTGGGCGCCAGCTACGTCGATCGTGAAGGACTGTGCGGTGGAGTGGCGTGAGGTCGCCATGCAGGAGAAGACGGTGTTGGCGTGATGGCGACACAAGGAAGAGAGGCTCCTGTGCGATTGGGCGAGGGTAACCAATTATTTCTTCTGCGATTAGAATTGCGAGATTGTCGGCGGTACGTGGGGTTGATTGTTGGGCTGTTGGAGCCTTGGAGGTAAGGCTCCTGTGCGATCCTAGTGAAGCACGGTCAGCCAATGGAAATTGGTACGTTCACACAGGAGAGGTATTGGATGAATGATGGTTGTTAGATATAGGATTGTGTGGTACTGATTGGTTGGTGCGGGGTTGTGGGACTAATCGCTGTGTGTACGTAGGAGAAGTCTTGTTGAGTTGTTTAATAGTAGTGTAGATGTAGATAACAAATGGAACATAACTACAAGTTCCTTATACTACTTTGAAGTTAAACGAACATGACTTGATCCGTCAATACAAAAAAACTGAACTTGTCACCGACGAAAGTGGAGAGAGAGACTTACTTCCACGATATATTTTCACAACTTGTGTCTTTAGCTATAAGATCAGAAGCGGCCCTAAACTCGATAAGATCATATGCTATAACAATTATTAGCTAACAATGGATCAAATACTAAAATTTATCGATCCGCAAATGTTTCCAAATCTGGTTCATGGGTTTATCTCGAGAATATTTGCCATGGCGTTTCGATGCCTTCAACCAACGCTCCTGAAAATTCTGTAGAACATCATAAGCTACTAGACCATCTATTTTTGAATGAAAGTCATACCATTGTTCCCTATTGGGCCATCAATTTTTGAATGCACTTCATACCATGGTTCCCTAGGGCCACGGGCATCATCTGACTGCAAATGGAGGGCAAGGATAATTACTTTTAGTTTCCCTAAATAAAATTTTCAGAAGAGCAATTCAAATTAACACTAAGCATAGGAGAAGATGTAACTATTCTTCCTGTCTATTATGATCTCATTCGAATGATTAAGAACCAAACACAACATAAGTTTCCTACTCCTATTAAAAATATATAGACTCCAATAACTGTCACATGAGAAGCTGCAAAAATACACAAGTACTGAAGGAAATATGCCGTAGAGGCAATAATAAAGTTGTTATTTATATTTCCTTATATATCATGATAAATGTCTTTTATTCATGCTAGAATGTATTAACCGGAAACTTGATACATGTGTGAATACATAGACAAAACATAGTGTCCCTAGTATGCCTCTACTAGACTAGCTCGTTAATCAATGATGGTTGTGTTTCCTAACCATAGACATGTGTTGTCATTTGATCAACAAGATCACATCATTAGGAGAACGATGTGATGGACAAGACCCATCCGTTAGCTTAGCACAATGATCGTTTAGTTTTATTGCTATTGCTTTCTTCATGACTTATACATGTTCCTCTGACTATGAGATTATGCAACCCTCGAATACCGGAGGAACACCTTGTGTGCTATTAAACGTCACAACGTAACTGAGTGATTATAAAGATGCTCTACAGGTGTTTCCAAAAGTGTTTGTGGTGTTGGCATAGATCAAGATTAGGATTTGTCACTCCGAGTGTCGAAGAGGTATCTCTGGGCCCTCTCGGTAATACACATCATAATAAGCCTTGCAAGCAAATGACTAATGAGTTAGTCACGAGATGATATATTACGGAACGAGTAAAGAGACTTGCCGGTAACGAGATTGAACTAGGTATGATGATACCGACGATCGAATCTCGGGCAAGTAACATACCGATGACAAAGGGAACAACGTATGTTGTCATGTGGTTTGACCCATAAAGATCTTCATAGAATATGTAGGAGCCAATATGAGCATCCAGGTTCCGCTATTGGTTATTGACCGGAGATATGTCTCAGTCATGTCTACATAGTTCTCGAACCCGTAGGGTCCACACGCTTAACGTTCGATGACGATCTGTATTATGAGTTATGTGTTTTCGTGACCGAAGTTTGTTCGGAGTCCCGGATGAGATCACGGACATGACGAGGAGTCTCAAAACGGTCGAGAGGTAAAGATTGATATATTGGAAGGTAGTATTTGGACACCGGAAGGGTTCTGAAGTGTATCGGGTACATACCGGAGTAGCGGAGGGGTTACCAGAACCCCCCGAGGAAAGATATGGGCCATATGTGTCATATGAGGGAGGCTAACCAGCCCACAAGGGGCTGGTGCGCCCCCCACAAGGGATGAGGCCGAATTTGTATTATGAGTTATGTGTTTTTGATGACCGGAGTTTGTTCGGAGTCCCGGATGAGATCACAGACATGACAGGAGTCTCGAAATATCGGAGTGCCGGAAGGGTTATCGGATGAGATCACAGACAAGACATGACATAAAGAATGATATATTAGACGATATTATTCGGACACCGGATGAGTTCCGGGGGTCACCGGATAAATATCGGAGTGCCGGAAGGGTTATCGGAACCACCGGGGAAGTAATGGGCCTTATTGGGCCTTAGGGGAGAGAGAGGAAGGCAGCCAAGGGCTGTCCATGCGCCCCCATGGGCCTAGTCCGAATTGGACTAGGGGGAGGGGTGGCGCCCCTCCTTCCTTCTCTTCTCCCTGTCCTTCCTTCTTCTCCTAGTTGGACTAGGAAAGGGGGTTCCTACTCCTAGTAGGAGGATTGCCCCCCTTGGGCGCGCCCTATAGGGCCGACCGGCCTCCCCCTTGCTCCTTTATATACAGGGGCAGGGGGCATGCTAGAACACACAAGTTAATAGTTGTTTGAGCCATGTGCGATGCCCCCTTCCATAGATTCCACCTCAGGTCATATTATCGTAGTGCTTAGGCGAAGCCCTGCGCGGATCACATCATCAACACCGTCGCCACGCCGTCGTGCTGACAGAACTCTCCCTCGTCCTCAACTGGATCAAGAGCTCGAGGGACGTCATCGTGTTGAACGTGTGCTGAACACGGAGGTGTCGTATGTTCGGTACTTGGATCGGTTGGACCGTGAAGACGTTCAACTACATCAACCGCGTTACTAAATGCTTCTGCTTTCGGTCTACGAGGGTACGTGGACACACTCTCCCCACTCGTTGCTATGCTTCTCCTAGATCGTAGGATTTTTTTTGAAATACTACGTTCCCCAACAAGTACACGACAAAGGAGTCAGACACTTACAACAAAGTTTGGATTGTAATAATCCTCCTTGTGCAAAGGTTGAAGCTTGCCAAGGTATGTCGTAGCCTTTCGATAAAAGAAACTAGTTTTCCTCCTATCACCTCGAGCATCAACATCCACGACTGCTCAGTATATTGGTTATTTAGGAAACGTAGGATAGCGTAGGATTTATTCTACCTTGCCTTGTATTCCAAGATGGTCATGCACTCTTATATATATGCCCACATGACTCAAGCAATCCATCATCGATTCCATCAATCCTTCTCTATCCCTTCTAAAATAGTATCGGCCTAGCCAATCCAAACCCTAGCCAATGCTCGCCGCTTCCACCCTGCGCGCCGCCCCCGGGGCAGTCGGCCTCCATGACCGCCGTCGGGGTCCGCGACACCCGTACCTAGGGTTTGTCTGCCGGCCATGTTGACCGGCTGCCTTAGAGAGTCTTTTTTCTGATCCGTTGATTGGAGATTCTCTCTCTCGCCACCCAATTGATGAGTTTTTTGGTTTTCCGATCTATAGATAGGTTTGCGTTGCCCACCGCAGCTCGTATACAACGCGCCTTACTCAACTGACGACTCCACCGGCCATCATGGGTTCAATCGAGCATCAACACCAGCAAGTACGGCTCCACCCGGATCAGCTTCCACGGGTGCTCACACGGTCTTGTGTGTGCCCGATGTCCGGCACCGCATGGACTAAAGACCACCCGCGCGGTTGAGTGATACGTCTCCAACGTATCTGTCGAGATCCGATGAATTGTGGGTTTATGATCAAGATTATCTATGAACAATATTTGATTCTTTTCTGAAATCTTTCATGTATGATTATAATATCCTTGCAAGTCTCTTCGAATTATTGGTTTGGTTTGGCCTACTAGATCTATAGTTCTTGCAATGGGAGAAGTGCTTGGCTTTGGGTTCAATCTTGTGGTGTCCTTTGCCAGTGACAGTAGGGGCAGCAAGGCACGTATTGTATTGTTGCCATCGAGGATAAAAAGTTGGGGTTTATATCATATTGCTTGAGTTTATCCCTCTACATCATGTCATCTTGCTTAAGGTGTTACTCTGTTCTTATGAACTTAATACTCTAGATGCATGCTGGATAGCAGTCGATGTGTGGAGTAATAGTAGTAGATGCAGGATCGTTATGTCTACTTGTTACGGACGTGATGCCTATATATAATGATCATGCCTAGATATTCTTATAACTATGCGCTTTTCTATCAATTGCTCGACAGTAATTTGTTCACCCACCGTAGAATTCTGCTATCATGAGAGAAGCCACTAGTGAAACCTATAGCCCTCGGGTCTATCTTTATCATATTACTTTCCCGTCAACTTGCCAATTTCTGCCACCGTTATTTATTTGCTTTATTTACTTTCTGTTTCTATACCAAAAATACTAAAAATAATATTGTCAAGGATATAACTATTAGGTATAAACCGCCCAGGAAGGGTCCGGTTCATGCCCATAAGGATTACTTCTACTGAAGCCCAGCAAGGCATAGCACATGGCGTTTTATTATAAAAGACTAGAGATCCAGGGCCCAAGAGGTGCTAGGGCCTGTAAGTGTAAACCGCCATACGACGTGTAACTTGTATTGTAAGATAAGAAAGATAGAGACCAAGCCAGACACGTTTATGAGCCGGCCTCGGGATTCTATAAACCGGACCGGGCGTCACCCTGTGTATATAAAGGGATGACCCGGCGATGGTTCAAGGACAGAGAATAACAACTCGAGACACATGCAAAGCGGATTCGCTCCCTGGTCATCGAAACCCCAGCAATATTACACCAAACTAGACATAGGCTTTTACCTTCATCGAAGGGGCCGAACTTGTATAAAAACCCTTGCGTCCTTGTCCGCTTTAACCCCTTTAAGCTAACCCGCAACGATGGCTCCATGACTAAGTCCTTTTGCTAGGACATCTGTCGTGACAAAACCACGACAGTTGGCGCCCACCGTGGGGCTATCGCACGATGGTTTCGAGTTCTTGAAGGGCAGCTTTGAAGGGCTCAAGGGTTATGCAGTGGGCCGGATGACTAAGAGTCGTCGCGGCAAGATCTACATCGACGATGCAGGCTGGGGTCCTGAGGCCGATTCAATCGAGTACGGGTACCGGGTCCCCTTTGGTGGCATCCAAGTTTTCATTGGCAAGATCGACGAACCGGGCGCTGAGCCGGACATCTGCTCCAACATCATCGAGTCGGCTCAGCGTGCGAGACCTGCCCGAATTTGGCCCGCCATGAAGCGTGTCTTCGTGGGAGCAGTACACGGAGCACAAGCGGAGGATGGATCAGAACCTGGTGGCGAGACCGTCGTTTATTCCGGCGATGAGTCATCCACTAGATAAACAGAGTCTTTATATCTGTGGCAGGATGGATGGTCTGGGGGCTGTTCCGATGGGGACAGCATTCCGGACCCCCTTGATCCGCCAAGCCGGGTCGCAGTCTTCATGGCCGGATCACAATCTGTGCATCAATCTTCAACTGCGGCAGCGTTAACATCCGACCCGGCGGCAGCAACAGCAGCTAGGGCAGGAGGCCCTGTTCAGCCGCCGGCTCAAGTCCTGTCCGCTTTAGTTGACACTTTGACAGCACTGCTGACTGCGGACGTCGGCCATGCCGAGAAGGAACAACATGATGCGGAAGTTGCTAAGGTAAGGGGCCAAATATATCAAGCTAAGTTGGACCTAGCTGCTGAGAATACTAGAATGGTTGCGAGGCAGGCCGAGCTGGATACTCAGGCTTACCGGCTCCTGTTGGATCAGACTGCATCAAACGATGTAATGAGCAGGAGGCGCCAGTGTCGCCTGCCGCCGGTTTATGAAGCGAGGAACCTCTTCAGTACGCCAGGAGCGGGAACCAGCAACCAGCCGGGAGTAAACCGGGGAGAGGTGCCTGTCACAGGGGCATCGGTCCAGCCACAGGCTGCGGACCCAGCCTGTCCGATCGTTCCATCACAGCATGCACCAACGCCTCCTGGTCACTACTCCAACCCTTTGGATAACATAGTTGCGGCCGCTTCACGATTGGCAGCCCTTCCCACTGAAGGGGGATCCCCCATAGCAGTGGAGGCGCGGTGAGCTAGGGATTTTCCGGAGACAACTTTAACTCAACAGCAGGCTTACTCTCACAGCCGCGAGAGGATTCATTCTACTCCCCGCCCAAGCCGGAGTTACAGCAGGCATATAGATGAACCAAACGTGTCAAGTAGTGCGAGGAATCATAACCCGCCACGGAGGGATAACCCGACGGGTGGAGGTACAAATGCTCAAGAGGTGGTGGATCAAGGCAGACAGCGCCGCAAGGCCGAATTAGCAGCGCAGTATGAAGCCCGTCAGCCTACACCGGTTCGTACCACGGTCGAGCCAGGTGTTACTTCCAGCTCCTTGGGAGTACCGTATCTCACGCCCGCTTTACGCAATGTACGACTGCCTAAGGACTTCAAAGGACCGCGCAAGGTGCCCAACTATAACGTGATCTGTCCCCGGAAGCCTAGGTTGAAAGCTACGAGATGGCAATGGAGATGCTAGATGTGGACGATGCAGCGCGTGTGAAGTACTTCACCATGATGCTGGAGGGCACGACTCGTACCTGGTTAAAAAGCTTACCGCAGAACTCCATCGAATCATGGGTCAAGTTACGACGCCGGTTTATCAATAACTTCAAGGATACATGTAAGCAACCCATGTCCATTGTAGACTTGGCGGCCTGCGTTCAAGGGGAGAATGAATCAACAAGTCATTGGGTGCGTCGGGTATCAGAGATCTTGCATTCCTCAGACCGCATCAATCCGCACACAACAGTGGTGACATTGGAAGGCAACTGCCGGTTTGAGCCTCTGAAGCTGAAATTAGGACGGCTCAAGCGTCACTGTAATGACATGGGAACACTCATGGGGGCCCTGGTGAAGTATGCAGATTCGGATAGTGCCAAATATCCAGAGTCTGACGATGAGAAGTCAGGAAAAGGAAAAAAGAATGGTAAAGCACCGTAGTCTAATCCGACGAATCAAGGATACAGCGGTAAGTGTAAAGCGGATATCAGTTCAGATTTCGTAGCTAACACCAATGTACAGGAGGATGGCCAGCGCCGTAAAGGTAGACCGCCCCCACGGGGCGGAGGATCAAACATTAATCTGGAGCGCCGGATGAACGTGCCTTGCCCTAGGCACGACACGAAGGAAAAGCCAACTACGCACCTCTGGAAGGACTGCTTCATTATGAGGGAGTTCAGAAACCGGTTCCAATACGATCATGGATCGTCCGGTGTTTTAGGCCCCGACTTCCATGGGCCGGGTTATCAAGGTGGTGGTTCCGGTCCATGATTCCAAGGTAATCAGGGCGGCCATGGCAATTAGAACGGGCATAGCCAGCAGAACGGCCAGGGTAATTACAATAATCAGAGCAATCATCAACAACAACAACAATCAGGTTATCAGAGCAACCCGAAGCAGCTGAGTAGTGGTCAATATCACGTCTTCACCACAAGCTTATGTAAACGTGATCAGAAGGTTTATAAGAGGGCAGTGCATTCTGTTGAACCGGCGGTGCCTCGTTATTTACGCTGGTCGGAACAACCTATAGTGTGGAGTCGTGAGGATCATCCGCCCCGGTTGATAATCCGGGTCAGCTGGCTCTAGTGGTGGCACCGCAAGTTGGGGGCTACAAGTTCACTAAGGTGCTCATGGACGGAGGAAGCAACATCAATATTTTGTATTATGAGACCTTTCGTCGCATGGGTTTGACAGACAAGAAACTCAAAAAGTCTAACACTGTTTTCCATGGCGTGGTACCTGGTAAATCGGCGTATCCGGTCGGTAAGATAGACCTGGAGGTCACTGTTGGAGATGAGCATGTCTCAAGGTCGGAAACTTTGACCTTTGAAGTGGTAAAGATCAAGAGCCCGTATCACGCCTTGTTGATACGTCCAAAACGTATCTATAATTTCTGCTTGCTCCATGCCTCTTTTGTGTGATATTGCTATGATATTTATGCACTTCCATACACTTTTGATCATATTTGGACTAACCTATTAACTCAGTGCACCACAGTGCCAGTTCCTGTTTTTTGCTATTTTTCTATTTCAGGTTTCCCCCATATTAAAAGTGCCCTAAAAATTCTGGGAAAAATACAGGAAAAATCAGCGTATCGGGAGCTTCCGGAAAAACCAAGGCAGGGCCAGAGGGGAGCCTGGGGGGGCCTAGGCGGCCACCCGGCACGGCCCCACCCCTGCCCGTGCCAGGGGGGCGCCTGGGGCCCCACCTCCACCTCTGGTGCCCCCCTTTGGCATATATTTACCACGCGTCCCGAAACCCTCGAGGACGGAACCCTTTTTTGCGATCTCATCTCTGTTCCGCCGCCACCGCGCTTCCAAGATCGGGACCACCAGGAGAACTCTTCCCGGCACCCTGCCGGAGGGGAGGATCGCCACCGGGAGCTTCTCCAGCACCATGAACGCCTCCCGGATGAGTTGTGAGTAGTCTCCCTTGGACCATGGGTCCATGACCAGTAGCTATGTGATGTTCTCCTCCCCTCTTTGTTCTTCATGGATTAGACCTCGTGAGATGCCCTACATGATCGAGGCACATATGTAATCTTTATGCTGTTGCTATGTTGAGTTTGCTGGGATCCGATGGATTATGAGATTATGTTCAGATTGTGTGTGAGTAATATATTTGATTCCCCTCTTTTATATTTATGTTCTTGAGTAATTCTTGCATGTTCTCCGCTGCTATTTATTGCTTTGGCCGAGTAGTAGGTAGTAACTCCAAGAGGGAACGTTATGCTTGATTGTGGGTTCATGCCCCTCGATGACTAGCTTGAGTGACAGAAACATGAGTCTAGGGGATGTGCTGTTGCCACAAGGGGGAAAAGAACGGTGCTTGTACTTGCGGGTGCAAGGATTGTTTACTTTACGCAAAGTTCTTTTAATGCAGTTGTCTGTTGCTTTGAGTTTACACTTTGGGTGGGACTC
>LR738715.1:151498192-151534155 GCA_902687465.1 Secale cereale
CCCTCCCCCGTATTGATCAAATCATGGATGCTACGGCGGGTTGTGAGCGCTTAAGTTTTTTGGATGCATATTCCGGTTATCATCAGATCAAGATGGCAGTTAAGGACCAGGAGAAGATAGCCTTTATAACTCCCTTTGGAGCCTTCTGCTATGTATCCATGCTTTTTGGGCTCAAGAGTGCCCAGGCGACCTATCAGCGTTGTGTGTAGAATTGTCTTCATAAGAAGATTGGGCGGAACGTTCATGCATACGTGGATGACATTGTAGTGAAATCCAGGAAGGAAGAGACGCTGATAGCTGACTTCAAGGAAACTTTTGATAACTTTCGGGTTTATAAGATGATGCTTAATCCGGCCAAGTGCGTTTTTGGTGTACCAGCAGACAAGCTCCTGGGGTTCTTGGTGTCAAACAGGGGAATTGAAGCTAATCCGGAGAAGATCAATGCTATTACTTCCTTGGCTAAGCCGGCGTGCATTAACGATGTCCAGCGCTTGGCAGGTCACATTGCGGCACTGAGCCGATTTATCAGCCGTTTGGGAGAGAAGGCCATCCCGCTTTACCAGATGATGAAGAAGACATACCGCTTTGTTTGGAGTGATGCTTCTGATGCTGCATTCAAAGACTTAAAGAAGCAGTTGGCAGAGCCGCCCATCCTTACTGCACCAGTTGATAATGAGCCGCTGCTGTTATACGTGGCTGCTGATGCCTGAGCCGTAAGTGTTGCCATTGTAGTGGAGCGCAAGGAGGCGGGAAAAGAATATCCGGTTCAGAGGCCCGTTTACTATATCATCGAGGTGCTCATTGAGTCGAAGCAGAGATACCCGCATTTGCAGAAATTGGTATATGGAGTCTTCATGGCAAACCGGAAGCTTAAGTAGTATTTTCAGGGCCACCCAATCACCATGGTCAGTTCTGCCCCTCTGGGAGATATAATCCAAAACAGAGAAGCAACTGGTCGGGTTGCCAAGTGGGCCATTGAACTTAGTCCTCACGGGCTAAAATATGTGCCTCGCACTGCAATCAAATCTCAAGCACTGGTGGACTTCATCAACGATTGGACGGAGTTGCAAGCACTGGAGGAAAAACCGGATCACACATACTGGACTATTCACTTTGATGGATCCAGGCAATTGGAGGGCTCGGGGGCTGGAGTCGTATTAACTTCCCCACGAGGTGATAAGTTCTGTTATGTCCTCCATTTAATGTTCCCTTGTACTAACAATGCAACTGAGTATGAAGTTCTCCTCCATGGTCTGCGAATGGCTAAGGAGATGAATTTAAGCTGGGTTAAATGTTTCGGTGATTCGGACCTGGTGGCACAACAAGTATCTGGTACTTGGGACTCCAAGGACCCACTTATGGCGGCGTATCGTCGAGAGGTAGACGCTGTCGCTGGACACTTTAAGGGTTATCAGGTGGACCATGTGGACCGGCGAAAGAATGAAGCGGCCGACGCATTAAGCCGTTTAGGTTCCCAACATAAACCGATTCCGCCTAATGTCTTCTTTGATGTATTGCATAATCCATCGGTCAAGATACCTTCAGAAGAGGATTTGGCCGTTCCTGATCCGGAGGCTCAATTGGTGGCGGCGCTTCATGCTATTCCGGATTGGACAGTCCCGTATCTGGCGTACATGAACCAAGGTGAGTTACCAGGGGATGAAGTCTTGGCCAGGCAGATAATTCGGCGGTCCAAATCAATGACTATTGTCAATGGAGAGCTGCATCATTGCAGCGTATCCGGGGCGTTTCAACGTTGTGTATCACGGGAAGAAGGCCGTGAGATTCTTCGAGAGATTCATGAAGGAGATTGTGGTCACCACGCCGGTTTAAAGTCTTTGGTAGCTAAAGCTTTTTGCCATGGCTTCTATTGGCTGACGGCTCATGCTGATGCAGAGGACCTGGTCAAAAAGTGTGATGCTTGCCAGAAATTTTCACGGCGTGCTCATATACCAGCTCAAGAATTGAGGATGATTCCAATTACTTGGCCGTTTGCTACTTGGGGGCTAGACATGGTTGGGCCCTTTAAGAGATCTCCAGATAAGAAGACCCACCTTCTGGTGGCTGTGGATAAGTTTACCAAGTGGGTCGAAGCGGAGCCAGTCAGCAAGTGTGATGCAGCAACGACGGTTCAATTCATCAAGAAGGTGATATTCCGGTTTGGCTTTCCACACAGTATTATAACTGATAATGGTACCAATTTGTCCAAGGTGGCTATGGAAGAATTTTGTCAACGAGAGCACATCCGGCTTGACGTATCTTCGTTGGCTCACCCCCAGTCCAATGGTCAAGCTGAGAGAGCCAATCAAGAGATCTTGAGAGGCATCAAGCCTCGGCTCATGGTTCCTTTACGATGGTGCGAATGTCCTCCCAGGAATTTGAACGTGAATATTCCATCGCTCCTCTTCTAGTAAAGTGGCGGTGTAGGTCCTGGTGAAGCTTGGTATTCCGATGTTCAGGTACCTAGTGACTTCCTTCAAGTGTCGTCCAAAAGGTGTGTCTTCATCCGGTTGAGTGAACTTGTTCCTTGGGTCCACCATCCTAAAGAGTAGAAAATGGAGAGGAGTCAGAAATGAGTAGAGAAGAGTGACCTAGGGTTTAACTCAGTGGTCGTGTCCTACAGTCAGCGTGTGCTCTGATACCATCTTGTAGCGACCACGATCCGAATGGACCGCAGTCTCTGTGTTCTGTGTCATCCCTGGATCGGTAATGCTAACACACACAGTACTTGAAGGATTTATAACAGAGTGGCAATCACACACTTATTACAACGAATGTCTCAAAAGAGAACTTATTACAAAATAAAATGGCATAAGGCCATCTAACACGATAACAGCGGAAGACTTGGAAGATAAGTGAGTCCATCAACTCTAATGGCATAGCTGAGTGCATGACAAACGAGCTAGCGCACCTTACTCTTCTTCTGAAAAGTCTGCAACGTAACATGTTGCAGCCCGAAACGGGTCAGCACGTGGAATATGTTGGAAAGATAACACAGTAGAGCAAGTAATAGAATAAAGGCTAACACTACATGCATATATGGCTGGTGGAGGCTCTAAGGCTAAAGTTATTTTTGCATAAAGCCAATTTTCCCCTACAACAAAGGAATAACTTTTATTTTAACTACCATGGTAGTTGAAACATCATTGAGAAGGTACCTCCAACTCAATCCCAATTAAAGTATGATACGTCCATTTTGCATCATGCTTACAAGTTGATATTTATGGCATTATGGGCTGTTCATACATGTTTTGTCACAATAATTATGCCTTTACTCTCTTATTTTGCAAGGTTTACATGAAGAAGGGGGAATGTCGGCAACTGGAATTCTGGGCTGCAAAAGGAGCAAACTCTGGAAACCTATTCTGCACAACTCCAAAAGCCCCGAAACTCCACATAACATTTTTTCAGAAAATATAAAAAATATCTGGCGGAAGAAACCCACGAGAGGGCCACTGGCTGGCCTCGAGGGTGGGGGGCGCGCCCCCTTCCGAGGGCGCGCCCCCTGCCTCGAGGGCCAGCTGGTGGGCCCCAAGTGCCCATCTTCTCCTATATGAAGCGTTTTGACCTGGAAAAAATTCAAGAGGAGGCTTTCGGGACCAGACGCCGCCGTCTCGAGGCGGAACCGAGTCGAAAACCAATCTAGGGCTCCGGCAGAGCTGTTCTGCCGGGGATACTTCCCTCCGGGTGGGGGAAATCGTCGCCGCCGTCATCACCAACATCTCTCCCATCTTGGGGAGAGCTATCTTCTTCAACATCTTCACCAGCACCATCTCCTCTCAAACCCTAGTTCATCTCTTGTATCCAATCTTTGTATCCAAACCTCAGATTGGTACCTGTGGGTTGCTAGTAGTGTTGATTACTCCTTGTAGTTGATGCTAGTTGGTTTATTTGGTGGAAGATCATATGTTCAAATCCATTATGCATATTAATACCCCTCTAAGCATGAACAATATTATGTCTTGTGAGTAGTTGCTTTTGTTCCTGAGGACATGGGAGAAGTCTTGCTATTAGTAGTCATTTGAATTTGGTATTCGTTCGATATTTTGATGAGGTGTATGTTGTCTCTCCTCTAGTGGTGTCATGTGAACGTCCACTACATGACACTTCACCATTATTTGGGCCTAGAGGAAGGCATTGGGAAGTAATAAGTAGATGATGGGTTGCTAGAGTGACAGAAGCTTAAACCCTAGTTTATGCGTTGCTTCGTAAGGGGCTGATTTGGATCCATATGTTTCAGGCTATGGTTAGGTTTACCTTAATACTTCTTTTGTAGTTGTGGATGCTTGCATTAGAGGTTAATCATAAGTGGGAGGCTTGTTCAAGTAAGGGCAGCACCCAAGCACCGGTCCACCCACATACCAAATTATCAAAGTACCGAACGTGAATCAGATGATCGTGATGAAAACTAGCTTGACGATAATTCTCATATGTCCTCGGGAGCGCTTTACCTTGCATAAGAGTTTGTCCAGGCTTGTCCTTTGCTACAAAAAGGATTGGGCCACCTTGCTTCACCTTATTTACTTTTACCTTTTGTCACTTGCTACCAATTATCTTATCACAAAACTATCTATTACCTATAATTTCAGTGCTTGCAGAAAATACCTTACTGAAAACTGCTTATCATTTCCTTCTGCTCCTCGTTGGGTTCGACACTCTTACTTATCGAAAGGACTACGATAGATCCCCTACACTTATGGGTCATGAAGACTCTTTTCTGGCGCCGTTGTCGGGGAGTGAAGCACCTTTGGTAAGTGGAATTTGGTAAGGAAAAATTTATATAGTGTGCTGAAATTTATTGTCACTTGTTACTATGGCTCAAAATCCTTCGAGAGGCTTGTGCGGGGTATCTTCACCCCGAGCAGAAGAGCAAAGAATTGCTCCTCAACCTACTACACCTATTGAAAATGTTTGCTTTGATATTCCTTCGGGTATGATAGAGAAACTGCTTGAAAATCCCTATACAGGAGACGGAACACTTCACCTCGATTTACATCTAATCTATGTGGATGAAGTTTGTGGATTGTTTAAGCCTGCAGGTATGCCCGAGGATGTTATCAAGAAGAAGGTTTTCCCTTTATCTTTGAAGGGATATTCATTGACATGGTTTAGGCTATGCGATGATATGTGATCTTGGAACTATAATCGTATGAAGTTGGAATTTCATCAGAAGTTCTACCCTATGCACCAGGTTCATTGTGATCGTAATTATATTTATAATTCCTGGCCTTGCGAAGGAGAAAGCATCGCTCAAGCTTGGGGGAGGCTTAAGTCAATGTTATATTCATGCCCCAATCATGAGCTCTCAAGAGAAATGATCATTCAAAATTTTTATGCTCGGCTTTCTCATAATAATCGCTCCATGCTCGATACTTCTTGTTCTCGCTCTTATATGATGAAGATTATTGACTTTAAATGGGATTTATTGGAAAGAATTAAATGCAACTCCGAAGATTGGGATCTCGACGAAGGTAAGGAGTCAGGTATGACCCCTAAGTTTGATTGTGTTAAAGCTTTTATGGGTACTGATGTTTTCCGTGAGTTTAGCACTAAATATGGACTTGACTATGAGATAGTAGCTTCTTTCTGTGAATCTTTTGCTGCTCATGTTGATCTCCCCAAGGAGAAGTGGTTTAAATACCATCCCCCTATTGATGTAAAAGTAGTTGAACCTATTAAAGTTGATGAAAAGACTATCACTTATAATGTTGATCCTGTCATTCCTACCGCTTATATTGAGAAACCACCTTTCCCTGTTAGGATAAAGGATCATGCTCAAGCTTCAACTGTAGTTCGTAGGAGTAATACTAGAACACCTACACCCTCTGAGCAAATTAAAGTTGAACCTAGTGTTGATATGGTTAAAGATCTCTTGGTAGAAGATTTAGATGGACATGTTATTTATCTCCAAGAACATTCTGCTAGAATAGACAAACCCAATGCTAGGAATAAACACAAACCTATCGTAGGCTTGCCCATTATCTCTGTTAAGATAGGAGATCATTGCTATCATGGTTTATGTGACGTAGGTGCTAGTGCAAGTATTATCCCTCTTGATTTGTATAATGAAATTATGCATGATATTGCACCTGTTGAGTTAGAAGGGATTGCTGTTACTATTAAGCTTGCTAATAGAGATACTATTTCACCAGTTGGGATTGTTAGAGATATTGAAGCCTTATGTGGGAAGTTTAAATACCCTGCTGACTTTCTTGTTCTTAGTTCCCCACAAGATGCTTTCTGTCCCATTATATTTGGTAGACCCTTCTTGAATACATTTAATGCCAAGATAGGCAGTGTGAAAGATATTGTCACTGTTGGATTAGGGGACACGTCTCATGATTTTAACTTTGCTAAATTCCGTTGACAACCCCTTGAAAAGGCACCACCTAGTAAAGATGAAATTATTGGTCTCGCTTCTATTGCCGTGCCACCTAATGACCCTTTAGAACAATACTTGCTAGACCATGAAAATGATATGCATATGATTGAGAGAAGGGAGATAGATGGAATATTCCTTACACAGGGACCCATATTGAAAAACAACTTGCCTGTTGAAATCCTAGGGGATCCTCCTCCACCCAAGGGTGATCCCGTGTTTGAACTTAAACCTTTGCCTGATAATCTTAAGTATGTTTATCTTGATGAAAAGAAGATATATCCTGTTATTATTAGTGCCAACCTTTCAGAGCATGAAGAAGAAAGATTATTGAAAACTCTGAAGAAGCACCGAGCTGCTATTGGATATACTCTGGATGATCTTAAGGGCATTAGTCCCCCTATATGTCAAAATAAGATAAAATTGGAAGAAAATGCTAAACCAGTTATTGATCATCAGCGACGGTTAAATCCTAAGATGAAAGAAGTGATAAGGAAGCAAATTCTAAAGCTTCTAGAGGCAGGTATTATCTATCCCATTGCTGATAGCCAGTGGGTAAGTCCTGTCCATTGTGTTCCTAAGAAATGAGGTATGACTGTTGTCCCTAATGATAAAGATGAATTGATCCCGCAAAGAATAGTTACAGGTTATAGGATGGTAATTGATTTCCGTAAGTTAAATAAAGCTACTAAGAAAGATCATTACCCCTTGCCATTTATTGATCAAATGCTAGAAAGGTTATCCAAACATACTCCTTTCTGCTTTCTAGATGGTTATTCTGGTTTCTCTCAAATACCTGTGTCAAAGGGGGATCAAGAAAATACCACCTTTACTTGTCCTTTCGGTACCTTTGCCTATATACGTATGCCTTTTGGTTTATGTAACGCACCTGCTACCTTTCAAAGATGTATGATGGCTATATTCTATGACTTTTGTGAAAAGATTGTTGAAGTGTTCATGGATGATTTCTCCGTTTACGGAACTTCTTTTGATGATTGCTTAAGCAACCTTGATCGAGTTTTGCAGAGATGTGAAGACACTAACCTTGTCTTGAATTGGGAGAAGTGCCACTTTATGGTTAATGAAGGCATTGTCTTGGGACATAAAATTACTGAAAGAGGTATTGAAGTTGACAAAGCTAAGGTTGATGCTATTGAAAAGATGCCATGCCCTAAGGATATCAAAGGTATACGAAGTTTCCTTGGTCATGCCGAGTTTTATAGGAGGTTCATTAAGGACTTCTCCAAAATCTCCAGGCCTCTGACTAATCTTTTACAGAAAGATATTCCTTTTGTCTTTGATGATGATTGTCTAGAAACATTTAAAATATTTAAGAAAGCATTGATGTGATCCCATTGATCAAATGACAACACATGTCTATGGTTAGGAACATGTATAAGTCATGAAGAAAGCAATAGAAATAAAACTAAACGATCATAGTGCTAAGCTAACGGATGGGTCTTGTCCATCACATCATTCTCCTAATGATGTGATCCCATTGATCAAATGACAACACATGTCTATGGTTAGGAAACATAACCATCGTTGATCAACGAGCTAGTCTTGTAGAGGGATAATAGGGACACTCTGTTTTGTCTATGTATTCACACATGTATCAAGTTTCCGGTTAATACAATTCTAGCATGAATAAAACACATTTATCATGATATACAAGTAAATATAAATAACAACTTTATTATTGCATGTAGGGCATATTTCCTTCAGTCTCCCACTTGCACTAGAGTCAATAATCTAGATTACATAGTAATGATTCTAACACCCATGGAGTCTTGGTGTTGATCATGTTTTGCTCGTGGAAGAGGCTTAGTCAATGGGTCTGCGACATTCAGATCCATATGTACTTTGCAAATCTCTATGTCTCCCTCCTTGACTTGATCGTGGATAGAGTTGAAGCGTCTCTTGATGTGCTTGGTTCTCTTGTGAAACCTGGATTCCCTCGCCAAGGCTATTTCTCCAGTGTTGTCACAAAAGATTTTCATTGGACCCGATGCACTGGGTATTACACCTAAATTGGATATGAACTCCTTCATCCCGACTCCTTCATTTGCTGCTTCCGAAGCAGCTATTTACTCTGCTTCACACGTAGATCCTGCCACGACGCTCTGCTTGGAACTGCACCAACTGACAGCTCCACCGTTCAACAAAAATACGTATCCGGTTTGTGACTTAGAGTCATCCGGATCAGTGTCAAAGCTTGAATCGACATAACCGTTTATGACGAGTTCTTTGTCACCTCCATAAACGAGAAACATATCCTTTGTCCTTTTCAGGTACTTCAGGATGTTCTTGACCGCTGTCCAGTGATCCACTCCTGGATTACTTTGGTACCTCCCTGCTAGACTTATAGCAAGTAACACATCAGGTCTGGTACACAGCATTGCATACATGATAGAACCTATGACTGAAGCATAGGGAATGACTTTCATTTTCTCTCTATCTTCTGCAGTGGTCGGGCATTGAGTCTTACTCAACTTCACACCTTGTAACATAGGCTAGAACCCTTTCTTTGACTGATCCATTTTGAACTTCTTCAAAACTTTATCAAGGTATGTGCTTTGTGAAAGTCCAATTAAGTGTCTTGATCTATATCTATAGATCTTGATGCCCAATATATAAGCACCTTCACCGAGGTCTTTCATTGAAAAATTCTTATTCAAGTATCCTTTTATGCCATCCAGAAATTCTGCATCATTTCCAATCAACAATATGTCATCCACATACAATATCAGAAATGCTACAGAGCTCCCACTCACTTTCTTGTAAATATAGGCTTCTCCAAAAGTCTGTATAAAACAATATGCTTTGATCACCTCATCAAAGCGTATACTCCAACTCCGAGATACTTGCACCAGTCCGTAGATGGATCATTGGAGCTTGCACACTTTGTTAGCACCTTTAGAATCGACAAAACCTTCTGCTTACATCATATACAACTCTTCTTTGAGATATCCATTAAGGAATGCAGTTTTGACATCCATTTGCCAGATTTCATAATCATAAAACGCGGGAATTACTAACATGATTCGGACAGACTTAAGCATCGCTACAGGTGAGAAAGTCTCATCGTAGTCAACTCCCTGAACTTGTCAAAAACCTTTCGCAACAAGTCGAGCTTTGTAGATAGTAACGTTACCATCGGCGTCAGTCTTCCTCTTAAAGATCCATTTATTTTCAATAGCTTGTCGATCATCGAGCAAGTCAACCAAAGTCCACACTTTGTTCTCATACATGGATCCCATCTCAGATTTCATGGCCTCAAGCCATTTTGCAGAATATGGGCTCATCATCGCTTCCTCATAGTTCGTAGGTTCATCATGGTCTAGTAACATGACTTCCAGAACAGGGTTACCGTACCACTCTGGTGCGAAACGTACTCTGGTTGACCTACGAAGTTCAGTAGTAACTTGATCTGAAGTTTCATGATCATCATCATTCACTGGTGCACGTCGGTCCTAAACAAATGGTTTTTAACCCCTTTCCGTGACGACCTTTGGAACTATCGCCAAGTGAGTGTGGGCGATAGGGGGTCCTTCCCACATGACACAGAAACCGTCGGGGATATGGAGCCTTGATGCATACAGTTGTCCCTTTATAACTGTTTCTGATATCTCGAATATCCCAAACGCTTCATCCTTGCTACACGTTTGTGCTTGCATTGCCATCACAGTCAGAGTTTTGTGGTTCTGCCTAAAACCAGGCAGATTCTAGGCATGGGAGCTTTCCAAGCATTCTAGGCAGATTCCATGCACGGGAGATTTACGATGCATGGCACATCACAAACAGTTCATGATTATAAACCGTGTACGATAGACAATCACACACATTTAGTTTTCCCGCACCGTATGTGATAGTGTCTGACATCACACACGCTTTGCGAACGACAACTATGTGCATGCTTGCACACGTTTCCTCTCTGTGAACCATCTCGGATTATGGTGTATATCGCAAATGTTTGTGTTTTACCAACCGTGTGTGCCGTAATGACCTGCACAACGTAATTTCGCCCTAATTTAATTGCTGCTATTTAAAATTGTACCTAATTTAAACTTGAAAGTAGGCTATAGCTTTATTCATATCCATCAGGTTCAAACAACCAATGCATTATTCGATTCACAAGTACATATGTTTAAGAATTACAGAAGCACCAAATAAAGAATGATGTACCAGGGTTCTATACTTGTACTATTACAAATGGTAAAGAAAGAGGCGACAGACATCCCAGTTGCTGAACAAGGTGAAGCGGAATGGCCCTATTGTGCTCTCCCGGATGCAGAAGGCTCACATGACTCTAGTCCAACCCCTTGTGATGGCCGTCCGCCAATCATGCAGTTTGAGAGGTAATCTTGAGTAAACTGCTTCAGGATCCACTGCAAAAGAAAAAATATTCATATATTGTCATCTGATGGCTTCTTCTCTCTCTTTGGATCTCATGTAACTGTTGGGGATCGTAGCAGAAAATCAAATTTTTTCCTACGCATCACCAAGATCTATCTATGGAGTAATCTAGCAACGAGCATAAAGGAGAGTTGATCTACATACCCTTGTAGATCGCGATGCGGAAGCGTTGCAAGAACGCGGATGAAGGAGTCGTACTCGCTGCGATTCAGATCGCGGTTGATTCCGATCTAAGCGCCGAACAACGGCGCCTCCGCGTTCAACACACGTGCAGCCCGGTGACGTCTCCCACGCCTTGATCCAGCAAGGAGAGAGGGAGAGGTTGGGGAAGACTCCATCCAACAGCAGCACGACGGCGTGGTGGTGGTGGAGGAGCGCGGGACTCCAGCAGGGCTTCGCCAAGCGCTGCAAGAGACGAGGAGGGAGAGGGGTAGGGCTGCGCCAAGAGGGAGACGTTCTCGTGTGTCTAGCAGCCCCAAAACCTCACATATATATAGGGGGAAGGGGGGGCTGCGCCCCCTTTAGGGTTTCCCACCCCTAGGGGTGCGGCAGCCCCCAAAAACCCATCTAGGGTGCGGCCAAGGGGGGGAGAGAGAGGGGGCGCCCTAGGGTGGGCCTTAAGGCCCATCTGGACCTAGGGTTTGCCCCCCTCCACTCTCCATGCGCCTAGGGACTTGGTGGGGGGGCGCACCAGCCCCCTTGGGGCTGGTCCCCTCCCACACTTAGCCCACGAAGCCTTCAGGGGCTGGTGGCCCCACCTGGTGGACCCCCGGGACCCTCCCGGTGGTCCCGGTACATTACCGATATCGCCCGAAACTTTTCCGGTGACCAAAACAGGACTTCCCATATATGAATCTTTACCTCCGGACTATTCCGGAACTCCTCGTGACGTCCGGGATCTCATCCGGGACTCCGAACAACATTTGGTAACCGCGTACATACTTTCCCTATAACCCTAGCGTCATCGAACCTTAAGTGTGTAGACCCTACGGGCTCGGGAACCATGTAGACATGACCGAGACAACTCTCCGGCCAATAACCAACAGCGGGATCTGGATACCCATGTTGGCTCCCACATGTTCCACGATGATCTCATCGGATGAACCACGATGTCAAGGATTCAATCAATCCCGTATACGATTCCCTTTGTCTATCGGTATAGCACTTGCCCGAGATTCGATCGTCGGTATACCGATACCTTGCTCAATCTCGTTACCGGCAAGTCTCTTTACTCGTTCCGTAACACATCATCCCGTGATCAACTCCTTGATCACATATTGTGCACATTATGATGATGTCCTACCGAGTGGGCCCAGAGATACCTCTCCGTCATACGGAGTGACAAATCCCAGTCTCGATTCGTGCCAACCCAACAGACACTTTCGGAGATACCTGTAGTGCACCTTTATAGTCACCCAGTTACGTTGTGACGTTTGGTACACCCAAAGCATTCCTACGGTATCCGGGAGTTGCACAATCTCATGGTCTAAGGAAAATATACTTGACATATAGAAAAGCTTTAGCGAACTACACGATCTGTGCTAGGCTTAGGATTGGGTCTTGTCCATCACATCATTCTCCTAATGATGTGATCCCGTTATCAACGACATCCAATGTCCATGGTTAGGAAACCGTAACCATCTATTGATCAACGAGCTAGTCATCTAGAGGCTTACTAGGGACATGGTGTTTGTCTATGTATCCACACATGTATCTGAGTTTCCTATCAATACAATTCTAGCATGGATAATAAACAATTATCATGAACAAGGAAATATAATAATAACCAATTTATTATTGCCTCTAGGGCATATTTCCAACAGTCTCCCACTTGCACTAGAGTCAATAATCTAGTTCACATCGTCATGTGATTAACACTCATAGGTCACATCGCCATGTGACTAACATCCAAAGAGTTCACTAGAGTCAGTAATCTAGTTCACATCAATATGTGATTAACACTCAATGAGTTCTGGGTTTGATCATGTTATGCTTGTGAGAGAGGTTGTAGTCAACGGGTCTGCAACATTCAGATCCCTATGTACTTCGCAAAACTTTATGTCATATCGTAGATGCTGCTACCACGTTCCACTTGGAGCTATTCCAAACTGTTGCTCCATTATACGTATCCGGTATCTCCACTTAGAGTTACCCGGATAGGTGCTAAGCTTGCATCGACGTAACTGTTTACGTCGAACTCTTTATCACCTCCATAACCGAGAAACATTTCCTTATTCCTCTAAGGATAATTTTGACCACTATCTAGTGATCCACTCCTGGATCACCTTTGTACCCTCTTGCCAGACATGTGGCAAGGCACACATCAGGTGCGGTACTCATCATGGCATACCGTATAGAGCCTATGACAAAAGCATAGGGGACAACCTTCGTCCTTCCTCTTCCTTCTGCCGTGGTCAAGTTTTGAGTCTTACTCAACTTCACACCTTATAACTCAGGTAAGAATTCCTTCTTTAACTGACCTATTTTGAACTCCTTCAAAATCATGTCAAAGGTGTGTGTTCCTTTCGAAAGTATCATCAGGCGACTTGATCTATCTGTATAGATCTTGATGCCCAATATGTAAGCAGCTTTATCCAGGTCTTCCTTTGAAAAACTCATTTAAAATAACCCTTTATGCTTTCCAGAAATTCTACATCATTTCGGATCAACAATATGTCATTCACATATACTTATCAGAAATGTTGTAGTGCTCCCACTCACTTTATTGCAAATACAAGTTTCTAACAAACTTTGTATACCCAAAAACTTTGATCACTTCATCAAAGTGTATATTCTGACTCCGAGATACTTGCTCTAGTCCATAGAAGGATCGCTGGAGCTAGCATATCTTTTAGCATCCTTAGGATCGACAAAACCTTTCTGATTGTATCATATACATCCTTTCCTTACAAAAACTGGTAAGGAAACTTGTTTTGTCATCCATCTGCCAGATTTCATAAATGCAGCTAATGCTAACATGATTCCGACGGACTTAAGCATCGCTACGGGTGAGAAAATCTCATTGTAGTCAACTCTTTGAACTTGTGAAAAACTCTTTGCCACAAGTCGAGCTTCATAGACGGTGACATTACCGTCCACGTCCATCTTCTTCTTAAAGATCCATTTATCTCAATGGCTTGCCAGTCATCGGGCAAGTCCACCAAAGTCCATACTTTGTTTCAATACATGGATCCTATCTCGGATTCCTCGGCTTCTAACCATTTGCCGGAATACGGGCCCACCATCGCTTCTCCATAGTTCGTAGGTTCATTGTTGTCCAACAACATGACATCTAAGACAGGATTACCGTACCACTAAGGAGTAGTACATATCCTTGTCGACCTACGAGGTTCGATAGCAACTTGATCCGAAGTTTCATGATCACTATCATTAGTTTCCTCTTCAACAGTCGTAGGTTCCACAGAAACATCTTTATGTGTTGCACTACTCTCCGGTTGAAGTGAGGGTTCGACAACCTCATCAAGTTCTATCTTCCTCCCACTCAATTCTTTCGAGAGAAACTCCTTCTCGAGAAAGGACCCATTCTTAGGGACAAACATTTTTTGCCCTTGGATCTGAGATAGGAGGTATACCCAACTGTTACCTTTGGGTATCCTATGAAGATGTATTTGTCCGCTTTGGGTTCGAGCTTTTCCCGGCTGAAGCCGTAAGCATCGCAGCCCCAAACATTGAGAAACGACAACTACGGTTTCTTGCCAAACCATACGACGTCGTCTCAACGGACTTAGATGGGGCCCTATCTAAAGTGAATGCAGCTGTCTCTAATGCATAACCTCAAAATAACAGCGGTAGATCGGTAAGATACATCATAGATCGCACCATATCTCATAAGGTTTGATTACGATGTCCGGACACACCATTACGCTGTGGTGTTCCAGGGGGCTTCAACTGCGAAACAATTCCACAATGTCTTAAGTGATTGCCAAACTCATAATTCAGAAAATATCCCTTGATCAGATCGTAGGAACATGATCTTCTTGTTATGATGATTCTTAATCTTCACTCTGAAATTGTTTGAACCTTTCAAATGTTTCAGACTTTTGCTTCATTAAGTAAATATACCCATATCTACTCAAATCGTCAATGAAGATGAGAAAATAACAATATCCACTACACGCCTTAATTTTCATTGGATCACACACATCAGCATGTATGATTTCCAACAAATCACTTTCCCGTTTCATTGTACCTGAACACGGGATCTTAGTCATCCTGCCCAAGAGGCATGGCTTGCATGTGTCAAGCGATTCAAAATCAAGTGACTCCAAACATCCATCAGCATGGAGTTTCTTCATGCATTTTATGCCAAAATGACCTAAGCGGCAGTGCCACAAGAAAGTGGTACTATCATCATTAACTCTACATCTTTTGGCATTAATATTATCATCATGTGTATTACTATGATCGAGATTCAACAAACCATTGGGTGCATGACCATAAAGGTATTATTCATGTAAACAGAATAACCATTATTCTCTGACTTAAATGGATAACCGTATTGCAATGAACATGATCTAATCATATTCATGCTCAACGTAGACACCCGATAACATTTATCTAGGTTCAACACTAATCTCGAAAATAGAGGGAGTGTGCGATGGTGATCTTATCAACCTTGGAAACACTTCCAACACACATCGTCACCTCACCCTTAGCTAGTCTCCGTTCAGTCCGTAGCTTTGGCTTCAAGTCACTAATAATAGCAACTGAACCGGTATCCAAAACCCAGGTGCTACAAGGAGTACTACTATGGTACACATCAATAACACGTATATCAAATATACTTTGTTGAAGTTGCCAGCTATCATATCTACCATGTATTTGGGGTGGTTTCGCTGTCATATGACTGTTCCCCTTACAATAGAAGCACTTAGTCTCGAGGTTTGGGTTTAACCATGGGTTCCTTCATCAGAGCGACAACTGGTTTGCCATCCATGAAGTTTCCCTTCTGGCCCTTGCCCTTTTGAAACCAGTGGTCTTTGTTAAACCATCAACACTTGATGCTCCTTCTTGATTTCTACTTTTGCGGTCTTAAGAACCGCTAATAGCTCCGGGATCATCTCCATCCTTTGCATGTCATAGTTCATCACGAAGTTCTAGCAGCTTGGTGATAGTGTCTAGAGAATTCCGTCAACCACTATCTCACCTGGAAGATTAACTCCCACTTGGTTCAAGTGATTTTAGCACCCAGACATTCTGAGCACATGCTCACAAGTTGAGCTATTCTCCTCCATCCTTTTTGGCAAAAGAACTTGTCAGAGGTCTCATACCTCTCAACACGGGCATGAGCCTGAAAACCCAATCTCAGCTCTTAGAACATCTCATATGTTCTATGACGTTCAAAACGTCATTGGAATCCCGATTCTAAGCCGTAAAGTATGGTGCACTAAACTATCAAGTAGTCATCAGGACGTGTCTGTCAGGTGTTCACAACATCCACAGACAACGTTGTAGGGGTTTGCACATCGAGCGGTGCATCAAAGACGTAAGCTTTCTGTGTAGCAGTGAGGACACTCCTCGGACTACGGACCCAGTCCGCATCATTGCTTACAATATCTTTCAACTTAGTCTTTCTCTAGGATCGTATTAAACAAGAGCTACAACGCAGTTATTGGTCTACAACATAATTTGCGAAGACAACTTAGACTATTGTTCATGACAATGAAGTTCATCTAATGAACTCCCACTCAGATAGACATCTCTCTAGTCATCTAAGTGATACATGATCCGAATCGACTAGGCCGTGTCCGATCATCACGTGAGACGGACTAGTCATCAACGGTGAACATCTTCATGTTGATCGTATCTTCTATACGACTCATGTTCGACCTTTCGGTCTTCCGTGTTCCGAGGCCATGTCTGTACATGCTAGGCTCGTCAAGTCAACCCTAAGTGTATCGCGTGTGTAAATCTGGCTTACACCCGTTGTATGCGAACGTTAGAACTTATCACACCCGATCATCACGTGGTGCTTCGGAACAACGAACCTTAGCAACGGTGCACAGTTAGGGGGAACACAATTCTTGAAATTTTAGTGAGAGATCATCTTATTCACTACCGTCGTTCTAAGGAAATAAGATGTAAAACATGATAAACATCACATGCAATCAAATAGTGACATGATATGGCCAATATCATTTTGCTCCTTTTGATCTTCATCTTCGGGGCTCCATGATCATCATCGTCACCGGCATGACACCATGATCTCCATCATCATGATCTCCATCATCGTGTCTTCATGAAGTCGTCTCGCCAAACATTACTTCTACTACTATGGCTAACGTTTAGCAATAAAGTAAAGTAATTACATGGCGTTATTCAGTGACACACAGGTCATACAATAAATAAGACAACTCCTATGGCTCCTGCCGGTTGTCATTCTCATCGACATGCAAGTCGTGATTCCTATTACAAGAACATGATCAATCTCATACATCACATATATATCATTCATCACATCCTTTTGGCCATATCACATCACACGGCACATGCTGCAAGAACAAGTTAGACGTCCTCTAATTGTTGTTGCAAGTTTTTACGTGGCTGCTATAGGTTTCTAGCAAGAACGTTTCTTACCTACGCCAAAACCACAACGTGATATGCCAATTTCTATTTACCCTTCATAAGGACCTTTTTCATCGAATCCAATCCGACTAAAGTGGGAGAGACAGACACCCGCTAGCCACCTTATGCAACTAGTGCATGTCAGTCGGTGGAACCTGTCTCATGTAAGAGTACGTGTAAGGTCGGTCCGGGCCGCTTCATCCCACGATGCCGCCGAATCAAGATAAGACTAGTAACGGCAAGAGAATTGACATGATCTACGCCCACAACTACTTTGTGTTCTACTCGTGCAAGATACTACGCATAAACCTAGCTCATGATGCCACTGTTGGGGATCGTAGCAGAAAATCAAAAATTTTCCTACGCATCACCAAGATCTATCTATGGAGTAATCTAGCAACGAGCATAAAGGAGAGTTGATCTACATACCCTTGTAGATCGCGATGCGGAAGCGTTGCAAGAACGCGGATGAAGGAGTCGTACTCGCTGCGATTCAGATCGCGGTTGATTCCGATCTAAGCGCCGAACAACGGCGCCTCCGCGTTCAACACACGTGCAGCCCGGTGACGTCTCCCACGCCTTGATCCAGCAAGGAGAGAGGGAGAGGTTGGGGAAGACTCCATCCAACAGCAGCACGACGGCGTGGTGGTGGTGGAGGAGCGCGGGACTCCAGCAGGGCTTCGCCAAGCACTGCAAGAGACGAGGAGGGAGAGAGGTAGGACTGCGCCAAGCGACAGAGGTCAAACGTGTTATGGGCAGCCCCAAACCTCACATATATAAAGGGGGAAGGGGGGGGGGCTGCGCCCCCTTTAGGGTTTCCCACCCCTAGGGGTGCGGCCAGCCCTAGATCCCATCTAGGGGGGCGGCCAAGGGGGAGAGAGGGGGAGGCGCACCACTATGTGGGCCTTAGGCCCATCTGAGCCTAGGCTTTCCCCTTTTTTTCTTCTCTCTTTGCCTTGGGCCTGGTTAGGGGGGCGCACCAGCCCACCAGGGGCTGGAACCCTCCCACACTTGGCCCACGCAGCCTTCTGGGGCTGGTGGCCCCACCTGGTGGACCCCCGGGACCCTCCCGGTGGTCCCGGTACGTTACCGATAGCGCCCGAAACTTTTCCGGTGACCAAAACAGGACTTCCCATATATGAATCTTTACCTCCGGACCATTCCGGAACTCCTCGTGACGTCCAGGATCTCATCCGGGACTCCAAACAACATTCGGTAACCGCGTACATACTTTCCCTATAACCCTAGCGTCATCGAACCTTAAGTGTGTAGACCCTACGGGCTCGGGAACCATGTAGACATGACCGAGACAACTCTCCGGCCAATAACCAACAGCGGGATCTGGATACCCATGTTGGCTCCCACATGTTCCACGATGATCTCATCGGATGAACCACGATGTCAAGGATTCAATCAATCCCGTATACGATTCCCTTTGTCTATCGGTATAGCACTTGCCCGAGATTCGATCGTCGGTATACCGATACCTTGCTCAATCTCGTTACCTGCAAGTCTCTTTACTCGTTCCGTAACACATCATCCCGTGATCAACTCCTTGATCACATATTGTGCACATTATGATGATGTCCTATCGAGTGGGCCCAGAGATACCTCTCCGTCATACGGAGTGACAAATCCCAGTCTCGATTCGTGCCAACCCAACAGACACTTTCGGAGATACCTGTAGTGCACCTTTATAGTCACCCAGTTACGTTGTGACGTTTGGTACACCCAAAGCATTCCTACGGTATCCGGGAGTTGCACAATCTCATGGTCTAAGGAAAATATACTTGACATATAGAAAAGCTTTAGCGAACTACACGATCTGTGCTAGGCTTAGGATTGTGTCTTGTCCATCACATCATTCTCCTAATGATGTGATCCCGTTATCAACGACATCCAATGTCCATGGTTAGGAAACCGTAACCATCTATTGATCAACGAGCTAGTCATCTAGAGGCTTACTAGGGACATGGTGTTTGTCTATGTATCCACACATGTATCTGAGTTTCCTATCAATACAATTCTAGCATGGATAATAAACAATTATCCTGAACAAGGAAATATAATAATAACCAATTTATTATTGCCTCTAGGGCATATTTCCAACAGTAACACCCCATATGTAACACTTTCCTATTATGGCAATAAAGCATTCTCATTTTGATCCTTGTCCTTATCCTTGGGGGTTCTTGTCATTTGAGTTCATTTTTATTTTGCATTGCCTTGTCATTTATTTATTTTTGCATCCTTGCATTGCTTCATCATCATGGCATCATGGCATCTAGTTTACTTCTTTGTATGATGAGTGTGTGTGAGGCCTTGTGTATGTGAGTGTGGTGCCTAGCCATGGCTTGTAATCCTAACCCCTCCTTCATCTTTCTTCTTCTTCTTCTTCTTCTTCTTCTTCTTCTTCTTCTTCTTCTTCTTCTTCTTCTTCTTCTTCTTCTTCTTCTTCTTCTTCTTCTTCTTCTTTTCTTTCATTTCTTTACGCTATTGTGCAAGTCACCTAGCCAAGCCCATTATTGTTCTTTCTTTTCCTAAAAATCTTGCACCATGTCTAGACCCTCTCTGCCAAATATCACCCCATTTGGTATTGATTTGGTTGGGTTTTAAAATGACAAGAGTTTGTACCATATTCAAACTCCTTTTATTTTTCTGCCTCTAAAAATGTCCAAGTCAATTTTATTAAATAGGGCATAAATCAAGGAGCATGGGGATATTTTCTTTTTCCCCTAACTCTTTTTCTTTTAGTCTGTGCTTTTCTTTTTCTTTTCTGGCTGAGGATAAAAGAAAAATAAAAGAAGTCAGCAGCACAGCAGTGGCTCTGGGCCTCCTCCTTCTTCTCCTCCCCCAGGCCCAGCCTTTTCTCCACAGCAGCGTAGGCCCATCTCTTCTCTCCCGCAGGTCCAACCAGCGCTCGCAGTCGCGCCATGCCTTCCCCCCTGGCCCCACCTGTCTGCCTCACACCTCCCGCGTCTCCGTCTACCTCCGTCAAGCATTGCGAAGCTAGAGCGTGCCCTCGCCGTCGCGCCATGATCACGGACGTCGAGGTCTCGTGATCCGAGCCCCCCTTTTAAACCCGCACCGTGTCCAACCTCTCTCTCTAGGGTTCCCTTCCTCCTCTCGCTGCCTGGAGAGCCAAGCTCCACCAGATCCGCCGCTCTAGTCGATACCTGCATGCATCTGAGAGCGCCACCTCGTCGTTGGCGAGCCTCCCGTCGACCTCAGCCTCGCCAAACGTGTCCAGCTGCTTCCACGACGTCGACTACTTCGACTACGTCCTCTACGCGGAGCCGATCGCCTCCTCGCCGATGTCTTCTTCCTCTTCTTCATCTCCGGCGCCCGTAGCTGTTCGAGACTCGCCGCCGTCGACTCCTTCCACGTCTGGGCTAGCCGAACACATCTCCGTGTTTATGGTGAGCTCCTCTTCCTCCTCGTGCCCTTTTCCCCCTCCTTAGCACCCGCTAGGTCCGAGTTCCTCGAGCGCCCGAGCTCGTCGTCGTCGGGCCTCATCTCCGGCGAGTGCCCCGACCACCGTAGGCCGTGTTTCGTTACCCATTCGCTTCAGCGCGTCGTGTAGGTGCTATCTGTGTAGTCGCCGTTCCGCCTAGGCCGCTGCATCGTCTCGTCGTTGCTCCGTCGCCGTCGTTCTGTCGTTGCTCGCCGCTGGCATTGTAGTGCTCGTTAGGTGCTGCAAGTGCCTCGAGTAGATGCGGTACTCCTCCAGGAGCACTCCGCACACCTCTGCCGTCTCGTTTGGTCGCCGGAGCAGCTCCGACGAGTAGCTCCAACGAGCCCTGCGTTTTCCCCTATTTCTGCTTCTTCAGTCACCTCTTCAGATATAGCACCTGTTATCTGTCAAGATTCGAATGCTAGCGTAGTGGTTGTGTCTCCGTCAGATAAGCTTCAGGTCGAGGGTTCGAATCCGTTGCGGGGCAGTGACTATTCGCCCCCTTTATAATTTTCGCGAGAGGCTGACAGGCAGGCCCCACCTGCCAGCCTCACTATGCTTCTCCAGCCCCCGCGCGCACCCGCTCGCGCCAGCTCAGCGCGGCTGGGCCCTCTTGTTAGTGGCTCTGGCTAGATGAGCCTGGGTCACTTTGACCCTGCGCTTGTTTTTTTCTTTCTGTTTTGTGTTTTTCTTTTTCTTTTTCTGCTTTTTCTTGTTTAATTAATATCTGTTGAAATATTCTTCTGATGAAAATAAGTCCTATATGAAAAGTGCTTAGAATTTTATGTAGATTATGAATATGCTGTTTGTTGCCATGTTTAAAACATTTAAAATGTTGTTTGAATTTATTCTTGTTTTAAATATGCCTAAACTTGTAAAAATTCACAACTAAATATCTACAACTCCAAATTTAACAAACTTTATATGCATTTGGGGTGGAAAAATGTGTAGAATATTTTGGTGCTGTTGTTTAGCATGTTTGACAACTTTATCACAGAAGTTTTTCAGATCTATCCCAAATGCATTTAAATTAATATGGGAGTTTCTGGAAATTGTTGTTTATTATTTCCAGCCCATTTAAATGTGCTAGCATGTTGCTGTAATGTTAGTTGCACCTTGCCATGTTAACCAACTCCTTTAAAACTTGTTGGATGCTTGTTTGAATAATCAACATAAACTTGTTAGTTGTGCTTTGCTTGTTTTCTTTCATGTGGGTGATCTTGTTTGACTTTGATGATATTGCACTCTTGTGACCCTAGGCCATGCATCATATCTACTCTTGTCCTTGTTCATCATGTTCATGCATCATGTGCCTGAGCATTGCATTATGATTGATTGTGTTCCGTTGTTGCATTGTTGTGTTTGGTTAGAGCCCGGTGACAATACGGAGTATGAGGTTCCTACCGAGGTTGAGTTTGAGGAGCAAGGTTACGATCCCTCCGTGGAATCAACATGCAAGATGACCTTACCCAGATATCACTACTATCTTTGCCTATGCTAGATGTCTCGCTCTTTAGATTATTGCCTCGATGCCTATGTCTGTTTGTCAGCCCTCCTATTGTTGCCATGAAACTCTCTAACCACCCACCTAGCAAACCATTGTTTGGCTACGTAAGCATCGCTCAGCCCCTCTTATAGCGTTGTTAGTTGCAGGTGAATATTTGAAGATTCCTGCTTAATGATGAAGTTTTTGTTGGGATATCACAATATATAATCTGTTAAACTAAATCATCTATATATTGGTAATGGGTGGAAGGCTAAGCTTCTTGCTTGGTGTTTTGTTCCACTCGTGCCACCCTAGGAACCGTTAAACCGGTGTTATGTTCCTTGATTTTGCGTCCCTAACACGGTTGGGGTTTATGGGCCCCCCTCGATAACCCGCTTAGCGCTAAAGCTTTTCCAGCAAGGCCCAACATTGGTTTTACATTTGCCTAATAACTAAAAACTTGCATAGGGACTAGCTACCCCGAGGACTTAATAAACAACCCCCAGGCCAGTGCTCCTCATGAGTGTTGGTCCAACCCAGAGTCATTTGCGGTACCCCCTTGGCAACTTGGGTTTGGTCACCGTACGCTGTGCTCATCCGGTCGTGGCCTGAGACTAGATACGCGCGGCTACTATCAGGGTGTCGGCACACCGGGAGGTCTTGCTGGATTAGTTTTACCTATGTCGGAATATCTTGAGCACGGGATTCCGAGAATACTCGGGTCTTCCCACCTTGGAGTTGCAACTCTGCAGATCGTGAGCTTGTGATGGGCTAAGTTGGGATACCCCTGCAGGGTTTGATCTTTCGAAAGTCGTGCCCACGGTTATGTGGCAGATGGGAATTTGTTAATATCCGGTTGTAGATAACTTGACACCATGTTCATAATACACTACCTGCGTGAGTAACCGTGACGGTCTCTTTCCGAAGGGGTTCGGGAAGTGAACACGGTGGGGTTATGTTTGACGTGAGTAGTTAGGATCACTTCGTGATCACTTTGACGATCGTTGGCACTTTCTCTTCTCGCTCTAAACACGTAAGCTAGTGCTAGTGCTGCTGCAACCTTGTTTTCAGCCTTTTCCACACCTAAGGCTTTGATAGTATTGCTACCCAGGAACGGGATTGCTGAGTCCTCCGTGGCTCACAGATTCTACACAACACCAGATGCAGGTACCGTTGAGAACTACCCAGGTGGTGGTTCAGAGTTGTATTGGGAGTTCGATGAAGAGCGTGGGCAATACTACGTGTCATATCCCGAGGATCAGTAGGGCTCTTACTAGGATGATCGGGACCTTGTGTTGCTTTATTTATGGTATCTTTCATTTGGATCTTCGTCTGTAGTCGGACTCTGATGTTATTTAGATGATGTTTGTTAATGTATTTCTTTGTGTGACGTGGCGAGCGTAAGCCAACTACTCTTTTACATTTTCATCCCCTCTTTTACATGAGTTGTGCAAAGATACCATACTTGAGATCATTCTAGTATGAGATTATGCCTTTAAGTCGTGCCTCGACACGTGGGAGGCATAGTCTCATACTGGGCATTACATCTCAATACAAAGTTCTCCTCGATCTTCGAGGAGATCTATGCGATGTAATCTTTTTGCGGTGTGTTTGTCGAGATCCGATGAATTGTGGGTTTATGATCACGATCATCTTTGAACAATATTGGATTATTTTCTGAAATCTTTTATGCATGATTTAAATATCCTTGTGAGTCTCTTCGAATTATCGGTTTGGTTTGGCCTACTAGATCTATAGTTCTTGCAATGGGAGAAGTGCTTGGCTTTGGGTTCAATCTTGCGGTGTCCTTTGCCAGTGACAGCAGGGGCAGCAAGGCACGTATTGTATTGTTGCCATCGAGGATAAAAAGACGGGGTTGATATCATATTGTTTGAGTTTATCCCTCTACATCATGTCATCTTGCTTAAAGCGTTACTCTCTTCTTATTAACTTAATACTCTAGATGCATGCTGGATAGCGGTCGATGTGTGGAGTAATAGTAGTAAATGCAAAATTGTTTCGGTCTACTTGACACTGACATGATGCCTATATATAATGATCATGCCTAGATATTCTCATAACTATGCGCTTTTCTAACAATTGCTCGATAGTAATTCGTTCACCCACCGTAGAAATCTGCTATCATGAGAGAAGCCACTAGTGAAATCTATGCCCCCCAGGTCTATCTCTATCATATTAATCTTCCATCAACTATTTGCTTTACTTTGCATTATTTACTTTCAATCTCTATACCAAAAATACAAAAAATATTATCTTATCATATCTATCAGATCTCACTTTTGTAAGTGACCGAGAAGGGATTGACAACCCCTTTTATCGCATTGGCTACAAGGTTCTTATTTGTTTGTGCAGGTACGAGGGACTCGCGCGTGGTCTCCTACTGGATTGATACCTTGGTTCTCAAAAACTGAGGGAAATGCTAACACTACTGTGCTGCATCACCCTTTCCTCTTCGAGGGAATACAATGCAAGATCGAGAAGTAGCAAGAAGAATTTCTGGCGCAGTTTCCGAGGAGATCTACGCAAAAGCCATATACCAAGTACCTATCACAAACCCTTATCCCTCGCATTACATTATTTGCCTCTCGTTTTCCTCTCCCTGTTGACACCAGATTTTGGCACAGTCAAGAACTTAATTAAGACTGCCTCAAAAGAAAAAGTTCTCAAAGTGAGAAAGTTTCGTATCATCAAAAGGATAAACTTTGATGTTTGGGCCATCGCCATCCAATCTCATCTCGAAGGCCGAAGTTGTGTTCGAAATACTGAGATTTTGTATCCAGAACACTAAATGGCTGATTACACCCCCAAGACCGCCTCATATTGAAAAACTTTCTACATGAATTGTCTTCGTCTCGTCGAAACGGTTGATTTTAATATAAAAATCTTCCCAATCCAAGTTCGTATGCAAAAGTTACAGCCATCCGAAAACAGCCCTATCACAGAGCCATAAGTGGTGCGCCCCAGCAGCCACGTGTCTGATGGGTAGCGCGAATAACAGTCTGTATTGCGTGACCGTTTTGGCCTAGAATATGGCTTCAAATAAAAGAACGTTCAACATGAAAGTTGTTCGTCTCGTCGAAACGGTCAATTGCTTTTGGGCTCTTTTCCATCCGAGGTCGTTTACCACCTCAAAAATTACCCGCAAGGTACAACTAGTTTAAACCGAACAGTTTTGGAAAGTTCGGAAAAAACCAATCCGAATTTGGCTACGGTTTTTGACGTGAATCCAAGCCTTTTCCTTGCACGGGAAGTCCAGCCGCTTCTTATATACCTAAGGGGTGACGGCCGATTGAACAACACACAATCGATCAAATCATCTAGCACTTTTTATCTTTTACCTTTTCTCCATAACCCTAGTTCTTCTTCTTCCTTGTTCTTCGTTTGTTCTTCTTGTTGCAGGGCGGGGAACCTCGAGGCCCTAGGGGCGGTCAGGCCGACCTAGGGCAGCCCATAGCCGCCGCGCGCCCTGACGGGGTCCCTCCGGGCGTGTGGGGTTTCGGGTCTACAAAAGCGCCCGCCGGATTGCTTGCGTACCGCGCTTCCGGACGGGTCTCCTTCGACGTGAGCTGCAGTGCATCACCCCCGGCGTCGAGGATACACGGTGACGTGTTCGTGTGCGAACACACTTTTTGGCGACTCCGCTGGGGACGAAGCTTTGAACGGTCTCCGGCCCGTTCTTGCTATGGAGAGATCGTCATCTAGGGTTTGCAATCTACAAAGGTAATATGAATACCCAATTCACGTATGTAGATGCAAATAATACATATGTTGTTGCTAGATCATCTAATAAGCATAATGTATCGGCTAGCCCTAGCTTTATAAATCATGCATCTAATTATGTGCAAGGGCCGATGCAACAAAATCTCCATGATTCTACTTCATATAATTTTAGCAACATGCAACATATGTATCCCAACTCCCATGCATCGGCAACCCCACAAATCCATATGCCGATGAACAACATGATGAGTTTGGTTAATCAAGTTGAAACACCCCATGTAGGATCTTTCATTGCCATGCAGCATAGTGTTTCATCTTTTTATTCATCGGCAACTAATTTGCAACATGTTAATCCAAACATGCTGGTGGATAGGGGAATTGGCCATGCTACTACTAGTTATTCGGCCAATTACCCTCAAACATCATATGCTACACCTCATGCTACTAGTTTTTCGGCACCATACGCAACTGTTGATGTCCATAATTTGGCTCCGCACCTTAATGGTCATGGCCGAATAAGTGAAACTTCTGCAGGAGCACAGATGCCTTCACCTACTATCGTGGCATATCATGTCCCCCCTACACAATTACAGAATTTCGGCAACATCTCATTGCCGAAAGAGTCTAAAAGCATTGGGGGGCAACCATATCCAGACTGGGTGATTGAGAACAAGCTTACATTCTCTTGGAATATGTGCAACTCTATTCGCCAGGAACTAATAGAAGGCGGGAAGCCTCATGATTTTGCTGTTGTAAAAGCTAGAGTTGTGCAAATGATGCAGTTGCCCAGTGTTGTACCATCCAGTGTACCACCTAAACAATCGCAAAGTTTCGGCACCTCATTGCCGAAAGAGTCTCAAAGTATTGGGGGGCAATCTCATGACGAGTGGATGGGAATTGAGATGAAAAAGTTTAAAGTTCGCCAAGCTGAGATGTGGGCTAAAATTAGACGAGAGCGAGAAGCCTTGCAAATTCACAAAGATAAAGTTGTTGATTCAGGTAACAAAGAAAATTCGGTTATAGAAAAGCCGAATCAAGTAGTATATATTCCGAGTCCATCAAATCCAAAGAGGCAAGCATTATTGAGAAAGGGCATGGAAAGCATAGCAAAACAGTCATACTTGATTTTTCCGAAGTCAATGGAACCTACTTCCTGCCCTATGAGTTCCGTGCCTTAGAAATTGACAAGCCTCAAGGACAAGAACAAGTAGCCGAACAAAGTTCGGCTGACATGGATCTTCAAAGCAATGATGCACGGAATCAAGAAAAAGATGATGAAAATGTGTTGGGGAGCCATCCAAAGACGGAGCAAGATGTTCTTCAAGTGACACCACCATCATGTTCTCCTAACATATTTAAAGATGTATGCATAGAGAGTAATTTACCTATTTTCAGATTTGGTCACGACTTCATTATTGATTCATCTATAAGAAATATTCTCATAAGTAATTTTGAAAGACCAATGAAGAAGGGTAATTTACTTGTTAGCAATAAACTTGTTATGGAACATATCGGTCAACCCATTACGCCATTTATAAAGACCGATATTGACTTATTGTTACAGCCAAAGCTTTCCCCATTGCTTTATGTAAAGTTCATATCTAGTTGGGTAGCTTTGCTTATTTCGTACTTGGCTTGCACTTGGTCTACACTGACACATGTATGTTCTAAATATCTTCGTTTCAGAAATTTAAAGCCAAGGTTAAATTCTATTGAGAAAACTGATGCTAATACAATATCTTATCCAAAGACATCGGAGATAGAGTGGAAAACACAATGCATAGCCGAATGGAGTGATACAAAATCTGAACCATTCGTATGCTTAACTCCAAAGCCGTTCTCACAGCAAGATCGCCTAGAAAATAAAGACATTACCTTCAATTCAAACATGTGTGATCAAATCTTTGATTTGTTGTTGAGAAATAATTATATTACAATTCTTGATCACCATGTTAAGCCATCAATCCAAGGACAAATGTATTGTAAGTTGCATGATTCATCCAAGCATAATTATGAGGATTGCAACATATTTCGTCAAATAGTTAAATCGGCCATTGAAAAAGGACGATTGAAGTTTGTTGAAACACCAAGAGATGACCAGACTATTCCGATTGGTCTTGATGGCAAAAAGTTTTTGCATCGGCTGCTTCAAGCCAATCCATTTAAAGAGAATGTAAAAGCAGCAGGTGATGGGATCAAGCTTTCAAGTAAAGAAGTTGTTGAAGAGCATAACGAGCATAATCTTGAGGGAGAGAGTTCCATCGAAGATACAATGGAGACGCCAAGGACTGGGGGGCAGCAAGCAAATCCAATGATCAATGAAAGCAAACCAAAAGAATACAAAGGCCGGAATAAGCGCAAGTGTAAGAGATCAAAAATCACTTTCGCTGAACTATTGGATAAGTATCAAAAGAAGAGTAAAGAGAAGAATGCTTATCGACCAAATCATGCAAAGAAACCAAGATCACCCCCAAGGCGCAAGTATGAGGATCGGTATTGGTAAAGTGACAATTTTTATGCAACATATTCATATCCTTATTTTGGGCCGCCAATGCCAATGCCGTGGATGCCTCCCTATGCTCAAGTAGATCCATATCCATCATGGGACATGTATGATACAAGGGCGCATTCTCCATCTTATTTTAGACCATCTCACCAATATTATGTAGCTCCGAGAAGATCAACATTTGAACAATCACATGTTATAGACCGTTTCACTCATAAGGAATCGGTCCGGAGCTCAAGGAAGAAGAAAGAGGTGGTCAAGCAAGTTTACCGTGTTAAAAGAGATGGTCGTAAGAGTGCAACTTCAGATTTGATCTCAAATGAAAAAGAGCCAATTAAAGTGTTGACATTGGCTACTAAAGGCAATGAGATGAAGCAACCAATTATTGAGAGTCAAAGTGCCAAATCTGAAGAAAAGAAGTTGAAAGTGCACAAGGCCAAAAAAGGATTGCCATTGGCCAAGACAAAATCGCAGCCAGGGTGCCCACTCGGCTTGTCATATTGGCAAAAGAAGAAATTACAAAAACTTAGTGCACAAGAACTTAAAGAAAGAAACATGGCAAGGGTTCCCAAAGGAAGTGCTCAAAATAAGAATTATGTGCAAGCTTCCATTACAAGAAGTGCGACAAAGGTGAAGAAGGAAAAGAGTGAAAACTATGAAGGACCAAGCCGAAGATTTCATCATCTTCAGTCTACATATTATCCATATTCTTCAACTATGCCATTAACGCCTGTGACATGGAATTCGTCATCAGGTATGATTGGTAACCCTCAATGGGCTTATTTTAATCCATGGATGCCATATAATTTCTTACATCATGAAAGGGTATTACCAAGTCACTATACATTTGATTAGCTACAAGTTTGTTGCTGATCCAAAGGGCCGAAATACTTAGTTTGTCATTTCATTTGTTTGTTTCGGCTATATGTGCTTTGAATGAAGTTTACATGGTAATGGTCGATATTTATCTATCGTCCTAAGAATATGTCAATGCATGGCCGGTGTAGTATTCTAGCATCGTCCTTAGTTCGAATGGAGAGAGAGACAAAGTATGTGCTCATGAAAATTCATATGTATGCCTATATTATGATTGAATGGAGTTGAAACATCATGACCGATGTCATTGAGTATACGTTGCATAGACCAATTCATAGTGCAGAATTGGCTAGTGGGCTTATACTTTGTTTGGATATGATTTGGCTTATGCATCTTTGAGATCTATAAGAGGCCAAATCATAGCTGATTTTATTACTGAACATCGGTTTAATGACATGCATAATATTGATGTTAGCCTTGTCTCTCTAGTACTATGGAGATTATGTTTTGATGGTTCAATTCGTAGCAGTGGCCAAAGTGTTGGTGTTGTTTATATATCTCCTTATAGTACTATTTTTTGAAGCCTCGTGCCGCTTAGAATATTTTTATGCATGATTAATCAAAGCCGAATATGCATTGTTATTTAGATTGACTCTTTTACTTGCTATAGGTGCTATACATATTGAGGCTTTCGGTGATTCGTTATGAGTAGTGCAACAAACATCCAAGGGTTATCAATGTTTTGACGAATCACTTATAGTTTATCTTGAGATATGTCTAGATGCAAAATTTACCTTGGGTTGCTTTAAAATTGTTCTTATATTTAGACATGACAATTCAAAAGAGTTGGCACAACAAGCATCCGGCTACTACGTTAATCATGGTGTATTGCATTTCTCTCAATAGCGGATGCTTCGTCTCGTCAACATAGGTAAGGCCGAACCGAAGTTTATAGCTTCGGCCACTAATGAATTTTGATGCAGGTGATAGTAAGGATTGGAGAGAGTTTACTGTTGATTATCTACAAAATCCTAGCAAAAGGGGGAACAATATGGTTCGGAGGATGACCTTGAGATACATATCTATGGAACTTTATCATCGGATTGTTAGGGAAGTTGAGAAGGTTTCGCCCAAGTTTGCATCAAGGGTTCAAGAACAATAATGGCCGATATATAATTATCGTCCTAAGCATATAAATGGCTGATGGGGTGTTGACATCGTCCTTAGAACCAACATGGTACAAATTATTTTTCGGCACGCTTGCTTTGCCGAAAAACAGGGGGGCATGTGTTGACGCTCAAAAGTGGCACAATCGTAAAAGTTGCTTTAATCTATGTCAAGATTACTTCAAACTTATGATTGGAAGTCACCATGAGATGGCTTTCTTTGAGAAGATCAAGATGGATATGAAAGTGGTCTAAAACGGAGTCCGGATGCAAAAGTTATGACAAGTTCAGAGATGCTCATGGTGACACCAGATTAAAGAATGGATTGAGACCCAATTAAGATGACTCCAAATGGAAAAAGTTTCAAGGTGAAAGTTATGCGTCTCGTCAAAACGGTCGATTTTGATATAAAAATCGTCCCAATCCGGGTTCGTATGCAAAAGTTACAGCCATTCGAACACAGCCCTGTCACAGAGCCATAAGTGGCGCGCCCCACCAGCCACGTGTCTGATGGGTAGCGCGAATAACAGCCTATATTGCGTGATCGTTTTGGCCTAGAAGATGGCTTCAAATCGAAAAACGTTCAACAAGAAAGTTGTTCGTCTCGTCGAAATGGTCAAGATTACTTTTGGGCTCTTTTCCATCCGAGGTCGTTTACCACCTCAAAAATTACCCGCAAGGTACAGCCAGTTTAAACCGAACAGTTTTGGAAAGTTCGGACAAAACCAATCTGAATTTGGCTAGGGTTTTGGACGTGAATCCAAGCCTTTTCCTTGCACGGGAAGTCCAGCCGCCTCTTATATACCTGAGGGGTGATGGCCGATTGAACAACACACAATCGATCAATTCATCCACCACTTTTTATCTTTTATCTTTTCTCCTTAACCCTAGTTCTTCTTCTTCCTTGTTCTTCGTCTATTCTTATTGTTGCAGGGCGGCGAACCTCGAGGCCCTAGGGGCAGTCAGGCCGACCTAGGACAGCCCATAGCCGCCGCGCGTCCAGACGGGGTCCCTCCCGGGCCCGTGGGGTTTCGGGTGCTAAAAAGCGCCCGCCGGATTGTCTTGCGTACCGTGCTTCCGGCGGGTCTCCTTCGACGTGAACTGTGGTGCATCACCCTCGGCGTCGGAGGTACACGGTGACGTGTTCATGTGCGAACACACTTTTTGGCCAAGAAAAGAAGTTGAGAGTGCACAAGGCCAAAAAAGGATTGCCATTGGCCAAGACAAAATCGCAGCCGGGGTGCCCACTCGGCTTATCATATTGGCAAAAGAAGAAATTACAAATACTTAGTGCACAAGAACTCGAAGAAAGGAACATGGCATGGGTTCCCAAAGGAAGTACTCAAAAGAAGAATGGTGTGCAAGGTTCCATCGAAAGAAGTGTGACAAAGGTAAAGAGTGAAAATTATGAACGACCAAGCCGAAGGTTTCAACATCCTCGGTGCACACATTATCCACATTCTTCAATTATGCCATTTATGCCGATGACATGGAATTCATCCTCAGGTATGACTGGTTACCCTCCATGGACTTATTTTGATCCATGGACGCAATATAACTTCTTACATGATGCAAGGGTTTACCACATCATCATTCGTTTGATTAGCAACATTTTGTTGCTGATCCATATGGCCGATATATAATTATCGCCCTAAGCATATAAATGGCCGATGGAGTGTTGACATCATCCTTAGAAAAAACATCGTGCAAGTTATTTTTCGGCACACAAGTTTGCCGAAAAACAGGGGGGCATGTGTTGACACCAGATTTTGGCACGGTCAAGAACTTAATTAAGACTGCCTCAAATGGAAAAGTTCTCAAAGTGAGAAAGTTTCGTATCATCAAAAGGATAAACTTTGATGTTTGGGCCATCGCCATCCAATCTCATCTCGAAGGCCGAAGTTGTGTTCGAAATACTGAGATTTTGTATTCAGAACACTAATCGGCTAATTACACCCCCAAGACCGCCTCATATTGAAAAACTTTCTACATGAATTGTCTTCGTATCGTCGAAACGGTTGATTTTGATATAAAAATCTTCCCAATCCGAGTTCATACACAAAAGTTACAGCCATCCAAACACAGCCCTGTCATAGAGCCATAAGTGGCGCGCCCCACCAACCACGTGTCTGATGGGTAGCGCGAATAACAGCCTGTATTGCGTGACCGTTTTGGCCTAGAAGATGGCTTCAAATCAAAAAACGTTCAACATGAAAGTTGTTCGTCTCGTCGAAACGGTCAAGATTGCTTTTGGGATCTTTTCCATCCGAGGTCGTTTACCACCTCAAAAATTACCCGCAAGGTACAGCCAGTTTAAACCGAACAGTTTTGAAAAGTTCGGACAAAACCAATCCGAATTTGGCTACGGTTTTGGACGTGAATCCAAGCCTTTTCCTTGCACGGGAAGTCCAGCCGCCTCTTATATACCTAAGGGGTGACGGCCGATTGAACAACACACAATCGATCAAATCATCTACCACTTTTTTTTCTTTTACCTTTTCTCCATAACCCTAGTTCTTCTTCTTCCTCATTCTTCGTCTGTTCTTCTTGTTGCAGGGCGGCGAACCTTGAGGCCCTAGGGGAGGTCAGGCCGACCTAGGACAGCCCATAGCCGCCGCGCGCCCTGACGGGGTCCCTCCCGGGCGTGTGGGGTTTCGGGTCTACAAAAGCGCCTGTCGGATTGCTTGCGTACCGCGCTTTCGGACGGGTCTCCTTCGACGTGAGCTGCGGTGCATCACCCCCGGCGTTGAGGGTACACGGTGACGTGTTCGTGTGCGAACACTCCCCCAGTTCACCCTTGCCGTTTTATTCGCCCCTTTTCTGTTTGCTTGCCTCTTGTTTGCTTGTGTGTTGGATTGCTTGCTTGTCACTATGGCTCAAGACAATACCAAATTGTGTGACTTTTCCAATACCAACAATAATGATTTTATTAGCATGCTAATTGCTCCTATTATCGATGCTAAATCTTGTGAAATCAATGCTGCTCTGTTGAATCTTGTCATGAAAGATCAATTCTCTGGCCTTCCTAGTGAAGATACCGTTACCCACCTAAACGACTTTGTTGATTTGTGCGATATGCAAAAGAAGTGGGATACGGATAATGATATTGTGAAATTGAAGCTATTTCCGTTTTCGCTTAGAGATCGTGCTAAAACTTGGTTCTCTTCTTTGCCTAGAAATAGTATTGATTCATGGAATAAGTGAAAAGATGCCTTTATCTCAAAGTGTTTTCCTCCCACTGAGATTATCTCTCTTAGAAACGATATTATGAATTTTAAGCAACTAGATCATGAGCATGTTGCACTAGCTTGGGATAGAATGAAGTTAATGATACGTAATTACCCTACACATGGTTTGAACTTATGGATGATTATACAAAACTTTTATGCTGGCTTGAATTTTTCTTCTAGAAATCTTTTAGATTCGGCCGCGGGGGCACTTTCATAGAAACCACTTTAGGAGAAGCTACTAAACTCCTAGATAATATTATGGTTAATTACTCTCAATGGCACACTGAAAGATCTACTAGTAAAAAAGTACATACTATTGAAGAGACTAGTGTTTTGAGTGGAAAGAGGGATGAACTTATGAAATTATTTGCTACTAAGAGTGATTCTTCTGATCCTAATGATATGCCTTTGTCCACGTTGATTGAAAATAATAATGAACCTTTGGATGTAAATTTTGTTGGTAGGAATAATTTTGGTAATAACACACATAGAGGAAACTTTAATTCTAGGCCTTTTCCTAGTAATTCCTCTAATAATTTTGGTAATTCCTACAACAACTCCTATGGAAATTTTAATAAGATGCCCTCTGATTTTGAGACTAGCGTTAAAGAGTTTATGAATTCGCAAAATAATTTCAATGCTTTGCTTGAAGAAAAATTGCTTAAGATTGATGAGTTGGCTAGGAACGTGGATAGAATTTCTCTTGATAATGATTCTTTGAAACTTAGATCTATTCCACCTAAGCATGATATCAATGAGTCTCTCAAGGCCATGAGAATTTCCATTGATGAGTGCAAAGAAAGAACCGCTAGGATGCGTGCTAAAGGAGATTGCTTTATGAAAGCGTGTTCTTCTAGTTTTCATGATAATAAAGATGAAGATCTGACAGTGATTGATGTGCCTCCTATTAAATCCTTGTTTTCTAGTATGAATCGTGATAAAGATGGGACTCGAGATGAGTCTACTTTAGGTAAAAGGCATCCCAACGGTTCAGAGTTTTTAGATCTTGATGCAAAAAGTGTTAAAAGTGGGATTGAAGAGGTCAAAACTTTACATAGCTATGAACCCACTATCTTGGATTTCAAGGGATTTAATTATGATAATTGCTCTTTAATAGATTGTATTTCCTTGTTGCAATCCGTGCTAAATTCTCCGCATGCTTATAGTCAAAATAAAGCCTTTACCAAACACATAGTTGATGCTTTAATGCAATATTATGAAGAAAAAGTTGAATTAGAAGTTTCTATACCTAGAAAGCTTTATGATGAGTGGGAAACTACTATTAAAATTAAGATTAAAGATCATGAATGCTTTGCTTTGTGTGATTTGGGTGCAAGTGTTTCCACAATTCCAAAAGCTTTGTGTGATATGTTAGGTTTCCATGAACTTGATGATTGTTCTTTAAATTTGCATCTTGCGGATTCTACCATTAAGAAACCTATGGGAAGGATTAATGATGTTCTTATTGTTTCAAATAGGAATTATGTGCCCATAGATTTCATCGTTCTTGATATAGATTGCAATCCTACATGTCCTATTATTCTTGGTAGACCTTTCCTTAGAACGATTGGTGCAATTATTGATATGAAGGAAGGAAATATTAGATTCCAATTTCCATTAAGGAAAGGCATGGAACACTTTCCTAGAAATAAAATCAAGTTAACTTATGAATCTATTATGAGAGCCACTTATGGATTGCCTACCAAAGATGGCAATACCTAGACCTATTCTTGCATCGTGCCTAGCTAGGGGCGTTAAACTATAGCGCTTGTTGGGAGGCAACCCAATTTTATTTTCTTTGTTTTTGCTTCTGTTTACGAATAAATATTGCATCTAGCTTCTGTTTAGATGTGGTTTTGTGTTTTAATTAGTGTTTGTGCCAAGTAGAACCTTTGGTATGACTTGTGTGAAGTTTATGCGATCATGCTGTAAAAGACAGAAACTTTAGCTCTCATGAGATTAGCTACCATGTTTACTGGAGAGTGCTTTTTAGTTGATTCTTTTTGCAGATGATTAATAGACAAATTCCTCACATCCACCAATTTATTTCAATTTTTTTAGAGTTACAGAAGTATTCGAAAGTTACAGATTGCTACAGACTGTTCTGTTTATGACAAATTCTGTTTTTCGTGTGTTGTTTGCTTATTTTGATGAATCTATGAGTAGTATCGGGGGGGGGGGGGG
>LR738715.1:151534313-151565483 GCA_902687465.1 Secale cereale
ATGAATCATAGGGAAGTTGTAATACGGTAGGTTTAACACCAATATAAACAAAGAATGAGTTCATTACAATACCTTTGAGTAGTGGTTTGTTTTCTTATACTAACGGAGCTCACAAGATTTTTGGCTAAGTTTTGTGTTGTGAAGTTTTCAAGTTTTGGGTAAGGATTTGATGGACTATGGAACAAAGAGTGGAAAGAGCCTAAGCTTGGGGATGCCCAAGGCACCCCAAGGAAAAATTCAAGGACAACCAAAAGCCTAAGCTTGGGGATGCCCCGAGAAGGCATCCCCTCTTTCGTCTTCGTCTATCGGTAACTTTACTTGAGACTATATTTTTATTCACCACATGATATGTGTTTTGCTTGGAACGTCATGTATGATTTGAGTCATTGCTTTTTATTTTACCACAATAATCCTTGCTGGACACACCTTTTGATAGAGATACACATGAATCAGAATTTATTAGAATACTCTATGTGCTTCACTTATATCTTTTGAGCTAGATAGTTTTGCTCTAGTGCTTCACTTATATCATTTAGAGCACGTGCAGGTTTTATTTTGTATAAATTATTGATCCCTCATGCTTCACTTATATCTTTTTGAGAGTCTCTTGGAACAGCATGGTAATGTGCTTTGGTTATAAAACTAGTCCTATATGATAGGCATCCACGATGGGTATAGTAAAAACTTTCATAAAAGTGCATTGAATACTATGAGAAGTTTGATACTTGATGATTATTTTGAGATATGAGGATGGTGATATTAGAGTCATGCTAGTAGAGTAGTTGTCAATTTGAGAAATACTTGTGTTGAGGTTTGCATGTCCCGTAGCATGTACGTATGGTAAGCGTTGTGTGACAAATTTGAAGCATGAGGTATTTCATTGAGTGTCATCCTTTGTGTGGAGGTCAGGATCACGCGATGGTTAACTCCTACCAACCCTTCCCCTAGGAGCATGCGTGTAGTACTTTGTTTTGATGACTTGTAGATTTTTGCAATAAGTATGTGAGTTCTTTATGACTAATGTTGAGTCCATGGATTATACGCACTCTCACCCTTCCACCATTGCTAGCCTCTCTTGTACCGCGCAACTTTCACTTGTACCATACACCCACCATATACCTTCCTCAAAACAGCCACCATACCTACCTATCATGACATTTCCATACCCATTTCGAGATATATTGCCATGCAACTTTCCACCGTTCCGTTCATATGACACGCTTCATCATTGTCATATTGCCATGCATGATCCTGTAGTTGTCATCGTATTTGTGGCTAGGCCACCATGCATAATCTTTCACACATGTCACTCTTGATTCATTGCACATCCCGGTACACTGCGGGAGGCATTCATATAGAGTCATACTTTGTTCTAGTATCGAGTTGTAATCAGTGAGTTGTAAATCAATAGAAGTGTGATGATCATCATTTTTTAGAGCATTGTCCCAAATAAAAAAAGAAGAAAAAAAGAAGGAAAGGCCAAAGAAAAAAAAAGAAAAGGCAAAAAAAAAGAAAAAAAGAAAAAGGAAAAAAAGAAAAAAGAAAAAAAAGGGACAATGCTACTATCTTTTTCCACACTTGTGCTTCAAAGTAGCACCATGATCTTCATGATAGAGAGTCTCTTGTTTTGTCACTTTCATATACTAGTGGGAATTTTCATTATAGAACTTGGCTTGTATATTCCAACGATGGGCTTCCTCAAATGCCCTAGGTCTTTGTGGGCAAGCAAGTTGGATGCACACCCACTTAGTTTCTTTCGTTGAGCTTTCATACATTTATGGCTCTAGTGCATCCGTTGCATGGCAATCCCTACTCACTCACATTGATATCTATTGATGGGTATCTCCATAGCCAGTTAATACGCCTAGTCAATGTGAGACCATCTTCCTCCTTTGTCTTCTCCACAAACACCACTCTATTCCACCTATAGTGCTATATCCATGGCTCACGCTCATGTATTGCGTGAAAGTTGAAAAGGTTTGAAAAAAAATTTAAGTATGAAACAATTGCTTGGCTGAAACCGGGGTTGTGCATGATTTGAGTATTTTGTGTGACGAAGATGGAGCAGAGCCAAACTATATGATTTTGTAGGGATGAACTTTCTTTGGCCATGTTATTTTGAGAAGACATGATTGCTTTGTTAGTATGCTTGAAGTATTATTATTCTTATGTCAATATAGAATTTTGTCTTGAATCTTTCGGATCTGAACATTCATGCCACAATAAAGAAAATTACATTGAGAATTATGTTGGTTAGGATTCCACATCAAAAATTCTGTTTTTATCATTTAGCTACTCGAGGACGAGCAGGAATTAAGCTTGGGGATGCTTGATACGTCTCCAACGTATCTATAATTTTTGATTGTTCCATGCTATTATATATTCTGTTTTGGATATTTAATGGGCTTTATTATACACTTTTATATTATTTCTGCGGATAACCTACTAACCCAAGGCCGAGTGCAAATTGTTGTTTTTTTTGCCTATTTCAGTGTTTCGCATAAAAGGAATATCAAACAGAGTCCAAACGGAATGAAACCTTCGGGAGAGTTATTTTTGGAACGATATCAACGCAGAATACTTGGAGTACACACCAGGAAGTGAGAGAGGCAGCCACAAGGGCAGGGGGCGTGCCCCCACCCTCGTGGTCCACCTGTTGCTCCCCCGACGTCCCGCTTCAGCCTATATATACCTACGTACCCTGAAACTATCGAGGAGCACCACGAAACCCTAATTCCACCGTCGTAACCTTCTGTTCCCGTGAGATCCCATCTTGGGGCCTGTTCCGGAGCTCCACCGGACAAGGCATTGATCATAGAGGGCTTCTACATCAACACCATATCCTCTCCGATGAGTTGTGAGTAGTTTACCACAGACCTTCGGGTTCATAGTTATTAGCTAGATGGCTTCTTCTCTCTCTTTGGATCTCAATACAAAGTTCTCTTCGATCTTGGAGGGGATCTATGCGATGTAATCTTTTTGCGGTGTGTTTGTCGAGATCCGATGAATTGTGGGTTTATGATCAAGATTATCTTTGAACAATATTGGATTCTTTTCTGAAACCTTTTATGCATGATTTAAATATCCTCGCAAGTCTCTTCAAATTATCGGTTTGGTTTGGCCTACTAGATCTATAGTTCTTGCAATGGGAGAAGTGCTTGGCTTTGGGTTCAATATTGCGGTGTCCTTTCCCAGTGACAGCAAGGGCAGCAAGGCACGTATTGTATTGTTGCCATCGAGGATAAAAAGATGGGGTTTATATCATATTGCTTGAGTTTATCCCTCTACATCATGTCATCTTGCTTAAAACAATACTCTGTTCTTATGAACTTAATACTCTAGATGCATGCTGGCTAGCGGTCGATGTGTGGAGTAATAGTAGTAGATGCAGAATCATTTTGGTCTACTTGACATGGACGTGTGATATGTCCATTTTGCATCATGCTTTTATGTTGATATTTATTGCACTTTGGGCTGTTATTGCATGTTATGTCACAGTACTTATGCCTTTTCTCTCTTATTTTACAAGGTTTACATGAAGAGGGAGAATGCCGGCAGCTGGAATTCTGGGCTGGAAAAGGAGCAAGCATTGGAGACCTATTCTGCACTACTCAAAAAGCCCCGAAACTCCATGAAACACCGTTTCAGAAAATATAAAAAAATATCAGGCGAAAGAGATACGCCAGGGGGCCACCACCTGTCCACGAGGGTGGGGGGTGGGCGCGCCTCCCTGCCTCATGGCCCACCTGGTGACTCCCCAATGCCCATCTTCTCCTATATGAGGTGTTTTGACCTGGAAAAAAAATCATAAGGAGGCTTTCGCGAAAAAACGCCGCCGTCTCGAGGCGAAACCTTGGCGGAATCAATCTAGGGCTCCGGCGGAGCTGTTCTGCCGGGGATACTTCCCTCCGGGAGGGGGAAATCGTCACCGCCGTCATCACCAACAACTCTCCCATCTTGGGGAGGGTTATCTTCATCAACATCTTCACCATCACCATCTCCTCTCAAACCCTAGTTCATCTCTTGTATCCAATCTTTGTACCCAAACCTCAGATTGGTACCTATAGGTTGCTAGTAGTGTTGATTACTCCTTGTAGTTGATGCTAGTTGGCTTACTTGGTGGAAGATCATATGTTAAGATCCATTATGCATATTAATACCCCTCTGATTATGAACATGAATATGATTTTTGAGTAGTTATGTTTGTTCCTGAGGACATGCTGGGAGAAGTCTTGCTATAAGTAGTCATGTGAATTTGGTATTCGTTCGATATTTTGATGAGATGTACGTTGTCTTTCCTCTAGTAGTGTCGTGTGAACGTCGACTACATGACAATTCACCATTTTTTGGGCCTAGAGGAAGGCATTGGGAAGTAATAAGTAGATGATGGGTTTGCTAGAGTGACAGAAGCTTAAACCCTAGTTTATGCGTTGCTTCGTAAGGGGCTGATTTGGATCCATATGTTTCATGCAATGGTTAGATTTACCTTAATACTTCTTTTGTAGTTGCGGATGCTTGCAATAGAGGTTAATCATAAGTGGGATGCTTGTCCAAGTAAGGGCATCACCCAAGCAACGGTCCACCCACATACCAAATTATCAAAGTAACAAACGCGAATCATATGAACGTGATGAAAACTAGCTTGACGATAATTCCCATGTGTCCTCCGGAGCGCTTTCCTTCATATAAGAGTTTGTCCAGGATTGTCCTTTGCTACAAAAAGGATTGGGCCATCTTGCTGCACCTTATTTACTTTTACTATTTGTCACTTGTTACCAATTACCTTATCACAAAACTATCTGTTACCGATAATTTCAGTGTTTGCAGAAAATACCTTACTGAAAACTGCCTATCATTTCCTTCTGCTCCTCGTTGGGTTCGACACTCTTACTTATCGAAAGGACTACGATAGATCCCCTACACTTGTGGGTCATCAAGACTCTTTTCTGGCGCTGTTGCTGGGGAGTGAAGCGCCTTTGGTGAGAGGAATTTGGTAAGGAAAAATTTATATAGTGTGCTGAAATTTACTGTCACTTGTTACTATGGCTCATAATCCTTTGAGGGGCTTGTTCGGGGTATCTTCACCCCGACCCGTAGAGCAAAGAGTTGCTCCTCAACCTACTGAACCTACTGAAAATGTTTGCTTTGAAATTCCTTCGGGTATGATAGAGAAACTGCTAGCTAACCCCTTTACAGGAGATGGAACACTGCATCCCGATTTGCACTTAATCTATGTGGATGAAGTTTGTGGATTATTTAAGCTTGCAGGTATGCCCGAGGATGTTACCAAGAAGAAGGTCTTCCCTTTATCTTTGAAGGGAGATGCATTGAAATGGTTTAGGCTATGCGATGATATTGGATCATGGAACTACAATCGATTGAAGTTGGAATTTCATCAGAAGTTCTGTCCTATGCATCAGGTTCATCGTGATCATAATTATATATATATATATAATTTTTGGCCTCGCGAAGGAGAAAGTATCGCTCAAGCTTGGGGGAGGCTTAAGTCAATGTTATATTCATGCCCCAATCATGTGCTCTCAAGAGAAATGATCATTCAAAATTTTTATGCTCGGCTTTCTCTCAATAATCGCTCCATGCTCGATACTTCTTGTACTGGTTCTTTTATGATGAAGACTATTGAATTCAAATGGGATTTATTGGAAAGAATTAAATGCAACTCTGAAGATTGGGACCTCGACGAAGGTAAGGAGTCAGGTATAACCCCTAAGTTTGATTGTGTTAAATCTTTTATGGATACCAATGTTTTCCATGAATTTAGCACTAAATATGGAATTGACTCTGAGGTAGTAGCTTCTTTCTGTGAATCATTTGCTACTCATGTTGATCTCCCTAAGGAGAAGTGGTTTAAATACAATCCTCCCATTGAAGTAAAAGTAGTTGAACCTGGTAAAGTTGAAGAAAAGACTATCACTTATAATGTTGATCATATTGTTCCTACTGCTTATATTGAGAAACCACCTTTACCTGTTAGGATAAAGGATCATGCTAAAGCTTTAACCGTGGTTCGTAAGAGTAATACTAGAACACCTACACCCTCTGAGGAAATTAAAGTTGAACTTAGTGTTGCTATGGTTAAGGATCTCTTGGTCGGTGATATAGATGGACGTTTTATTTACCTCTGTGATGAAGCTGCTAGAATCGCCAAACCCGATACTAGGAATAAACATAGACCTGTTGTAGGCATGCCTGTTATTTCTGTTAAAATAGGAGATCATTGCTATCATGGTTTATTTGAAGTAGGTGCTAGTGCGAGTGTACTACCCATTTCCTTATATGATGAAATTATGCGCGATATTGCACCTGCTGAGCTAGAAGGTATTGATGTCACTATTAAGCTAGCTAATAGAGACACTATTTCACCAATTGGGATTGTTAGAGATGTTGAAGTCTTGTGTGGGAAGGTTAAATACCCTGCTGATTTTCTTGTTCTCGGTTCCCCACAAGATGATTTCTGCCCCATTATATTTGGTAGACCCTTCTTGAACACTGTTAATGCTAAGAATGACTGCGAAAAGGATATTGTTACTGTTGGATTAGGGGATATGTCTCATGATTTTAACTTTGCTAAATTTCGTAGACAACCCCATTATAAAGAATTTCCTAGTAAGGATGAAATTATTGGTCTTGCTTCTTTTGTTGTGCCTCCTAACGATCCTTTAGAACAATATCTGCTGGACCATGAAAATGATATGTATATGAATGAGAGAAGGGAAATAGATGAAATATTCTTTAAACATGGACCCTTATTGAAAAATAACTTGCCTGTTGAAATTCTAGGGGATCCTCCTCCACCCAAGGGTGATCCCGTGTTTGAACTTAAACCTTTACCTGACACTCTTAAGTATGTTTATCTCGATGAAAAGAAGATATATCCTGTTATTATTAGTGCTAACCTTTCAGAGCAGGAAGAAGAAAAAATATTGAAAACTCTGAAGGAGCACCGTGCTGCTACCGGTCATACTCTGGATGATCTTAAGGGCATTAGTCCCACTCTATGCCAACACAAGATAAAGTTGGAAGAGGACGCGAAACCTATTATCGATCATCAACGACGGTTAAATCCTAAGATGAAAGAAGTTGTAAGGAAGGAAATACTAAAGCTTCTAGAGGCAGGTATAATCAATCCAGTTGCTGATAGCCAGTGGGTAAGTCCTGTCCATTGTGTCCCTAAGAAGGGAGGTATGCCTGTTGTTCCTAATGATAAAGATGAATTGATCCCGCAAAGAATTGTTACAGGTTATAGGACGGTAATTGATTTCCGTAAATTAAATAAAGCCACTAAGAAAGATCATTATCCTTTGCCTTGTATTGATCAAATGCTAGAAAGGTTATCCAAACACACCCATTTTTGCTTTCTAGATGGTTATTCTGGTTTCTCTCAAATACCTGTGTCAAAAGGGGATCAAGAAAAGACCACTTTTACTTGTCCTTTAGGTACCTTTGCTTATAGACGTATGCCTTTTGGTTTACATAATGCACCTACTACCTTTTAAAGATGCATGATGGCTATATTCTCTGATTTTTGTGAAAAGATTGTTGACGTTTTCATGGATGATTTTTTCGTTTACGGAACTTCTTTTGATGATTGCTTGAGCAACCTTGATTGAGTTTTGCAAATATGTGAAGAAACTAATCTTGTCTTGAATTGGGAAAAGTGCCACTTTATGGTTAATTAAGGCATTGTCTTGGGGCATAATTTTTTTGAAAGAGGTATTGAACTTGACAAAGCTAAAGTTGATGCTATTGAAAAGATGCCGTGTCCCAAGGACATCAAAGGTATAAGAAGTTTCCTTGGTCATGCTGGGTTTTATAGGAGGTTCATTAAGGACTTCTCCAAAATCTCTAGGCCTCTGACTAATCTTTTACAAAAAGATGTTCCTTTTGTCTTTGATGATGATTGTGTAGAAGCATTTGAAATACTTAAGTAAGCATTCATCTCTGCACCTATTGTCCATCCTCCTGACTGTGGTTTACCCTTTGAGATTATGTGCGATGCCAGTGATTATGCTGTAGGTGCTTTTCTAGGACAAAGAGTTGATAAGAAATTGAATGTTATCCAATATGCTAGTAAAACTCTAGACAGTGCCCAGAGAAATTATGCTACTACTAAGAAGGAGTTTTTAGCAGTCGTATTTGCTTGTGATAAGTTTAGACCTTATATTGTTGATTCTAAAGTAACTATTCACACTGATCATGCTGCTATCAAATACCTTATGGAAAAGAAAGATGCTAAACCTAGACTTATTAGATGGGTTCTCCTGCTACAAGAATTTGATTTGCATATTACTGATAGAAAGGGAGCCGAGAACCCCGTTGCAGACAACATGTCTAGGCTAGAGAATATTTTTGATGACCCACTACCTATTGATGATAGCTTTCCTGATGAACAATTAGCTGTCATAAATGCTTCTCGTACTGCTCCATGGTATGCTGATTATGCTAATTACATTGTTGCTAAGTTTATACCACATAGTTTCACATACCAGCAAAAGAAAAAGTTCTTCCATAATTTAAGACATTACTTCTGGGATGACCCACACCTTTTTAAAGAAGAAGTAGATGGTATTATTAGACATTGTGTACCTGAGCATGAACAGGAACAGATCCTACGGAAGTGTCACTCCAAAGCTTATGGAGGACACCATGCTGGAGATAGAACTGCACACAAGGTATTGCAATCTGGTTTTTATTGGCCTACTCTCTTCTAGGATGCCCGTAAGTTTGTCTTATCTTGTGATGAATGTCAAAGAATTGGTAATATTAGTAGACGTTAAGAAATGCCTATGAATTATTCACTTGTTATTGAACCATTTGATGTCTGGGGCCGTTTCCTTCCTCTAATGGGTATAAACATATTTTAGTTGCTGTTGATTACATTATTAAGTGGGTAGAAGCTATTCCAACATTTGTGCCGATCACAACACCTCTATTAAGATGCTTAAAGAAGTTGTTTTTCCGAGGTTTGGAGTCCCTAGATACTTAATGACTAATGGTGGTTCACACTTTATTCATGGTGCTTTCCGTAAAATGCTTGCTAAGTATGATGTTAATCATAGAATTGCATCCCCTTACCACCCACAGTCTAGTGGTCAAGTAGAACTAAGTAACAGAGAGCTGAAATTAATTTTGCAAAAGACTGTTAATAGGTCTAGAAATAATTTGTCCAAGAAACTTGATGATGCATTATGGGCCTATAGAACTGCATACAAAAATCCTATGGGTATGTCTCCCTATAAAATGGCTTATGTAAAAGCATGTCACTTACCTCTTGAGCTAGAACACAAGGCATATTGAGCTATTAAGGAGCTCAATTACGATTTCAAACTTGCCGGTGAGAAGAGGTTATTTGACATTAGCTCATTAGATGAATGGAGAACCCAAGCTTACGAGAATGCCAAGCTGTTTAAAGAAAAAGTTAAAAGATGGCATGACAAAAGGATACAAAAGCGTGAGTTTAATGTAGGTGATTATGTCTTGCTATACAACTCTCGTTTAAGATTTTTTGCATTTGCAGGAAAAATTCTCTCTAAATGGGAAGGTCCTTACATTATCAAGGAGGTCTATCGTTCCGGTGCCATAAAAATCAACAACTTCGAAGGCACCAATCCGAAGGTGGTGAACGGTCAAAGAATCAAACATTATATCTCAGGTAATCCTATAAATGTTGAAACTAATGTTATTGAAACTGTAATCCGGGAGGAATAAATAAGGGACACTTTCCAGAATGATTCAGACCCCGAAAAGGAAGAGGTATGTGGTACGGTAAGTAAACCGACTCGAAAACAGTTCTAATGGCAATTTTTCACCATTTTGGAATATTTAGAAAAATAGAAAAATAAGAGGCAGTCCGGAAAGGACACGAGGCGTCCACGAGGGTGGATGGCGCGCCCCTGCCTTGTGGGCACCTTGTGTGCCTCCCGGACTCCGATTTCTTGCACGTTACTTCTTTTGGTCGGTAAAAATTATTATTTATTCTCCCGAAGGTTTTGACCACCATATCACGCAAACATCCTCTGTTTTTGTTTTGAGTCGTTTCTGCCGCAGATTAGAGCAATATGTCGTTCGAGGATTCGGAGGGAGAAAGCTATTTGGATGATCTCCTTGCAGACCCTAAGGTCTATGGGGACTGGGAGCATTATGGTTGAACCACGGAGGAAGAAGAAGACCATGATCCCAGGGGAACGGATTGGACCAGCTCAAATGAAGATGAAGTCCCATTACCTCAACCTGGGGACATGCATGAGGAGTTCAAAAAGTCAAGCCTCCCTGATAGAGCAAAGAAACCTAAGATCGAGTTTATCCCTTTTCGCCTCTTGCAGGAAAACAAGCAGGAACTATGCAAGAAGATATTAAGCCTTGAGCAGGAGATCGATGACCTAAGGGAGCAAAATTCTATTTTAAGCGCAATTTAAGGAAGAAGCCTACATCATCAACAACTCCATCACCACCTCCGAAGAAGGAGACATAATCACATGGGTATGGGCACTCCCCCTGGCAACTGCCAAGCTTGGGGGAGATGCCCCGGTATCGTATCACCATCACACTCTGATACGTCCATTTTGCATCATGCTTATATGTTGATATTTATTGCATTACGGGCTGTTCTTACATGTTTTGTCACAATACTTATGCCTTTTCTCTCTTATTTTACAAGGTTTACATGAAGAGGGAGAATGCCGACAGCTGGAATTCTGGGCTGGAAAAGGAGCAAACTCTGGAAACCTATTCTGCACAACTCCAAAAGCTCTGAAACTCAACAGAACGTCGTTTCAGAAAATATATAAAAATATTTGGCGAAAGAAGTCCACGAGGGGGGCCGACGGCTGCCCACGAGGGTGGGGGGCGCGCCCCCTACCTCATGGGCCAGCCGGAAGGCCCCCGATGCCCATCTTCTCCTATATGAGGTGTTTTGACCTGGAAAAAATCATAAGGAGGCTTTCGGGACCAGACGCCGCCGTCTCGAGGTGGAACCGAGGCGGAAACCAATCTAGGGCTCCCGCAGAGCTGTTCTGCCGGCGATACTTCCCTCCGGGAGGGGGAAATCGTCACCGCCGTCATCACCAACAACTCTCCCATCTAAGGGAGGGCTATCTTCATCAACATCTTCACCAGCACCATCTCCTCTCAAACCCTAGTTAATCTCTTGTATCCAATCTTTGTACCCAAACCTCAGATTGGTACCTGTGGGTTGCTAGTAGTGTTGATTACTCCTTGTAGTTGATGCTAGTTGGTTTATTTGGTGGAAGATCATATGTTCAGATCCATTATGCATATTAATACCCCTTTGATCATGAAAAATATTATGTGAGTAGTTACTTTCGTTCCTGAGGACATGTGAGAAGTCTTGCTATTAGTAGTCATGTGAGTTTGGTCTTCGTTCGATATTTTGATGAGATGTATGTTGCCTCTCCTCTAGTGGTGTCATGTGAACGTCGACTTCATGACACTTCACCATTATTTGGGCCTAGAGGAAGGCATTGGGAAGTAATAAGTAGATGATGGGTTGCTAGAGTGACAGAAGCTTAAACCCTAGTTTATGCGTTGCTTCGTAAGGGGCTGATTTGGATCCATATGTTTTAGGCTATGGTTAGGTTTACCTTAATACTTCTTTTGTAGTTGCGGATGCTTGCATTAGAGGTTAATCATAAGTGGGAGGCTTGTGCAAGTAAGGGCAGCACCCAAGCACCGGTCCACCCACATACCAAATTATCAAAGTACCGAACGCGAATCAGACGATCGTGATGAAAACTAGCTTGACGATAATTCCCATGTGTTCTCGGGAGCGCTTTCCTTTATATAAGAGTTTGTCTAGGCTTGTCCTTTGCTACAAAAAGGGGCCACCTTGCTGCACCTTGTTTACTTTTACCGTTTGTCACTTGCTACCAATTACCTTATCACAAAACTATCTGTTACCTATAATTTCAGTGCTTGCAGAAAATACCTTACTGAAAACTGCCTATCATTTCCTTCTGCTCCTCGTTGGGTTCGACACTCTTACTTATCGAAAGGACTACGATAGATCCCCTACACTTGTGGGTCATCACACTCCTATCTTTACCGTTTTTTGTAGTTCGATCCTTTTGGTAATATCTTGATCTAGTGGAATAAAGTTTAGTATGACCTAGTTATGAGCTTTTGCTTTTTGATCTTTACCTTCGTAATCGAGTCCGTGAGCTATATATAATAAAGATTAGTGTTGATTCAAGGGCTTTATTCTCTCGCTATGGTCATGAGAGAATAAAAGAAAATATAAAAAGTGTGAAAGAGATCATATTGATCTTATGGAAGGTAATGACTTCACATATAAAGAATATGATGAATAAAAGTTGTTGAGAGTTGACAAACCTAGTTTTGGTCATCGTTGCAATTAATAGGAAGTAATAAAGAAAGAGAGGTTTTCACATACAAATATACTATCTTGGACATCTTTTATGATTGTGAGCACTCATTAAAATATGACATGCAAAAGAGATGATGTTGGACAAGGAAGACAACGTAATGGGTTATGTCTTCTTATATCCGAAATAAAGTATATTGTCATGGATCATCCAACATGTTGAGCTTGCCTTTCCCGCTCATGCTAGCTAAAACTCCTTGCACCAAGTAGAGATACTACTTGTGTACATCCTCAAACCCAGTTTTGCCATGAGAGTCCACCATACCTACCTATGGATTGAGTAAGTTGTCATTGTTGCAACTCTCTAAAATATGTATGATCTATTAGTGTGGAGAAAATAAGCTTTATACGATCTTGTGATATGGAAGTAATAAAATCAACGGACTGGATAATAAAGGTACATATCACAAGTGGCAATATAAAGTGACGTTTTTTTGCGCTAAGATTTTGTACATCCAACCCTAAAAGCACATGACATCCTCTACTTCCCTCTGCGAAGGGCCTATCTTTTGTTCTTACCTTATAAGAGTCAAGGTGATTTTCACCTTTCTTTTGTATATTTTATCCTTTGGCAAGCACATTGTGTTGGAAAGATCCTGACATATATACCCAATTGGATGTAAGTTATCATGGTCCATTGCTGTTGACATTACCCATGAGGTAAAAGGTTGGGAGGCAATACCATAAGCCCCTATCTTTCTCTGTGTCCGATAAAAACTCCATACCCATAAGTATTGCGTGAGTGTGAGCAATTGTGAAAGACTAAATGATAGTTGAGTATGTGGACTTGCTGCAAAGCTCTTATATTGACTCTTTCCGATATTACGATAAATTGCAATTGCTTCAATGACCGAGATCATAGTTTGTTAGTTTTCAATGAAGTTTCTGATTCATACTTGACTTTGTGGATAGATTGTTACTTTAGCATAAGAGTCATATGACAATTTATATATGTGTTGCTGTTATAAGGTTGATCATGATGCCCTCATGTCCGTATTTTATTTTTATCGACACCTCTATCTCTAAACACGTGGACATATTTTTTGATATCGGCTTTTGCTTGAGGACAAGCGAGGTCTATGCTTGGGGGAGTTGATACGTCCATTTTGCATCATGCTTTTAAGTTGATATTTATTGCACTTTGGGCTGTTATTGCACATTATGTAACAATACTTATGCCTTTTCTCTCTTATTTTACAAGGTTTACATGAAGAGGGAGAATGCCGGCATCTGGAATTCTGGGCTGGAAAAGGAGCAAACATTGGAGACCTATTCTGCACAACTCAAAAAGCCCCGAAACTCCATGAAACACCGTTTCAGAAAATATAAAAAAATATCTGGTGAAAGAGATACATCAGGGGGGCACCACTTGTCCACGAGGGTGGGGGGCACCCCCTGGGCGCGCCCCCGCCTCGTGGGCCACCTGGTGACTCCCCGATGCCCATCTACTCCTATATGAGGTGTTTTGACCTAGAAAAAATCATAAGGAGGCTTTCGGGACAAAATGCCACCGTCTCGAGGTGGAACCTTGGCGGGATCAATCTAGGGCTCCGGCAGAGCTGTTCCGCAGGGGATACTCCCTCCGGGAGGGGGAAATCGTCACCACCGTCATCACCAACAACTCTCCCATCTTGGGGAGGGTTATCTTCATCAATATCTTCACCAACACCATCTCCTCTCAATCCCTAGTTCATCTCTTGTATCCAATTTTTGTACCAAAACCTCAGACTGGTACCTGTAGGTTGCTAGTAGTGTTGATTACTCCTTGTAGTTGATGCTAGTTGGTTTACTTGGTGGAAGATTATATGTTCAGATCCATTATGCATATTAATAACCCTCTTATTATGAACATGAATATGCTTTGTGAGTAGTTACGTTTGTACCTGATGACATGGGCGAAGTCTTACTATAAGTAGTCATGTAAATTTGGTGTTCGTTCGATATTTTGATGAGATGTATGTTGTCTTTCCTCTAGTGGTGTCATGTGAACATCGACTACATGACACTTCACCATTGTTTGGGCCTAGAGGAAGGCATTGGGAAGTAATAAGTAGATGATGGGTTGCTGGAGTGACAGAAGCTTAAACCCTAGTTTATGCGTTGCTTCGTAAGGGGCTGATTTCGATCCATATGTTTCATGCTATGGTTAGGTTTACCTTAATACTTCTTTTGTAGTTGTGGATGCTTGCAATGGAGGTTAATCATAAGTGGGATGATTGTCCAAGTAAGGGCAGCACCCAAGCACCGGTCCACCCACATACCATATTATCAAAGTAACGAACACGAATCATATGAACGTGATGAAAACTTGCTTGACGATAATTCCCATGTGTCCCCGGGAGCGCTTTCCTTCATATAAGAGTTTGTCCAGGCTTATACTTTGCTACAAAAAGGATTGGGCCATCTTGCTGCACCTTATTTACTTTTACTATTTGTCACTTGTTACCAATTACCTTATCACAAAACTATATGTTACCGATAATTTCAGTGGTTGCAGAAAATACCTTACTAAAAACTGCCCATCATTTCCTTCTGCTCCTCGTTGGGTTCGACACTCTTACTTATCGAAAGGTCTATGATAGATCCCCTACACTTGTGGTTCATCAACATGATGCCTATATACAATGATCATGCCTAGATATTCTCATAACTATGCGCTATTTTATCAGTTGCTCGACAGTAATTCGTTCACCTACCGTAGAAATCTGCTATCATGAGAGAAGCCACTAGTGAAACCTATGGCCCCCGGGTCTATCTCTACCATATTAATCTTCCATCAACTATTTGCTTTACTTTGCATTATTTACTTTTAATCTCTATACCAAAAATATCATCTTATCATATCTATCAGATCTAAGGGATTGACAACCCCTTTTATCACGTTGGCTGCAAGGTTCTTATTTGTTTGTGCAGCTATGAGGGACTCGCGCTTGGTCTCCTACTGGATTGAAACCTTGGTTCTCAAAAACTAAGGGAAATACTTACGCTACTGTGCTACATCACCCTTTCCTCTTCGAGGGAATACAACACAAGCTCGAGAAGTAGCAGCCATGGTAGCAGACCTGCCAGCGGTCATACTCCATGACCGCGAGCTCGGCCGTGTGGAAGATAACAAGCCACCGGCGGGTGTGGGTCTCTCGATCTGTAATCTCGGCGACCTACATCCCCCACCGCCGCTGTGGGACCCCGAGGTAGGACTTCGTCGGCTGTCGGGTCCGAGGGAGGAAGGGGAAGTCCTCGAACCGGCGTAGGGGCGCGGCGGCGAGCGAATCAGGGATCGGCGACGGCAGATCGGCCCCGCAGAGGACGACAGAGACACCTCGGCGGCCACCTCTCCGGCGTCGGGCTAAAAGGCCGCGATAAACCTCTTTTTGGCTAATGGCTCCTCGAGCTCCCCGGCACACAGGCAGAGGTTCACGATGGAGGCGCCGGCGATGGCGGCGACCTACCAATGGTTTTGAGGGTTGTGTGTGTCTGTGTGAGCGGAGGTTTTGGGGTGTATGTGGAGGGGGGGCAAGGTTGTGTTTTAGGAAATACTGCGGCAACTGAAAATTTTACTATGCGGGAGTAACAAGGCGGGGCTACTGAAATTTTGGATCAAGGGCGAGTAGATATTTTTGAGATTGCGCGGGATGCAGAGGCGGGAGTAAAATGCCGGGGCTACTGAAAATTTGAATCAAGGGACTGAAGCAGAGCTGGAGTAGTAGACATCGCACACGGTCCGTACATACTAATCGTGTGCTACCAAACATTAAAACCTTCCAGGCGGTAGATATTTTCGAGATTGCGAGGGATGCAGAGGCGGGAGTGTTTGGGGAGTGAGCTAGTGTGCTTGACACGCCGGTGATGGGCCTCTAACCCCTCGTTGGTTACCCCAAGTGGAAGGTGTGAGATGCAGTGTTGTGGAAGTTTTTCCCTTAGCAAAGATGCCAAGGATCGAATCCCTAGAGACTCCTTGGTTCAACAAGTAGGTGTCAACTGCTAACGGCGCCAGGTATTAGCAATCAACGTGGACCTGCACACAGATACAAATAACTTTGCTCCCAACGAGTACAGAGAGGTTGTCAATCCCTCCGTCCTTGTAGTTCACAAAGGATTAAACGCAAATGATAGTAGTGATAGATAATGTTTGCAATAGTAAGTAAAAGCGAAAAGTAAATAGCGGATGTGATCAATGATGGTAATATGGACCGGAGTCTCATGATGTTCACTAGTGATGTCTCTCTCCCAAAAGACGATAAAACAGCTATGTGAGGTAAACGAATTACGGCTGGGCAATTGACAGGACCACGAACGCAAACCAATGTTGACTACATTGCAAGAAAGGTTGAGGTTCAAACCATGGGCGGTACGCCAAAGTAAGTAGACCGAAATCCATCAATATCTACTACTAATCATCCACCTTGAGATATCTATCCAGAACATCTCGCTGGTATTAAGTTGCGAGTCCCACCCATAGTGTAAACTCAATGCAACAGACAACTGCATTAAAAGAACTTTGCGTAAAGTAAACAATCCTTGCACCCGCGGGCACAAGCACCGTTGTTTTCCCCCTTGTGGCAACAGCACATCCCCTAGACTCATGTTTCTGTCACTCAAGCTAGTCATCGAGGGGCATGAACCCACAATCAAGCATAACGTTCCCTCTTGGAGTCACTACCTACTACTTGGCCAAAGCAATAAATAACAACGGAGAACATGCAAGAATTACTTATGAACATAAATATAAAAGAGGTAGATCAAATATATTACTCAATCACAATCTGAACATAATCTCATAATCCATCGGATCCCAGCAAACTCATCATAGCAACAACATAAGGATTACATATGTGCCTCGATCATGTAGGGCAGCTCACGAGGACTAATTAGTGAAGCACAAGAATGGGAGGAGAACATCACATAACTACTGGTCATGGACTCATGGTCCAAGGGAGACTACTCACAACTCATCCGGGAGGCGTCCATGGTGGTGGAGAGGCTCCTGATGGTGATCCTCCCCTCCGGCAGGGTGCCGGGAAGAGTTCTCCTGGTGCTCCCGATCTTGGAAGCGGCGGCGGCGGCGGAATAGAGATGAGATCGCGAAAAAGAGTTCCCGTCCCGAGGGTTTCGAAGGACGCTCTAAATATATGCCAAAGGGGGGCACCAGACGGGGCTCGGGGGGCCCAGGCGCCCCCCGGCGCGGCCCAGGGGGGGGGGCGCCGCCAGGGTGCCTGGGGCCCTCGTGGCCCCCCCGGCCGTACTTCGGGCGCAAGGTAGGTTCTGGAACGCTGATTTTTATATAATTTTTCTGGATTTTTCCTGACAGTTCTTGTAATGTGAAAACCTGAAATACAAAAACAGCCGAAAACAGAAACTGGCACTGGGGTGCACTGGATTAGTAGGTTAGTCCAAATATGATCAAAAGTGTATGGAAGTGTATAGATATCATAGCAATATCACCCAAAAGTGGCATGGAGCAAGCAGAAATTATAGATACGTTTTGGACGTATCAACATCCCCAAGCTTAATTCCTGCTCGTCCTCGAGTAGGTAAATGATAACAAGAATAATTTCTATGGTGACATGCTATTAACCATATAGGACTTTTTATAGTCATATGACAAAAGCTTACTGAGACAATGATTCTATAGTAATTAAGTTGCCTCATGAGAAAATCACAAAGGACTGAAAGTTTTACAACATGAAATTGAAACATTAAAAAGATTTGCAATGAACATGATGTGCAAATATGATAAAGTGATATCTAGCTTGCCCCCTTAAGTGAAGCAAAACATAAATGCAGGGGCACCTTCAAGGTTTAAGTGATGACTAAATACAATGATTTCAAAATAAACGATATCACAATCATGCAAAAGACAATGCTACTTTGGAACAATGCACATTACACTTAGAATGACAATCATGCTCTCAGTAGTTGGTGCTTTAAAAGAAGGTGGAGACTCAATATAAAAGTAAAAGAATGGTTATGTGCTAGAGCTTTTTATTTTGAAAACATAGAAGCAATTTTGTCAACGGTAGTAGTACTTCATATGTGTCATGCATAAGACATCCTATAAGTTGCAAGCCTCATGCATCGAATACCAATAGTGCTCGCACCTTGTCCTAATTAGCTCGGATTTCCATGGGTTATCATTGCATTACATATGTTTCAACCAAGTGTCACAAAGGGGTACCTCTATGCCACCTGTACAAAGGTCCAAGGAGATAAATCGCATTTGATTTCTCGTTTTTGATAGATCTCAACTTGAGGACATCCATACCGGGACAACATAGAAAATAGATGATGGACTCCTCTTTAATGCTTAAGCATATTCTCATAAGAGATTGAGGATTAGTGTCCAAGCTAAAACTTCCACCATGATACATGGCTTTGGTTGGCGGCCCAATGTTCTTCTCTAACAATATGCATACTCATTCAACCCATGGCAAATCACCCTTACTTCAGACAAGACGAACATGCATAGCAACTCACATGATATTCAACAAAAGTGTGACAGTTGATGGCGTCCCCAGAAACATGGTTACCGCTCAGCAAGCAACTTATAAGAAATAAGATACATAACCAACATATTCTTTACCACAATAGTTTTTAGGCTACTTTCCCATGAGCTATATATTGCAACTGAAGGTTTGAAAGGTAGCACATGTAAATTTACTTGGAGTGGCGGTGAAATACCACATATAGGTAGGTATGGTGGACTCATATGGCATAACTGGTTTAAAAGGATGTGGATGCACAAGCAGTCAGTCCGCTTAGTACAGGTGGAGGTTAGCAAAAGACTGGGAGCGACCAACTAAGAGAGCAATGACGGTCATAATCATGCAGAGCGACAAAGCAATATTGAATCAGGCATGGAAGTTATATCGCTACTCAGAAATAAAAGATCATCAAGGCTTGACAGACTTTCTTTATAGTCTTAAATATGCGTGAGCATACGCCAAGTCAATCAAAATAAATTCTCAAAGGAAGATATTACTAAACCATACCACATCATAGGCAAACAAATCAAGTTGGTACTCCAATAACACATTGGGAATCCCCCAGCTATTTGAGACTAACCATAAGAAACCATGAACTACTAAGCGCCATCATGCACGTAGCATCTTTATCATAGACATATTAACCAATGCAACGGAAGCAAACTCTCTTAATAAGGTGAGCATGGTAATTAAAGAGAGTTCAAGCAACCAACTAAACAAAAGCTCTTTGAAAAGATAAGCATGAATACTAAGAGCAGAGCATGATAGTAGCTATTAAAAGACAAAGAACACACACAGCAAAGATAGACATGAAAATTCTATGTCATGTTATAGGTAGAAGTGGAGCGTGTTTCTCTCCCACATAAAGAACGCTGAGTTCCGACTCGTTATGAAAAACTAAAAAGGAAACTAAAAGCAAGACGCTCCAAGCATAGCACATAACACATGTAGTGATAAAAATATAGCGGAACGAAAGACGAACTGATAATGTTGATGGAGAAGGGGATGCACGGGGGCATCCCCAAGCTTAGACGCTTGAGTCTCCTTGAATATTTCTTGGGGGTGCACGGGGGCATCCCCAAGCTTGAGCGCTTGACACTCCTGAATCTTTTTATCATCTTCCCTCGCACACTTGAAAACTCCCTTCATACATAACTCATCATAATCTGATTAGCGAGGTTAGTACCCATAATAAAATAATTATACCTTGCTGGAAATAAGGATATTCTTGAAGTTTTACTATTTCTCAAGATTGCCAAAAGGTTTTTGCAAAGAAAAAGCAAGCTCTTGATTTGCAAAATGAAAGAAAGGCAAAACAGGACATAATCTGTGAAAAACAGAACAGCAGGTAGTAATTGATTTGTTCGGGGCACTTCTGCAACTCAAATCAAAAAACTCAGAACAGAAGCACGAAAGACAATTATATAGAGAACACTGTCAAAAAAATTCAGACCAAAAAGATGATCTGGTGATTTTATACGAATTTTTCTATCCAAGGACAGAATCTGTTTCCTGGACAGCACCTCACAACTTTTGAACTTTCTAGCAATCAGAGGCTATACTTGGCACAAATATGAAAAGCAAAGATACAATGATGATGCTACTGTAGTAAACAACATCAAGACACAACAAAAGCAAAATATAAAAATTTATTCATGTGGGCTGCCTCCCAAAAGCGCTTTCTTTTATGCCTTTAAGCTAGGCATAATGCATAGAGGAATCAATAACCATCGTAATAATCGGAGCTATAAATTGCTTCAAATGGTTCCTCAACAAGTTCATTCTTGTTCCTTCTAGGAAAGGGGTACACACCTTTTGCCTTCCCGCGTAAGCGGATTTGTCCCTTACCTATATCGATGAAGCCTTTTACCACTCGGAGGAAGTCCCTTCCAAGCACTATATTTCCTTGGTTTGGCTCCATGATGAAGAAATCAACCATTGCAATCCCTTTAAGGAATTTAACTGGCACATCTTTTATTCTTCCCCGGATTTCAGAAATATCTCCATTAGTGTGTTCATGATAAGACGGTAGTCTATCCATGTTAAATTTTAAAGAATCATGAACAGTTTTTGGCATAGTAGAAACCATAGATCCAATATCACAATAAGCAAGGAAGTCTTGATTAGAGATGCTAATCCTAACAAGAGGCTCCCAGTCATTATCTATTTCCAAAATATCTCTCTTATTGGGTTTGGGTTTCTCTACCTTCATTAAGTCTAGAGCATCCATTCTCTTTTCAATAGTAGCAAGTCTATCTATGACAGTATCAAAATTATGATCATAAACAAAGTAACTAGATAGACCATGTATAATTTCAAGAGCTCTAGCTTCATCACACTCTAGGAAATCTTCCTCAGCTACAATATCAAGAGAGTGTTTACACCATTTAAAAAGACCCTGGTAGAAATTCCTAAGCACAATTTTTATAGGTATCCAAGGCATAATTCTCCTATGTGCATCAGAAATTCTGTCCCATGCCTTCTTCATATTTTCTCCACCCCTTTGATGGAAATCTAGAACTGCTGATTCCCTCAAAGCACCATATCCTAACATGTTTAGCTAAATAGATAGGACTACTAACAGGAAGGCAAAATATATTTTTTTTGTAATTTTTGATAAAGGATACTAAAGCAAAAACTGAAAGGTAAACTAACAAGACTAAAAAGCAAAGGTAAAAGATAGCATGCAACTCCCCTATCCTGAAGAGTGGAGTCCCCGGCAACGGCGCCAGAAAAACTCCTTGATGGGCCTCTAACCCCTCGTTGGTTACCCCAAGTGGAAGGTGTGAGATGCAGTGTTGTGGAAGTTTTTCCCTTAGCAAAGATGCCAAGGATCGAATCCCCAGAGACTCCTTGGTTCAACAAGTAGGTGTCAACTGCTAACTTCGCCAGGTATTAGCAATCAACGTGGACCTGCACACAGATACAAATAACTTTGCTCCCAACGAGTACAGAGAGGTTGTCAATCCCTCCGGCCTTGTAGTTCACAAAGGATTAAACGCAAATGATAGTAGTGATAGATAATGTTTGCAATAGTAAGTAAAAGCGAAAAGTAAATAGCGGATGTGATCAATGATGGTAATATGGACCGGAGTCTCATGATGTTCACTAGTGACGTCTCTCTCCCAAAAGACGATAAAACAACTATGTGAGGTAAACGAATTACGGCTGGGCAATTGACAGGACCACGAACGCAAACCAATGCTGACTACATTGCAAGAAAGGTTGAGGTTCAAAGCATGGGCGGTACGCCAAAGTAAGTAGACCGAAATCCATCAATATCTACTACTAATCATCCACCTTGATATATCTATCCAGAACATCTCGCTGGTATTAAGTTGCGAGTCCCACCCATAGTGTAAACTCAATGCAACAGACAACTGCATTAAAAGAACTTTGCGTAAACTAAACAATCCTTGCACCCACGGGCACAAGCACCGTTGTTTTCCCCCTTGTGGCAACAGCACATCCCCTAGACCCATGTTTCTGTCACTCAAGCTAGTCATCGAGGGGCATGAACCCACAATCAAGCATAACGTTCCCTCTTGGAGTCACTACCTACTACTTGGCCAAAGCAATAAATAACAACGGAGAACATGCAAGAATTACTTATGAACATAAATATAAAAGAGGTAGATCAAATATATTACTCAATCACAATCTGAACATAATCTCATAATCCATCGGATCCCAGCAAACTCATCATAGCAACAACATAAGGATTACATATGTGCCTCGATCATGTAGGGCAGCTCACGAGGACTAATTAGTGAAGCACAAGAACGGGAGGAGAACATCACATAGCTACTGGTCATGGACTCATGGTCCAAGGGAGACTACTCACAACTCATCCGGGAGGCGTCCATGGTGGTGGAGAGGCTCCCGATGGCGATCCTCCCCTCCGGCAGGGTGCCAGGAAGAGTTCTCCTGGTGCTCCCGATCTTGGAAGCGGCGGCGGCGGCGGAATAGAGATGAGATCATGAAAAAGAGTTCCCGTCCTGAGGGTTTCGAAGGACGCTCTAAATATATGCCAAAGGGGGGCACCAGACGGGGCTCGGGGGGCCTAGGCGCCCCCCGGCGCGGCCCAGGGGGGGGGGGGGCGCCGCCAGGGCGCCTGGGGCCCTGGTGGCCCCCCCGGTTGTACTTCGGGCGCAAGGTAGGTTCTGGAACGCTGATTTTTATATAATTTTTCTTGATTTTTCCTGACAGTTCTCGTAATGTGAAAACCTGAAATACAAAAACAGCCGAAAACAGAAACTGGCACTGGGGTGCACTGGATTAGTAGGCTAGTCCAAATATGATCAAAAGTGTATGGAAGTGTATAAATATCATAACAATATCACCCAAAAGTGGCATGGAGCAAGCAGAAATTATAGATACGTTTTGGACGTATCAACATCCCCAAGCTTAATTCCTGCTCGTCCTCGAGTAGGTAAACGATAACAAGAATAATTTCTGTGGTGACATGCTATTAACCATATAGTACTTTTTATAGTCATATGACAAAAGCTTACTGAGACAATGATTCTATAGTAATTAAGTTGCCTTATGAGAAAATCACAAAGGACTGAAAGTTTTACAACATGAAATTGAAACATCAAAAAGATTTGCAATGAACATGATGTGCAAATATGATAAAGTGATATCTAGCTTGCCCCCTTAAGTGAAGCAAAACATAAATGCAAGGGCACCTTCAAGGTTTAAATGATGACTAGATACAATGATTTCAAAATAAACGATATCACAATCATGCAAAAGACAATGCTACTTTGGAACAATGCACATTACACTTAGAATGACAATCATGCTCTCAGTAGTTGGTGCTTTAAAAGAAGGTGGAGACTCAATATAAAAGTAAAAGAATGGTTATGTGCTAGAGCTTTTTATTTTGAAAACATAGAAGCAATTTTGTCAACGGTAGTAGTACTTCATATGTGTCATGCATAAGACATCCTATAAGTTGCAAGCCTCATGCATCGAATACCAATAGTGCTCGCACCTTGTCCTAATTAGCTCGGATTTCCATGGGTTATCATTGCATTACATATGTTTCAACCAAGTGTCACAAAGGGGTACCTCTATGCCACCTGTACAAAGGTCCAAGGAGATAAATCGCATTTGATTTCTCGTTTTTGATAGATCTCAACTTGAGGACATCCATATCGGGACAACATAGAAAATAGATGATGGACTCCTCTTTAATGCATAAGCATATTCTCATAAGAGATTGAGGATTAATGTCCAAGCTAAAACTTCCACCATGATACATGGCTTTGGTTGGCGGCCCAATGTTCTTCTCTAACAATATGCATACTCATTCAACCCACGGCAAATCACCCTTACTTCAGACAAGACGAACATGCATAGCAACTCACATGATATTCAACAAAAGTGTGACAGTTGATGGCGTCCCCAGAAACATGGTTACCGCTCAGCAAGCAACTTATAAGAAATAAGATACATAGGCAACATATTCTTTACCATAATAGTTTTTAAGCTACTTTCCCATGAGCTATGTATTGCAAAGTTAGTCTGCTTAGTACAGGTGGAGGTTAGCAAAAGACTGGGAGCGACCAACTAAGAGAGCAATGACGGTCATAATCATGCAGAGCGACAAAGCAATATTGAATCAGGCATGGAAGTTATATCGCTACTCAGAAATAAAAGATCATCAAGGCTTGACAGACTTTCTTTATAGTCTTAAATATGCGTGAGCATACGCCAAGTCAATCAAAATAAATTCTCAAAGGAAGATATTACTAAACCATACCACATCATAGGCAAACAAATCAAGTTGGTACTCCAATAACACATTGGGAATCCCCCAGCTATTTGAGACTAACCATAAGAAACCATGAACTACTAAGCGCCATCATGCACGTAGCATCTTTATCATAGACATATTAACCAATGCAACGGAAGCAAACTCTCTTAATAAGGTGAGCATGGTAATTAAAGAGAGTTCAAGCAACCAACTAAACAAAAGCTCTTTGAAAAGATAAGCATGAATACTAAGAGCAGAGCATGATAGTAGCTATTAAAAGACAAAGAACACACACAGCAAAGATAGACATGAAAATTCTATGTCATGTTCTAGGTAGAAGTGGAGCGTGTTTCTCTCCCACATAAAGAACGCTGAGTTCCGACTCGTTATGAAAAACTAAAAAGGAAACTAAAAGCAAGACGCTCCAAGCATAGCACATAACACATGTAGTGATAAAAATATAGCGGAACGAAAGACGAACTGATAATGTTGATGGAGAAGGGGATGCACGGGGGCATCCCTGTCGTGGAATTAACACGGCAGATGTCCGGTTTAACGGACTTGATGATGGAACCATCGCACGGGTTAGCTTGAAAGGGTTCATGGCGCACAAAGGACACAGAGGATTTTATACTAGTTCGGCCCCTTTGAGAAGGTAAAAGCCTACGTCTAGTTGGTTTGGTATTGCTTGGACGTCGGTTTACAGGGAGCGGAATCGCTTGCCTGCGTCTCGACGTATCGATTGTTGCCTGTCCTTGAACCGGTGCCGGGCTGTCCCTTTATATAGAGGTGACGCCTGGTCCGGTTTACAGAGTCCCGAGGCCGGCTCATAATCGTGTCCGCCTCGGTCTCTGTCCTTTCTTTCTTATCTCTCAAGTTACATCTCTTGGCGGATTACAAATCGTATTTCTATACATGGGCCTTACAATCTCCTGGGCCATAATATCTACTAGAATAATAAAACTAAATACGATACTACTACTCCGGTTTACAATGTCCGGTTTATACCTATTAACCATATCCCTGACATTAGGCCCCAGAATGATTTGAACTTGTTCATATCAATCTTCATCGTCTTCTGTAATTTTCTTCTGTCTTCATCTCATTGTAAACCGGCTCTGACGTCATCCTCCAAAATCATTAAAGTCTGACAATGACATCATCTCCGCATTTAACGCTGTGAGCTGTACTGTAGCGTATTTTAAGGATTATCCCGAATATCGAGGCATCACGGGATCTTTATCCGATTTCTGTCTCCTCGGTTTTCGCGCCTGCCGTTTCAGACCTGACCTTTGGCCATAAATACCGCCCCGCTCCATTCGTTATCTTCTCTCGCATCTTCTTCCTCCTCTTGCCTCCTGACCCGCAAGAACTCCATTGCTGCTCGAGCTCAAGAACGCCGCCGACGACCGCCGAATCTTCCGTCCTCGACCGGCCGCTGCATCAACCTGGGCTTTGACCAGATTTTCTCCGCCGCCGACTCTCACCGTCCCTGGTACGTTCGTCTTCCTCTCCATAGATCTATATATGCCATTGCTTTGCCCGTGTTCTTCTGCCATTAGAGCTCCTGACGAAGCTCCGCTCCTTCATAGATACTTACACCATAGGACTCTCATAACCTTTAAACCCTTGTCTGTAGATCTCTCGCTTAGCATTGGATCGGCTCTTACCGTAATAGCCCTGTAACTTATCCGTTCCGCCATTAGGGTTCTTCGCGAGCTTCATGCTGTTCGTTCTCTGAACCTGTGATTCGTGATCACTCTTTGTAGATCCTTTTCCATTTTTATCCCGCTGTAGATGTGTCGAAAACCTTGTTGTTCCCGTCCATCATGTAAACTTGTCCTTTCGGTACGATACAACTAGTCTGCGTAGCCTTCTTCTTATCGTTTATTACTCTGCTGTAAATTAACTTCTTTTCTTCAGCATACTCAGATCTTTCCCGCTTAGTACTTACTTAGAAACCTGTTTTTTCTCCTCAGTAGATTCGTTAGAAACGCTCCGGTTTAGATCACCACGTTACAAACCGGTAATAATATGAACTGATATGACAACTTTAGCTGTTCCGATCCGCTTCAACTGCCATTTAAACCGGGAATGACAAAACCCTGTTTCGTAATTGCCGGTTTAACCCTGCCGAATAGATCTCCGTTTTAACCATTGTATAACATGAACAAATCCCGGATCTTTATTTTTTCATAATTCGTTTTTGCACTTTCTCTTCTTCAGTACTTTGCCTAAATGGCCAAGCAGTATGTTTCGTGCGACTGGGTCCGTTCGGTTGTGACTGAAGAAGACTTGGTTAAGCTGTCGAGCATTGGCACATTAGGTCCGCGGGCCGAGTTGAAATGGCGTGCTCCGGGTAATGAGTGCCCTCCTGCTCCCAGGTCCGGAGAGGTTATAGTATTTCTGGATCATATCTCCAGGGGTTTCTCTCCCCCCGGTTCAAAATTTTTCCGGGACGTTCTTGCCACCTTTCAACTGCACCCGCAAGACATTGGGCCAAACTCTGTTTCCAATATTTGTGACTTCCAAGTCTTTTCTGAAGTGTATCTACAAGAAGAGCCTTCAGTTGATCTGTTCCGGGATTTCTTTCATGCGAACCGGCGCACTGAGTTCACTAGTGGGCCTCACCAAGAACTTGGTGGTATCAGCATTCAGAAAAGGAGGGATGCAGTTTTCCCACACGCCGCTTTACACACTCACCCCAAGGAGTGGAACAAGTCTTGGTTCTATTGCATTGATACATCTCCTGAAGGTGAAAATCCGCTGCCGGGTTATCGTGAGACTCGCATCCCGGCGAATCATCCTCTGCCGCAACGGTTAAGTGCCACTGAACGGATTCAATTTTCATCTCAACTTTCCAAACTGAGAGCCTTCATGGCTAATGGACTTCTTGGAACCGATTTTCTTCGCTGCTGGTTGTCATGGAGCATTCTCCCCTTAAGCCGGCGCTCTGATTTAATGTGCAATTATTCCGGTGATCCGGAAGATCCTCAGAGGTTTACTAAAGAGGCACTTTCTGAATCAGAGGTGATAGAATCGGCCAAAAAGATCGTCAACCCTGCCTCAACAGATTGCTCCAGGGTTGGCTTGGCTCCATACTTTAAGAAGAACACACAGCCTGATGTAAGTTTTCCTTAACCCGTGCTTCATAAACCGTCCTTCTTTGAACCGTCCTTTACTTGCTGTTGATTTTTATTCAGGCTGATAACCCCTTCTGGAGAAGGAAACTTCAGGACAAACCTGTAAAACAAACCCGCCGGAAAACTCCTGCAAACAAGAAAAGGAAGGCAGCCGTTGACGCCGGTTCTCCCTCTGAAGATGATGATCCGGACTCCGAGGTATGCTTTACTCCGGTTTACATTTGCTTTAATATATTTGTCCTTATCTCTGATGATGCCCTTTTCACAGGATCCACTTGAAGGTGATAACCCGGTGGAGATTGAGGTAACCCTTATTTCTTCCGATTCAGAACCCCCTCCTCAAAAGATCCGTCGGACTGTTAGAAAGTACCAATTTTCTCACCCTTATGCTAAGTTGGATCCCAATTTTGATTTGAAGAAGCAACAGCACGAAGCCTTGCGCCGGACCACTCGCCATTCCGGTTTAGCAGTGGAATCTTCTGGAATCTCCTTAACCCCGGCTCGGAAACGCCGTGCTGAGGTGATACTTTCTCCAACACTTCTTCATCCCAAGGCCGGCCTTATTAGAAAACCACTTAAACCGACTGATCCTAATTATCAGGAAACTCCACTATCTTCATCGGGCGAGTCAACTGCGACACAGCTTCCACCCCTGAAGACAGCTCCAGGGTGATTCTCTTCACCTTTTCCGGTTTAAATCCTTCCTTTTCCTTTATAATACTGACCTATCTTTGTTCGTTTCTCCAGTAAACCGAAACCCAGCAAAAAGGCTAAGGGTAAGAAGCCCGCTGTTGAACCTTCTGTTGATGAACCGGTAATCGAACCGTCGACAGCTGTTCCTCCCGAAGTTACTCCTGTTACACCGGTTCAAGAACCTGCTCTTGATATTCCTGCTACTGATGCTGCTCAAGATCCACCAAGCCCAGCCCGGGTTAGCTCTCCTCAAGTTAATCCGGGCTCTCCTGATCCGGCGCAAGATAAAACTATTCCTCCCAATGCACCTTCTTCCCCTGACGTTGTAGTTACTGGCGCTACCTATGTTGCGCCAGCCGAACCCACCGTTTTGGCAAAACACACTGCCAAAACGGAGAAAGTAACTCAGGAAAAAGGGAATTTAACTGCGGATATCTCCAACCTTTCCAACCTGAGTCCCCAGGATATTTATTCCGGATATCTGAACCGGCTTCACAGCAGCCGTGACTATGAAGCTAGCCTGGTGAACCTCATGAGAGAGAAATACGAGGTAAATTTTCCTGTTCCGACCTTGCTTTTTTTCAACGTATCTTTACCTTATAACAGCCCCCAAGTTCCGGTTTATCTGCTTTATAGTAGGTGATCCGGAACTTTTGTAGGCTTGAACTGCTGTCTAATACATTAGCCCCCAAGTATCAAGTAGATAACTTGTTTATGTAGTTGATACTTGTAAAAAAAAAAAAATCTTGTCTCCAACGCATTGCTTCAACTGCCATTAGCCCCCAAGTGTCAAGTATACAACTTGGTTGTGTGCTTGAGACTTGCATTTCATCTTTGCCGGATTACTTCAACTGCCATTAGCCCCCAAGTGTCAAGTAGACAACTTGGTTGTGTGCTTGAGACTTGTATTTGCTAACTGTGTTTTTGAACTTATCTGCAGGCTGAGTTAAACCGGAACGCTGTAGAAAATAGCGAACTTCGAACCCGGCTCATAGAGACCGAGGCAGCTGCTTCAAAGGCGAAAAAAGAACTTAAAGTAAGTTTGAAAACTGCTGAAGATTTGAAGAAGTTCTTTGATGAGGAACGGACTGCCTTTGAAGTCCAGAAGAAAGATCTTGAAAAGCGTGTTCAAGATGCCGAAGGAGCTCTTAACCCTGTCACTGAAGAGTTGGCCGGATTAAAACACCAAGTTAATTTGATGATCTCTGCTATCTTTGGTAATCATAAACTGTAACTTTCGTTTGTTATCTTTGTAACCTATAACCTGCACCGGTTTAACTTTTTCTTGTTGTATGTAGGACGCCGCGTCTCCCATCTTGGAGATGACGTACGGAAGAAACTGAAAGCTTGTTATACTCTGGTGGAGCAGTTATATTCTGGGGCGCAAAGGATCATCAGCGCTACCTCTTATGGTAAACCGGCTCCTTCAACCATCAAGGCTACTTTGAACAGTTTGTCAATTCTTCCAACCCGTCTTGAGGAGGTGAAGAAATCGGCTGCTCGAGGAGGTGCTCTTCTGGCTTTGACAAGAGCTAAGGCTTGGGTTCCAGACATTGATCCGGCCGAAGTGCTAACCGGGTTTCCAGACACAAAGGAAGACGGTTCAGCTTTTGGTGAAAAAGATCTGTATGTCCTGACGAAGGAAATGCGTCCACTCGCGAGCAAGATAGCGGTGGAAGCTGATTTATCCCGGTACCACCCTGCGTATAACCTTCAAAACGAGCGTGTGGAACGTCCGGTCTATGATGTGTCAAATTTAACTCCGCCGGTTCGTCCTCACACTTATGCTCCTGATATTGAACCTACCGAGTTGATCAACGATGAAGTGTATTTCCGTGCTTTGGCCAAGATTGACTGGCGTGCACCAGATTTCCCTCCGCTTCATGAGGAAGAAGACGTTCCGGAACCAGATGGTGGCCAGTCATCCCGGCAAGGAGGAACGGAAACTTGAATACTTATTGCTGTAACCCATAAACAATGCTTCTGGCTATCTGGCTTTCATGCCTTGTAATAGGCTTAGACTGAAGTTGCAATGCACTGTGATCCGGCTTTTGGCCATTTTATAAATATTCTTTTACTGATTTGTTGATTGCTGCGAATCTCTTGCCCTGTTCAAAAAAAGAGATGAAAAAATATGCCCTAGTGGTATGACCACCGGACGGATTAACTTGCTCTTTTGATATGATAAACAAGTATATTTTTGATAAATAACTTAGATACCTTAATTGTATGCAGCTAAAACACCTTAAACCGGCAAGATGTTAAAAATTACCTTAACAAGTATTTGGAACTCTTCGATCCTAACTTGTCCATGAATTTCTTTGTCCAGCAATTCGTAACTTGTATCAGGAAGGTCGATCCGGTTTATGATACACGCCGGCTTAATTCTCGCTGGTGTTCATGACCCAGACTTATGATGTTATAAATAGGTGGTCAACTTCTGGAGCTGTCCCACTCGGTTTAAAATATTATAGAACACAAGAAACACCAAAAAACACAATTTTTCAAAATCAAACTATGTAATCAAGGCTTTTTCAAAGAGCTGCCAGGCTCAAAAACTGTCGAAAGAACCAAGCCATCATGTGTTGATACCGACTCCGGATTGATACCGACTGCGGATTTTTTTACCGACTCCGGATTGATACCGACTGCGGATTTTTTTTTTTT
>LR738715.1:151566839-151727352 GCA_902687465.1 Secale cereale
CCCTCCTGGAATGTCCTTGTTCTGATCCGGCGGCTGTGATATCTGCGCAGGTCTTGCTGATAAATCGCCGACCGTGCTGCAGCTATGTCACGTTCTTCATCCAACCGATCCAAACTATCTTGCCTTGACTCTTCATTGATAGCTTCCACATAGGCCGTCACCCTTGGAGAATCATGGCGTATGTCACTTGGAAGAACTGCTTCTGCACCGTAAACCATGAAGAAAGGTGTGTAACCTGTAGACCGGTTTGGCGTAGTATTAATACTCCAAAGGACAGATGGTAACTCTTCAACCCAACATCCTGGGGTTCTCTGCAAAGGTGTCATAAGCCGGGGTTTGATTCCTCGCAAAATCTCCTGATTTGCCCTTTCTGCCTGTCCGTTGGACTGGGGGTGAGCCACAGAAGATACATCCAAACGGATATGCTCTCGTTGACAGAACTCTTCCATCTCACCCTGAGATAAATTGGTGCCATTATCTGTGATGATGCTATGTGGAAAACCAAACCGGAATATTACTTTTTTGATGAACTTAACCGCTGTGGCCGCATCACACTTGCTTATAGGCTCCGCTTCAACCCACTTTGTAAACTTGTCCACTGCCACTAGTAGATGAGTTTTCTGATCTTGAGATCTCTTGAAAGGACCAACCATATCAAGCCCCCAAGTTGCAAAAGGCCAAGTTATTGGTATCATCCGGAGCTCTTGTGCTGGAACAAGGGCACGTCTTGAGAACTTCTGACAAGCATCACACTTGCGTACCAAGTCTGCCGCATCTGCATGTGCCGTTAACCAATAAAAGCCATGCCGGAAAGCTTTAGCCACCAATGATTTTGACCCGGCATGATGACCACAATCCCCTTCATGAATCTCCCTTAAAATCTCACAACCTTCCTCAGCTGAAACACACCGTTGAAATACTCCAGAGGTGCTACGATGATGTAGCTCTCCGTTGGCAATTGTCATAGACTTGGAACGCCGTATTATCTGCCGTGCTTCATTTTCGTCCTCTGGCAATTCCCCCCGGCTTAGATATATCAAATAAGGTAACGTCCAATCCGGAATAACATGGGTTGCTGCCACCAACTGTGCCTCTGGATCTGGAATAGCTAAATTATCCTCTGAAGGTACTTGAACCGAGGGATTGTGCAACTCATCTAAAAAGGTGTTTGGTGGTACCGGTTTACGTTGCGAAGCTAGCCGGCTTAAAGCGTCAGCTGCTTCGTTTTTCCGCCGGTCTATATGCTCCACCTGATATCCTTTAAAATAACCTGCGACCGCTTCAACCTCTCGTCGATAAGCCGCCATGAGTGGATCCCTTGAATCCCACTTGCCCGAAACCTGCTGTGCCACCAGGTCTGAATCACCCAGGCACTTAACCCGGCTCAGATTCATCTCCTTTGCCAATCTCAAACCGTGAAGTAATGCCTCATATTCTGCTGCGTTGTTAGTACAAGGAAATGATAACCGGAGTACATAACAAAATTTATCACCTTTGGGGGAAGTTAAGACAACTCCGGCCCCTGATCCTTCCAACTGCTTTGAACCGTCGAAGTGGATCGTCCAATAAGTAAGATCCGGCTTCTCCTCAGGCGTTTGCAATTCTGTCCAGTCGTTGATGAAGTCAACCAGTGCCTGAGATTTTATAGCAGTTCGCGGTACATACTTCAACTCATGTGGACTGAGCTCAATGGCCCATTTAGCTATCCTGCCTGTTGCTTCTCTATTCTGGATTATATCTCCCAATGGAGCTGAACTAACCACAGTTATTGGATGCCCTTGGAAATAATGCTTCAATTTCCGGTTTGCCATAAACACCCCATACACCAATTTCTGCCAATGAGGGTATCTTTGCTTGGACTCGATGAGTACTTCACTCACATAGTAAACCGGTCGCTGAACCGGATGTTCTTTCCCTGCTTCCTTGCGCTCAACCACAATTGCAACGCTAACCGCCCGTGTGTTTGCAGCAACATATAATAGCAAAGGCTCCTTGTCTATTGGGGCAGCTAAAACCGGCGGTTTCGCTAGTTGCTGTTTCAGCTTCTCAAACGCTGCATTTGCTTCATCGCTCCAAATAAACCGGTCCGTTTTCTTCAACATTTGATAAAGCGGGATTGCCTTTTCTCCTAAGCGACTAATAAACCGGCTTAACGCCGTGATCCGGCCGGCTATGCGCTGAACATCATTTATGCAAGCCGGTTTTGATAAAGATGTGATGGCCTTGATCTTCTCCGGGCTGGCTTCTATTCCCCGGTTCGAGACCAGGAACCCCAAAAGCTTACCGGCCGGGACACCAAAAGCACACTTCTCCGGATTAAGCATCATCCTGTAAGCCCGGAGATTATCAAAGGTTTCCCTGAGGTCCTCTATCATTTTTCTTTCCTCCTTTGACTTGACCACAATGTCATCCACATATGCATGTACGTTCCTTCCTATCTGCCCTTTCAAACAATTCTGAACACAACGCTGATAGGTTGCTTGCGCACACTTGAGCCCAAAAGGCATAGACACATAGCAAAAAGCACCAAAAGGGGTTATGAATGCCGTCTTCTCCTGGTCTTCTACCGCCATTTTGATCTGGTGATAACCTGAGTACGCATCCAAAAAACTCAGCCGCTCACACCCTGCTGTAGCATCAATAATCTGATCAATGCGAGGAAGAGCAAAAGGATCAGTTGGGCAAGCTTTATTGAGGTCTGTGTAGTCCACACACATCCTCCACTTCCCATTCTTCTTTAGAACAAGCACCGGATTGGCCAACCATTCCGGATGAAAAACTTCCACTATGAATCCTGCTGCCAAAAGCCTGGCCACTTCTTCTCCTATAGCCTTGCGCCTCTCTTCATTAAAGCGGCGCAGATATTGTTTTACCGGTTTAAACTTCGGATCGATATTCAATTTGTGCTCAGCGAGTTCCCTCGGTATACCTGGCATGTCAGAAGGTTTCCATGCAAAGATATCCCGGTTCTCACGGATGAACTCGATGAGCGCGCTTTCCTATTTGGGGTCAAGGTTAGCGCTGATAGTGAACTGCTTGGACGAATCCCCCGGCACAAAATCAATTTGCTTGGTCTCCTCTGCCGATTTAAATTTCAAAGCCGGATCATGCTCCGTAGTGGGCTTCTTCAGCGGAGTCATATCCGCCGGATCAACATTATCCTTATAGAATTTTAACTCTTCCGTGGCACATACCGCTTCTGCATAGGCTGCATCACCCTCTTCACACTCCACTGCTATCTTACGACTGCCATGCACTGTAATTGTGCCTTTATGACCCGGCATCTTGAGCTGCAGGTAAACATAACATGGCCTAGCCATAAACTTAGCGTAAACCGTCCTCCCAAACAAAGCATGATACGGGCTTCTGATTTTAACAACTTCAAAAGTGATCATCTCTGACCTGGAATCATGCTCATCCCCAAAGGTAACCTCTAAGTCAATCTTACCAACTGGATAGGCTGACTTACCTGGGACCACCCCGTGAAACACTGTGTTTGATGTCCTCAGTTGTTTATCTGTCAGACCCATACGGCAAAAGGTCTCGTAATATAATATATTGATACTGCTGCCTCCATCCATGAGTACCTTAGTAAACCGGTATCCTCCCACCTGAGGTGCCACTACCAAGGCTAAATGTCCCGGGTTATCTACCCGTAATGGGTGATCTTCTCTGCTCCAAACAATGGGCTGCTCTGACCATCGTAGAAACTGTGGCGTTGCCGGTTCTACCGCATGGACGGCCCGTTTCAAAACCTTCTGATCTCTCTTACATAAACTCGTGGTGAAGACATGATACTGACCGCTGCTCAACTCCTTCGGATTACTCTGGTATCCGGATTGCTGTTGCTGTTGCGGACGCTGCTGCTGCTGATTTCCTTGGTTACTATGACCCCCCTGGCCCCGCTGCTGATTATTCTGATTGTTGTAACCACCTTGATGATACGATTGATTCCCCTGACCCTGATAACCACCTTGATACTGATTTCCTTGACCATTGTAGCTTCCTTGAGTACTCTGGCCACCCGGCCGGGGTTGATAACCACCGCCGTTCCCTTGATAACCGCTGTTGCCCCTATATCCTGAACCGGAGCTGTTCCCTTGGTAACCCGGACCATGAAACCCGGGCCCCGAACCGCCACTTGGGGGCCGGCTAAAGGTATTAAAACGGCTGTACCCTGGGCCCATGCACTCTCTTCCAGTATGCTTTGAAGGCCCCCTTGCTCCGCTATGCCTTAGACAGGGTTGATCCGGATCCTGCTCCCAACCCGGGTTTCCTCCCCCAGCTTGGCGAGTGGGACCTTGCTGGTTGACCCGGAAACCACCTTGAATCTGTGTATTAGCCACAAAATCGGAACTATTCTCTGCCTTTCGCTTGCCCAAGAAGCTTGAAGTAACCGGATTAACCGGCGCCGGTTTACCAAGCTTACTGGCCTTCCCTGTTTTATCTCCTTCTGGCTCCGGGTACTTAGTATTATCTGAGTCCCCGTACTTCACCAGGGCGCTCATCAAAGTTCCCATATCATTGCACTCCCGTTTGAGCCGTCCGAGTTTTAATTTCAAGGATTCAAACCGGCAATTATTCTCCAAAGTTACAATCGCTGTGCTCGGGTTAATGCCGTTTGAGGAGTGCAAGATCTCTGCCACTCTGCGTACCCACGCTGCTGTAGACTCCTGTTCTCCTTGCACACATGCTGCTAAATCTATTATCGACATAGGTTGCTTGCACGTATCCTTGAAATTTTTGATGAACTGGCTGCGCAGCTCTGCCCATGATCCAATGGAATTCGGTGGTAATGCCTTTAACCAAGTCCGGGCCGTGCCTTCCAGCATCATAGTAAAATATTTAGCACACGCCGACTCATCCACATCCAGCATCTCCATGGCCATCTCGTAACTCTCCACCCAAGCTTCGGGTGGTAAATCGGCGGTGTAATTAGGCACTTTGCGAGGTCCTTTGAAATCCTTGGGCAGCTTGACGCTCCGCAGGGCAGGGACAAGACATTGTATCCCAAAGCTGCTCGCTGTGGCTCCCGCTCCCGTAGCGCCGGCGTAAACCGGCGTCGACTGGCGGATCTCCTCTCGGGCCTCCGATCTAGGCCGGTTTTGATCCGGGGCTGGTATCTCTGCCCCCGCCGGATTATTCTGCATACGCTGATGCCTCCTCCGTTCACTGCTAGAAACTTCAGGCTCTTCCCAATGTCTGGTGTAACTTCGATTGGGACGTGGTGTTGAATGCAACCTCTCCCTGCTATGAGAATATGCTTGATGCTGTATTAATGCCGTATTAAGCAGCTTCTGGACCCTGCGCGCTTCTATCGCCACCGGAGATGTTCCTTCCGCGGGTAAAGCGGCCAACCGTGCGGCCGCAGCAGCAATATTATCCACGGGGTTTGAATAATGACCCGGAGGGACAGGCACATAAGGCACCGATGTAACCCGCCGCTCTCGTTCGGCAGTGGGCTGCAGAACCGGCTCCTCCTGAACCGGCGGACTCCTCCGGTTTAAGGCCGGATTGTTGCTAGCCCCCGTTCCCGGGGTTCTAAACAAATTCGCAGATTCGTAACCCGGCGGTAGGCGGGATCGATACTTCCTCCCCCTGACTGCCTCCACCGAAGCTTGCTCCATCCTCAAGTGAAAAGCTTGATCATCCAATTCTGCTTGTCTGATAGCTAACATCTCTCCTTCTGCCTTTAAATCCTCCTTCAATTGATTGATCCGGGCCGTTAACTGAAGAAGCACTGCATCATGCTGCACCTTGTCTGCTGGAGCCACGACCTCTACCGCTTTAGCTGCGAGCTCTTCGATCAAGGTGGATAGAACTTCCGTGAGGGGGGGATTTGAACCGCTTCCCCCCGCGCCGGCTTCCGCTGTTGTTCCGTTCACCGGGGGTTGTGAACCGGCCATGAAGACCGCCACCCGGTTTGGCGGGTCAAAGGGGTCCGGAATACTGTTCCCATCGGACTCGCCCTCAGACCGGCCGTCCCGCAACTGATACAGAGATTCAGTTTCCCCGAATGAAGATTCGCCATCTGAATAGACGACTGTTGCACCATCAGATTCCGACCCGTCCTCGGTTCGAACTCCGTGGACTGCTCCAACGAAAACGTGCTTCATGGCCGGCTGGATCCGGGGCGATCTCGTCCGCTGAGCCGGCTCGACGATGCTGGGGAGGGTGTCCGGCTCAGGTCCCGGTTCGCCGATTTTGCCGATGAAGACTTGGATGCTGCCGAAGGGGACCCGGTACCCGTATTCGATTGAATCGGCCTCCGGTCCCCAACCCGCGTCGTCGATGTAGATCCGGCCGCGGCGACTCTTGGTCATCCGGCCAACCGCGTAACCCTTTAACCCTTCGAAGCCGCCTGTCAAGAACTCGAAACCATCGCGCGCGAGCCCCACGGTGGGCGCCAACTGTCGTGGAATTAACACGGCAGATGTCCGGTTTAACGGACTTGATGATGGAACCATCGCACGGGTTAGCTTGAAAGGGTTCATGGCGCACAAAGGACACAGAGGATTTTATACTAGTTCGGCCCCTTTGAGAAGGTAAAAGCCTACGTCTAGTTGGTTTGGTATTGCTTGGACGTCGGTTTACAGGGAGCGGAATCGCTTGCCTGCGTCTCGACGTATCGATTGTTGCCTGTCCTTGAACCGGTGCCGGGCTGTCCCTTTATATAGAGGTGACGCCTGGTCCGGTTTACAGAGTCCCGAGGCCGGCTCATAATCGTGTCCGCCTCGGTCTCTGTCCTTTCTTTCTTATCTCTCAAGTTACATCTCTTGGCGGATTACAAATCGTATTTCTATACATGGGCCTTACAATCTCCTGGGCCATAATATCTACTAGAATAATAAAACTAAATACGATACTACTACTCCGGTTTACAATGTCCGGTTTATACCTATTAACCATATCCCTGACAATCCCCGAGCTTAGACGCTTGAGTCTCCTTGAATATTTCTTGGGGGTGCACGGGGGCATCCCCAAGCTTGAGCGCTTGACACTCCTGAATCTTTTTATCATCTTCCCTCGCACACTTGAAAACTCCCTTCATACATAACTCATCATAATCTGATTAGCGAGGTTAGTACCCATAATAAAATAATTATACCTTGCTGGAAATAAGGATATTCTTGAAGTTTTACTGTTTCTCAAGATTGCCAAAAGGTTTTTGCAAAGAAAAAGCAAGCTCTTGATTTGCAAAATGAAAGAAAGGCAAAACAGGACAGAATCTGTGAAAAACATAACAGCAGGTAGTAATTGATTTGTTCGGGGCACTTCTGCAACTCAAATAAAAAAACTCAGAACAGAAGCACGAAAGACAATTATATAGAGAACACTGTCGAAAAAATTCAGACCAAAAAGATGATCTGGTGATTTTATACGAATTTTTCTATCCAAGGACAGAATCTGTTTCCTGGACAGCACCTCACAACTTTTGAACTTTCTAGCAATCAGAGGCTATACTTGGCACAAATATGAACAGCAAAGATACAATGATGATGCTACTGTAGTAAACAACATCAAGACACAACAAAAGCAAAATATAAAAATTTATTCATGTGGGCTGCCTCCCAAAAGCGCTTTCTTTTATGCCTTTAAGCTAGGCATAATGCATAGAGGAATCAATAACCATCGTAATAATCGGAGCTATAAATTGCTTCAAATGGTTCCTCAACAAGTTCATTCTTGTTCCTTCTAGGAAAGGGGTACACACCTTTTGCCTTCCCGCGTAAGCGGATTTGTCCCTTACCTATATCGATGAAGCCTTTTACCGCTCGGAGGAAGTCCCTTCCAAGCACTATATTTCCTTGGTTTGGCTCCATGATGAAGAAATCAACCATTGCAATCCCTTTAAGGAATTTAACTGACACATCTTTTATTCTTCCCTGGATTTCAGAAATAACTCCATTAGTGTGTTCATAATAAGACGGTAGTCTATCCATGTTAAATTTTAAAGAATCATGAACAGTTTTTGGCATAGTAGAAACCATAGATCCAATATCACAATAAGCAAGGAAGTCTTGATTAGAGATGCTAATCCTAACAAGAGGCTCCCAGTCATTATCTATTTCCAAAATATCTCTCTTATTGGGTTTGGGTTTCTCTACCTTCATTAAGTCTAGAGCATCCATTCTCTTTTCAATAGTAGCAAGTCTATCTATGACAGTATCAAAATTATGATCATAAACAAAGTAACTAGATAGACCATGTATAATTTCAAGAGCTCTAGCTTCATCACACTCTAGGAAATCTCCCTCGGCTACAATATCAAGAGAGTGTTTACACCATTTAAAAAGACCCTGGTAGAAATTCCTAAGCACAATTTTTATAGGTATCCAAGGCATAATTCTCCTATGTGCATCAGAAATTCTGTCCCATGCCTTCTTCATATTTTCTCCATCCCTTTGATGGAAATCTAGAACTTCTGATTCCCTCAAAGCACCATATCCTAACATGTTTGGCTAAATAAATAGGACTACTAATAGGAAGGCAATTTTTTTTTTTTTGTAATTTTTGATAAAGAATACTAAAGCAAAAACTGAAAGGTAAACTAACAAGACTAACAAGCAAAGGTAAAAGATAGCATGCAACTCCCCTATCCTGAAGAGTGGAGTCCCCGGCAACGGCGCCAGAAAAACTCCATGATGGGCCTCTAACCCCTCGTTGGTTACCCCAAGTGGAAGGTGTGAGATGCAGTGTTGTGGAAGTTTTTCCCTTAGCAAAGATGCCAAGGATCGAATCCCCAGAGACTCATAGGTTCAACAAGTAGGTGTCAACTGCTAACGGCGCCAGGTATTAGCAATCAACGTGGACCTGCACACAGATACAAATAACTTTGCTCCCAACGAGTACAGAGAGGTTGTCAATCCCTCCGGCCTTGTAGTTCACAAAGGATTAAATGCAAATGATAGTAGTGATAGATAATGTTTGCAATAGTAAGTAAAAGCGAAAAGTAAATAGCGGATGTGATCAATGATGGTAATATGGACCGGAGTCTCATGATGTTCACTAGTGATGTCTCTCTCCCAAAAGACAATAAAACAGCTATGTGAGGTTAACGAATTACAGCTGGGCAATTGACAGGACCACGAACGCAAACCAATGCTGACTACATTGCAAGAAAGGTTGAGGTTCAAAGCATGGGCGGTACGCCAAAGTAAGTAGACAGAAATCCATCAATATCTACTACTAATCATCCACCTTGAGATATCTATCCAGAACATCTCGCTGGTATTAAGTTGCGAGTCCCACCCATAGTGTAAACTCAATGCAACAGACAACTGCATTAAAAGAACTTTGCGTAAAGTAAACAATCCTTGCACCCGTGGGCACAAGCACCGTTGTTTTCCCCCTTGTGGCAACAGCACATCCCCTAGACTCATGTTTCTGTCACTCAAGCTAGTCATCGAGGGGCATGAACCCACAATCAAGCATAACGTTCCCTCTTGGAGTCACTACCTACTACTTGGCCAAAGCAATAAATAACAACGGAGAACATGCAAGAATTACTTATGAACATAAATATAAAAGAGGTAGATCAAATATATTACTCAATCACAATCTGAACATAATCTCATAATCCATCGGATCCCAGCAAACTCATCATAGCAACAGCATAAGGATTACATATGTGCCTCGATCATGTAGGGCAGCTCACGAGGACTAATTAGTGACGAACAAGAACGGGAGGAGAACATCACATAGCTACTGGTCATGGACTCATGGTCCAAGGGAGACTACTCACAACTCACCCGGGAGGCGTCCATGGTGGTGGAGAGGCTCCCGATGGTGATCCTCCCCTCCGGCAGGGTGCCAGGAAGAGTTCTCCTGGTGCTCCCGATCTTGGAAGCGCCGGCGGCGGCGGAACAGAGATGAGATCGCGAAAAAGAGTTCCCGTCCCGAGGGTTTCGAAGGACGCTCTAAATATATGCCAAAGGGGGGCACCAGACGGGGCTCGGGGGGCCCAGGCGCCCCCCAGCGCGGCCCAGGGGGGCGCCGCCAGGGCGCCTGGGGCCCTGGTGGCCCCCCCGGTTGTACTTCGGGCGCAAGGTAGGTTCTGGAACGCTGATTTTTATATAATTTTTCTGGATTTTTCCTGACAGTTCTCGTAATGTGAAAACCTGAAATACAAAAACAGCCGAAAACAGAAACTGGCACTGGGGTGCACTGGATTAGTAGGTTAGTCCAAATATGATCAAAAGTGTATGGAAGTGTATAAATATCATAGAAATATCACCCAAAAGTGGCATGGAGCAAGCAGAAATTATAGATACGTTTTGGACGTATCAGCCGGCTATGGAGTGTAGCCAACGCACCTTCTCGCGTACTGTACATCGACGATGCTCCAAGACATTTTGTACTACGTCTCACACGGTTGGCGATAATAAACTGTGTGAGATCTACTTGATTTGAATTACAAAATGGGGTCATAGCGGCAATGGACGCTGTTTGAATTGCTAGACCATTAATGTGCAGTGAACATGCAACTATATGTGTGTCATAAAAGAATTGGAATTATTCAGGGTTCGTTTGGACATTTTATACATTAAACTGGTTTTCTAGCCATTTCACGTGCACAATTCAAAATTAAACTACATGCACATGCTCCGGTGCATACAAATTGGTTGAAAAATCAAATCTGTGTCCTTCAGTGCATGCTTTGGTCCCATGCAATAATGGGAATGAATTTTTCAATTTTTGTTTGGCCTTTTGTATACATTAACTGGGTTTTCTACGCATTTTATGTGCATAATTCAAATTTGAACTACAAGCACATGCTCCAATGCACCAAAGTTGGTTGAAAAATCACAAGTGTGTCCTTGGGTGAATTTCTAGGTCCCATGCAAGAGATGGGAATGCATTTCAAACACTAGGGCATTGTTGATTGCCGGCAAAATGTTGAGATACCTGGGTTTTAAATTATAGTAAATCCAAAACTCGTCTGAAATTCATGAAACTAGGCATGCTATCATGGAGCGGCATCAAGATGTCGTGGTGAAATTTTTGTCCCATTTGGGGCAGGTATGGGTATAAGCTTCTCACAAAAAGCATGATGGTTTTGATAGGGAACGTACCACCTTCGGGGACGGGACGATATCCATTCCCTCTTATTGCTTTCAAAAATTTTCTAGTGTCAACATAGAACAACATGAGTTTTGTGTTTAATCTTGGAATTTTTCGGGGTTTGTTTGGCCTTTTTTATACATTAACTGGGTTTTCTAGGCCTTTTATGTGCATAATTCAAATTTGAACTACAAGCACATGCTCCAATGCACCAAAGTTGGTTGAAAAATCACATGTCTGTCCTTGGGTAAATTTATAGGTCCCATGCAAGAGATGGGAATGAAATTCAAACACCAGGGCACTGTTAATTGCCGGCAAAATGTTGAGATGCCTGGGTTTTAAATTCTAGTAAATCCAAAACTCGTTTGAAATTCATGAAACTTGGCATGCTATCATGGAGCGGCATTGAAAGTGCAGTATATAGACTAGAGGGGGGGGGTGAATAGGCGATTTTTATGAAATGCTTCAAAACATGGTAGTTTTGAAGACAAAAGATAACTCAATCCTATTCGTATGCAGCGAAAAGTAGACTACACTAGGCAAACCATAGTCATGTATTCAATGAAGTGAAAGCACAAAGACTAATGGCAGCTAGGTGATACGTCCAAAACGTATCTATAATTTATGCTTGCTCCATGCCTCTTTTGTGTGATATTGCTATGATATTTATGCACTTCCATACACTTTTGATCATATTTGGACTAATCTTAACTCAGTGCACCCCAGTGCCAGTTTCTGTTTTCTGCTATTTTTGTATTTCAGGTTTTCCCATTACGTAAACTGCCAGAAAAATTCCGGGAAAAATATATAAAAAATCGGCATTCCGGAAGCTTCCATGCGGCCAAAGTAGGGCCAGAGGGGGGCCACCAGGGCCCCAGGCGGCCAGAGGGCGTGCCCCCCTCCTGGCCGCGCCGCCAGGGCGCCTGGGCCCCCCTGGCCTCCTCTGACGCCCCCCTTTGGCATATATTTACACCGCGTCCCGAAACCATCGAGGACGGAACCCTTTTTCGCGATATCATCTCTGTTCCGCCGCCGCCGCGCTTCCAAGATCGGGAGCACCGGGAGAACTCTTCCCGGCACCCTGCCGGAGGGGAGGATCACCACCGGGAGCCTCTCCACCACCATGGACGCCTCCCGGATGAGTTGTGAGTAGTCTCCCTTGGACCATGGGTCCATGACCAGTAGCTATGTGATGTTCTCCTCCCCTCTTTGTTCTTCACTAATTAGACCTCGTGAGCTGCCCTACATGATCGAGGCACATATGTAATCCTTATGCTGTTGCTATGATGAGTTTGTTGGGATCCGATGGATTATGAGATTATGTTCAGATTGTGTGTGAATATTTGATTTACCTCTTTTATATTTATGTTCTTGAGTAATTCTTGCATGTTCTCCGTTGCTGTTTATTGCTTTGGCCAAGTAGTAGGTAGTAACTCCAAGAGGGAACGTTATGCTTGATTGTGGGTTCATGCCCCTCGATGACTAGCTTGAGTGACAAAAACATGAGTCTAGGGGATGTGCTGTTGCCACAAGGGGGAAAACAACGGTGCTTGTACTCGCGGGTGCAAGGATTGTTTACTTTACGCAAAGTTCTTTTAATGCAGTTGTCTGTTGCTTTGAGTTTACACTATGGGTGGGACTCGCAACTTAATACCAGCGAGATGTTCTGGATAGATATCTCAAGGTGGATGATTAGTAGTAGATGCAGATGGATTTCGGTCTACTTGCCTTGGCGTACCGCCCATGCTTTTGAGCCTCTACCTTTCTTTGCAACATAGTTAGCATTGGTTTGCGCACATAATCCTGTCAATTGCCCAGCTGTAATTCGTTTACCTCACTTAGCTGTTTTATCATCTTTTGGGAGAGAGACATCACTAGTGAACATCATGGGACCCCGGTCCATATTACCATCACTGATCACACCCTCTATTTACTTTCAGTTCTTATTTACTAGTTGCAGTCATACCTATCACTATTATCTCTTGCGTTTGATCCTTTGTAAACGACAAGGCCGGAGGGATTGACAACCTCTCTGTACTCGTTGGGAGAAAAGTTATTTGTATTTGTGTGCAGGTCCGGTCGATCGCTAGTTGCGCCGCTAGCAGTTGACACCTTCTTGTTGAACCTCGGAGTCTCAGGGGATTCGATCCTTGGTATCTTTGCCAAGGGAAAACTACCGCTACACTGCATCTCAAACCATCCACTTGGGGTAACCAACGAGGGGCGAGAAGCCATCAAGCAAAGTTTTCTGGCGCCGTTGCCGGGGACTCCACTCTTCAAGATAGGGGAGTTGCACGCTATCTTTTACCTTTGCTTTTTAGTCTTGTTAGTTTACCTTTCAGTTTTTGCTTTAGTATCTTTTATCAAAAATCACAAAAATAGTTATCTTGCTTGCTTGCTGCTATGGGTTCCACCGTGAACACCAAGTTGTGTGACTTCACTAGTCAAAACAACGATGACTTTATCTGCACGCCTATCACTACACCTGCCACTTCAGCACCTTCTTATGAAATTAAACCTGCTTTACTGAACTTAGTTATGAAAGATCAATTCTCCGGTGCTGGAGATGACGCTGCTTTACACTTAAACAACTTTGTTGAACTCTGTGATATGCAAAAGTACCGAGAAGTAGATAGTGATATTGTTAAGCTTAAGCTTTTTCCTTTCTCCTTGAGAGGAGGAGCTAAAATTTGGTTTCAATCTTTGCCTAGAAATAGCATAGATTCTTGGGACAAGTGCAAAGATGCCTTTATTGGAAAGTACTATCCACCTGCTAAAATTATCCAACTAAGGAGTAACATAATGAATTTCAAACAATTGGATAATGAACACGTTGCCCAAGCTTGGGAACGCATGAAATCTCTTGTCAAGAACTGCCCTACTCATGGTTTGACTACTTGGATGGTTATCCAAACTTTTTATGCAGGCTTGAACTTTACCTCGCGAAACTTGTTAGATTCGGCCGCGGGAGGAACCTTTATGTCAACTACACTTGGTGCTGCCATGAAGCTTCTCGATGAGATGATGACCAATTATTCCCAATGGCACACCGAACACGCTCCAACAGGTAGGAAGGTAAACTCTGTCGAGGAGATTTCCTCCCTAAATGAAAAAGTTGACTTGATCATGTCTCTACTTTCCAAGCAATCTTCTATTGATCCTCGTGATGATCCTTTAAATTCATTGATTGCCCAAGAACAAGTAGATGTGAACTTTATCTCTAGAAACAATGTTAATAATAATGCTTATAGGAGTAATTTTGGTAGCAATCCTAGACCGTTCCCCTCTGATTCGTATGGGAACAACAATGCTTATCCTAGCACCAAGAACTCCACCCAAAGAGATAGAGACATGCCTGGTTATGAGAAACTTCTAGAAATAGAGAAGGCCACTAAGAACTACATGCACACCCAATATGAACAAAACAAAACCTTCTCGAGGCAATTAAATGAGCATACTGCTATCTTACAAGACATTGGTAGACAACTAGAGAGCCTAAATATTGAGATTTCTAACCTCCAAACTAGGCTCACTATCACTGAGACCCAAGTTTCCAAGATGTCCCACACACAAGCCACTTTGATAAACTAGATGACAGCCAAACCCGAAGTGGTTGCACCCCTAAAGGAGGAAGAAGATAGAATTAAGAACCTTCCTACCCACCGCACCGTTGCTACTATCAAAGTTGTTGAGGATATCCAAACTCTTAGCACCCAATGCACTCCTGGTCCCATTGGACCTATTAATGGTGATGCTATGACCATAGAAACTACCAAACAAGTGAGCCTAAAGGACACCACTACCACTTTACTTGATAGTAGTGACCTTGATTTTGATAATTGCACCCTTACCGAAGTTATTGATTTCCTTCACAAGATGTCTAGAGATCCCCGCACTAGCACACTTAACCTTGCCTTCACAGAGCATATCACTAATGCTCTCATCAAAGCTAGGGAGGAGAAACTTAGGGTAGAAGCCTCCATACCTAGAAAGCTAGAAGATGGTTGGGATCCTATGATTAAAATTAAGTTGAATAACTTCTCTTGCTATGCATTATGTGATGTTGGAGCTAGTACCTTTGTTATGCCCAAAAGAATATATGATATGCTTAAATTGAAACCTTTTGATTCTTGTTCTTTTGGTGTTCATCTTGTTGATTCTTCCATAAAGAAACCCTTGGGGAGGATCGACGATGTTCTTATCATTGTCAATGAAAATTATCTCCCCGTTGATTTTACTATTATGGACATTGAATGTGAACTTTCTTGTCCAATTATTTTGGGACGCCCTTTTCTTCGCACCGTTGGTGCCATCATTGACATGAAAGAGGGGAATATAAAATTCCAGTTTCCTCTCAAGAAAGGGATGGAACACTTCCCTAGAAAGAAGATTAAGTTACCTTTTGAGTCTGTTATACGGGCTAGCTATTCTTTTACTCTTGATAAAACTTGATCTCTTTGCATTATGCCTAGCTTAAAGGCATAAAAGAAAGCGCTTTTGGGAGGCAGCCCACAATGAATAAAATTTTATTTTGCTTTTGTTATGTCTTGATGTTGTTACTACAGTAGCATCATCATTGTATCTTTACTTTTCAGCTTTGTGCCAAGTGTAGCCTCTGATTGCAAGAAAGTTCAAAAGTTGTGACGTGCTGTCCAGGAAACAGATTCTGTCCTTGGACAGAAAAATTCGTATAAAATCACCAGATCATATTTTTGGTCTGAATTTTTTCGACAGTGTGCCCTATACAATTGGCTTTCGGGTGTCTGTTCTGAGTTTTTTGATTTGAGTTGCAGAAGTGCCCCGAAAAAATTATTTACTACCTGCTGGTCTGTTTTTCACAGATTCTGTCCTGTTTTGCCTTTTCTTCGTTTTGCAAACCTTGAGCTTGCTTTTTCTTTGCAAAAACCTTTTGGCAATCTTGAGAAACAGTAGACCTTCAAGAATATCCTTATTTCCAGCAAGGATAAATTATTTTATTAAGGGTACTAACCTCGCTAATCAGATTATGATGAGTTATGTATGAAGGGAGTTTTCAAGTGTGCGAGGGAAGATGATAAAAAGATTCAGGAGTGTCAAACGCTCAAGCTTGGGGATGCCCCCATGCACCCCCAAGAAATATTCAAGAAGACTCAAGCGTCTAAGCTTGGGGATGCCCCCGTGCATCCCCTTCTCCATCACCAATTATCAGTTCGTCTTTCGTTCCACTATATTTTTATCACTTCATGTGTTATGTGCTATGCTTGGAGCGTCTTGCTTTTAGTTTCCTTTTTAGTTTTCTTTAGCTTTCCTTGCTGTTCATAACGAGTTGGAACTCAGCTTTCTTTGTGTGGGAGAGAAACACGCTCGACTTCAACCTAGAACATAACATAGAATTTTCATGTCTATCCTTGCTGTGTGTGTTCTTTGTCTTTCAATAGCTACTATCATGTTCAGCTCTTAGTTTTCATGCTTTACTTTTTAAAGAGCTTTTGTTTAGTTGGTTGCTGGAACTCTCTTTAGTTATCATGCTTATCTTGTTAAGAGAGTTGGCTTCTGTTGCACTGGTTGATATGTCTATGATAAAAATGCTATGTGGATAATGGTGCTTAGTAGTTCATGTTTTCTTATGGTTAGTCTCAAATAGCTGGGGGGGTTCTTAATGTGTTATTGAAGTACCAACATGATTTGTTTGCCTATGATGTGGTATGGTTTAGTGGTATCTTCCTCCAAGAATTTATTTTGATTGACTTGGCGTATGCTCACGCATATTTAAGACTGTAAAGAAAGTCTATCAAGCCTTGATGATCTTTAATTTCTTAGTAGCGATATAACTTCCATGCCTGATTCAATGTTGCTTTGTCGCTCTGCATGATTATGACCGTCATTGCTCTTTTAGTTGGTCGCTCCCAATCTTTTGCTAACCTTCGCCTGTACTAAGCGGACTGACTGCTTGTGCATCCAAAATCCTTTATACCAGTTATGCCATATGAGTCCACCATACCTTCCTATACATGGTATTTACCTGCCATTCCTAACGAAGACTTTCATGTACCATCTCGAAATTATTCAAAAAAGCATTTCTCTTTTGTGCCTCTGTTTTAGCTCATGAGGAAGTAGTAGTTAATTCATGATCTTTTTAAGTTGGACAAGCTTCACCCCGGGATTGCATGTCTAATGTGCAAACCCATAATACGAGAAGGAACTGGCATAGAGTGCGCCCGGCTCATTAAAAAATTATACAACAAAAAAACCCTCCTTCACGCTTTGTTCATGAGAAATCAGAAAACTTTGGCAGTGATAAACAAAGGAGATTAAGAGGATGTGATCGTCCTCATGCGGGAGCCGTTCCTCGAAACTTGTCCAGCTCAAGAAGTGATTGAGTTATCTGCTAGCATTCGTTGACGAAATATGCATATTCTAAAAAAATAATTATTACCTCTGTTTTTAAAACCAAGAGCTCTGGTACATGTTTAGTTTTTGTTTCCGACCACGGGTTTTCAACCTTGCCAACAAAAGCCACGGTTCGAGAGTCTCCACCTTCTTTCTTTAAAGCACCAACTATTGAGAGCATGATTGTCATTCTGAGTGTAATGTGCATTGTCCCAAAGTACCATTGTCTTTTGCATGATTATGATATCGTTTATTCTGAAATCATTGTATCTAGTCGTCACTTAAACTTTGGAGGTGCCCCTGCATTTATGTTTTGCTTCACTAAAGGGGGCAAGCGAGATATCACTTTGTCATGTTTGCACACCATGCTCATTACAAATCTATTGAGTGTTTCAGTATCATATTGTAAAACTTTCAGTTCTTTGTGATATTCTCATGAGGCAACTTAACTACTACAGATTCATTGTCTCAGTAAGCACTTGTCATGTGACTATGAAAAGTTCTTATATGGTTAATAGCATGTCACCACAGAAATTATGCTTGTTATCATTTACCTACTCGAGAACGAGCAGGAATTAAGCTTGGGGATGTTGATACGTCCAAAACGTATCTATAATTTCTGCTTGCTCCATGCCTCTTTTGTGTGATATTGCTATGATATTTATGCACTTCCATACACTTTTGATCATATTTGGACTAACCTATTAACTCAGTGCACCCCAGTGCCAGTTTCTGTTTTCTGCTGTTTTTGTATTTCAGGTTTTCCCATTACGTAAACTGCCAGAAAAATTCGGGGAAAAATATATAAAAAATCAGCGTTCCGGAAGCTTCCATGCGGCCAAAGTAGGGCCGGAGGGGGGCCACCAGGGCCCCAGGCGGCCAGAGGGCGCGCCCCCCTCCTGTCCGCGCCGCCAGGGCGCCTGGGCCCCCCTGGCCTCCTCTGACACCCCCCTTTGGCATATATTTACACCGCGTCCCGAAACCCTCGAGGACGGAACCCTTTTTCGCGATCTCATCTCTGTTCCGCCGCCGCCGCGCTTCCAAGATCGGGAGCACCAGGAGAACTCTTCCCGGCACCCTGCCGGAGGGGAGGATCACCACCAGGAGCCTCTCCACCACCATGGACGCCTCCCGGATGAGTTGTGAGTAGTCTTCCTTGGACCATGGGTCCATGACCAGTAGGCTATGTGATGTTCTCCTCCCCTCTTTGTTCTTCACTAATTAGACCTCGTGAGCTGCCCTACATGATCGAGGCATATATGTAATCCTTATGCTGTTGCTATGATGAGTTTGCTGGGATCCGATGGATTATGAGATTATGTTCAGATTGTGTGTGAGTGCATGTTCTCCGTTGCTGTTTATTGCTTTGGCCAAGTAGTAGGTAGTAACTCCAAGAGGGAACGTTATGCTTGATTGTGGGTTCATGCCCCTCGATGACTAGCTTGAGTGACAGAAACATGAGTCTAGGGGATGTGCTATTGCCACAAGGGGGAAAACAACGGTGCTTGTACTCGCGGGTGCAAGGATTGTTTAATTTACGCAAAGTTCTTTTAATGCAGTTGTCTGTTGCTTTGAGTTTACACTATGGGTGGGACTCGCAACTTAATACCAGCGAGATGTTCTGGATAGATATCTCAAGGTGGATGATTAGTAGTAGATGCAGATGGATTTCGGTCTACTTGCCTTGGCGTACCGCCCATGCTTTTGAGCCTCTACCTTGCTTTGCAGCATAGTTAGCATTGGTTTGCGCACATAATCTTGTCAATTGCCCAGCTGTAATTCGTTTACCTCACTTAGCTGTTTTATCGTCTTTTGGGAGAGAGACATCACTAGTGAACATCATGGGACCCCGGTCCATATTACCATCACTGATCACACCCGCTATTTACTTTCAGTTCTTACTTACTAGTTGCAGTCATACCTATCACTATTATCTCTTGCGTTTGATCCTTTGTAAACGACAAGGCCGGAGGGATTGACAACCTCTCTGTACTCGTTGGGAGCAAAGTTATTTGTATTTGTGTGCAGGTCCGGTCGATCGCTAGTTGCGCCGCTAGCAGTTGACACCTTCTTGTTGAACCTCGGAGTCTCAGGGGATTCGATCCTTGGTATCTTTGCCAAGGGAAAACTACTGCTACACTGCATCTCAAACCTTCCACTTGGGGTAACCAACGAGGGGCGAGAAGCCAGCACTAGGCAGTAGGGATCATGATGGAAGAAAGAATGAAGCCAATCACAACAAGTAGATACTCAGTGAAGTCAATCAGATAAGGCAAGCAGGCAATGACTTCACAACATAGAACGGTAAGTAAAGGGAAGGAAAGGATAGAACCAGTAGCTCGGGGAGGACAGTGATTTGTTAGACCAGTTCCAGTTGCTGTGACAACTGTACGTCTGGTTAGGGAGGCTGAGATTTAACTCAGAAGACCGCATCTTCACCTTATTCCCCTTGAGCTAAGGACACCTAGTCCTCGCCCAATCACTCTGGTAAGTCTTCAAGGTAGACTTCCAAACCTTCACAGACTTCCTTCATCGGCGATCCACAATGACTCTTGGATGCTCAGAACGCGACGCCTAACCAGCTGGAGGAAACACAGTCCTCAAGTGTAATAAGTCTTCAGGTCACACAGATAGAAAGACTTCAGTGATGCCTAACACTCTTTGGCTCTGGGTGTTTTGGCTTTGTCCTCGCAAGGATTTCTTTCTCAAAAGCTTCGGAGGTGGGTTGCTCTCAAACGACAAAATCCGTGTAATAACTCTGAGCAGCCACCAATTTATGGTGTAGGGGGTGGGATATTTATAGCCACTGGGCAACCCGACCTGATTTGTCCGAAGTGACCCTGGGTCACTAAGGAACTGACACGTGTTCCAACGGTCAGATTTCAAACACTCACACGACAACATTACTTGGGCTGCAAGTAAGGCTGACTCATCCAACTCTGGATAAGATTTGCTCTCATAGTCTTCGCTCGAAGACATAGGATTTGGTTGAGCATCACTTCAGTCACTCTGACTTAGATCACTTGGACCCCACTTAACAGTACGGTGGTTCCTATGACTCAACAAAGAAGAAAAGGAAACAACAAAACATCTAAGTCTTCGCTCTCCATAGTCTTCACACAATGTCTTCTCTTGTGATAGTCTTCAATATGATTATCTTCATATACCACCACTGATGTCAATGTCTTCATACATTTTTAGGGGTCATCTACGGTAGGTAAACCGAATCAATGAGGGACTACTACCTGTGTTATCATGCAATTCTCACAAACACATTAGTCCCTCCACCAGGTTTGTCGTCAATACTCCAAAACCAACTAGGGGTGGCACTAGATGCACTGACAATCTCCCCCTTTTTGGTGATTGATGACAAACTGGTTGAAGTTTTCAACAGGGATAAAAGGCATGTGAAATTGTAAAGGATAAAGGTATTGTCTTTGTAAGTAGCAAAAGGCTCCCCCTGAAGATGTGCATATAGTTGATTTGCCTTTGAATGCAAATGCACATGGCAGGTTGTACTTGTGGAGATCCTCTTCAACATATGAAGACAATTCATCATGCACAATTGATATGTCGAATATAATGACATGCATAATGAAAAATGGACGTCTGCAATAATGACTAAGTGCGCAATATATGGTAGCAGATGCGGAATTTATCATCGCATTACAGAGTAGCAGAAACACGTAGCAGACGACCATCAGTTTAAGTGTTACAACTCAAAGAACCAAATGTAGCAAAAACGAGAGTTGTAAACACTAGGCAAAAGATAAAGCACCCGCCCATATGGACCCGCTTGAAGACTATCAACTCATATGCTTCTCCCCCTTTTGTTAGTAAGGACTAAGGACCAAAAAGGTTTGAAGACATAGAGCCTCTACTCGTTCCCAGATGGAGCAGGGGAGGATGCAGGGTCGACGTTGGTGTTTGGCGGTGCACAAGTAGTTGGTGCAGTGTTGATGCGCGCTGAAGTAGGAGGAGGTGAGGTAGCATCATCTTGATCATCTATCACCCTGGCGTCAATTGTTGCAGCGTCGGAGGAGTATTCAGAATCTTCAAGAGACGGAGTTCGACGCATAACAACATTCCTTGGAGGAGTGTGGTCAAACTTGAATCTCTCTATGAAGCCATCGTCTTGAAGATCCTCTTCAGCACTCAGCAAGGTTAAACTCTTCCAAGACCTCCGACAGGTTTCATGAGCAACAATGGCATTCTTGGTGGCAAGATTGCGAATGCGATTGACATCCACCAAGAGGCTTTGCATCTGACGCTTTAGCCAGTAGTGATGCTTATCCTGTTTCTGATGGAGGGCAACCAGAAGCTCTTGGTTATTGAGAACACGAGATCGCTTCTGAGGCCTTTGGGCAATGGTGCTCTCAGTGGCTTCGGTTTCAGCGTGTCGAGGTAGACGAGTACGGCCAGCCAGAGGATAAATGCGTGAGACTGCTGGAACTCCTTCAATTTGCTGAGTGAAGCTCTGGTGATCAGCGTTGTGAAGACTAACATGCTCTTTGGCAGGCTCTTGGTATATAGCTTCACCGGACATATCAACCTCAGGCAAGAATATATGATGGTTGCGAGCAGAGGGCTGATAGGTGATAGCTGAATGCAGCTTGATGATGCGCATAATCCATGGGGCAAAGAATTTCAGACCAAACAGATGAGAGCCAGACATAGCCAATTGCCCAATGAAGAAATCTTGAGCATTGAAGCTGATGCCACTGAAGATATAGAAGACCAAAGTCTTCATGGTGCCTTCAAGCTTGGCTGATGAAGAATGTCCTTTGACGGGCCATAGAGTGCGCCTGATGATATGATAGATGGTGCGTGGCAGTTACTCTAGGTCTTCAACAAAGAATTCCTTAGGATATTCAGCATCACTTGGCAGAGGCTTCATCATGCTTAGCATTTGGCTCATGTTGGGCTTGCGCTTCTGAAAGATACTCTCCAAGGCTTCATTGTGCAATTGACAGCCAGGTTCATACAGATCTCCTGGAGTGGACATGCCAGTAAGCTCAATGAGATCAAAGGCTTTGGCTTCATGATGGACATTGCCTGTCATCCACTCAAGGACCCATGTCTTCAGATCCCTGCTGTAGCCTCGCATGTGGAGGGTTGCATAAAATTGTAGAAGCAGCTCTTCATTCCAATGCTCCTTGTCAGTAACAAAATTTAGCAGGCCAGCATCACGGAAGCAATCAAGAGCTTCCTCTAGACAAGGCAGACCAGTAATAGCTTCAGTGTCAAGATGCATATGAGGGAAAATGCGCCCTTGATCATAGAGTACTCTTGAGTAATAACCGCGCTGCTGATGGCTCCAGAACCTATCTGATGATATTCTTGGCTTGGAATATGGGTTCTTGGCGCTGTCAAAGAAGGTGTTGTGCACAGTGAAGCTATTGGCATTGAATGACCCTTGAGAGTTTGCAATACCTGGAAACCTTGGCAGTCTTGGCTTAGGCTTCTGAACTTGAGGCCTGTGCTCAACATGATGATCAAACTGAGGACCAGCAACATGCGGTCCAGTAGTTGGTGGTGGAGTCAGAATGGGCGACCGGACAGTAATGAGCTGATCATCTTTGTTGTATGCTTGCTCAATTGTATGGGGCCTTGAAGGCGGAACAGGAGCAGAGGCATTGGCTTCAGGCTGCTGATTTGCTTCAGGTGCAGCACTTGCTTCAGGCGCCATCACATCAGGCACCAGTATGTCTTCAGATGCCACATTAGCTTCAGACATGACCACGTCATTGGATTCAGTGTTGGTGGTGGCAACATCTGAGTTTGTAACCTCCACTTCAGGAGCTGGAGGGTCGGATATGTTCTCCTCGAGAACAGGGGGTGTGGCAGTACGTGCTTCTTCTGCTTGGGGTTGTTCTTCTCCTTGGGGTGGTTCTTCTTCGGTTGATGCAGCCGGAATATCTTCAGCCGCTTTGGCTTCAGATTCTGAGGGGTTCACAGTAGGAGCAGCGTCAGGTACAGATTGTTGCTCTTCTCCTTCTGGAACACTTGGGGTGACGACTTGAGGCCTTGGCCCTTTGTGAAGCCTGCAAAATGCTGGCGACGCCTGAGGGGATGGAGTTTGTTGGGCCTCAAAGTCTTCATCTTCAAGCACCGAACTGGTGTCTTGAGTTGGTTGGGGTGTGGCTGGTGTATCTTGTGGGTGGTCAGCCCACGAATCATCCTGTGCAATTAGCGTCAATGGACGACCAATCCTGATGCGTCCGCTGTTCGTAAGAACAGGCGAAGATTCAACATTGTACTTGGTCTGAGGAAGGACTTCATCATCTTCAACATTGTCGTGAGGACCAATGTCTTCAGCTGCGGTGGGGTCAACAGCTGGAATGTCTTCAGCCTCTGTGGGAGTAGGCTCATGGACTGTCATTTGACATTCTCTGTGGGCAGATGCAGGGCGAGCAACTGATATGGGCTCGACAAAGATAGGCTCTTTGGAAGCAGCCTTATCCTTCTTTGTCTTGTGCTTCTTGGTGGGTGGAGCTTCATCAGTAGTTTGCTTGCGCTTGCGAGCTTCTGCCTTAGCCACCTTTGTCTTCTTGAGCTCCGAAGCAGTTGGGATGACCTTAGGCTTCGTGCCAGTCATGCTGGCAGGGAAGACTATGCGAGGCATTTCTTGCCTTGATCCTTTAGCTTCGGGCACAAGTTGCTTCTTCTTTTTCTTGGCAGCCATCCTTGGGTCAATGCCAGGACGCCCAAGGGCCTTGCGCTTTTCAGCTTCATTGAAAGCTTGAACGCATTTGGCAGCCAAGTCCTTAATTCGTGCACGAGAACCTTTAGCTTCATCACGCCTCTGGCGAAAGGCTTCCTTGAGCTCATGCATCATGACTTTGAAGTTCTGAATCTCTTGGACGCTGAGCTTGTCCACATGATTCTTGAACTGAGCCTTTTCATAATCGATCTTTTGCTTCAGCTCAACAATTCTCTGAGCCAGAGCTAGTTCAGAAGCAATGGCGCCATGGAAGGAGACGCTGAGGCCAACTGGAAGTTGAAGATCGTCGAAGCTGAGGTTGGGGGTGTCAAACCGTTCATCAATGAAATTATTTAGCACTTCCACGTCAAAGAGCAGCAAATCATTGAAGATTTCAGCATCTTGCTTGCTCTTGATCAGTTGCTCCAGAGCATCGTCACCAAGATCCTCATCGCTCGAGAGATCAAGGGCTTCATTGGCAGTCTTCAGAACAGAGTCAGGAGTGAGAGCTGGACTGGGGTTGCGCGATGGCTTCTTCCTTAGTTGTCTGCTCTTGGAGATGCGAGAGTGCTCCTCAGACTGCACACTTGGTGCTGGTGGAGCAGTGGCCAAAGGCTTCACTCTAGAAGCAATTGGTGGAGTGGTCTTCGAAGCCTTGGATTTCTTCTTCTTGGGCTTCAGGGTTGCAGGTGCTTCTTCAGAATCAGCGTCATCTACAGGTTGATCCACATCCGCCCCTTGAACCCTGATGTGACTGATGAGGCCTTCTAAGTTGTAGAAGGGCCCAACCAGGTTTGGTTCAGCTTCGCGCGTGCCATCAGCGCGGGGCTCAGAGGGGCCAGGATTGAAATCTAATCCCCAATTCTTCTTGTTCTCTTTGGCTGAGTTCTTGGCATATTGAAGATTTCGCTTGAACAAATTGTCATCGCGACACCAGAGCAGAGAAGTAGGATCAGCATCAGTGGGTTGAGGCCCTCTGACCATGCAAGGGTAGAAGCCTTGAGTAATGGCTTCAGCATTAGTCTTGGGGGGAAGATTTTTATAGGTGATATCTCCCCATGGATGCTTGATGGCGTTCTTTTCAGCATACTCTTGGGTCACGAACCTGTACTTGAACCACTGTTTAGCCCAATATTTTCGAATCCATTGGATTCGAGTCTTCCTCTGATTATAATCCTCCTCTAGATCAGTCTTGTACATCTCACTGAGATCAGGAGACAAATCTTTGGAGGTGTTGCCACGGCGCTGTCTGCCACCCTTTCTAACTGTCTTGTCAGTAGCCATTGGCTTCAATCTAAAGGGCTTCAAACTGAATGGCTTCAACACTGGCAAATGCTTCAGTCTGCTGGTCAGACATGAACTGTCTTCAGGGGAGTGAATGTGACGCTGCAAGAATTCTGCAAATGAATGCAGACTATGAGAACCAAGGGATTCTCCCACGGACATGTACCTGTGACAACATTAGAGATGCGAGGGAAGGGGAAAAGGTCATATGCATTCTCAGAAGTTTTGAAGATAAAACAGTTTTGAAGACTTTGACCTCATAGCGCGAAGACATCCACTCATATGATGAGAGTTGGTTCCAGATTTGTACGAATCCACGAATAGGTACAAGTGAGGAATCTAACTATGTTTGAAGCATATGTGAATGTACTAGGCAAGATATGAGATGCAGACAGAATAGATCTATATATTTGTGTAGGCAGACACCTCTTGTGGTAAAAGTGATGAATCTTTATGGATCAAGAAGATGGTAAAAGAAAAGTTTTATTTACCGCACGATGAACTGCTTAGACGGGGAGGAGTTGGATGCCCAGCAGTTCGATCTTCCGTGCCCTAACTTGGCGACGGAGGACAGCTACGGCGACTGCGGAGTAGACGATGTCCGCGACCGGCGTGAAGACGGCGTCGACGAGGTTGCGGCAGTGAAGCGCTTCGTCGCCGGTGTCATCGAGAGCTAGCAGAGGCGCTAGGGTTGGTCGAGGTGGAGAGGTGGTAGAAGAACTTTTGACTGTGATGGGACGTGCATTTATAAGCATGGGAGACGGCACAACGCAATTACGTAGGTGCCCCTGGCAGTTCACATACGAGGGACACGTGGCGGTCATGTAACGCATTGAGAGTTGTCCCACGATCCCACGTACACCACGACTGTCGGAGTGGTCGTTCCGGCTTCTCCGGATTTCAGGCATAAAGGATGGAGCATTAAAATCAGATTTAAAGTTTGTCTCCGTATCTTCTGCTGACAAGGATGCAGAGAAGATATTCGACAGCTCCAACAGAATGCATATGATTTGGACAGACAGAGTGTGAGATGAGAAAGCATAGAGAGGTTAGGGTCCGATCACATTCACTTAGTTCAAAAGATTCAAATAAGAAGACATAGCTATAAGTGAATGCTGTAGAGGACAGAACACAACTCTATGTATATATATATCCTATATGAAGATAAACCAAGTGCGAAGACTTTGCAAATGTAACGCCACGAGAAACACTTCAAACAAGGATTTGGTGGTGGCGTTACCCATCGTATAGGAAGTATTAGACCCAGACACGGCGCACAATTATCGTGGCACTCTGAAGTCAATTTCCTTGTTAATGTATTCACACTTAGAATGTAAGTCTTCATTGATTGAAGATATACTTTACTTCGTGTGTTGCACATCTAAGTCATCAATATGCATAAGTGTTAGGATGTGTGTCTGATTACAGGACATTTGAGGATTCTAAGATACTTAGCTCACACCGCAACTTGCAAAACCTTTTCTCATCCAAGGGCTTTGTGAAGATATGTGCCAGTTGCTCTTCAGTGTTGAATTGTATGATATCAATATCTTCCTTCATGACATGATCTCTGAGAAAGTGATGACGAGTTTCAATGTGCTTTGTCTTCGAGTGCTGAACTGGGTTGTTGGCAATCTTGATAGCGCTTTCATTATCACAGTAGAGTGGCACATGCTTCAGATGGACGCCATAGTCCTTGAGCGTTTGCTTCATCCAGAGAAGCTGAGCGCAGCAAGATCCAGCAGCAATGTATTCAGATTCAGCAGTGGAGAGTGATACACAGTTCTGCTTCTTTGAAGACCAACAGACAAGAGATCGTCCTAGAAAGTGACATGTGCCTGATGTAGACTTGTGATCAACTTTGTCACCAACATAATCAGCATCTGAGAATCCAACTAGATCAAACTCTGAGCCCTTTGGATACCATAATCCTAATGTTGGGGTGTAAGCCAAATATCGAAGTATTCGCTTCACAGCTAAATGATGCGATTCCTTTGGTGCCGCTTGATATCGAGCACACATGCAAACACTAAGCATAATATCTGGCCTAGATGCACATAAATAAAGCAAAGAACCAATCATGGAGCGGTATACCTGTTGATCAAACTCTTTACCATTGGCGTCGGGACCCAGATGGTGTTTAGCAGGCATTGGCGTCGAGTACCCTTTGCAGTCTTGCATTCCAAACTTTTTCAGACAGTCTTTAAGGTACTTCTCTTGAGATATAAAGATGCCGTTGCTTTGCTGACGAATTTGAAGACCAAGGAAGAACTTCAGCTCACCCATCATGGACATCTGATATTGCTCTTGCATCATGTGACCAAACTCATCACTGTATTTTTTGTCAGTGCAGCCGAAGATAATGTCGTCCACATAGATTTGGCAGACAAATAGTTCATCATCATATGTCTTCGTGAAGAGTGTGGGATCTAGGGATCCAGGTTTGAAGCCTTTGCTCTTCAGGAAGTCTTTGAGTGTGTCATACCAAGCACGAGGCGCTTGTTTTAGGCCATACAGTGCCTTGTTGTGTTTGTATACCATATCAGGACGTTTTGGATCTTCAAAGCCAGGTGGTTGTGCAACATACACCTCTTCTTCAATCCTTCCATTGAGAAAGGCACTCTTTTACATCCATTTGATATAGAAGTATGTTGTGATGATTTGCATAGGCTAGCATTATACGAATAGCTTCAAGTCTAGCCAGAGGAGCAAATGTTTCATTGAAGTCAATCCCTTCGACTTGAGTGTATCCTTGAGCAACGAGACGAGCTTTGTTTCTGACCACTTGACCATGCTCATATTTCTTGTTGCGATAGATCCATTTTGTGCCTATAATGTTGTGCTTGCGAGGGTCAGGACGCTTGACAAGTTCCCACACATTGTTCAGCTCAAACTGTTGAAGCTCTTCTTGCATTGCTTGAATCCATTCGGGTTCCATAAAAGCTTCAACCACTCTCTTGGGTTCAGATATTGAGACAAAAGCAAAGTGCCCACAGAAATTTGCAAGCAGTGTTCCTCTTGAGCGAGTAAGTGGACCAGGAGCATTTATGCTGTTAATTATCTTCTCAACTTGTACTTCATTTGCGACACGAGGATGAGCTAGACGAAGATTTTTCTCTTGCTGTACATTGTCATCGTCAGGAGTGTTGTCTTCAGGCTGAGCATTGTCGTCATGTTGATTTGGAGCAGAAATGATGAGTTCCTCGTCAGGTTGTGCTTCAGAAGGCATGATCTCACCAGTTCCCATTAGCTTGATAGATTCATTTGGTGAAGCCTCATCTAGCACAGTTGGTAGGGTCTCTCTTTGTGAACTATTTGTCTCATCAAACCGCACATCCACAGTTTCAACAGTTTTATAAAGAAAGATGTTGAAGACTTTGTAGGAGTGTGAGTCCTTTCCATATCCGAGCATGAAGCCTTCATGTGCTTTCGGTGCAAATTTTGACTTGTGATGAGGATCCTTGATCCAACACTTAGCTCCAAATACTCTGAAGTAACTTACGTTAGGCTTCTTTCCAGTGAGGAGTTCATAGGATGTTTTCTTCAGAAGCTTGTGAAGATAAACACGGTTGATGATATGGCATGCAGTATCAATAGCTTCGGGCCAAAACCTTCTTGGTGTCTTGTATTCATCGAGCATCGTTCGAGCCATCTCAATTAGAGTTCTGTTCTTGCGCTCAACGATCCCATTTTGCTGCGGTGTATACGGGGCTGAGAATTCATGAGTGATTCCCATTGTATCCAGATAAAGATCAAGGCCAGTGTTCTTGAACTCAGTGCCATTGTCACTTCTAATATGCTTGATCTTGACGCCATAGTTGTTCATGGCACGGTTGGCGAAGAGTCTGAAGACATCTTGCACTTCAGTCTTGTAGAGTATTATGTGCACCCATGTGTATCTTGAATAATCATCAACAATGACGAAGCCATAGAGACAGGCTGTGGTAGAGAATGTGGAGTAGTGAGTAGGCCAAATAAGTCCATGTGAAGCAGCTCGAAGGGTTTGGATGTCGTCATGATTGTCTTCGAGGGATGCTTGGCTCTAGTCATCTTCCCAGCTTCACAGGCACCACATAGATGATCTTTCTTGAACTTGACTTCCTCGATGCCTACGACATGCTTCTTCTTTGCGAGAGTGTGCAAGTTCCTCATGCCGGCATCTAGCCTCCGATGCCAGAGCCAGCACTCTGAAGCTTTTGCTAGAAGACATACGGCCATCTGCGGTCCAGCTGAGAAATCTACCATATACATATCACCTTTTCTGTATCCTTCAAATACTAAAGACTTGTCAGATTCCATTAGTACAAGGCAACGAAATTTACCAAAGATCACAATCATGTTTAAGTCACAAATCATTGAGACAAACATTAAGTTGAAGCCAAGAGATTCAACAAGCATGACTTTATCCATGTGCTGATCTCTTGAGATTGCAACTCTACCTAGACCCAACACTTTGCTTTTACCAGTATCAGCAAATGTGATGTGACTCTTGTTAGATGGATGTAAGGTTGAGTCCATGAGAAGATTTCGATCTCCGGTCATATGATTTGTGCATCCGCTGTCCATAATCCGTTCTGAAGACTTTGGTGTCACCCCCTACAATGCAGTTAGGAGGATAGGCTTCACCAAAAGCCATTATGAAGCATAAACATTTGACGTACAAGTGGATTATGAAAGCTTAGACCAAATTTAGGACTGATAATATGTTTAGCAAGAGATTCATGAGGAGTATGAGCAGTAAGTCATTTGGGCATTTGATCTTGTGCCCAACAAGTGTTTTAGGTCCCCCCAGCAATAGCATCAGACGCCTTTGATTATCGGCTGGAGACCTTTCCCTGTAAGAGAAAGTTAGTTCTTCTTAACCACCCACATTTTCAGGGGTGGCTTAGAAGCAATGAGTCTAAGAGCAGCATCTGAGAATTTTGGCTTTGGAGCCCTAGCAAATAATCTTGCAGGAGGAGAATAATACTCATAAGAATAGGCAGAAAAATTCTTTGTTTTATGAATATAGCGGTTTGAAGAAACACGCTCATATTCATGGGCCTGAGTAAGGTTTCCCTACAAAACATCCGCGTTAGGGTGACTCATGTGAGTCCGTTGTCTGTATGAAGCCTTAGGACCATATGAAGCCTTTGGTCTGGGGTTTGTCTTCTTCACAAGAGGTGTTATGATAACATTTGCTGGAAGTTTCTCAAGACAACCTTTGGGTACCCAGATCTTCTTAATAGGTGGCCCGTTCCTGCAGTTAGTACCAATATACCCGGCAAACACATCGCCATTTTGATTCTTAAACAGTTTATAGTTTGCATCAAAGGATTCATCAATGATAATAGGATTAGCACAAGTGAAGACAGATAGGGTAGATGGATCCACTGAAGGTTCCTTTGCAGCAACCCATGTGGTTTTGGGATACTGCTCAGGCTTCCAGTATGAACAATCAACATTCATTTTCCTGTCGAACCCAACACCCTCTTTCCTAGGGTTTCGGTTCAGTATATGCTTTTTGAGGACATCACATAGAGTCTGATGCCCTTTGAGGCTTTTGTACATCCCTGTTTCAAGCAAAGTCTTCAACCTAGCATTTTCATCAGCAATAGTAGTGGTATCCTCAGCAGAGGGGTTAGTTACCACATCTGTAGTTGAAGATATTGCAACAGTGGCAGCAGTAGAACATTCAGCAACAGATGTAGCGTTATCACGCTCAATGCATTTTAGACATGGTGGTTCAAACTCTTCGTGAGTGGAGCTGACCAGTTGTGCACTGAGTGACTCATTTTCTTTTTGAAGATCTTCATGAGCCGCTTTCAATTTCTCAAGTTCTCGCTTCCTTTGAATGTAATCGTGGGAAAGCTTTTCATGAGTTTTTGAGAGCGTTTCATAAAGACCTTCAAGTTCCTTGTACTTAACATGAAGATTTTTTATGTCTTCAATTAAGGACTGAGAACAGGTCATTTCCGCGTCCAACAGGTCATCGCTCTTGTCTAACAGTTTTTGAATATGTTCCATGGCTTTGTGATGTCCAGTGGCAATTTTAGCAAGTGTTTTGTAGCTAGGTTTTGATTCACAATCAGAGTCATCTTCACTAGACGTTTGAAAGTAAGCATCGCGTGATTTTACCTTGGCACCGCGTGCCATGAAGCAGTAGGTGGGTGAAGAGTCGTCGTCCTCATCAACAATGTTGGGGACGGGGCCATTGTCTTCAGTGTTGAAGATGGACTTGGCCACGTAGGCAGTGGCTAGAGCCAGACTCGCAGCACCAGAATCAGACTCCTCCTCCGAATCCACCTCCGCCTCTTCAGAAGCATCTCCTCCTCAGAATCCATCTCCTTGCCAACAAACGCGTGAGCCTTGCCAGATGAATTCTTCTTGTGTGATGAATACTTTGATGAAGACTTGGAAGAAGACTTTTGAGTATTTCTTCTTTTTCTTGTCATTAGAATCATATTCCTTGCTCTTCTTCTTCTTCTTCTCATTGTCCCACTGAGGACACTCAGAGATGTAGTGACCAGGTTTCTTGCACTTATGACATGTTCTCTTCTTGTAGTCATGGGTAGAAGCTTCATCATTTCTTGAGCTGGATCGTGAAGACTTTCTGAAGCCTTTCTTCCTAGTGAATTTCTGGAACTTCTTGACAAGCATGGCAAGCTCCTTTCCAATGTCTTCAGGATCATCTGAACTGAAGTCAGATTCTTCTTCAGATGAAGAAACAACCTTTGCCTTTAAGGCACGAGATCGGCCATAGTTGGGACCATAGATGTCACGTTTCTCAGATAGCCGGAACTCATGTGTGTTGAGCCTCTCAAGTATGTCAGACGGATCGAGGGTCTTGAAGTCAGGGCGTTCTTGAATCATCAGGGCAAGGATATCGAATGAGCTGTCGAGTGATCTCAGGAGAGTCTTGACAATTTCATGCTTGGTGATCTCAGTGGCGCCAAGTGCTTGAAGCTCATTAGTGATGTCAGTGAGACGATCGAATGTGTGCTGGACATTCTCATTGTCATGTCTCTTGAAGCGATTGAAGAGATTGTGAAGGACGCTGATCCTTTGATCTCTCTAGGTAGAGACTCCTTCGTTGACCTTTGAGAGCCAGTCCCAGACTTCCTTTGACGTGTCCAGAGGACTTACACGACCATACTGTCCTTTGGTCAGATGACCACAGATGATGTTCTTGGCCGTTGAATCTAGTTGAACGAGCCTCTTGACATCAGCAGGGGTGATACCTTCACCAGTCTTGGGAATGCCGATCTTGACGACAAACCAGAGGTCCACGTCAATGGCTTCAAGGTGCATGCGCATGTTGTTCTTCCAGTAGGGATATTCGGTGCCATCGAAGACGGGGCACGCAACGGAGACTTTAATTATCCCTGCAGTCGACATAGCTAAAACTCCAGGTGGTTAAACCGAATCACACAGAACAAGGGAGTACCTTGCTCTGATACCAATTGAAAGTGCAGTATATCGACTAGAGGGGGGGTGAATAGGCGATTTTTATGAAATGCTTCAAAACATGGTAGTTTTGAAGACAAAAGATAAACTCAATCCTATTCGTATGCAGCGGAAAGTAGACTACACTAGGCAAACCATAGTCATGTATTCAATGAAGTGAAACCATGAAGACTAATGGCAGCTAGGCAGTAGGGATCATGATGGAAGAAAGAATGAAGCCAATCACAACAAGTAGATACTCAGTGAAGTCAATCAGATAAGGCAAGCAGGCAATGACTCCACAACATAGAACGATAAGTAAAGGGAAGGAAAGGATAGAACCAGTAGCTCGGGGAGGACAGTGGTTTGTTAGACCAGTTCCAGTTGCTGTGACAACTGTACGTCTGGTTAGGGAGGCCGAGATTTAACTCAGAAGACGGCATCTTCACCTTATTCCCCTTGAGCCAAGGACACCTAGTCCTCGCCCAATCACTCTGGTAAGTATTCAAGGTAGACTTCCAAACCTTCACAGACTTCGTTCACCGGCGATCCACAATGACTCTTGGATGCTCAGAACGCGACGCCTAACCGGCTGGAGGAAACACAGTCCTCAAGTGTAATAAGTCTTCAGGTCACACAGACAGAAAGACTTCAGTGATGCCTAACACTCTTTGGCTCTGGGTGTTTTGGCTTTGTCCTCGCAAGGATTTCTCTCTCAAACGCTTCGGAGGTGGGTTGCTCTCAGACGACAAAAGCCGTGTAATAACTCTGAGCAGCCACCAATTTATGGTGTAGGGGGTGGGCTATTTATAGCCACTGGGCAACCCAACCTGATTTGTCCGAAGTGACCCTGGGTCACTAAGGAACTGACACGTGTTCCAACGGTCAGATTTCAAACACTCACACGGCAACATTACTTGGGCTGCAAGTAAGGCTGACTCATCCAACTCTGGATAAGATTTGCTCTCATAGTCTTCGCTCGAAGACATAGGATTTGGTTGAGCATCACTTCAGTCACTCTGACTTAGATCACTTGGACCCCACTTAACAGTACGGTGGTTCCTATGACTCAACAAAGAAGAAAAGGAAACAACAAAACATCTAAGTCTTCGCTCTCCATAGTCTTCACACAATGTCTTCTCTTGTGATAGTCTTCAATATGATTATCTTCATATACCACCACTGATGTCAATGTCTTCATACATTTTTAGGGGTCAACTCCGGTAGGTAAACCGAATCAATGAGGGACTACTACCTGTGTTATCCTGCAATTCTCACAAACACATTAGTCCCTCCACCAGGTTTGTCGTCAATACTCCAAAACCAACTAGGGGTGGCACTAGATGCACTTACACGCATTAACAGAGTTTTCCAATTTCAGGGTCATTTAGCTCTAAAAAAATTCAGTAAATGCATGAAAAATACCAAATGAACTCAGAAAGGGTTGATAATTGATGATGTGGATTTGAATGGCGCATTTTGAACACACAAAAAGTCTGGACTTCAAATAAGTTCAAAAAATGAAATGCCTTTGTAACAGATGAGTTTTCGTCCGAAACCCTGATACTTCGAAAGAGATTGTCCATTTTGTACATGAAGTGCATCAAGTTTTTGCCGTAACCCTCGCTACTTTTTTGCACATGCTATGTGGGTGAAATGATGATACCATGCCAACTTTCAACCTTTTCAGAGTTCATTTGAAGTGTTTTTCAATTTCAGGGAAATTGTTTATCTCTCATGCTTCACTTATATCCATTTGAGAGTCTATTAAAACAACATGGTAATGTGCTTAGGCTATAAAACTAGTCTTCACATGATAGACATCCAATATCAATGTAGTAAAAACTTTCACACTAAGTGCATTGAATAGGATGAGAAGTTGGATGCTTGATAATTGTTTTGAGATATGAGGATAGTGATATTAGAGTCATGCTAGTGGAGTTATTATGAAATTGAGAAATACTTGTGTTAAAGTCAGTGATTCCTGTAGCATGCACATATGGTGAACCGCTATGTGACGAAGTTAGAGCATGAGGTATTTGTAAAGTGTCAACCTTTGTGCGGAGGTCGGGGGCGCGCGATGGTTAACTCCTACCAACCTCCCCCCTAGGAGCATGCGTTGATTGCTTTGTTTTGATGACTCGTAGATTTTTGCAATAAGTATATGAGTTCTTTATGACTAATGTTGAGTCCATGGATTATACGCACTCTCACCCTTCCAACATTGCTAGCCTCTCTTGTGTCGCGCAACTTTCGCCGGTACCATACACCCACTGTATATCCTTCCTCAAAACAGCCACTATATATTATTCCTCAAAACATCCACCATACCTACCTATCATGGCATTTCCATAGCCATTCCGAGATATATTGCCATGCAACTTTCCACCGTTCTGTTTATATGACATGCATCATATTATCATATTGCCATGCATGATCATGTAGTTGACAACATATTTGTGGCAAAGCTACCATGTATAATTTTGCATACATGTCACTCTTGATTCATTGCACATCCCGGTACACCACCGGAGGCATTCATATAGAGTCATACTTGTTCTAGTATCGAGTTGTAATATCGAGTTGTAAATCCATAAAAGTGTGATGATCACCATTATTAGAGCATTGTCCCATGTGAGGAAAGGCCAATAAAAAAAGGAGATGGCCCAAAAAAACAGAGAGGGGCTAAATAAAAAAATGGGGAGAAAGCCCCACCAAAAAAATGAGAGAAAAGAGAGAAGGGACAATTGCTACTATCTTTTTCCACACTTGTGCTTCAAAGTAGCACCATGTTCTTCATGATAGAGAGTCTCATGTTTAGTCACTTTCATATACTAGTGGGAATTTTCATTATAGAACTTGGCTTGCATATTCCAACGATGGGCTTCCTCAAATACCCTAGGTATTCATGAGCAAGCAAGTTGGATGCACACCCACTCAGTTGCTTTTGTTGAGCTTTCATGCATATTTAGCTCTAGTGCATCCGTTGCATGGCAATCCCTATCACTCACATTGATATCTTTTGATGGGCATCTCCATACCCCGTTGATACGCCTAGTCGATGTGAGACTATCTCCCTCCTTTTTGTCTTCTCCACAACCACCTCTATTCCACCCATAGTGCTATGTCCATGGCTCACGCTCATGTATTGCGTGAAAGTTGAAAGGTTTGAAAGAATAGAGTTTGAAAAAAGTGATTGGTGAAATCGGGGTTGTGCATGATATGAATATTTTGTGTGATGAAGAGGGAGCATAGCCAGACTATATGATTTTGCTGGGATAACTTTCTTTAGCCATAGTATTTTGAGAAGATATGATTGCTTTGTTAGTATGCTTGAAGTATTATTATTTCTTATGTCAATATAGACTTTTGTCTTGAATCTTTCATATCTGAACATTCATGCCACAATTAAGAGAATTACATTGAAAAACTATGTTGGTTAGCATTCAAAATCAAAAATTCTATTTTTATCATTTACCTACTCGAGGACGAGCGGGAATTAAGCTTGGGGATGCTTGATACGTCTCCAACGTATCTATAATTTTTTATTGTTCCATGCTACTCCCTCCGTCCCAAAATAAGTGACTCAAAAGTAACTCAACTTTGTACTAAAGTTAGTACAAAGTTGAGTCATTTTTGAGTCACTTATTTTGGGACGGAGGGAGTATTATTTATGATGTTTTGGATGTTTAATGGGCTTTGCCATACACTTTTATATTATTTTTGGGACTAACCTACTAACCCAAAGGCCCAGTCCAGATTGTTGTTATTTTTGCCTATTTCAGGGTTTTGAAGAAAAGGAGTTTTGTAGATAAGGAATATCAAACGGAGTCCAAACGGAATAAAACCTTCGAGAAAGATATTTTTGGAGAAAATCACGCACGGGAGACTTCAGAACCACGGAGTAGGGCACACGTGGTGCCCACGAGGGTGGGGGGCACCCCCTGCCTCGTGGGCCCCATGTTTGGCCCCCGGTGCCCTCCTTCCTCCTATATATAACTACGTACCCCGAAACCATCAGAACAACAGAGAAAACCCTAGTTCCACCACCGCAACCTTCTGTTCTCATGAGATCCCATCTTTGGGCCTGTTCCGGAGCTCCGCCGGAGGGGGGGGGGTCTTCCACGGATTGCTTCTACATCATCATCATCGCCTCACCATGAGTTGTGAGTAGTTTACCACAGACCTTCGAGTCCATAGCTAGTATCTAGATGGCTTATTCTCTCTCTTTGGATCTCAATACAAAGTTCTCCTCGGTCTTCGAGGAGATCTATTCGATGTAATCTCTTTTTGCGGTGTGTTTGTCGAGATCCGATGAATTGTGGGTTTATGAACAAGATTATCTATGAGAAATATTTAGTTCTTCTCTGAACTCTTTATGTATGATTATAGTATCCTTGCAAGTCTCTTCGATTATTGGTTTGGTTTGGCCTACTAGATCTATAGTTCTTGCAATGGGAGAAGTGCTTGGCTTTGGGTTCAATCTTGTGGTGTCCTTTCCTAGTGATAGTAGGGGCATCAAGGCACGTATTGTATTGTTGCCATCGAGGATAAAAAGATGGGGTTTATATCACTAAGTTTGAGGTTATCCCTCTACATCATGTCATCTTGCTTAAGGCGTTACTCTGTTCTTATGAACTCAATACACTAGATGTATGCTGGATAGTGGTCGATGTGTGGAGTAATAATAGTAGATGCAGAATAATTTCGGTCTACTTGTCTCGGACGTGATGCCTATATATAATGATCATGCCTAGATAGTCTCATAATTATTTGCTTTTCTATCAATTGCTCGATAGTAATTTGTTTACCCGCCATAGAATATCGCTATCATGAGAGAAGCCACTAGAGAACACCATGGCCCACGGGTCTATTCTCAACATATCAATCTACAATCTACTTTACTTTTCCGCTTTTACTTTCTGTTCTTATAACCAAAAATACCAAAAATATCAAACTATCATCTCTATCAGATCTCACTTTCGTAAGTGACCGTAAAGGGATTGACAACCCCTTATTGCGTTGGCTGCGAAGTTCTTATTTGTTTGTGCAGGTGCGAGGGACTCGCGCGTGGTCTCCTACTGGATTGATACCTTGGTTCTCAAAAACTGGGGGAAATACTTACGCTACTGTGTTGCATCACCCTTTCCTCTTCGAGGGAATACAACGCAACCTCGAGAAGTAGCAGTAGGTGGGCTGGGCTGTGCACTGTGGACTTAGAGCCCAGATACACAGTGCGAGTTTTCCTTTTGTTTGTTTTACTTTATTTCTTTTCTGTTTCCTCGTAGTTTCATCTTGTTATAGTTTAAATGAAATATAAAACTAGTTCCTAATTTAGTTTTAATAAATATGCCACTGCCCCAATAGTTTTGGGCAATAAAATAAATTAGCTTAATATTTATTAATTGAAAAAGGCATTTAATTGTTGGTTTTGGTTGTTGTTCTATTTAATTGAGAGTATTTAAACATTTCATAACAATGTGGTTTCACCACCATAATCATCTACGATTTATTTGCTACAATTTGAACATTTTAGATTTGACAATTGATTTTTTTTATTGTTTGACTTTAATTCAAATTTGAATTTGGATCGGTTCTGAACTAACACGAGATTAGCAACAGTAATCGTGGTGACGTGGCACCATTACCAAAGGGTTACTTGTGACGCCCGAAGACCGATGCTCCAGAAGATTCCAAATGTTCCGGGTTTTCCCTGTGTTTCACTTGTGCTTGCTTTATTTATTTTGCATTGCATCATGTCATCATGCCATCATGTGTTTAATCTTTCCAATTTAACTAAATAAATTGTGTGGATCTTCGATCCATTTAAATCGAGGGAAGAGTGACTTCTCTTTATAACATATCCTCCTAATATTTATGGAGCTATTATAAAAATATTCCATTTGTTGGAAGTAACCATAACACACTTGCATAATATTCCCCATGCCTTTTCCACTCCAAGTTTTGACTCCCACAACCTTGCTTGATCATCTTCTTCTCCTTCTTCGTTAGTCCATTTAAATTGTGGCATTTTATTTCCTGCAGCAATTTAATGTTCATTCTTTTCCTATATATTCTCAACCATGCCTTCAACATCTTTGCCAATTTTTAGTTCCTTTGGAATTATTTTTATATCCTTAAAAATTTCCAAACTAGTTTATTCAAATTGTGCATAAATCTAGGAGATTTAGTATATTTTTACTTCCTTCACATTCTTCCTGTAACACCCTGTCCTTTTCCTTTTTTTCATCGGGGAGTTTGAATCTGCATTTTTTCTAATAAAAGGGAAAGGGATCCCTGCAGCCTGCTTAAGGCCCGCCTACGGCCTGACCTAGCTGGCCCAAGAGGTCTCCCCGACCCCTCCCACCAGCCGGCCCATCAGGCCCACCTAGCCCGTCCTAAACTAAACCTAGCCCGCGAACCGCTCCCTCTCCCTCTCGTCCTCCCGAGCCGCCACCAACATTTCTCTCCCTCTCGCTCCCTCAGTGCCGCCAGAAAGCAAGCGAGCGCTCCTCTCCTCGCTCCCGTCGCTCGATGCCCTAGTTAGGGCCACCAGCCACCTCCCCGCCGCTCGCCCCGGTCTCTCCCCCACGACCTCCTTCCCCGTCGCGCCGCCTCGGCCTCGCCAAAGCCCTTGGTTGCGCCCGCGCCGGACCTCTTCGTCACCTCGCCGACTACCTGCGTCGCGCCTCCCCGAGCGCCACCCTCCGACCTCCTCCGCCTGGCCAGCGCGTGCCCCCGCGCCTCGCCTTCTGCGCTCGTCGGAGCGACCCGCCGTCTGCCTCCTCCGTCGACCGCGCCGGCCACCAGAGTCGTCGACGGTCGAAGCCCGGCCGTGTCACAGCTCTGCTACCGGCGACATCGGCCTTGACCGCTACTGCTCCGACCTTGACAACAGCCGCCGCTCGTGTCCCTCTGCTTCTACGCCATGACCCCGTGGGTCACCGTCGTCGCACGCCCGACGTCAGTCGTGCTGCTGTGTCCAGAGTGACCACCGGCCGGCAAGCCCCGTCGCCGGCCCTTTTCTGTTCATCCTGTCGTTGTTGCCCCTGTTCATCCTGTTGTTGCTCGTTGCAAGCCAAGACCAAGATCGGCGAGATCGACTACATCCGATGTGTTTTTTTGACAAGTACCACGACGCACGCTCGGAGCCCTCGGTTCCATCAAGTACGACTACTACATGAACGAGTACCACGACGACCTTCGAGTACGACGACATGAATATCTACAAAGCGTGTACCACTACTGTCGCCCCGAAGACGTTCGATTCGCCAAGTACCTCTCTGAAACGAACGTGCACCACTGTTGGAAATATGCCCTAGAGGCAATAATAAATTGGTTATTATTATATTTCCTTGTTCACAATAATCGTTTATTATCCATGCTAGAATTGTATTGAAAGGAAACTCAGATACATGTGTGGATACATAGACAAATACCATGTCCCTATTAAGCCTCTAGACGACTAGCTCGTTGATCAATAGATGGTTACGGTTTCCTAACCATGGACATTGGATGTCGTTGATAACGGGATCACATCATTAGGAGAATGATGTGATGGACAAGACCCAATCCTAAGCCTAGCACAGATCGTGTAGTTCATATGCTAAAGCTTTTCTATATGTCAAGTATATTTTCCTTAGACCATGAGATTACACAACTCCCGGATACCGTAGGAATGCTTTGGGTGTACCAAACGTCACAACGTAACTGGGTGGCTATAAAGGTGCACTACAGGTATCTCCGAAAGTGTCTGTTGGGTTGGCACGAATCGAGACTGGGATTTGTCACTCCGTATGACGGAGAGGTATCTCTGGGCCCACTCGGTAGGACATCATCATAATGTGCACAATATGTGATCAAGGAGTTGATCACGGGATGATGTGTTACGGAACGAGTAAAGAGACTTGTCGGTAACGAGATTGAGCAAGGTATCGGTATACCGACGATCGAATCTCGGGCAAGTGCTATACCGATAGACAAAGGGAATCGTATACGGGATTGATTGAATCCTTGACATCGTGGTTCATCCGATGAGATCATCGTGGAACATGTGGGATCCAACATGGGTATCTAGATCCCGCTGTTGGTTATTGGCCGGAGAGTTGTCTCGGTCATGTCTACATGGTTCCCGAACCCGTAGGGTCTACACACTTAAGGTTCGATGACGCTAGGGTTATAGGGAAAGTATGTACGCGGTTACCGAATGTTGTTCGGAGTCCCGGATGAGATCCCGGACGTCACGAGGAGTTCCAGAATGGTCCGGAGGTAAAGATTCATATATGGGAAGTCCCGTTTTGGTCACCGGAAAAGTTTCGGGCGCTATCGGTAGCGTACCGGGACCACCGGGAGGGTCCCGGGGGTCCATCGGGTGGGGCCACCGGCCCCAGAAGGCTGCGTGGGCCAAGTGTGGGAGGGTACCAGCCCCAGGTGGGCTGGTGCGCCCCCCTAACCAGGCCCAAGGCAAAGAGAGAAGAAAGAGGGGAGAAACCCTAGGCTCAGATGGGCCTAAGGCCCACATAGTGGTGCGCCTCCCCCTCTCTCCCCCTTGGTCGCCCCCCTAGATGGGATCTAGGGCTGGCCGCACCCCTAGGGGTGGGAAACCCTAAAGGGGGCGCAGCCCTCCCTTACCCCTATATATATGTGAGGTTTGGGGCTGCCCATAACACGGTTTTGGACCTCTGTCGCTTGGCGCAGCCCTACCTCTCTCCCTCCTCGTCTCCCGCAGTGCTTGGCGAAGCCCTGCTGGAGTCCCGCGCTCCTCCACCACCACCACGCCGTCGTGCTGCTGTTGGATGGAGTCTTCCCCAACCTCTCCCTCTCTCCTTGCTGGATCAAGGCGTGGGAGACGTCACCGGGCTGCACGTGTGTTGAACGCGGAGGCGCCGTTGTTCGGCGCTTAGATCGGAATCAACCGTGATCTGAATCGCAGCGAGTACGACTCCTTCATCCGCGTTCTTGCAACGCTTCCGCATCGCGATCTACAAGGGTATGTAGATCCACTCTCCTTTATGCTCGTTGCTAGATTACTCCATAGATAGATCTTGGTGACGCGTAGGAAAAATTTTGATTTTCTGCTACGATCCCCAACAACCACTACTTCCCTCGACGACTCGAACCGCCCCGAAACGCACGCTCCGAAGGTATACCACGAGACGACACCAGAGAATGTTTGCTCGTGTTGTATGAGATGCACCCCTTGTTGCACCATGTTTGAAGTACCCCTCCTTGCCTTGTCGCCGAACCGTGGGAACCGGGTAACCCGGAGCACCCCATCTCTTTTGCATGTCACGCTCTCCGTCATCTTTTGCACCGGACTCTCAACGAGTTACCAGAACCGAAATGTTGTTGCGGCACCATTTTCGGTTATCGCTGCCGTGGCCCCTTTTCTTTCCACCACGGTGACAAATGCTTCATATCGCTTATGGTCAGTTTTTACTAAAATTGCATAAAACTTGCAAATGTCATCCGCATCATGATAACAACATTAAATTGATTAAATTGTTGTTTGCTTCAATAATTGCTAAATGACATGTGGAGTTTCCGGATTTGTTGTTGTTATTTCCGGCCTCATTTAAATGACTAGATAGTGTAGTTTTGCTCATGCTTCACCTCTTTCCATGTTTAATAAAAACATTTAACTTGTTGGGTACATAAACAAGAGTCAACTAAATAAATATAATGTGGTGTTTTGTCAATGTGCAACTCGTTGCATATTGAGCCCCACTTAACTTGTAGTACTTGTTTGTTGCACTTTACCATGCCATGCATTTTAAACCGGACATGCATCATACTTGTTTGTGCATCATGCCATGGTTATGATATGTTTGTTTACCGTGTTGTTTGCTTCTTTCCGGTATGCTTCTCTCGATAGCTTCGGTTTCGTTCCGGAGTTGTGAGGTTTTGTTCGACTACTTCTTGGACTTGTTCTTCTCCCTTGCAGAATCCCAGGCAAGATGACCATCCCCAGATATCACTACTATCTTTGCCTATGCTAGATGTTTCGCTCTTTAGATATTGCCTCGATGCCTATGTCTGTTTGTCAGCCTCCTATTGTTGCCATGAAACCTCTAACCTTTGACACCTTCCTAGGAAACCGTTGTTTGGCTATGTTACCCGCTTACTCAGCCCTCTTATAGCATTGTTAGTTGCAGGTGAAGATGAAGATTGCTCCATGTTGGAACTTGTTGTTGGAATATAACAATATCTCTTAAATATATTAACACACCTATATACTTGGCAATGGGTGGAAGGCTTGGCCTTTTGCTCGGTGTTTTGTTCCACTCATGCCACCTTAGGACTCGATAAACTGGTGTTATGTTCCCGGATTTTGCGTTCCTAACACGGTTGGGGTTTATGGGCCCCCTGGATAACCCGCTTAGCGCTAAAGCTTTTCCAGCAAGACCCAACTTTGGTACTACATTTTCCTAACAACTAAAACTTGCATAGGGAGTAATTAACCCTTTTTATTAATCAGCAACCCGGGCCAGTGCTCCACATGAGTGCTGGTCCAAACTGGGGGTTCTGCCGGGCCACCTCAGGGAAACTCAAGGGCTGGTAAAAACCTGTAGAATCGCCCATCCGGTCGTGGCCTGAGACGAGATACGCGCGGCTACTATCAGGGTGTCGACACGCCGGGAGGTCTTGCTGGATTAGTTTTACCTTAGTCGGAATATCTTGAGCACGGGATTCCGAGAATACTCGGGTCTTCCCACCTTGGAGTTGCGACTCCGCATATCGTGAGCTTGTGATGGGCTAAGTTGGGACACCCCTGCAGGGTTTTGATCTTTTGAAAGCCGTGCCCGCGGTTATGTGGCAGATGGGAATTTGTTAATATCCGGTTGTAGATAACATGACACTCTATCCTTAAGAATACACTACCTGTGTGAGTTCCGTGATTGTCTCTTCTCGAAGGGGTTTCGAGAAGAAGAACACGATGGGGTTATGTCTGACGTGAGTAGCTAGGATCACTTATTGATCACCTTGTCGATCCATGGCTCTTACTCTCTTCTCGCTCTGAACACGTAAGCTAGTTGCTTAGCGCTTGCTGCAGCCACTTTATTAGCCTTTCCTCTCCTAAAGGCTTTGTTAGTTTTGATACCCGGGAACGGGATTGTTGAGTCCTTTGTGGCTCACAGTTTCTACACAACACCAGATGCAGGTACATCCGAGAACAGTGCAGGAGGTGGATCAGAACTTCAGTGGGAGTTCGATGAAGAGCGTATCCGTATGTATGTGACGTTTTCGACGATCAGTAGTCGTTCCTACTATGGGCGATCGGGACCTTGTGTTGCTTTATTTATGGTATCTTTCTTTTGGATCTTCGTCCGTAGTCGGACTCTGATGTTATTTGAATGATGAATGTTTATGTAATGCATTGTGTGACGTGGCGAGTGTAAGCCAACTACTCTTTTGCAATTTCATCCCTCTTTTACATGAGTCGTGCAAAGATACCATACTTGAGATCATTCTAGTATGAGCTTATTCCTTTAAGTCGTGCCTCGACACGTAGGAGGTATAATCTCATACTGGGCATTACAAGTTGGTATTCAGAGCCTTCTCCGACCTAGAAGCCCCCACTGATTGATCGAATCATTGACGGTTGAGTCTAGGCACACACTTGAAAATGTTTTGAGTATATATATATCGGAGAGTAGGATTTCTTTTGCTCCTCATCCCTTTTCACTCTGGTGAGGACTCCTGACGATTACTTATCTCTTCTACTCTCAAAATTTCACAATTTTTTTAGGATCACGCGAGTATTGTTTGAATAGTTCCGATGTCTTTGTGACGAGATCATTGTTCTCGATGCCTCCTGTCATTTAGGGGTTGTGGCAGTGTCCCGGGGAGTTGAGCTCCGAGGTGTTGTCATCACAAATATATCGCAGCAGTTCTAGAATACTTAAGACGACCGACATAAAAAACTCTCCTATGCGGTTAGTGGCAAGATAACCCCGACATCACCCAGTACTGGGGAGGTAGTTCGGGAGTATTGCCATAGCTTGTATAGCAGATGCATTTCGAAGGTCCAAGGTAAACGGTTTCAGGAAATAACTGGTTATGTGTTGAAGGATGGATACAGCTGGATGTAGGATTAGAGTTGAGTGCGCGATGCTTCCCCTGTATCCCCAACACCTGATTGCATAACTGGAAACTTTCGGAAATTAATAGGTGGGTTCATCTAGTAGCTCGTAGGCATTCTTCCAACGAATGCATGATATGGAGTTCGGGGTTCTACATTGAGTGAAGTAGTTTTATGGGCGTTGTTCCGATCGGGAGTTGCATCTTAAAGGGTCCTTGGCTATGCTGATCCGGGGATTGCAAAACCCTTTTGTAACACATTCCATAAGCTTTCAGCACGAATATGTCGAATGAAGCTTCTATCTTGTATTTGTTCTATCTGCTCCTTGTTGTTTTATTTACCTTTTGATCTCCCAAGTGGTTTCTCGTAAAGATTGTTGTACCATTAAGCTATGGAATTCATTCGTTCAATTCTCTGTTCGAATGATATTGTGAAGATTATGTTGCAACATATCTATCCGTTGTTTTCGTTTTGATTCTGGTATTCGAGTTGCTTTGATGTCAAGTGTTGATTCCATACCTTTCCTAGTAGGTATTCTCATATTTCTATGGGAGTGCTAATCCTTCTTGATCATCGAGATTGCTATGTTAAATTCGTCTCAACCGGCGTGCTTCTCTTCAAGTTAACCTAATTCTTTCAATATGTGCAAGATAAAGTCTTGGTTTTTCTCAACGGTGTCTATTTCATTCATCCCAAGTTGTCGTTGTTTTCCCCACCCTCCCTCCCTTCTTCTTATGGAGCCAGAATTCTTAATGAAATATCCATTTTATTCATGTGATGTTTCTTCATTCTTTTCCTTCAATGTTCTTATCCGGTGATTTATCGTGAAGATGCTCAAGAGTTTCAAGTTCATCATTCTTAATTCTAATATTCTTCTCCGGTGGACTAAATCCAAGCTTCCGTATTGATCATATCTGTGCCTCTTGTTTCACATGTTTTCCAATGTGGGAATTCTTATCTAAAGTCTCTCTTGATTATTCAACTCTCTCTAATTCTTATCCGGAGAGCTGAAGGTGTCTCAGAAGATTCATATTTCCATTCCTAATCCGTTCAAACTATTTTGAGGACTGTCATCTTATTCAAGCCATTTAATTCAACCGATGCAATATCTCTGGAGAAATCTTTTTCAACGGTGATTTCTTTAGTGGGCCCTAACCCACAGGTCTTTTCCCAGGATCTTACCTGACTCTTCTATTTTCCGGAGTTATTCTTAAATTCTTTTCAAGTTTGACGTAAGAATGGATTTCTCATCAGTCAAATGTATCCTCCAAGATCGCTTTCAAATTCTTTTCATCATTGGTTTAACCTTTTAATTCTCATTACGGAGTGCCTAAACAATTCATGATGATGTTTCTCGTCGTTCTTCTCAACATTTGAACACCAGAGAAGAGTTTCTCTTAAATCTTGTCCGTTCTCATGAACATTCGTGGTTCTAGCTTCATGCCATCCTCATAATTGTTTTCGATTGTGAGGAATTCTTTCTATACCCATCCGAAGCAGTTCATGAATTCTTCACATTGTGATCCTCCGAAGGCCATCATCTCAGAAGATTTCTTCGTTCTCAGTTTTCAACTTCGCCCTCCAACTATTCTTAATTGATGCCCCTTCGTTCGTCTCCATATTCTTATGGTGGTTCATTCAAGATTACTCTTTCGTTGTTATCATATCAATTCATTTGTTCTTTTCCTAATCCTACCGGTGGTTCGTTGAAGATTTACCCAAGTTTGTGCGAGATCTCTCTTTAATTCTTTGCAACAAGAATAAGTAGTATGCCAAATCCATTGGTTCTCATCGATTTAAATTGGTGAAGGATACTCATAACATAATTCTTATTCTTGTTCCTTCCAAGTGTTTAATTCCTTTGTCTGGAGTTCGTTCATGATATCAAATTATTGGTTGTTCATCTTTTCTTCCAGTTATCTTGTCACGAAGCTCTATCTGAATCATTGCATGCCTTGAATCTTATTCTTTTCATCTTTCACTTCTCATCCTTTTATTACCGGCGTTCTTCATAGTGGTTCATCATGATTTAATTCATCCTCGAAGTGTTCTTCAAGATTCTTGTTGGAGCTCAAGCATTCTTCATCATGCATTCCGAAGTGCAATTCTTTCTACCTTATCTTTTGAGGTGGTGTTATGTCATTGTCGACAATTTCCTTTCATGTTCATGATTCACAAGTTATCAAGAATGAGATATTTAAACCCATCATTTTCTTTGTTCAGGAGATCTTTCCAATCCTTCAATTTATTCGTTGGAGTTATCTTGGGTTGTATTTCACCTAAAAGCCTTCCATTGGGAATGTTACTATTGTGGTGCTTATAAATGACCCAAATTCTTCATTTATCCTCTCGGTGAAAGAGTTTTCATCTCTTCATTGATCTCTAGCAACAATTGGTTTCCGTTAGTGGCCGGTTGTCACCTCATAATTTTGAGATGTTTTCCATAAGCCCACATCAAACTTATTTGTTTCGTTGTCGATTTTCCATCAACCCCATTCAACCCTTCTTCGTAAGGATGCTTTCAAAATCATTTCTAGTCGAAGATGTTCTTCTTCTTCGATCTTTTCACTCCATTATTCGTTCCGAAGGCTTTGTCATATTGCTCTCTTCGAACCGTAATCTTGTTTTGTCAAGATCATGTTCTTTCCTTTGCTTATCCATTCAACCGGAGTCTTGTATTCTCCATTCTAATTCTCTCATCTTATCAAGTTTTGCCTCTCTTTTCAACCGGAGTGCTGCCTGAAGCCTTCCTTACCCCTTGTGCCATTCTTTCAATGTTCCGGAGGCTGTGTGTTGTTGATTTCATCAAGTATCATCCCAACTTGGCAAGTTCATGTTCAATTCCTTACATTTTCAGTCGGAGTGTTGTCCGAATTCTGTCATTCTTTTTCCTTGGCTATACCGTTGCAGTTTCATATTCTTTTGGTTCGTAAGCTCTTGTTTCATGTCTTTCAACCTACAAGGTTCTCATAATGTTCCTTGTTCCTCCTTTTACCGGAGTGCTTTTAACTTCGTTCATCTTTGTTGTATTCTTTCCTTCAAGTTGTCCAACCCCCCAAGGTTCATGGTTTCACCAGTTTGTCGAAGAAGCAACTTTGTTTTACCTCTTCCTTTCCGTTTTATCCGGTGCCATCTCCAGGATCTCGGGTCGCGATCCTCTGTTAGTGTGGGAGAGTTGTGACGCCCGAAGACCGATGCTCCAGAAGATTCCAGATGTTCCGGGTTTTCCCGTGTGTTTCACTTGTGCTTGCTTTATTTATTTTGCATTGCATCATGTCATCATGCCATCATGTCTTTAATCTTTCCAACTTAACTAAATAAATTGTGTGGATCTTCGATCCATTTAAATCGAGGGAAGAGTGACTTCTCTTTATAACATATCCTCCTAATATTTATGGAGCTATTATAAAAATATTCCATTTGTTGGAAGTAACCATAACACACTTGCATAATATTCCCCATGCCTTTTCCACTCCAAGTTTTGACTCCCACAACCTTGCTAGATCATCTTCTTCTCCTTCTTCGTTAGTCCATTTAAATTGTGGCATTTTATTTCCTGCACCAATTTAATGTTCATTCTTTTCCTATATATTCTCAACCATGCCTTCAACATCTTTGCCAATTTTTAGTTCCTTTGGACTTGTTTTGGTTGGGTTCAAAAATGGCTCAAGTTTGAATTTAATTCAAACTTGAATTATTTTTATATCCTTAAAAATGTCCAAACTAGTTTATTCAAATTGTGCATAAATCCAGGAGGATTTAGTATATTTTTACTTCCTTCACATTCTTCCTGTAACACCCTGTCCTTTTCCTTTTCTTCATAGGGGAGTTTGAATCTGCATTTTTTCTAATAAAAGGGAAAGGGATCCCTGCAGCCTGCTTAAGGCCCGCATGCAGCCTCACCTAGCTGGCCCAAGAGGTCTCCCCGACCCCTCCCACCAGCCGGCCCATCAGGCCCACCTAGCCGTCCTAAACTAAACCTAGCCCGCGAACCACTCCCTCTCCCTCTCGTCCTCCCGAGCCGCCACCAGCATCTCTCTCCCTCTCGCTCCCTCAGCGCCGCCAGAGAGGAAGCGAGCGCTCCTCTCCTCGCTCCCGTCGCTCGATGCGCTAGTTAGCGCCACCGGCTACCTCCCCGCCACTCGCCCCGGTCTCTCCCCCGCGACCTCCTTCCCCGCCGCGCCGCCTCAGCCTCGCCAAGGCCCTTGGTCGCGCCCGCGCCAGACCTGCAGCTGCGCGGCCGTTCCCACGACCGGCGCGTCCCTTCCGCCGGCCCGGCGAGCCGGATCTCTCCGTCGCCTCACCGACTACCTGCGTCGCACCTCCCCGAGCGCCACCCTCCGACCTCCTCCGCCTGGCCAGCGCGAGCCCCGCGCCTCAACTTCTGCGCTCGCCGGAGCGACCCGCCGTCCGCCTCCTCCGTCGACCGCACCGGCCACCAGAGTCGTCGACGGTCGAAGCCCGGCCGTGTCACAGCTCTGCTACCGGCGACATCGGCCTTGACCACTACTGCTCCGACCTCGACAGCAGCCGCCGCTCGCGTCCCTTTGCTTCCTCGCCATGACCCCGTGGGTCGCCGTCGTCGCACGCCCGACGTCCGTCGTGCTGCTGTGTCGAGCGTGACCACCGGCCGGCAAGCCCCGTCGCCGGCCCTTTTCTGTTCATCCTGTCGTTGCTGCCCCTGTTCATCCTGTTGTTGCTCGTTGCAAGACAAGACCAAGACCGGCAAGATCGACTACATCCGATGTGTTTTTCTTTGACAAGTACCACGACGCACGCTCGGAGCCCTCGGTTCCATCAAGTACGACTACTACATGAACGAGTACCACGACGACCTTCGAGTACAACGACATGAACATCTACAAAGCATGTACCACTACCGTCGCCCCGAAGACGTTCGATTCACCAAGTACTTCTTTGAAACGAACGTGCACCACTACTTCCCTCGACGACTCGAACCGCCCCGAAACGCACGCTCCAAAGGTATACCGCGAGACGACACCAGAGAACGTTAGCTCGTGTTGTATGAGATGCACCCCTTGTTGCACCATGTTCGAAGTACCTCTCATTGCCTTGTCCCCGAACCGTGGGAACCGGGTAACCGGGAGCACCCCATCTCTTTTGCATGTCATGCTCTCCGTCATCTTTTGCACCGGACTCTCAACGAGTTACCGGAACCGAAATGTTGTTGCGGCACCATTTTCGGTTATCGCCGCCGTGGCCCCTTTTCTTTCCACCACGGTGACAGATGCTTCATATCGCTTATGGTCAACTTTTACTAAAGTTGCGTAAAACTTGCAAATGTCATCCGCATCATGATAACAACATTAAATTGATTAAATTGTTGTTTGCTTCAATAATTGCTAAATGACATGGGGAGTTTCCGGATTTGTTGTTGTTATTTCCGGCCTCATTTAAATGACTAGATAGTGTAGTTTTGCTCATGCTTCACCTCTTTCCATGTTTAATAAAAACATTTAACTTGTTGGGTACATAAACGAGAGTCAACTAAATAAATATAATGTGGTGTTTTGTCAATGTGCAACTCGTTGCATATTGAGCCCCACTTAACTTGTAGTACTTGTTTGTTGCACTTTGCCATGCCATGCATTTTAAACCGGGCATGCATCATACTTGTTTGTGCATCATGACATGGTTATGATATGTTTGTTTACCGTGTTGTTTGCTTCTTTCCGGTATGCTTCTCTCGATAACTTCGGTTTCGTTCCGGAGTTGTGAGGTTTTGTTCGACTACTTCTTGGACTTGTTCTTCTCCCTTGCGGAATCCCAGGCAAGATGAGCATCCCCAGATATCACTACTATCTTTGCCTATGCTAGATGTTTTGCTCTTTAGATATTACCTCGATGCCTATGTCTGTTTGTCAGCCTCCTATTGTTGCCATGAAACCTCTAACCTTTGACACCTTCCCAGCAAATCGTTATTTGGCTATGTTACCCGCTTGCTCAGCCCTCTTATAGCGTTGTTAGTTGTAGGTGAAGATGAAGATTGGTCCATGTTGGAACTTGTTGTTGGAATATAACAATATCTCTTAAATATATTAACACACTTATATACTTGGCAATGGGTGGAAGGTTTGGCCTTTCGCTCGGTGTTTTGTTACTCATGCCACCTTAGGACCCGATAAACCGGTGTTATGTTCCCGGATTTTGCGTTCCTAACATGGTTGGGGTTTATGGGCCCCCCTTGATAACCTGCTTAGCGCTAAAGCTTTTCCTGCAAGGCCCAACTTTGGTACTACATTTGCCTAACAACTAAAACTTGCATAGGGAGTAATTAACCCTTTTTCTTAATCAACAACCCGGGCCAGTGCTCCACATGAGTGTTGGTCCAAACTGGGGGTTCTGCGGGGCCACCTCGGGGAAACTCAAGGGTATTAAAAACCTGTAGAATCGCCCATCCGGTCGTGGCCTGAGACGAGATATGCGCGGCTACTATCAGGGTGTCGGCACGCCGGGAGGTCTTGCTGGATTAGTTTTATCTTAGTTGGAATATCTTGAGCATGGGATTCCGAGAATACTCGGGTCTTCCCACCTTGGAGTTGCGACTCCGCAGATCGTGAGCTTGTTATGTTGCTAAGTTGGGACACCCCTGCAGGGTTTTGATCTTTCAAAAGCCGTGCCCGCGGTTATGTGGCAGATGGGAATTTGTTAATATCCGGTTGTAGATAACATGACACTCTATCCTTAAGAATGCACTACATGTGTGAGTTCCGTGATTGTCTCTTCTCGAAGGGGTTTCGAGAAGAAGAACACGGTGGGGTTAGGTGTGACGTGAGTAGCTAGGATCACTTATTGATCACCTTGTCGATCAATGGCTCTTACTCTCTTCTCACTCTGAACACGTAAGCTAGTTGCTTAGCGCTTGTTGCAGCCACTTTATTAGCCTTTCCTCTCCTAAAGGCTTTGTTAGTTTTGATACCCGGGAACGGGATTGCTGAGTCCTTTGTGGCTCATAGATTCTACACAACACCAGATGCAGGTACATCCGAGAACAGTGCAGGAGGTGGATCAGAACTTCAGTGGGAGTTCGATGAAGAGCGTATCCGTATGTATGTGACGTTTTCGACGATCAGTAGTGGTTCCTACTAGGGGCGATCGGGACCTTGTGTTGCTTTATTTATGGTATCTTTCTTTTGGATCTTCGTCCGTAGTCGGACTCTGATGTTATTTGAATGATGAATGTTTATGTAATGCATTGTGTGACGTGGCGAGTGTAAGCCAACTACTCTTTTGCAATTTCATCCCTCTTTTACATGAGTCATGCAAAGATACCATACTTGAGATTATTCTAGTATGAGCTTATACCTTTAAGTCGTGCCTCGACACGTAGGAGGTATAATCTCATACTGGGCATTACATTACTGTAGCTTGATTACCCAGGCGTCACAATTCTCCTCCACTACAAGAAATCTCGTCCCGAGATTTAAGCGGTGGAGTAATGGGGGAAATGTGCTGGTAGCGAAAACCTAACGAGTCTTCTCGGTCTTGGCTGCCCTTTCGAAGAGGTTGATCCCTTAGGTTGATGCCTTCATTTCTCTGCTTCAAGTCATCATGATCAACTCGTCATCCTTTCTTCGGGATCTCCATCGTCCTACGAACGCGAACAGGGGAAAAAACTCTAGAAGAACGCGTCTCCTCAAAGCTGGGCATCTGATGGTGAACTCAATGGGAAATACACGAGGTACCCCACGAGTTGTATTTCAGTGAATTCGTTGAGTGCAATATACGATGGTACTAAAGTTTCGAATGGGTAGGCAATCATTCGATGCCTAGACAGAAGCTGGAATGGGGGATTGAACAACGTGATTCCAGGATGAATAATGGTATAGAATTTAGCTCATGAATCACATACGAAGCCAGGTGCAAAGGATACATTAGAATCTGGGTTGTAAAGAAGAGTCAGGTTTCGATCCAATGGACCTATGGATTATGGGCCCATGTGGATTAAAAATAGGAAGGGTGTTGATATCTTGCACAACCGCGAGAGGGAGACATGTCAGTGGATAACTTGTCAGCTATGTCGGCAACAATGTCGGTACCAAGGACAGGAAACGAAGAGAACCATTTTCCCGCTTGTTGAAACGAGGTGGACCAATGGGCAGAACCGGAATGTTATCAATAATAGAATCAAGGTCTTACTGACAGAGTTGCACAACGAGGTGTTTACATATGCAGAGAATTATTACTGTTTAGATCATATAGATCAAGAAGGTTAAACAGAACAATGGAAAGGAAAATTGTGACTACACACAATTATTAGGAGTATATCCTTCCCATGGACAAGCAGAACATGGCATATAGGGGAGCAAGTACCCAACCATTCAGATAAAGAGGCAAGGATTAATCAAGATGTTACCCATACAACGGTGTTTGGATAACTGACCAAGAAACACTTAGCATCGCACCTCCAATGTTCTTGTTGATGAGCGGGGTATCATTGTCATGCTTCGGCGTAGCAATGATATGGTGTTTCAATCAAGGGCCAGACTCTGGATACACAGATGATCCATCAGGAGCAACTTATAAAGTAAGTCTTACCATTTCCTCCTGGAAGAATGGTTATCCTTGCAAACGAAATTATAATGATAGGTCCTCCAGCCAGGGGTGCTAGGCATGACATCATATTACCGGGTCATCACAGGACCAACATTATAACTCCTGGAAAGTTGTCCCAACCATCATATCTGACCGAGATTCAGATCCGATTGGTGTCATGATACCTCAGACTCGAGATGTTCGAGAAGAAAAGGTGCAGCACAAATCGACGAAATGACATTGCAAGATTCTCGGGAAATGAACTATGGGAGCGGGTTCCCAAATCAATAGTTCATCATTAAAGCAAGGAGAGGATGAGGAGGTGGCTGATGAGCTCAGCGACAATTCATCGAGAATTCCAAACGGATGGATTTCCACAATAATATGAACAAGAAGATGACACTTGTCAATTCAAATGATATAATGTTGTATGCTCGAGGAAAACATACAGCAGTAATCATTAGTTGAAAGGTGTGCCCGAAATATGACCTTAGGCAGCAAGATTAATGTCAGAGTGACGATTCAATAACCAACAGTCTAAGAACGAACTGTCGATCGTTAACTTCAAAGCAATAGGGTTGCTAGATGTACAGAACTCGAGCAGCATCATTGGCATATTGGTATCACGGTTAAAAATAACACGGGGACCAAGGAAGCATGGTGATGGTGAGAAGTATCATCATACCGAGAATTTCTAAGAGGTGGAGCAATCCCCACAAGATTCTTGACATAAAAGACAGTAATACTTCAAGGCAGAACACAACACTAGCTTGAGAGCAAGTTGTATTCATAATGTGGACAAGTCGCGATAAAAGGAAGTCAAGGGTGTTGTCGATGATAATAAAAATCATCGATGGCAAGGAGGGTATTTCTCATCATGAACACAGTTGACATCTCGGAAGAAGTCAAAGTGTTGAAGGTGATCCGACACATTTGCCGGGAGGTCTCAAGAGGATGCAACCCAACAACAACGGCAACAAGCAAGGGAATGACCAAGTGGCAAGTTATAGGATCAATATATAAGATGCAAGCTCGAAACCAAAGTTGCCTTTCAAGACAAGCAACATGATGTTGAAAGCTCGACGTAAGTCATGCTCACACACTCAAGAATTCGTGCACCAGAGAAGGACGAGGTAGCATAGTCAAAGATAGCAAGACCAGGATGCAGCCGATAGTCTAGGAATGACCAGATTGAGTTCAGAATTTCCTAGTAAAAATACTAGGGGTATTTAATTTGTAGTGCGGAATAATTTCACTAGTCGGTATCCTCGGTTAACAACAACCCAGAACCCGTAGAGTGATTACGACAAGGATAGACATTACTTCAACAAAGTTAGTAAGATGTGGTGCAATGACAAGACATCTCCGAGATACCAGGGGGTAATACTCGAAGGTAGAACATGATAGAAGTAGAACCGGGTCATTGACCTATGACAGTAGATACTTCAACCTTGCCAAAAATAGACGGGGCACTTGAATGAATTCCCATCAGATATATTAGATCAGGACAGCATGGTCAAACTATAACTGTAAGGAATCAATTCAAGAATACCGAAAGGATCATACAGCTGGATAATAATTTTGCAAGAAGCTTCCGAGACGGTCTACATCATATTCATGGGCATGAACACACAAAGTTCAAGGTCGACTCCCACTTCTTTAATGCATATCAATTTATTCACCTCTCACTTTGATAAAACTGTAGTGTTGGAAATTCTGGTAGAACGCCGAAAGAGTATGACTTGTGAAAACTTTCGGGTTGTCATGGATTAGGGGAAGGCATAGGTTCGACCCATCGGGCATCTTAGTAACATATACCACAAGTTTCAAAAGTAATTACACAAGCTCGAAAGCCGAGCATGGTTGGCCAAGCAGAGGATACAATTTACCAAAGGCATTATATATCAGGGGAAGAACTCACAAGGTGATTGAATATGAAGGAGACTGCCGGATAACAATCCAAAAATGGATCGGGCGATCCACAACGGAGCTGATGTGAGTATCAGTACTCACTCAAAGGAAGAAAGAATGCAGAGGCATCAGATTCAAGAATCACCTGATTAGTCTGATGCTTAAATAGAAAGAAATTATGGTTTCCAAAACGAAGGATCAGAAGCAGACGCTCTGATCAAGGATGGATAAGTTGAAAACACTTAGTTGGACAATCAATAAAGGTTTGAATTGTCGAGAACCAACTCATGTCCGGAATGACGTCTGAGCCGGAAAGATAATTTTAAAAAGGATAACCTGATGACTGTGTGCATACGCACACATTGTATCAATAGGCTCAAAATGGCTAAGACAAGGGATGTTAACGAAGACTACTAGTCATATGGAATTATCCGTAATGCAAGCAGGCAAGAATTTCAAGAGTAACAGGCTGCAGAGGATTTTCGAAAGATCGAAAAGTATCCCGAAGAATTTTGTGAGACACATGAACAAACTAGAAGAACGGATCCTCGATAAATGTGAGGAAATAATGGTGAGAGTTTTCATGCGAAATAAAACTGCAAGACAGTAAACTCAAAGGGTTCTCGGGACAACGGAGAATATTCGAGGCATCTTGCAACAACAAGAGCGACGAGGAATGATCATGAGAATGACAAGTGCATGCAGATATCGATAGGGATATACCGGTGGCAGTAAATTGCAAAGGCGTTTTGCACAAGGGTCTCGGGAAAATATCGAGGGATATCCTTAGAATCTTCTGACGAAGCAGGTGATGTTCCGGAATGAGGGATCTCCGGTAGAAATAGTTACGAGAACCTAGAGTTAGAATTAGTAAAATCTTTTAACCCGAATAGAAGAGAGATCAGATTCCCAGAGCATAGAAAAGGAATAAAAGATCCTAACACCACCCATTGGTGCCGTGGGCCCGTAAGCCACACAACAAGTCAGTAAATTTGTTTTTCAAAGACTAGACTCAGCTTCGGCCAAGGAGTTGGAAAGAGGATTCCTACAGGCAGTCGGCTCTGATACCAACTTGTGACGCCCCCGATTTGACCGTACACTAATCATGCACGCAAATGTGTACGACCAAGATCAAGGACTCACTAGAAGATATCACAACACAACTCTAGACACAAATTAAAATAATACAAGCTTTATATTACAAGCCAGGGGCCTGGAGGGCTCGAATACATAATCTCGAATACACAAGTCAGCGGAAGAAATAAATCTGAGTACATACATAAGTTAAACAAGGTGCCATAAGATGGCTAGCACAAATGTAACAACGATCGAAAAGGCAAGGCCTCCTGCCTGGGACCTCCTAACTACTCCTCGAAGCGAAACTCCACATGGAAACATCCTCGGGATCTTCTGGCTCCTGGACTCCATCAATCTGGTTGCATCATCCGAGAAGAAAGTGAAAAGGGGGAAAAGGGGGAGCAAAGCAACAGTGAGTACTCATCCAAAGTACTCGCAAGCAAGGATCTACACTACATATGCAATGGTATCTGTGTAAAGAGGGGTAATATCTGTGGGCTAAACTGCAGAATTCCAGAATAAGAGGGGGATAGCTAGTCCAATCGAAGACTACGCTTCTGGCAGCCTCCATCTTGCAGCAGTAGAAGAGAGTATATGGAATGTAACAAGTATCAATGCTTCTGGCAGCCTTCGTCTTGCAGCAGTAGAATGGAATAGATGGTAAGTTCACCAAGTAACATCGTATAGCATAAACCTACCCGGCGATCCTCCCCTCATTGCCCTGTGGGAAAGCGATCACCGGGTTGTATCTGGAACTTGTCTGGGTGTGTTTTATTAAGTATCTAGTTCTAGTTGTCATGAGGTCGGAGTACAACTTCAGGTTGTCCTTTTACCGAGGGACACGTCTATTTGAATATATTAACTTCCCTGCAGGGGTGCACCACATTACCCAGCACGCTCGATCCCATTTGGCCGGACACACTTTCCGGGGTCATGCCCGGCCTCGGAAGATCAACACATCGCAGCCCTACCCAAGCACAAAAGAGAGGTCAGCATGCCGGTCTAAGTCCTAAGCGCATAGGAGTCTGGGCCCATCGCCCAATGCACACCTGCACGTTGCGAGGGCGGCCGGTAAGCAGACCTAGCCGCTCCTAATACTAGAGTGCCGTTTCAGTCTAATCTGGCGCGTGCCGCTAAGTCGCTGACGTCAAGAAGGCTTCGGCTGATACCACGACGTCGAGTGCCCATAACTATTCCCACGTAGCTGGCTAGTACGTATAGGCCAATGGCCAGACTCATATCAAATACCAAGATCTTGTTAAGCGTGTTATTTTAAAGTAACCGCAGACAACGACCAGGGACCAGGCCCACCTATCTCCTAGGTGGTCGCAACCCGCCCTGTTGCTCAGCCACAAAGTAATCATCAAGGGGCTACCAGGAACCCAGGCCCACCACTACCTGTGTGGAACCACCTGCCCCTTCAGCCACCATCTCTGAATCATCATCATGAGTATGTAGTAGTTTAGTATATACCCGTGATCACCACCCGTAGTGATCACGGCCCGATAGTATAGCATGGAAGAAGGACAAGAATGTAGGTCCACTGATGGAATATTGGCCTCCTATACTAAGCATTAGGATAGCAGGTAAAGGTATCAACAGTTGTAGCAACAATGACAAGCTATGCAATAGAATAGGAGTTATCAAATCATCAACAGTAGCAAACCTAATGCAAGAATAAGAGAGAAGAGAATGGGCGATATTTGGTGATCAAGGCGGGGCTTGCCTTGAAGCTCTGTTGCACAGGAAGAAGGGTCGTTGGTGATGTAGTCGTACTCAGTGGCATCAGCGCCGGTCTCGGGGTCTACCGGAGAAGAAGAAGAGGGGAGAAACAGTAAATACAGAGCAAACAAGCATCGCAAAATATAACAAGGAAATACATGGTGTCAGGGGTGAGCAAAAGCGGGGATAGGTGATACCGACAAAAGGGGAAAACATCCAGGAAAGTATTCCCGGTGCTTCGGGTTTTTGGGCAGACGGACCAGAGGGGGACGGTTGCAGGTTCACTATACTAGAGACGTATGGTGAACGAACGAACTACGTATTTGAATTCATCTCGTCGTTCTGAGCAACTTTCATGTATTAAACTTTTCCATCTGAGTTATGGATAATTTTATGTTAATTTTCAAAGTTTTATTAATATTCTAGAATTACTGGAATTAAACTAAATTCAAAAAACAGAGGCTAAAATACGAAGTACACCCGAAAGTGTACCCAGCCAGAAGCCATAGAGGCTGATTGTGGGGCCCGGCTGCTGAGTCAGCAGCTGACTCTGTTGATCTCATCCACTAAAATAGTGGATGGGCCCCATCTATCATGGAGGGAGGGCTTAATCAATGGTTTAATTAAAAAGTAGACTAATTAAAGGGCGGGGCCCCATGTGTCAGCGACATATTAAGTTTGCAGGGGAATTATTTTCAATAGTTAATTAGGATGGGACCCAGTGGTCAGTGGTTGTTAGCGTGGTTGTTAGCGAGGCTTAATTAACCCTGCTAATGACGAGCCCCACCGGCGTTTAAACGCCAGCGCACTCCGGTGCCAACAGAGCACGGCGGAGGCTCGGAATGGCGTCTCCGGCGTCCATTCAAACGGCAGTTTTGCCTGGTGGGCTCCTAAGGATGAGCCGCGTTGAACCATGGTGGCCTCAAGTGCTGGAGCGGCAGAGAGCGACAACAACGACGACGGGAGCGGCAGCCGGAGCAAGAGCTCGACGGGATCGAGCCTATGGGCAGCGCACGAGCCAACGGAGAAGGGGAGAAGCAGTGGTAGCTCACCCCGGAGCTTTTGGCGTGCTCAGACGCGTCGGGGCGGTCGAGGCGGTGCAGATCGACGGCGGGAGGCACACGGTGACTGACGAGGATGAAGGCCCGGATCTGGCGATGTGGGGGCGCCCAGCCGGAGCTGGTGGCCGTAGCCGATGCACATGAAGCTGCGGAGCTCGTGGACACCTTCCCGTGGCGCGGGGTCGACAAAGAGCACGCTGGCGAGGGTGGCCATGGCGACGGTTGTTCGGGTGTGCGCGGGAGAGGCGACGGCGGCGCGAGGAGGAACGGAGGAGTGGCTAGGGTTCGCCAGGGGTCATGCATAATTCACTTGTAGGCATCGATGACGGCGGGGAGACGGCGGATGCTTGGCATGTGGTCGATCCGCGACGTGGACGGGGTGCGCTCAGCCAACGAGCCTCGGTGAGCAGTAGGAAGGAGAAGAGGGGTAGGTGGGCTGGGTTGTGCACTGTGGACCTAGAGCCCAGATGCACAGTGCAAGTTTTCCTTTTGTTTGTTTTATTTTATTTCTTTTCTGTTTCCTCTTAGTTTCATCTTGTTATAGTTTAAATGAAATATAAAACTAGTTCCTAATTTAGTTTTAATAAATATGGCACTGCCCCAATAGTTTCGGGCAATAAAATAAATTAGCTTAATATTTATTAATTGAAAAAGGCATTTAATTATTGGTTTTGGTTGTTGTTCTATTTAATTCAGAGTATTTAAACATTTCATAACAATGTGGTTTCACCACCATAATCATCTACGATTTATTTGCTACAATTTGAACATTTCAGATCTGATAATTGATTTTTTTTATTGTTTGACTTTAATTCAAATTTGAATTTGGATCGGTTCCGAACTAACACGAGATTAGCAATAGTAATCGTGGTGAAGTGGCATCATTACCAGAGGGTTACTGTAGCTTCATTACCCGGGCGTCACAACTACCACCTTGCCACAAGGCCTTGCAAGCGTTTCTCCAGGTTTATCAACAGCTCTGACTACAGTTTCGCTACGGTGGACACCACCAACGATCTAAAAGCGCTCAAGGTTCCGGAATTGAAATGCCCAAATCTTGTCAACATCCCGCACCACTACAAGGTCTGGGGAAGCGACAAAAACAAACTGAACTCCCTGGTTGACCTCGCCTCGGCCATCATCGACCCCTACTACATGAAGATGAAGAATGAGAGCAACAAGGACAAGAACGCCTGGCACAGTGTGTGGCATGAGAGACTGGATGAAGAACATGTCAAGTACGCGGTCAAGGACGCGTACACAAGCTACGAGATGTACATGCAGATTGTTGACATGAGGAGTGTCTTCTTCCTACCCCAGACGAGGGATCGAGCCACAGAGCAGTGGCGGCAGCGTCACAAGAAGTAGTTGACTAGACGATCGTTTCTCCTACTTTAGAATGCATGCAATTGTTCTAATGCACATGCTCGAATGATATGTATAGTCACTTATGTAATTGGATGTTTATTTCAGTTATTATTCTGTAGACAGAGAAAATCACACGTCTTATTAGCAGCAATCATCTGTGTTATTATTGGTATTCGCACATATTTCTGATTACGGACCTGTTTGCCGTGTTTCACACACATCTTGTTCAGTTGAACCGTTTCCATTGTGTTGCCTAATCAGACATAGTTCATCCTAGTGAACCGTATGTTGTATATCGCACACACCTTCATCTGACTGCCCGTTTCTTTTGTTCCTCCTCATCGCAAACAGTTAATTGAACTGAACCGTATGCCCTTCATCACACACACAGCTAAAATTTGAACCGTGTTTGATGCATCCGTCATCGCAAACGTTTTGCACCTTTTTGATGGTTCTTTTACATCACCGTTTGCGATTATGGCATCGCACACAGTTTCGTCAAAGGGTCTCTAATCGTAGAGTCGCATTTGGACCATCCTGCAGTAGTGATTGCATTCGGGAATTGTTACCAAAGAGGTGAATTACAAGTGGTTCACTATGTAGTTACTAATTTCGAAGTGCCTAGGTAAAGATCTTTTCTTTTGCTCAGGATACATATATACTTCCCCTTTTGGTAATATTGATTTCTTCATCTCCAATCTGTGAACCCAGATCAATATGCGATCTTCTTCTTCTTCCTATTTTTCCCCATTTCTTTGTTTTCAAACACGTTTCCTTCATTAAATTGTTTTACATGCATCGTCATGTACTGCTATATATCATAGTTGCCAGTTGCTTTATTTATTCAAAAGGTAACTACAATGTCAATTGACTCATCATCCGATTTACTTGTCCAAACAACTTTTGGAATAATATGTATCTATGATGGATGCTCTTATTCCTGTGACTCATCATCCGGATATGATAGTAGATGAATGATTAATCATGGCTTTCTTTTCGTGTAAAATATTGAATTGACCCTTCCGGTAGTATCACGCTGCATCCCATTGTTAGATTCTGAAAAGAGATGGAGCCTTCTCAGGGCATGTGCTCTCTGGACCATCTGATTTCCTGTCCAAACGACTTTTGGCCGTCCGATCATCAGATGAAACTATCCTGGCAGTTGGATGAGAGTTGATGTGACTAGCAATGAATAGTGCCTAGACTTTCTACCACCACACTACCGCACTAGCTCTCCATGACACGCGGGACCCAGGCATGGTGGCCCCTGGCTGTCATCGATCGCGGAGGTGGGCATGACCGGTGCTGGTCATTGTGTGTGCCAGAGGCGTCCCACCGCCTGTAATTTTCATTGGCCTGCGAGGGCAGTTACGACAATTCGTCTAACCCAGTGACAAGTGGCTTATCCGGATTAGTTGACCTGTCCCCAATCGGGTGAGACGGCTAAGGTTTCTCTCACTTCTCTCTCTCTCCCTCGCATCGATGTCGTCGCCCCTCCCTTTCTCAACCCCTGCTCTCCCCTCTCTTCCTTTTATTTATTACGATGTTTTCAATTTTTTGTGTGCTTGGATTTTAAAGGGGGCGTGTAGTAAAATTGAATTGCACACCTACGAGTTGATTCTTCTAGGGATTTGTTTTTCTAAATGAGTTTTCAGTTCGCTTCACAAATATGTTACTAGGTGAGGTTTAGAATTTATTTGGCAGAAACTGTTCTAAGACTACTATTGTAGTTCTATGTGAGGAATTTTTGTTAATGTTCAATCATTCCCGACAAATTTAAAATAAAAATCATGGAGATGATTGTTTGGAATGGATGCTACTTTGCTGCTTCGGTCCGTCCCTTTTCCTGCATACATTATTTTTCTTACATGTTTGCTACCAAACTTCTGCAACGTCCTTTTTTATGCTCAATCCATTAACCTGACATTTGTTATGCTTCCTTTTATACTCAGTTTTATATTATTATTTTTATATGCACCATGGTTCATGCTTGCATTTTTTGGCTACTATAGCCTTTTTTTGTGTGACACCAGCCTTCCGCACAACCAAGAAGGCCAAGCACTATGGAAGCTAAGGAAATATAGCAATGAGAATAGAGGTCAATTCCCATCCCTGACAAGATTATTGTATGATTTACTGGTTATTCTGGTATCATATATGGCCCATATAGTTCACTGGTTGGTGAAGTTAATTTCTGTAGGACTCACATTCATATTACAGAATAGTATTATTTTAGCTCTAGCACATGGATGCAATTCTTCTCTTAAGATGTGTATATAAAATTAGAATGCATTCATTTAATCCTATAAGTAAATGTTGCCTGCATTCCATGTTTTCTTTATAAAAAATTAGGAAATGAAAAACTAAGAATCACAAATTTGGACATCAGACACTAGCATTGCATATATCAAGCAGTAGATTTAAAATGGTTAATGAGTTCCTCAGATGAATCAATAGTTGAGAAATCTGATAGGTTTTAATTTGTGTTTTCATAATATTTGATTGCACGGTATCTTCCAGTGGCATATTTGCGAATTAGATAGAGATTATTATATGTAATTTAGTGTTGGTTTCTTTTAGTTCTCCTGGACAGGTTTCTATGCAATGTGTCATTTACCGAGCTCCATTAGTTATATCTGCAACTTCTACTGGATCTGTGGTAGAAATTGGCATAGTTGTCAGTAATCCGAACTGTCTTCTTGGGTTAGGATTTCTGTGGGAGCAATTTGATTTTTCTCAACATGTGAAATGAAGGAAGAAGTCCGGAAAAGTAAAAGACGGGCAATGAAGATTTTGGTGCTATTACCAGCAAAATTACATGATGATATATCTTATAACTGAAGAATATTGATGGAGAACATACTATTTTTGTACATATAGTTGTGCTGGGGTCAAGACTGCAAGTGCATTTTGATTTATGAGTTCCACCGTGATGTTATTTTTAGAATAAGCATAGATGCATTCTCTCAACAAGGATACGACATTTAGTTTTTTGAGACTGGTCAGCAAAGCAAAACATGGCCATTGGTGAGCTGGTGATTGTAGTTTCCCTTATGTTGTGACAATGTGATTTTCATTGATTTGATTGTTTATCATCCAACTGAATCGTTGAATTTCTGAGACTGGTTAGCAAACCAAAACATGGCAATTGGTCAGGTAGTGATTGCGGTTTCCCTTATTTTGTACCAACATGATTTTTGTTGATTTATTGTTTATCATCCATCTGAATCACTTAATGTTCTGTTACTAGGGTTATTTGTGTGAACTTATTTTGTTTTGGAAGAGCTTTAAAAACAACAAATATTCATAAACAACTGACATTAATCTTTTGGTCCATATATTTTCTATTATCGGGTTAGCTAAATGTGGTGAGGTGGGGTGCGATGGTTCGCACTTCATATCTTGAGGCTCCATCAGAATAGAGGCATCATAGTTGTCCATGCTATTTTTTATATTTGCAATGCTTCCATGACTATATGATCGGATTGGATATGACTTGTATTCGGTAGCACCGCTGCCGGGTGCGGCAAGCCGCACTTCCTACCTAGTTTATTACTGTGTTGACACTTAATAGTAGTGCCCCCCTGACTTTGTGGTTGGGTAATGTTGATGACTCAGATATGAGGAGCGGGGTTAGGATTTGTCGCTATGAATGAAAACAATGCAAAGTTGAAGGTTCTGAACTGGAAACTTGAACAAACAATTTTCCTTGAACACTTCACCTTTCTCATGTCTTCAATTAGTGCCATCTTCACTAAGTATGATTCTGGTTTGTTGGTTGTGGAATTGAATTTTTAGAAGTGAACGTTCTTCACATTGGTGCTTCTTCAGTGGGATCTGGATAAGGGAATCTTGAATTGCATCTGTTTGGTTGCTGGGGAACTTCCTAGTTTTAATTTGACCAACTAGCAAAACAGTCCAGCTAATTTGATGATTAATTCCTGCTGATTGTTACGTTGCACCATATGCCAGTTTGTTTGGTACCTCATTCATCCTGGATTTTTAGACGCAAAGCATCTAGATTTTAAAACAAGAAATAACATCTCTAACAAAAATATTCACTCAAAAGAGCATCCCCACGATTGAATCTCTCATCTTTACAGTAAATTTGGACAGCAGGGATGTTCAGTAGAAAAGCAATAATAGAATACATAGTTCAGAATATTCACAGGATGTGCAAGACAATAATAAGTACCATAAATAATGACCTGATACTAATAAGAGAAACCAGGTAAGGATCAGACCTAGAAATCCCAAGCACCCAAGAAACCACAAGAAACCATAGAACATCCAACATGTAAAACTTTTTTTTTCATATGACGTACTCTGGCTCCAGATTTTACAGCAAAGCATCCAAAAGATGAACCAAGCAGCCAAAGTTTCTAACACCAGAGCCAACCATGAGCTACAGACCACAAAAAGGCGAGCTCCAAAACCCAAACACTAACGAGACAAGAACAAATCTACATCCTATCCTATTACATGTCCCACCAGAATCACATTCTGAGCGACACATGGCATCTTCATGTATTATATGGAACTAGAGAAATGTGAAGCAGGGGAGAACATGTTGCTTCGTTAACACATTTAAGTTGTTGGCAGCATTCAAGACCAATAAAGCTCTCGTCTCCGGTAGATATAACCCAATGTGAGATCATCCCTACAGTGCAAAGTCACCGCCCCCAAGGACACATACTACAGTCATAGTCGACAGCAGAAGCAACGACAAGAACGAGGATGAAGCACGCGGACCAAGAGAAGAGATGGAGTGCCATTCTTGATTGTTGCCTAGTATAGGAGCCTACCTGCAAGATGGATGATGATGATGAATGTCTTTTGGTTTCCATTCAATATATAGCAGGAGAACACTTGTAATGCTAGCTTATAGCCAGTCATGCCGACAGAGTTTACCGGCATTAACTGACTGCTAAATTTTCCTGCAGACTGCAAACTAATTCATGATGAGCTACTCCAGCTAGGCCAAGATTATATTAGAAGATAATTCATGACGAGTAATTAGTATCTCCATTCATAAATAAACAACTTTCTAGAAAGCATTTAATCATTTAGATTGCTCATACTATTGCTAGATTTATGATAAATGTTATCATTTTTTTTGCTTTATGTCATTAGTACGAACAATATTGATCACACCATGATACGAACTTCTAGCAGTAATTAAAATATCATTATACCACCGTATTACTTCTCAGCAACGACATATAAACCTATGGAAGACAAGATCCAAACTAACTACTTGGACAACAGAAATACCATATTTCTAACAAACCAAGATTGAATATCGCATTATAAACACTGTCATTCTTCAACAACAGAAATGCCATATTTCTAACAAACCAAGACCGAATATCGCATCATAAACACTGTCATTCTTTAACAACAGAAATGTCATATTTCTAACAAACCAAGATTGAATATCGCATCATAAAACCTGTCATTCTTGCTTCTTCATGATGCAACACGAAAGTAAATTTGGATAGCAGGGAGTAGAAAAACTAAAATAGCATAGATACTTCACAGTTCAGTGTAATAACAGGGTGTTCAAGACATAAGCATCATCCGAAATGACATGCCCTACGAGTGGTACTAATAAGTAAGAGGAATCAAGATAAGGATCAGACCTGGAAAGCCCAAGCATCCACATGCTGACTACTCCCAAAAATGTACAACCATCCAACAAATATATCATTTTTTTCATATGAAGTACTCTGGCTCCAGGTTTTAGGGCAACACATCCAAAAGATGAACCAATGATTCCATTTCTTCGAGACTAGACAGCCAAGAGCTAGCACAGCCAGATAATCCTTTTAGCTACAGACCACCAAATGCCGAGCTCCAAAAGCCATACACTCACGAGACGAGAGCAAATCTACATCCTGTTACAGATCCTACCAGGATCAAATTCAAGCATGAGAGCCATTCTCCTATTTAGTGACCTCCACTACTGCACCACCACCCCGCATTAGTGGGGAGCCAGACGGTGAAGAGTCCTACAAGATATGTACGATGGTTTCTGCAGACAGTGTCTCGTTTAGCACCTTTATTGCCTAGATAAACATCTCTGCTTCAAGCAAGTCCTTTGGAGGTTGGTTCTCTAGTCGTGCACGTTTAACCTCACTCTTTATTCCTATAATGTCCCGAGAACAATTTGCAGAAGAGATTCTTGATCCACTAGGACTGGGTACACTACGCTTGCTCCTCTTACGAGTCCACTTCTGTCGATTGCCCTGCTGAAACTGCTGCTTCACATGCTTCACTCCATGCTTGTGTGCATCAGCTTGCCCACACTCCACCAGGTCAGCTTCCATGTTGTCCCTCTTGCCCACGCTTGCATCATCATTCAACACTATGGATCCACTAGGTACACTACACTTGTTCCTGTTATGGGTCTGCTTCTGTTCATTGCCCTGCTGAAAATGCTGCTTCACATGCTTCACTCCATGCGTGTGCGCATCAGCATGCCCAGGCTCCGCCAGGGCAGCTTCCAAGCTGTCCCTCTTGCCCACGCTCCCATCATTATTCAACACTATGGTCAGCGGTGATCTCTGTACCACCATGGATTGCTGTTGAACTTGAACAACTGCTGCAGCTTCATCCCCCACCATGGATTGCTGTTGAACTTGAACAGTTGATGTAGCTTCATCGCCCACCATGGATTGCTGTTGAACTTGAACAATTGCTGCACCTTCATCCCCAGACTCCACTGGTTTGGACAGGTTGTGAACCACCTGTGGCTGCTACACCCGGAAGAATCTTGTAATCTTCTTGGGTCTCGTAAATTGCAACCGGATTCTTTCCGTCACATTGTCGACTACCTACGGTAAGATTCTATCAAGATGCACCCGAGCGAGTCTTTCCATCTTGTCCTTCAACCCGAACACCTCTGGATGCTTTGCCCATGCTTGCATCATCATTCAGCACTATGTATCCACTAGGTACACTACACTTGTTCCTGTTATGCGTCTGCTTCTGTTCATTGCCCTGCTGAAACCGCTACTTCACATGCTTCACTCCATGCTTGTGCGCATCAGCATGCCTAGGCTCCGCCAGGGCAGCTTCCAAGCTATCCCTCTTGCCCACGCTCGCATCATTATTCAGCACTATGGTCAGCGGTGAGCTCTGTACCACCATGGATTTCTGTTGAACTTGAACAACTGCTGCAGCTTCATCCCCCACCATGGATTGCTGTTGAACTTGAACAGCTGTTGCAGCTTCATCGCCCACCATGGATTGCTGTTGAACTTGAACAATTGTTGCACCTTCATCCCCAGACTCCACTAGTTTGGACAGGTTGTGAACCACCTGTGGCTGCTGCACCCGAAAGAATATCGTAATCTTCTTGGGTCTCATAAATTGCAACCGGATTCTTTCCGTCACGTTGTCGACTACCTGCGGTAAGATTATGTCAAGATGCACCCAAGAGAGTCTTTCCATCTTGTCCTTCAACCCGAACACCTCTAGATGCTTTACCCAAAGGAGTCTCAGGAGATGCAACCCAAAGTATGAATTTTTATCATCCCTCTTTGGCAATTCGAGAATCTCATTCTGTACTAGGTCCCAGATCAGCTCACCCCAGTGGACGTCATGCGCTAACTCCGCCTTCACCTCCCACATCGCAGCCGACACATTTGACTGCAACATGTCCCTGCCCTGGAACTGCCGGAGGATCCAGATTTCCATGAACTGCAAGGCGGCGGAGGTAACCGCGGAAGAGCTCCTTGTGCTCCTTGTCCTGCGCCGTGGAGGGAGCACCTTGTGCTCCGCCCTGGCTTGGAGGCCTGCCGCGCTGAGGAAGGACTTGCGGTCGACACTGACGCGTGTAATGCCCAGTATGAGATTATACCTCCTACGTGTCGAGGCACGACTTAAAGGTATAAGCTCATACTAGAATGATCTCAAGTATGGTATCTTTGCACGACTCATGTAAAAGAGGGATGAAATTGCAAAAGAGTAGTTGGCTTACACTCGCCACGTCACACAATACATTACATAAGCAATCATCATCCAAATAACATCACAGTCCGACTACGGACGAAGATCCAAATGAAAGATACCAAATAAATAAAGCCACAAGGTCCGATCGCCCCTAGTAGAAGCCACTACTGATCCTCTGGGTAAGACACGTAGCATCGCCCACGTTCTTCATCGAACTCCTAGTATAGCTCTGTGCCGTCACCTGTGTAGTTCACCATGGTACCTGCATCTGGTGTTGTGTAGAATCTGTGAGCCACGGAGGACTCAGCAATCCCGTTCCCGGGTAGCAAAACTATCTAAGCCTTGGGTGTGGAACAAGGCTGAAGAACAAGGTTGCAGCTGCACTAGCACTAGCTTACGTGTTTAGAGCGAGAAGAGAAGTGCCACGAGCATCAAAGTGATCACGAAGTGATCCTATCTAAGCACGTCAAACATAACCCCGCCGTGTTCACTTCCCGAACCCCTTCGGAAAATGACCGTCACGGTTACTCACGCTGGTAGTGTATTCTGAACATGGTGTCAAGTTTTCTACAATCGGATATTAACAAATTCCCATCTGCCACATAACCGCGGGCACGGCTTTCGAAAGATCAAACCCTGCAGGGGTGTCCCAACTTAGCCCATCACAAGCTCACGATCGGCGGAGTCGCAACTACAAGGTGGGAAGACCCGAGTATTCTCGGAATCTCGTGCTCAAGATATTCCGACTAAGGTAGAACTAATCCAGCAAGACCTCCCGGCGTGCCGACACCCTGACAGTAGCCGCTCATATCTAGTCTCAGGCCACGACCGGATGAGCACAGCATACAGTGACCAAAACCCAAGTTGCCAAGGGGGTACCGCACACGACTCTAGTTTGTACCAACACTCAAGACGAGCACTGGCCCGGTGGGGTTGATTAATAAATCCTCGGGTTAATTAATCCCTCGGCAAGTTTTAGTTGTTAGGCAAATGTAGAACCAATGTCGGGCCTCACTGGAAAAGCTTTAGCGCTAAGCGGGTTATCGAGGGGGTCCCATAACTCCAACCGTGTTAGGAACGCATAATCAAGGAACATAACACCGGTTTAAATGGTTCCTAGGGTGGCATGAGTGGAACAAAACACCAAGCGAGAGGCTTAGCCTTCCACCCATTGCCAAGTATATAGATGATTTAGTTTAACAGATTATATAGTGTGATATCCCAACAAACTTCAACATGAAGCAAGAATCTTCAAATCTTCTCCTGCAACTAGCAATGCTATAAGAGGGGCTGAGCGAAGCTTACGTAGCCAATCAAAGGTTTGCTAGGTTGGGTGGTTAGAGAGATTCATGGCTACAATAGGAGGCTGACAAACAAACATGGGCATCGAGGCAATAAGCTAAAGAGCGAGACATCTAGCAATAGGCAAAGATAGAAACGATATCTGGGTTAGATCATCTTGCCTGTCGAGTCGTCGATTGGATCGTAAGACGGCTCCTCGTACTCAACCTCCGTAGGAACCTCGTTCTCGGTCTCGGCTCCCGGCTCTACTCAACACAAGAACACAACATGGCACATATCAAACAAGGTGCAATGCACAATCAACATGATTCAAGCCCAAGTATATATGATGCATTTCATGGCAAGGGATGACGCACACAAGAACAACACAAAACAATAAGTTTAAATGAGGCCGGAATCAACATATAGCAAATCCGGTAAGTCCTCATATGCATATTTTGAAATTGGTCCAGATCTGAACAAACCTTAAGTTAAAGTTGTTAAACAACAAGTTAACATGCACCATGATGATCTACACAAAATTCTAGTCAAGTTTCATATAAAGTTTGTTTAATTCGGAGCTACGGTCTAGAAGATATGAGCAAAACAAGACAAAAAAGGCAACGGTGCAAGATGCATCCAAACATCAAGCAAACACACTCCAAACATGTAAACAACATTATATTATGATTCTACATGCAAAATCACACAAGTTTCATATAGGGCACACTCAAAACGGAGCAACGGTTCAACACATACACACGAAACAAGATACAATGCAAAGCTGAAGTTAACAGCCACATGGCAACTTTGGAGCAAGAGATATATACGCTTAAGCACCCAAACATGATGACAAGAAGCATGGATGTGAAGTAGACATGTTACTTAACAAGCATGAACTTAGAACACACCCAAAAACCTACTGGAACACAATTAACCAAGCATGGCAAGTTGCAATAAAATTATCCAGACTTAGCCAAAATCTGGGAAGGCAAAAACATCATCACGATGCTGCCTTCGGAGGCACAAAACAACATGCATATAAACTCCACTAAGCATGTAAATATCATGGACATGTAATATACATATCATACAACAAACAACTCCATTGGAGCAACTCCATAGGAGGCATGGATCAATAGCAACAAGCTACACCAAATTGATCATGCTGATAAAAACCTGACAGGCACAATTTATAGCAACTTGAGAGCAAGAAATAAATAAGCTACAGCAAGCCATATGTGCAAGTGAGGGCATGGATGGATAAAAAAAACATGGACAACAAGGAATGATCATTGGCCACTCCAAAACAAGCTTGGATTTGAGTGGGGCATCAAGCAAACATAGCATCAGGTTAAAACAGATTCCAGACTTAACAGTTTTTTCACTAAGTATAAAACAGTAATATTGGCATGGCATGTTTACAAGCTTGTTTAAGTCACCTCAAGGCATATCATGGAAAGTGGTTTGCACCATAGCAAAGACCATATGTTGGTGCTTCTAAAACATATTGACATGTGACATGAGGACAAACACATCAATAACAAAGAGCACTTCAAATCAGCATCTCATAACAAGTTTCAGCACTTAACAGCCACATGCACTTTTGCAACAGAGATTAACATGGCAATATGATACCTAACATGAATGCTACAACAACCATCATGTAGAGCACTTCACAATGAAAATTTGACATATCATATGCTCCATTTGGATAAACATGCACCAAGTTATCATATCTCAAACATGGCATCAAATTAACAAGTAACAGTAGTTTATAACAAGTAGCACTCTTGTCACGATGATTAGGTCATCAAGATGATCTCAAACAAGCATGCCACAATGGAACAAAATGTAGAGCACATCACCACGATCATTTTGATATATCACACGCCCAAAACGGATCTACGAGCGCGAAGTTATGGCCATGCAAAGGAGGCAACAAAAATATGGCAAATCTGGGACTTAGAGGAAATTATACCCTCTGAAAGTGAACGAGGAGGTCCCGGGACGGAGGGACCGGGTCGCGGAGGGGCGTTTGGATGGACGGCCCGGTGGATCTCCTCCACTCTCCACCCGGATCGGATCTGGACGGGGAAGAGACGACGGCGGCGGCGGCTCGCCGGAGAAGGGACGGCCGGCGGCCGGAGGGCGCGCGCGGCGCGGCCTGAGGAGCAGGCGGCGGCGGCGCGGCAGCTCGCCTGCCGGGCGGCGGCGGACGGGGCGGAGGCGGCCGGTGGCTGCCCGCGGGACGCCCGTCGGCGGAGGCGGCGGCCGGCGACGAAGTGGCGGCGTGCGGCGGACGTCGGCGGAGGAGGCGGGGTCGCGGCCGGCGGCGATGGCGTGGCGGCGCGCCGGCGGTTGGGGCTTCCCGAGGCGGCGGATCGGGCGCGGGAGCGCGCGGTGGCTCGGCCAGGGAGGGGGCTCGGGGCGGGCCGTAGGCGGGCCACGGAGGGCCCTGGCGGCGCGGCTGGAAGGCGGCGTGCGGCTGCCCACGTGGCGGATCCGGATTCGTCCGGGCCGGCGGACGGACGTGTCCGACGCGATCCGGACGTGTCCCGTGGTGAGGGAGGAGTTTTTTAGGGTTTTTGCCCGTCAAACTCGGGGGTGGGGGCTAATTTATAGATCCTGGGAGCGAGGAAGGTCCAAATGGGGTGCGGTTTTCGCCCACACGATCACGATCCGACGACTGAGAGGATGGGAGTGGTTGTGCCGGGTTAGTGGGCTGTTGTGGAGGGGGTCTTGGGCCAAAAGGAAGGGGTGTTTTTAGCCCACTAGGTTAACCGTTGGAGTACCAAACGAACTCCAAACGCGAAGAAACTTGACAGGCGGCCTACACGTACCAAAGCAACAACGCACGACAAGTCTCACCTCATTCCGGGAACGTTACACGGCCACACACGAAAGAAGGACTCGGGGATGCCATGGGCACGTGTGTGAGTGTCGGAACTCGAAACGGACAACGGGAAGAGGCGAGTGGGACCGGGTGCAAGTGACAACATGGATGCAATGCAATGCACATGATAACATGACATGGATGAAATGCACACACGCACACGACAAAACGAAGAAACCCGAAATGAAAGAAGAGCCCAGAATGGAATTGATGAAGTCAAAGTTTCATATATTGCCATAATTGGAAAGTTTTACATCTAGGGCATTACAAACTCTCCTCTACTACGAAAAGATCTCGTCCCGAGATCTAGGACTGGAAGAAGGAAGGGTACTCGGAACGAAGGTGATCTTCTCGTTCCCACGTAGCTTCTCGGTCAGTATGGTGTGACCACTTAACTTTCAAGAACTTGATTGACTTGTTGCGGGTCTTGCGCTCGGTTTCTTCAAGAATAGCAGCACGGTGCTCACGGTAAGACAAGTCTTGTTGAAGATCAATCTCCTCGAACGGAATGGTGCATTCAGGTGTCTTGAAGCACTTGTGGAGTTGAGACACGTGAAACACATCATGAACATTAGCAAAGTTGGATGGAAGCTCGAGTTGATAGGCTAGATCGCCTCTTTTGCCAAGAATCTTGAAAGGGCCCATGTATCTAGGAGCAAGCTTTCCTTTGATACCGAATCTTTGGGTTCCTTTCATAGGAGAGACACGGAAATAGACATGATCCCCAATGTTGAAGGCCAAATCACGATGCTTGCCGTCATAGTAACTCTTTTGACGCGACAGAGCGGCTTTAAGATTCTCACGTTTGACTTTGCACATTTCTTCGGCTTCTGAGATCAAGTCATTGCCAAGAAGTTGACGCTCACCAGTCTCGGACCAGTTGAGAGGGGTACGACACTTTCTGCCATAGAGGATTTCAAACGGAGATTTGCTGGCACTTGCTTGGAAACTGTTGTTGTAAGAGAACTCGTCAAACGGGAGACAATCTTCCCACTTCATGCCAAAAGAGATGACACAAGCTCTGAGCATGTCTTCGAGGATCTGGTTCACTCTTTCGACTTGACCACTAGTCTGAGGGTGAAACGCAGTGCTGAAACGAATCTTAGTGCCCATGGCTGACTGAAAGGAGTCCCAGAACTTGGATGTGAACAAACTTCCACGTTTTGAGGAGATAACTTGAGGAATGCCATGTAACGACACAATTCTGGAAGTGTACAACTCTGCCAACTAAGCTGCATTGATGGATTCTTTGACCGGAAGGAAGTGAGATACTTTGGTTAGCTTGTCAATCACAATGAAGATAGCATCATTCCCCTTCTTGGACTTGGGAAACCCAATGACGAAATCCATTTCAATGTGGTCGAATTTCCACTCGGGAATAGGAAGAGGTTGGAGGAGACTGGCTGGACGTTGATGCTCTGCCTTCACTCTTCTGCAGACATCACATTCATCCACGAATTGGGCAATCTCCCTTTTCATGCGAGTCCACCAGTAAGAATGCTTGAGGTCTTGGTACATCTTGGAACTTCCGGGATGAATCGAGAGGAGGGAGTCATGTGTTTCATTCATTATGAGCTTCCTGAGATCACCCTTGGGAACCACAAGTCTGTCCTCAAAGAACAAGGTGTCTTTCTCATCAACATGATAGCACTTGTATTTGGGAGTGCCCTTTGCAATACCATGTTTCACTTTCTGCACCATAGCATCACTTAGTTGGGCCTCACGGATCTGATCTTCCAAGGTAGGAGCAACTTGAAGATTTGCAAGAAATCCTTGCGGAACAACTTGGAGGTTGAGCTTCCTGAATGATTCACAAAGTTCAGGCTGGAACGGCTTGAGACAGAGACTGTTGCAATATGCCTTTCTGCTCAAGGCATCTGCAATGACATTGGCCTTGCCAGGTGTGTACTCAATGCTTGGATCACACTATTGGATCATCTCAACCCAACGAGTCTGGCGAAGGTTCAGGTTTGGCTGTGTGAAGATGTACTTCAAGCTCTTGTGATCGGTGAAGATGTCCACTTTTCTTCCCAACAGAAGGTGTCTCCACGTGATCAAGGCATGTACCACTACTGCTAGCTTGAGATCATGTGTGGGGTAGTTCTTCTCATTTGGTTTCAACTGACGAGAAGTGTATGCCACAATCTTCTTGTCTTGCATGAGAATACCACCAAGTCCTTGTAGAGAAGCATCACAGAATACTTCATAGGGCTTGGACTCATCCGGAGGAGTAAGAACCGGAGCAGAAATGAGCTTCTCTTTGAGTGTTTTGAATGCCACATCACAATAAGGAGACCAGTTGTACTTGACATTCTTCTGCAGCAAGTTTGGGAGAGGATTGGCAATCTTGGAGAAGTTCTCAACGAACCTTCTGCAATAGCTAGCGAGACCAAGGAAGCTTCGGAGTTGCTTGACGTTCTACGGGGGTTCCCAGTTGACAATAGCTTCTACTTTCTCGGGGTTGACAGAAATACCCTCAGCAGAGATGATATGGCCAAGATATAAGACCTTATCCAGCCAGAATTCACATTTGGAGAACTTCGCATAGAACTTGTGTTCACGGAGTCTGTCCAGAACCAAACGGAGGTGCTTGGCATGGTCTTCTTCATTCTTGGAGAATACCAAGATGTCATCCAGATAGACGAGAACAAATTCATTGGTGTAGGGGTTGAATATGAAGTGCATCATCCTCGAGAAAGTGGGTGGAGCATTTGCGAGGCCAAAAGACATGACTGTGTATTCATAGGAGCCGTAGCTTGTTCTGAATGCGGTCTTGTGAATATCTTCTTCACGGATACGGATCTGGTGGTAACCCATCCGGAGATCGAGCTTTGAGAACACCTTTGCTCCTTTGAGTTGCTCGAACAATTCATTGATATTGGGGAGCGGGTACTTGTTCTTTATTGTCTTCTTGTTCAATGGTCGGTAATCAACGCAAAGGCGCTCCGTGCCATCCTTCTTCTTGACAAATAGAACACCACAGCCCCAAGGAGAAGTGCTAGGCCTGATTAGACCCATACGCTCTTGCTCATCGAGTTGTTTCTTCAGCTCCTTCAACTCATCAGGGGAAAGCTTGTACGGACGCCGACATGCTGGCTCGGTACCGGGCTCGAGTTCAATGACGAAGTCAACTTGACGATGCGGAGGCATGGCTGGAAGCTCTTCAGGGAAAACATCTTCATATTCATTGACCACCGGAATTTGAGAGATGGCATTAATCTCGCCCTTGTCATTGAGAGAGAATAGCCTGATTGTGTTATCTCGGGAGGCGAAGATAATCACGTCTTCGTCAGGATGAGTAAACTTGAGTTCCTTATTTGCACAATCAATGTTTGCATCATGCTTGGAGAGCCAATCCATCCCAAGAATAAGATCAATGTCGGAATTGCCGAGAATAACCGGAGAAACCAGAAAATGCTAATCACCCATATGAATAGATACATCCGGAGCAAAGTTGTTGGAGTTCATTAGAAAACCCGGAGAAAGCACAGACATTGGACTAGGCAAAGCTTGCAATGGCATATCATGTGACAATGCAAAAGGTCTTGACATGAAAGAATGTGATGCACCTGAATCAAACAAGACTTCTGCAGGAATAGAGTTAACTGGAAGGTTACCAAGTATCACATCTGAAGAATTCTCTGCTTGAGCTGCATTCATTAGATTCACTCTTGCTGACTTGGGGTTGTGCTTGACAATAGCAGTGCTGACAGTTGGAGGGGGCGGAAGGCGCCTTGGGTTGGGACACTTGTTAGCATAATGTCCCTTCTGAGAGCACTTGTTGCAAACCACTTCTGAGAGAGGATGGTGATAAGGAGCGCTTGACTTCAAAGCTTGAAAGTGATTCTTGGACTGATTGCTTGGGTTGGGTGGGTGGGAGAAACCACGGCCACCAGAATGCTTGTTGTTGTTGTTGGGAGGGCGGAGCACTAGAGGAGGTGGAAGCCAAAACTTCTGCTGCTTTGCGACCACTTGGGAAGAAGAGGAGGAGTTGACAGCATCTCTGATCCTCTTTTTGGAAGCTTCACACTTGAGCTGGGATGCCTCTTGCTTAAGTGCCATGTTATAGAACTGATCAAATTCATCCGGCTCGAACAAGGTGAGAGCTAGCTGGAGTTCATCCTTCAGACCACCACGGAACTGATAAATCTTGCTCTTGGAATCTGGGATGTCTTGCTTGGCATAGCGGGCAAGGTTCTGGAACTTGACATTGTATTGATAAACGGACATGATGCCTTGCTTTAGGTTGCGGAATTGCTCATGCATACCTTCGATGACACTAGTTGGAATGTGGTGAGAGCGGAAATCCTTGCAGAAGTCAGTCCACGAGATTTCACGTCCCTCTCTAGAATCTTTGTACTGCTGCCACCAATCAGCGGCTTGGTCCTTGAGTTGGAAGGCGGCAAACTTGACATAATCCTCAGGTCTCACGTTACTACATTCAAAGTGCTTCTTGATGTCTATTATCCAGTCTTCAGCATCTAGCGGATCCACACAGTAACTGAACGCCTTTGTTTGTTTTGCCAGGAACTGGTTGAGTGTAGCAAAGTGAGGTTGGTTGAACAAATTGCGTTGGCCTTGGTTCCCATGACCACCTTGATTTGCTTGATTTGCTTGAAAGTTCTGCATCATTTGCATAAGCATCTGGGTGTTCTGGTTCGTCGCTTGCATAATTGCTCTCCAGGCCTCAGACGGAGGAGGAGGGGAAGGAGGACGATCAGGAACCTCTTCATCCTCTGGGTTAGCGTTGGGAACCCTTTTAGGAGCCATCCTGAATGAGATGACAACTATTAGCCATTGATTGAAAATATATAAGCTGAATCAACGGCTAGAAATTGCAACATAAGTCTTCACAAGAACATTCGAACAACATGAACGAATGTAATCCACAGTTTAATGGTACAACAATCTTCTCGAGAAGCCACTTGGGAGAACAAAAGGTAAATAAAAACAACAAGGAGCAGATAGAACAAATACAACATAGAAGCTTCGTTCGACATATTTGTGTTGAAAGCTTATGGAACGTGTTACAAAAGGGTTTTGCAATCCCCGGATCAGCATAGCCAAGGACCCTTTAAGATGCAACTCCTGATGGGAACAACGCCCATAAAACCACTTCACTCAATGTAGAACCCCGAACTCCATATCATGCATTCATTGGAAGAATGCCTACGAGCTACTAGATGAACCCACCTACTAAATTTCCGAAAGGTTCCAGTTATGCAATCAGGTGTTGGGGATACAGGGGAAGCATCGCGCACTCAACTCTAATCCTACATCCAGCTGTATCCATCCTTCAACACATAACCAGTTATTTCCGGAAACCGTTTACCTTGGACCTTCGAAACACATCTTCTATACAAGCTATGGCAATACTCCCGAACTACCTCCCCAGTACTGGGTGATGTCGGGGTTATCTTGCCACTAACCGCATAGAAGAGTTTTCGATGTCAGCCGTCTTAAGTATTCCAGAACTGCTGCGATATATTTGTGACGACAACACCTTGGAGCTCAACTCCCCGGGACACTGCCACAACCCCTAAATGACAGGAGGCATCGAGCACAATGTTCTCGTCACAAAGACATCGGAACAATCCAAACAATACTCGCATGATCCTAAAAAAATTTTGTGAAATTTTGAGAGTAGAAGAGACAAGTAATCGTCAGGAGTCCTCACCAGAGTAAAAAGAGATGAGGAGCAAAAAGAAATCCTACTCTCTGATATATATATATAGGACTCAAAACATTTTCAAGTGTGTGCCTAGACTCAACCGTCAACGATTCGATCAATCAGTGGGGGCTTCTAGGTCGGAGAAGGCTCTGAATACCAACTTGTCATGCCCAGTATGAGATTATACCTCCTACGTGTCGAGGCACAACTTAAAGGTATAACCTCATACTAGAATGATCTCAAGTATGGTATCTTTGCACGACTCATGTAAAAGAGGGATGAAATTGCAAAAGAGTAGTTGGCTTACACTCGCCACGTCACACAATACATTACATAAGCAATCATCATCCAAATAACATCACAGTCCGACTACGGACGAAGATCCAAATGAAAGATACCAAATAAATAAAGCCACACGGTCCGATCGCCCCTAGTAGAAGCCACTACTGATCCTCTGGGTAAGACACGTAGTATCGCCCATGTTCTTCATCGAACTCCGAGTACAGCTCTGTGCCGTCACCAGTGTAGTTCACCATGGTACCTGCATCTGGTGTTGTGTAGAATCTGTGAGCCACGGAGGACTCAGCAATCCCATTCCCGGGTAGCAAAACTATCTAAGCCTTGGGTGTGGAACAAGGCTGAAGAACAAGGTTGCAGCTGCACTAGCATTAGCTTACGTGTTTAGAGCGAGAAGAGAAGTGCCACGAGTGTCAAAGTGATCACGAAGTGATCCTATCTAAGCACGTCAAACATAACCCCACCGTGTTCACTTCCTGAACCCCTTCGGAAAATGACCGTCACAGTTACTCACACTGGTAGTGTATTCTGAACATGGTATCAAGTTTTCTACAACCGGATATTAACAAATTCCCATCTGCCACATAACCGTTGGCACGGCTTCCGAAAGATCAAACCCTGCAGGGGTGTCCCAACTTAGCCCATCACAAGCTCACGATCGGCGGAGTCCCAACTCCAAGGTGGGAAGGCCCGAGTATTCTCGGAATCCCGTGCTCAAGATATTCCGACTAAGGTAAAACTAATCCAGCAAAACCTCCCGGCGTGCCGACACCCTGACAGTAGCCGCGCATATCTAGTCGCAGGCCACGACCGGATGAGCACAGCGTACAGTGACCAAAACCCAAGTTGCCAAGGGGGGTACCGCACACGACTCTAGTTTGGACCAACACTCAATACGAGCACTAGCCCAGGGGGGTTGATTAATAAATCCTCGGGTTAATTACTCCCTCAGCAAGTTTTAGTTGTTAGGCAAATGTAGAACCAATGTCGGGCCTCGCTGGAAAAGCTTTAGCGCTAAGCGGGTTACCGAGGGGGTCCCATAACCCCAACCGTGTTAGGAACGCATAATCAAGGAACATAACACCGGTTTAAACGGTTCCTAGGGTGGCATGAGTGGAACAAAACACCAAGCGAGAGGCTTATCCTTCCACCCATTGTCAAGTATATAGATGATTTAGTTTAACAAATTATATAGTGTGATATACCAACAAACTTCAACATGAAGCAAGAATCTTCAAATCTTCTCCTATAACTAGCAATGCTATAAGAGGGGCTGAGCGAAGCTTACGTAGCCAATCAAAGGTTTGCTAGGTTGGGTGGTTAGAGAGATTCATGGCTACAATAGGAGGCCGAAAAACAAACATGGGCATCGAGGCAATAAGCTAAAGAGCGAGACATCTAGCAATAGGCAAAGATAGCAATGATATCTAGGTCAGGTCATCTTGCCTGTCGAGTCATTGATGGGATCGTAAGACGGCTCCTCGTACTCAACCTCGGTAGGAACCTCGTTCACGGTCTCGGCTCCCGACTCTACTAAACACAAGAACACAACATGGCACATATCAAACAAGGTGCAATGCACAATCAACATGATGCAAGCCCAAGTCTATATGATGCATTTCATGGCAAGGGATGAAGCACACAAGAACAACACAAAACAACAAGTTTAAATGAGGCCGGAATCAAGATATAGCAAATCCGATAAGTCCTCATATGCATATTTTGAAATTGGTCCAGATCTGAACAAACCTTAAGTTAAAGTTGTTAAACAACAAGTTAACATGCACCATGATGATCTACACAAAATTCTAGTCAAGTTTCATATAAAGTTTGTTTAATTCGGAGCTACGGCCTAGAAGATATGAGCAAAACAAGACAAGCAAGGCAACGGTGCAAGATGCATCCAAAAATCAAGCAAACACACTCCAAACATGTAAAAAACATGATATTTTGATTCTACATGCAAAATCACACAAGTTTCATATAGGGCACGCTCAAAACGGAGCAACGGTTCAACACATACACACGAAACAAGATACAATGCAAAGCTGAAGTTAATAGCCACATGGCAACTTTGGAGCAAGAGATATATACGCTTCAGCACCCAAACATGATGACAAGAAGCATGGATGTGAAGTAGACTTGTTACTTAACAAGCATGAACTTAGAACACACCCAAAAACCTACTGGAACACAATTAACCAAGCATGGAAAGTTGCAATAAAATTATCCAGACTTAGCCAAAATCTGGGAAGGCAAAAACATCATCACGATGCTGCCTTCGGAGGCACAAAACAACATGAATATCAACTCCTCTAAGCATGTAAAGATCATGGACATGTAATAGACATATCATACAGCAAACAACTCCATTGGAGCAACTCCATAGGAGGCATGGATCAATAGCAACAAGCTACACCAAATTGATCATGCTGATAACAACCTGACATGCACAATTTATAGCAACTTGAGAGCAAGAAATAAATAAGCTACAGCAAGCCATATGTGCAAGTGAGGGCATGGATGGATAGACAAAAACATGGACAACAAGGAATGATCATTGGCCACTCAAAAACAAGCATGGATTTGAGTGGGGCATCAAGCAAACATAGCATCAGGTTAAAACAGATTCCAGACTTAGCAGTTTTTTCACTAAGTATAAAACAGTAACATTGGCATGGCATGTTTACAAGCTTGTTTAAGTCACCTCAAAGCATATCATGGAAAGTGGTTTGCACCACAGCAAAGACCATATGATGGTGCTTCTAAAACATATTGACATGTGACATGAGGACAAACACATCAATAACAAAGAGCACTTCAAATCAGCATCTCATAACAAGTTTCAGCACTTAACAGCCACATGCACTTTTGCAATAGAGATTAACATGGCAATATGATACCTAACATGAATGCTACAACAACCATCATGTAGAGCACTTCACAATGAACATTTTGACATATCATATGCTCCATTTGGATAAACATGCACCAAGTTATCATATCTCAAACATGGCATCAAATTAACAAGTAACAATAGTTTATAACAAGTAGCACTCTTGTCACGATGATTAGGTCATCAAGATGATCTCATACAAGCATGCCACAATGGAACAAAATGTAGAGCACATCACCACGATCATTTTGATATATCGCACGCCCAAAACGGATCTACGAACGCGAAGCTATGGCCATGCAAAGGAGGCAACAAAAATATGGCAGATCTCGGACTTAGAGGAAATTATACCCTCTTAAAGTGGACGAGGAGGTCCCGGGACGGAGCGGACCGGGTCCCGGAGGGGCGTTTGGATGGACAGCCCGGTGGATCTCATCCACTCTCCACCCGGATCGGATCTGGACGGGGAAGAGACGGCGGCGGCGGCGGCTCGCCGGAGAAGGGGCGGTCGGCGGCCAGAGGGCGCACGCGGCGCAGCCGGAGGAGCTGGCGGCGGCGGCGCGGCAGCTCGCCGGCCGGGCGGCGGCGGATGGGGCGGAGGCGGCAGGCGGCGGTCGGCGACGAAGTGGCGGCGGGCGGCGGACGTCGGCGGAGGAGGCGGGGTCGCAGCCGGCGGCGATGGCGAGGCGGCGCGCCGACGGCTGGGGCGACTCGCGGCGGCGGATCGGGCGCGGGTGCGCGCGGTGGCTCGGCCCGGGAGGCGGCCCGGGGCGGGCCGGAGGCGGGCCACGGCGCATGGCGGCGCGGCTGGAAGGTGGACGGCGGCTGCCCACGTGGCGGATCCGGATTCGTCCGGGCCGGCGGACGGACGTGTCCGGACGTGTCCGGCGGCGAGGGAGGAGTTTTTTTAGGGTTTTTGCCCATGAAACTCGGGGGTGGGGGCTAATTTATATATCCTAGGAGCTAGGAAGGTCCAAATGGGGTGCGGTTTTCGCCCACACGATCACGATCCGACGACCGAGAGGATGGGAGTGGTGTGCTGGGTTAGAGCGCTATTGTGGAGGGTGTCTTGGGCCAAAAGGAAGGGGTGTTTTTAGCCCACTAGGTTAACTGTTGGAGTACCAAACGAACTCCAAACGTGAAGAAACTTGACAGGCGGCCTACACGTACCAAAACAACAAAGCACGACAAGTCTCACCTCATTCCGGGGACGTTACATGGCCACACATGAAAGAAGGACTCGGGGATGCCACGGGCACGTGTGTGAGTGTCGGAACTCTAAACGGACAACGGGAAGAGGCGAGTGGGACCGGGTGCAAGTGACAACACGGATGCAATGCAATGCGCATGATAACATGACATGGATGAAATGCACACACACACACACGACAAAACGAAGAAACACGAAATGTAAGAAGAGCCCATAATGGAATTGATGAAGTCAAAGTTTCATATATTGCCATAATTGGAAAGTGTTACATCTAGGGCATTACAACGTGGATGCCCCAGAGGTAGGCGTAGCCGCGGCAGTTCTCCCGGTGGTAGGAGGCGACCAGATCGGAGAGGAGGTCGTGTCGGGGGATACCGTCCGGGAGCTGGAGCCGCGCGAAATCCAGGAGGCCGAGGTCACGGAGGGCGGCCTCGGTGTCGTGGTCGTCGAGCCAGCCCTGGAGAGAGGATGGCGGTTGGTAGATGTGGAACTGGGCGGTGGGGACCTCCCCGGACCTGCCGCCGGCGCTGACCACGGACGGCGCTGCCTCTAGGGCTTTCTCGGCGGTGGGGCTCTTCTCGAACCTGCCGCCGGCACTGACCATGGGCGACAGTGTCTCTAGGATTTTTTCGGCGGTGGTCTTGGTGGTTGGGGCGAGATTGGTTGTGCTGCCTGCTCGGCTAGGGGACGGGTCGAAGGCGGGGGCAAGAGAGGGGCAGGGCGTGGGCTTCGGCAACCGCCCGTGCTGATGAGGATGGGGACGACGGGGGCGGGGGCGGCGGCGGAGATGGATGAGGGAGAGACGAAGGGGGCGGGGGCACCAGCAAGGAGGTCTCACGTCTCACGTCTCCCGTATTTCACCAAATCTTCCAAGTTTATTTTTCGTGTCATTTCAAAATACGAATTTTCAATTTATTTAATTATTACTAGTACAAATGCCCGTGCGTTGCAACGGGCGTAGAAACTCACAAAACCTTATCCATGTGATATTATGCTCCATAGTTTAACATTTGTAATAAAATCACATTAATTATTATTTTCAGTCTCTGAAGTTTGCACGTTAAAAAGCCCTCTTAGTGTTCTTTATCTGATGGAAGATTAGTTTGGAATAGTTTGTGAATCAATTTTTATTTTTTACTTTTTTTTGAAAAACATGAATATTCATTTGTTTTTAAAAGTGAATGTTTTACTAAAACTCGAATGTTTTTTTGGAGAACATTATTTGAACATTTTTTAAATATTGTGAGTACTTTTTTTGTAAACATTTGGAAATGCATAAATTTTTCAAAAAATGGTTTTTAAGGAAAATTTGACCAATTTTTAAAAAGTGTGAATATATATAAAAGTATGTTCATTTTTTAACTATTTTTACCATCTTGATTTTTATCAATAGAGTTTGTTGCTTGGTTGGGAAGATTTTTTTTCTTTCATATTTAGGCTTAGCCAACAAAAAGCACTTCACGTACACACTTCACTTACAGATAAAACAGACACTCTTTTTCTATATATAAAAAAAGACACGCAAACTCATCTCCCTTCCCCTGTTTTCCATTTTCAGGTGTCCCCCTACCAAAGACCAATTGTCTAGATTTCTTTCCGTAATTGCTACTCCCTCCGTCCGGAAATACTCCTACTTGTCATCAAAATAAATAAAAGGGATGTATCTAGATGTATTTTAATTCTAGATACATCTTTTTTTGTCCATTTTGATGACAAGTATTTTTGGACGGATGAAGTATTATATTCGCACAACCTATACTAATAAGCTTTCCCCACCAATCTACCTTGAAGCGATTGTAGTTCCCCTGCAATGTCTGCAGCTTGGAAGATGGCACGAACCGCTGGATCTCTGCTAGAAGCGTCGGAAACATGTCACGAGCCACCGGTGAAGGCTTCTTTAGCGTGGAGGTTGCTCCCGATGATCCTGAAACCCAAAATTTCAACGAATAATAACATGAGATCCAGGCACATCTGGGAACAATTACAACACCAATTCAGACATAGCACTAACTAACCTTTCATTTGATGGAGGCTGGTGCATCTGAAGCTGACGACGTACTCTGGGAGGATCCTCGTGTTCATGTCCTTGCCCCAAACAACATAGCACTGTGGGTTCTGCATGTTGTCGGCGGCACTGTCGTAATTGTCACTGCCGGGGTGGAGCTTCGAGAACCCGGCTGGGATGGCCTCTGGTCGGCCCATCAGAACACGGCACAACACGATATGCGCCTCGCCGTTCTCATCTGCATTTGCTAGCATTGCGCTGCATAAAAATGATTTCATACTCGTTAGTTCCTTTATGCACTGCTTCACAGAACATTCCGAACATATTTCATCACCCGGACTCTAGGCGGCAGGAAACATGATTTAGTGTTGCTCGTACTCCTCCCTTTCACAAACCATTACCGAGTCAAATTACTGCATTCATAGATAAACTAATACTTTTGTTCATGCAAACTTGTTTCCCCCTAATTTTTTAGCTAGCAGTATAAATCAAGATATAGAAACCAAAGGCTAAAATAACATGGAATCAATTATATTATGGGACGGAGGGATAATATGAATGCAATTTGGAACAGATCCTGAATTGGTAACTATGTCTGATAAATTATCCTACAGCTATATGCCTATATTCATGCTTGCCATCGATCAAAACCATAGATTCAGAACTCTGACCTAACCTGTCATAAGGAGACTGAGGCGGCTAGAGGTGGACATCGTAGCCGTGCCCGCGATGGCCAAGGACCTGGCTGTTCGTCCTGCCGAACTCGTGCTCCACCGCCGCGGCCACGTCCACCGACGGAGCGCCATACCACGCGAACTTGGCATTGCCCCCGTCGGCGCCGCGCGCATCGGCTAGGAGCTGGCCCTGCATCTGTAACGCCCTGGACCAGGGACCCTGCACGACCTTGTGCACCACCGTGATCGCCACGCCGCCGCCCACCCGGGGGCTATCCCGCTGAGGAAGAGCTTCTTGACAAGTAACAACCTGGTAGAACTTGTCCGTCTCCTCCAGCCTCACCGCCCTGCCCCAAGCTGGCCACCTTGCTGACCCTGCCGGACTCCACCGTGTCGCTGCTCTCGTCGGACCTCTCATCCACCCCGGACGACGCCCCAAACTCTAGCTCAGGCTCGCCCCTCTTCCTCTTCCTCCCGCTCTCTAGCACAGGGAAGAAGCAGATTTTCAAAAATGAAATTTTCTATTGTTATAGCCCTCAAAAAAGCAAAAATAAGAAAATTAATTTTCTGAGCACAAACACACCGAGATAAGATGAGCTAAATGAGGCATCGTGCCTTATTTTTCTGAATACAAACACACTGACATAAGAGAATCTAAATGAGGCATCATACCTTAAATTTCTGAATACAAACACACTGACATAAGAGAATCTAAATGAGGCATCATGCCTTATTTTTCTGAATACAAACACACTGACATAAGAGAATCTAAATGAGGCATCATGCCTTATTTTTCTAAATACAAACACACTGACATAAGAAAATCTAAATGAGGCATCATGCCATCAGGAGCCGAGCGATGGAAACTTTCAGGTAAGGATTAGAAACATGGTTGATTCTGAGAAAAAAATGTAGGAGATGTCACCTCCCTTTGAAGAGAAAAAATGTGAGAGATGATGATTCCTGATCTTACTGAGTTTGTGCAAGTTGTACAGAAAAATTCCACATAAAACTTGTAGTCAAGTAGTTGCAGTGCAACCTTCAATGTTTGGCCGGCAGCTAGAATATTAAATGAGAAGACAATGATCTTTTTTTATTATTTGTCACAGTACTGCAGCTAATCACCCTAGAAGGTCTTTTTGTAGTAGGTTAAAGAAAATTCAGGTTGACCCTGAAACATCCACAATAAGAACCTCACTTTCGGAATATGCTTTTGGACAAAGAGCACAAGACCAGCTTGCTAATGTTGAATTTGTCGATTTCCTAGCTTATAGCGGCAGGGACATCAGATTAAAGTAAAACAGCTTCGGCTTCTACCTGTTTGATCAAACAAAGTAAATCATGTCACTATCAGGATCAGATTTCATGATTTTACGCGAACCGCAAATCACATGGTAGATCAGACAATCACCTAGCATGTTGTAGGCATACATAAGAAAATATGCTCAAGGGATTAAATCAAATGAGAGAGTGGAAGAGGCAAATCAGGAGACAGAGGGAGGAGATAGCAACCTGTACATAATGCATGGATGTAGCCTTGCCATGACAGCCTACACATCAGGCCTGCTGCACGGGGAGTGCTTCAGAGAGGCGGGAGATTGTGCTGGATTGAGGACTTCACCATGTCGCTGTTCTCGTCGGACCTCTCATCCACCCCGGACGACGCCCCGTCCTCCAGCTCAGGCTCGCACCTCTTCCTCTTCCTCCCGCACTCTGGCACAGGGAAGAAGCAGGCCCCGGGGTCATCAATCCAGCCCATGGCGACCTCCTCGGCGGTGCCATCGTCGATGCGCACCATCCACAGGAAGTCGAACAGGAACTCCCTGCCGCCATACGCGGCCTCTGTGACCACCCTCCCGTCCAGGAACGCCCGACGCAGAGGCACAACCGCCTCGCCCTCAACATCAGCCCACGCGCCGCCTCAAAGCAGAGGAAGCTGACCAGAGCGCCCTTCCGCCAGCCCCGGAGGAGCGGGGGCGGACCAGCGCTCCCAACGCCGCCGAAAGCCAGGCTGGCCGCGGGCGCGAGATGCGGCGGATCCTACCGATCTCGTCCGGATTCGGCGACGGTGGAGAGAAGACGGGCACCGGGGAGAGGGGGGTGATTGAAAGCACCACGATGTCGCCTAGAGGGGGGGTGAATAGGCGTTTTAAAAACTTCTACGGATTTGGCTTAGTCCTAATGCGGAAATAAACTAAGAGGATACTTTGCAAGCACAAATCCGAAATACACTAGGCTCAACTAAGTGCACCAACAACTTATTATAAATAAGATGAGCACAACAAGGATACTAACAAGAACAAGTAAGTTACACAAACTTACTTGAGCAATATCACAAGATATGGAGGTGTATGACACAAGTTAGCAATTCATACTAATGACAAGATATATCAATGGTAACAAGTATGAATCGCAGGATATAAAGTGTAGGCCTAAATAATCTCTACAAGGCAATAACCAACACAATATAATGAGGACAACAATATATATAGTGAATGCAAGGTCAAGAGACCAAAGTAAACCACAAGTAGTGGCTAGGGTTAGAAATAACCGAAGACACGGAGACGAGGATGTATCCCGATGTTCACTTCCTTGGAGGGAAGCTAGTCACCGTTAGAGAGGTGGATGTTACCACGAAGGCACACCAACGCCACGAAGGCTCACCCTATTCTCCCTTTGAGACAACACCACGAAGGCGTTTCTCAACCACTAGTGGTAGACCTTGAGGTGGCCTCCAAACCTTCACAAACTTTCCGGGGGGCAAATCACAAGTTGATTCCTCAACGGAGCACTCCTACCGCCTAGGAGTCTCCAACCTCCAAGAGTAACAAGATCAAGGGGGAAATGCTCAAGACTTGCTCAAATCACAAATTCCTTTGGTCACAAGAGGGAGAGGGAGTGGATCTATCACTTGATTGGAAAATATCTCAAGAACACTCACGAATCTCTCCGGGATCTAAGATTTGGTGTAGGAGAAGTGAGAGGGAGCCACTTAGGGTTCTTGGGATATTTAGAATGGAGTGGTCAACCCTCTATCGGATGGGTAGAGGGGTATATATAGTGTGCCAAGAAAACTAGCCGTTTTAGTGTAAGTGGCAGCGCTGGGCCGGACATCCGGGCAATGGCCGGACATCCGGCGGCTGAGAAATGTACACACACGTATGTGAAAAACAGAGGCTGGAGTACAGGGCCCGGACATCTGGGCAAGGCCCGGACATCTGGCCAAAGTTGGGGCCCCGGACATCCGGACAAGTGCCGGACATCCGGCAGGCACAACCAACATCTCGGTATAGTTTCTGGACATCGACGGCCGGATATCCGGGAGGATCCCGGACATCCGGGGCGTCCCGTGAGCCCGGACATCCGACCAAGCCCCGGATGTCCGGCCTATAGAAAAACAGCAGGAACCCCAAAACTGAAACATGCATAACTTTTACATCCGGACTCCGATTTTGATGATCTTGGGCTCGTTTTGAAGCTATGGAAAAATCCCAGGTCCTCACATGGAGAACCACCCAAGATGAACCAAAAAGGAGGACGCAAATTATGCAAAGCTTTTATCATATATTTGGGAACATATTTGGCTATGGATTTACTTTGGTAGATGTATAGGCATATTGTATTTGTATTGGATAGGAGTGAAATATGCCTATGTTGGAATATGATGTGAGGAAGTAGAAATAGAAGATGTTGGCTTGAGCAAATCTATCACTAACCCCTTTGATCCCCTCTTAATAGTGCGGGATCCCTATAACTCAAGAATCATAAAAGAACTATACTAGATAGCTTCCGGAAACTCATTCTTGAGCATATATCCTTTTCGATGGTCATCGATCCTCACATCTAAAGCCAAAGGAACTAATACCTTTGACTAGAGCCTTTCACTTGAGCTTTATATTGATGTTTCTTCATGGCTCAAGTTGAAGGCAAGTCATTGGAGATGTCTTCAAGTAGCTCCCCCATACACAATGAGGGAAGCTTTCCTTTGCATTCATCTTTACTTGTCCAGCAACATTAATTACTTGATGACATACGTTGATGAGCACCAAGCATACCACAAGATCTCATGTGGCACATGACATGCGCTTGTGTGTTGACCATCTTAGAGGTCAATCTTTGATCTTCATCTTGGTCAACATTTATCTTTGCTCCATGATTAATATTGATGTCTTGAAGGCCCTAGTGATATCTTCACTATGCTTCATTTCTTCAAGACATAATAACCAATATCTCAATTCACCATGACCATATCAAGTTTCTCCTTGAATATCATATTGGACATCATTTGCTCGTTCTCATGCTCCAACATAGTATCTTGAGAGGCGCAATGAATTCTTCACTTGAATTACTTGCTTCAAGACATAATAATCCATGACTCAACATATGAACTCATGATGATCCTATCTTCAAGCATATGTAGAATTCTTCTCTTAAATCATTCTCTGAAGATCTTGATCCATCATGGTTCAACCCATAAGCCTTGATGCATGCAGAACAATATGTATATGGCATTCATTTCGAATCCATTCTATCTCCTTCTTGCATCACCATGGAACAAACATCCTTCGGTTCATCCAATATTCTTCATGCATTGGAAATGGAACCTTCCTTCAAATGTATAACTCAATGCAAACATTAGTCCATTAGGATTGTCATTAATTACCAAAACCACACATGGGGACTACATGTACTTTCAATCTCCCCCATTTTGGTAATTGATGACAATTTCAACAAGAGGGTTTATATAATGAATTTAAACACAAGTATGCAATTTACCCGAGGATAAATTGTATACTTGGGATGGTTGTACTATCATCAAGACACTACACAAGCATTTGATGATAGTACACCCATAATATATAGAGCAATCTCCCCAACAATATATGCATGTGTGAATGAACTTTGAATGTTATTGCATATATTGGTTGACATAAACTAGGAGGAGATTTCTCTATATACAATACTCATTCATGCAATAATAATATATAACAAGGGTTGATATGCATGAGTGACAACAAGAACTACACAAGATATTTATCTTAAACCCTCTAAACTTCTCCCCCATTGGCACCAAATGCCAAAATGGAAGACGAACCATCTAGTAGACCAATATAGTATGAGTTCCTCCTTGATGTGTGCATATCACAAAATGTGAGGGAAAACAAATGCACATATTCAATGATGAACATTTAAAGGAGCTCAGAATCTATAGAATGCATTCAGATACGAAGATATGAACTTTTTCATGTATAAAAATTTCTAAGTGGCCAATAATAATCATGATATGTATCCACAAAGAAACTCGTATACACAAAAAGAAAGGTTGCAATTGATAAGAACATGATATCCACTATTATACAACTTGAGCCTAGTCATAATAGCAAGGCACGTGGCACAAAGCACATGGCACAAATTGATCTCATTTGCATAACACAAAGTGAAGCAAGCAATCAAAAGATCCGACGAGCCAAAGGATAAAAGAATATTATGATTTGGGTAAAGGAGTGTTCTAAGGAAAATAGAGAAGCTCCCCATGATTTGTGCACTATTTAGAATTTTTGTATTTGGATACAAGTGCACAAAATAGGATCATCACTCCCCCAAAATCAATAGGAACATAAAACAATTGCAAGCAAGCATAGATAAGAAAAGAAGCCTAGCATTTGCAACAAACATATGGTTGAGCAACATGTAAATGAGGCAACCTAAGAATAGGCACAACCAAAATGATGTGTGTGAGTCACGTCAAAGCAATTGAGAAGACTAGTATAAGGATGATAATTAAGCATCAACATAGTCTTAAGTGAATGAGATACAAGGTGCAAGACATGTCCTTCCCACACACACGAAGTTAAGAAGGTCACACACATATCAAGCAAATGGGTTCACAACCTCACTAATAGCAAATTAAAAATCAAAGCTTGTGACAACCCATGATGAAGATAGGAAATAATAGGCTTGTCAAGACAAGCACGATGACAACAATCTTCACCAAACATGAGTGCACTAAGATGCAAAGAGGTAAGACACGCACTCATACAACAAATGCTTCCATGAAGCCACCAAAGATATAAAAAGAGAATGAAACGGTGGACATGAAAGAATAGGGATATCAACTAGAGATGTAACTTGTCTTACGTGTATAAGATTCTAGGTAGATGACAATCATGATGATAATCCACATATCATGATATATATCCACAAAGAAGGATGTACATATGAAATAGTTACAAAAGGAAATAATAAGATATCCAAACGGGAGACATAAAATATGCCAATGAGATCTTTGCTTGAAAGTACAGCACATGGCTTAATGTAATCTTATCGTATATTAATGAACTCCAAACACAAAACCATCAAAGACATCACAACTAGCAACAAAAGATCATTGTTGGGATGCTTTGAGAAAGGAAACAAGTATCATAGGAACGAGTCAAGAAATTCATGCCATGATGCAACCTACACAAGGTTGACCCCATTTCTGTATATATGCATGAAGTAAATACTTGTTACCGAGATAGCATTGGTATGAAGTCGTAGATCAATAAAATGTCCAAGCTTGGCTCTAATTTCCTCATAGTGTCACCACCTTCATGAATAAGCCAAGCACCCAATGCTTCTCAAATGTACCTAAAACATTTTAAGTACCATATGGTCCCCAAACTTATAGGGTCCAAAGTAGTTAGCATAACTACAACACATAGGGTAAAACCACTTAAATATGTGCATATTGATATGAATTTGAATTTCATGCACATCTTAGCTATTAAGAATTTGATGGATTTACCATATATATATTGGATCAAATAAGGCAAACAAGGCACGTGAATTTACACATAGTAAATATGCATGCACAAGCCTACCAACATCCAGGGAGATACAAATTGGACAAATGAACACATAACCGTTAATACTTCCAATAACATCACTAGTCATACATGTTATCCAGAATGAATCAAAGTGACAAATCAACGTATGATAGCACACAAAGTTCAACATATGAACCAAGGAAAAAAAACAATGAGCATATAAGATATGCATTGCACACATACACATAGGAATATCTCACTCAAGTAGATATAGGACACTATAAACAATGAGATAACAAACTCTCATATAGATCAATAAGATGAATTCGAACAAAATGGTATTTCGGGTTATCATTTGGTGTAGAAACCAAATAAGTACATGATCATCTATACTAACACAAGCATAACATGAGATTTTAGAAATAAACACAATGCTTGGATAGCATGTTATTAACATTCCAACTAGATAGATCATTATGCAAAGCAAAAATTGGAATAGCTTTAATCAAACGGTTTTACAAATATGATTTTAAAGATAACCATGGGCAAAAACCGCACAAGAATGCCATACGTAAACAAGGCATTACATGCCACGGAGATATAAGATAATCTCAAATAAAAATTCTAAGTGGCATCCCTTAATTGTTCATATTAACAAGGTTTGTGATATGCACAAAGCATATCACTCCCCCATAATATGATGATCCATGTATTATCCATAAGAAGCAAATGAAACCCAACTAAGGATAATTAATGGATGAGAATTTGAGTTTCAAATGAGCTTTACATACCACATAGTAACTAGATAATATTGCACTAACAATATTAGGTGTCCCACATATATACACATTTAAGGTTTGTGATATGCGTAAAACATAGCACTCCCCCATAATGTGATGATCCATTAATATCTCAAAAGAGCCAAGGAAGATTCAACTAATGAAGCAATAAAGGCTCGAAACCACACACATAAATATATGAAGTGCATTGCGACCTACACATGCTAGACAACACAAATCAAGCATAATAGGAAGCACAACATATACAAGCGCATGCTAGGTACAAAACCTAAACATGCATGGGGCTAGTAACTTTCAATGTAGACAATATAAATACAAGTTACCGCCACGAGGAGCATTGGAATGACAAATATGATGATAATTCACTTGACTTGGTTTGAACCATAATGAATGGTGAGAATCATTTTTCTTCATGAACTAGCCAAGTCTCCAATGCCCTCCACACACCTATTGATCAATTTTGAACTCGATGGTCCCCAACCACGTTGGGTCCTAAGAAGTTAGTAACAATAGGCTTGGCAACCCAAATGGTCTTATCCACTTTCAAACCACTTTGGGCACCAATATACGTGGCAAACATATTACCATCAATATCCTTCCTAAGTGAATAATGATCATTGATAATTGGAGGCTTAGAGATGTTACCATTTGGACATGATGAAGCTATGTGTCCCTTGTTACGGCAAATATAGCAACATGTACTCCCCCTTCTCTTCTTCTTTACTTTCTCAACTTGGGAAGTAATAACATGGTTCATCATGGATAGTGCCCGTTCTTCAACTTGAGTTTGAACTTGAGACTGAGCTTGAGGATGCTTTCCATGTAGCTTCCCTTTATAAGCCATTTTCTTTAGTGGACAATATCTCACGTGATGTCTAACCTTTTTGCATTTAAAGCAAGAAATGTTGGGCTCATTCTTGGCTCGACCTTGCCCCTTTTTATTGTTCATGGATTTCTTCTTGTTGGAGTGAAAACTATGTCCATCATCGCACTTTTCCAAGTCTTTCTTCAAACTAGTGACTTGGGCCTTGAGCTTATTAATTTCCTCTACATGGTTAGTTTCAAGACTAGAAACAAGAGGAGTAGTGGAAGTAGAAACTTCATGGTTAGAGCAACAAGACAAGGTGAGCAATTCATCATGAGGTGTACCAATATCATGTAGAGAGGAATTGCAAGGACTAGCACATTGCAATAAGGCATTTCGAGTAGAAGATGTGCTAATATCCACATGAGACTCACATGATTTTACCTTGGTGACCATAGCATCATGAGATAACTTTAACCCATCATGAGAGATTAGAAGATCCTCATGAGTGCCTAAGAGCTTTTTATGAGTTCCTTCCAATTTCCCATAATTGCTAGTTAGCAGATTAAGTTGAGTCCTTAGCTCAACATTTTCTTTCAATATCGATGCTTCACACAAGATAGAGTTAGTAGCACAAGCATCATTATCAATATGAGAGGAGCATGTAGAAACTAGAGACTCCGCATGAGTAGCTTGAAGTTCCTCATGAGACTTAGAGAGTTTGGTGAGCTCTCCTTTGACATTCTTGTAGCCACGGTCAAGGTGCTCAAAATCCTCTTTAAGTTTACAATGAGTAACTTCAATCTCTTCTTTTAAAGACCTCAAGTCACTAAGACATTGATGAGACTTAGCAAGTTCATGTTCAAGTTGTTCACTTTTCGCTTGCTCGTTAAGAAATAAGTCATTACGTTTTTGAAAGCAAGCAAGAACATCTTGGAACCTTTTATAAGTGTTATTCTTAGCTCTATGAAGAGTGTATTCAATCTCATAGAGATTTTGAGTCAATTCATCATCATCATCCTCATTACAACTATCATCATTATCACTAAGACAAGATGATACCTCGTCATTACCTCTTGCCATGAGGCACATGTGAACAAAGGGGGTTGATGATGATTCTTTTGGATAAGAGGGTTCTTCATCAATCAAGCATGCCTCATCTTTCTTGATTTCCTCTACATGGTTAGTCATAGAACAACTAGAGGAAACCAAAGCATTTCTATCATGGCAACATGGGAGATCAAGCATATCATCTGAAATGAGCTTAACACCATCATCACAAGATATTTCTTCACTCACCATGTCATTACCTTGTGGAACGCCACATGTTGATGAAGTGGAAGATATTGAAGTGTCCAAGTAATTGGAGGTGGAAGCAATAGAGAGTTCTTCATGATTTAAAAATGTGGAGAACTCCTCCATTAACTCCCCAAAAATAAAATTGTCTTCATCAAGATTGGACCCACCATATATATCTTCAAGTTTGGTCCAAGCCTCATGAGCCGACTTGCAAGTCAAGATTTCCTTAAACACTTCGAAGGATATAGCTTGGTGAATGGCACTCAAAACTTGACTATCAAGATGCATATCCGCAAGTGATGGAGATTGTCCATCTTTTAGATGTGAATCCCCTACAACAACAATCCGCAAAGCATTTGGACCCATGGCCCGAAAGTGACAAAGCATGTGTAATCTCCACATAATGTAATTTGTGCCATTAAAACAAAATGTGTCATCGTGCACTAGTTCACTAGTCGACATCGTTACTCTCTAGGCGGTGAAGCCTAATAAGGAGAGACCAGGCTCTGATACCAATTGAAAGCACCACGATGTCGCCTAGAGGGGGGGTGAATAGGCGTTTTAAAAACTTCTACGGATTTGGCTTAGTCCTAATGCGGAAATAAACTAAGAGGATACTTTGCAAGCACAAATCCGAAATACACTAGGCTCAACTAAGTGCACCAACAACTTATTATAAATAAGATGAGCACAACAAGGATACTAACAAGAACAAGTAAGTTACACAAACTTACTTGAGCAATATCACAAGATATGGAGGTGTATGACACAAGTTAGCAATTCATACTAATGACAAGATATATCAATGGTAACAAGTATGAATCGCAGGATATAAAGTGTAGGCCTAAATAATCTCTACAAGGCAATAACCAACACAATATAATGAGGACAACAATATATATAGTGAATGCAAGGTCAAGAGACCAAAGTAAACCACAAGTAGTGGCTAGGGTTAGAAATAACCGAAGACACGGAGACGAGGATGTATCCCGATGTTCACTTCCTTGGAGGGAAGCTAGTCACCGTTAGAGAGGTGGATGTTACCACGAAGGCACACCAACGCCACGAAGGCTCACCCTATTCTCCCTTTGAGACAACACCACGAAGGCGTTTCTCAACCACTAGTGGTAGACCTTGAGGTGGCCTCCAAACCTTCACAAACTTTCCGGGGGGCAAATCACAAGTTGATTCCTCAACGGAGCACTCCTACCGCCTAGGAGTCTCCAACCTCCAAGAGTAACAAGATCAAGGGGGAAATGCTCAAGACTTGCTCAAATCACAAATTCCTTTGGTCACAAGAGGGAGAGGGAGTGGATCTATCACTTGATTGGAAAATATCTCAAGAACACTCACGAATCTCTCCGGGATCTAAGATTTGGTGTAGGAGAAGTGAGAGGGAGCCACTTAGGGTTCTTGGGATATTTAGAATGGAGTGGTCAACCCTCTATCGGATGGGTAGAGGGGTATATATAGTGTGCCAAGAAAACTAGCCGTTTTAGTGTAAGTGGCAGCGCTGGGCCGGACATCCGGGCAATGGCCGGACATCCGGCGGCTGAGAAATGTACACACACGTATGTGAAAAACAGAGGCTGGAGTACAGGGCCCGGACATCTGGGCAAGGCCCGGACATCTGGCCAAAGTTGGGGCCCCGGACATCCGGACAAGTGCCGGACATCCGGCAGGCACAACCAACATCTCGGTATAGTTTCTGGACATCGACGGCCGGATATCCGGGAGGATCCCGGACATCCGGGGCGTCCCGTGAGCCCGGACATCCGACCAAGCCCCGGATGTCCGGCCTATAGAAAAACAGCAGGAACCCCAAAACTGAAACATGCATAACTTTTACATCCGGACTCCGATTTTGATGATCTTGGGCTCGTTTTGAAGCTATGGAAAAATCCCAGGTCCTCACATGGAGAACCACCCAAGATGAACCAAAAAGGAGGACGCAAATTATGCAAAGCTTTTATCATATATTTGGGAACATATTTGGCTATGGATTTACTTTGGTAGATGTATAGGCATATTGTATTTGTATTGGATAGGAGTGAAATATGCCTATGTTGGAATATGATGTGAGGAAGTAGAAATAGAAGATGTTGGCTTGAGCAAATCTATCACTAACCCCTTTGATCCCCTCTTAATAGTGCGGGATCCCTATAACTCAAGAATCATAAAAGAACTATACTAGATAGCTTCCGGAAACTCATTCTTGAGCATATATCCTTTTCGATGGTCATCGATCCTCACATCTAAAGCCAAAGGAACTAATACCTTTGACTAGAGCCTTTCACTTGAGCTTTATATTGATGTTTCTTCATGGCTCAAGTTGAAGGCAAGTCATTGGAGATGTCTTCAAGTAGCTCCCCCATACACAATGAGGGAAGCTTTCCTTTGCATTCATCTTTACTTGTCCAGCAACATTAATTACTTGATGACATACGTTGATGAGCACCAAGCATACCACAAGATCTCATGTGGCACATGACATGCGCTTGTGTGTTGACCATCTTAGAGGTCAATCTTTGATCTTCATCTTGGTCAACATTTATCTTTGCTCCATGATTAATATTGATGTCTTGAAGGCCCTAGTGATATCTTCACTATGCTTCATTTCTTCAAGACATAATAACCAATATCTCAATTCACCATGACCATATCAAGTTTCTCCTTGAATATCATATTGGACATCATTTGCTCGTTCTCATGCTCCAACATAGTATCTTGAGAGGCGCAATGAATTCTTCACTTGAATTACTTGCTTCAAGACATAATAATCCATGACTCAACATATGAACTCATGATGATCCTATCTTCAAGCATATGTAGAATTCTTCTCTTAAATCATTCTCTGAAGATCTTGATCCATCATGGTTCAACCCATAAGCCTTGATGCATGCAGAACAATATGTATATGGCATTCATTTCGAATCCATTCTATCTCCTTCTTGCATCACCATGGAACAAACATCCTTCGGTTCATCCAATATTCTTCATGCATTGGAAATGGAACCTTCCTTCAAATGTATAACTCAATGCAAACATTAGTCCATTAGGATTGTCATTAATTACCAAAACCACACATGGGGACTACATGTACTTTCAGTGATCTCGTCCGGATTCGGCGACGATGGAGAGAGGACGGGCACCGGGGAGAGGGGGAGGGGGCGTGGCGGCGGTGGCAGAGGAACCCTCGTCTTCTCGTGCGCGGCAGTGATGTAACGATGGGTGAGTCTTGGTTGCATACGAAACATTTTTTTTCACTTACGATCAGGCTTCGGTGGACTGCGGGTTTATTTCCATAAAAGCCAAGGGTTTTTCTGCAAAATTGCCATGACGGACGGGCTGAAACCCAATTTTCTTTATTATTAGGTAAAGATATATCTCTACCTATATATATATATATATATATATATATATATATATATATATATATATATATACTAATAAAGCAGCAATTGCTTCTGGTCGTACGTCATTAGCAAATTTGCAAAAAAGTCCCTCTGGTTACGAGAATCCAACCCGCGGTCCTATTTTAAGTTAAGAAAACGTTTCATTTTATATAAAACACCCGGCAATCACCACCGCGCACCATGGCCTCTTATCCATTCCCATCCACCACCGCCGCCACGCGCAGCCGTTTGCCGCCAGAGAGAGTCCACGCCGCAGGAGCCAAGGAGGCGGGCGTACGCGTTGCCCGAGCCCAGGAATTGGGCGAGGCGTCGCGGCTAGCGTTGGCGGCTTCCGGCGAGGAGGCGAGCGAGCTCGGGGAGCTCCGACGGGGGCTTGTCGCCGGCGAGGCGAGGCCGAGGCGGCGGAGCGTGGGCGCGAGGAGGCGCAGTAGGACGCCGACCGGTGACGCTCCGGCGAGGGCGAGGGCGGTCGCGAGGGCTTGGCGGCGGCCGGAGTGCTCGCTTGGGAGGATGGAGGCTGCCTCGCTAGGGCTCGGGCGCGGCAGCACGGCGTCGGGCCGTTGCCGATGTCGCCGGGGCTGGGGCGGTGGTTTGCCAGGCGACGAGGAGGAGGTGCTGTCCTGGAGCCAGCGACGGCGGCTGCAGCTTGACGATGCGGGCGTGAACTGCTTGCTTCAGGGGCTGCGGGCCGTGAGCGGCGCTGTGCTCGCGCGCGAGCCCCGCGTCTGATTTGGAAAGAATCAATCCGTTGAAGAAGAAGGCCAGTGCAACTGCTCTCTAAATAGGCACTGGAGTATTTGCATCCCGATGGAATGGTAAGCTGCTGGTACTGAACATTGACAGGTAAAACATCATTATAAGCTACTTCCATAGATGCATCTAGATCATAGCATATGAACTTGAGGATAGCAGACAAAAATTCAAACAAAAAGCAAGCTACGCTCCATATTGTGTTCTTTATATCCCATATCGAATAACATGTTCGTATTTGATTGGTTTCTTCACAGCAGCGCATGGACGATAAAATATATCTGTTTTGATATATTTCTATGCGATGATTTATCTATTGCCACTGTTTCTGAATTTTTTTCGTCCATAAATCATGCGACTCAAGTTAATTTGAGATCGAATTTGTTCATGAGGTCAAGATGGAACCTTGCGACAGCTCCAGGTTAACATACATCCACACTGAATTTTCTTGGCATCATTGTCAAGACTGTTCTATGTATTTTTGTGGCAGCAACGTGAGGTTTTTAATTGGTATTGTGCTTGAAACAAAGTTGCATGATACATATTTCCTACAATCATTTTGAAAGGTTTGCCCCCTTTATAGGTTATAAGGTAGATCCTGAATTCTTGGCAGATATTGTATGAACGCCTATTCAGAGTATTTCGCCCTTGATTGCAAAGATATTATCTTACATATAACCTTTGACTTATCGATGAACTCTGTACTGTCAGTATTTGTGCACAATGCACATTCTGAAACTTACAACTATTAGTGATCAATGAGAAAAGAACACCAGATCCTCGATTCTTAAACTACCATCTTACTCATAACCATGTACTACTCAGTGAACTCTATATATCTATCAGTAGTTGGAAGCACTACAAAGCAGTGTCAAATTCAGTATTATATGTACATGAGTTTGCTGATTTCGGGCAAGCAACAACAAACAGACTTTCCTGTTTTTAGTCTAATGCGATATTTGTTGGGCATCACCGAGGAACGCCAGCAAAGGCGTGAAGAAATACTCGCAATCAGGTATATATTTCAGTGGTCTTAATCGCACAAACCTTTAGTACAGTTAGGGAATCATCCCACCTTTATGTTTTGCGACCATTAGACATCCAAAGGTCGAGCTATGCATCGTGCGCCATCTGAGTCAACTGCTTCTCACCTGTAATCCATCTGATTGAACAATTGATCGACCATCTCTCACCGACCCATGCATGCATCGATGGATTTACTCTGAATTTTTTCCTGTCATGGAACATTAACTGGATTGATTCATGGATGCAGTGTGACATGTCGTGTGAGATGAAGGTGGCAAACCATCCAAACTTGAAGCAGATAGTATGACCCTTCTGTTACTATTGTTTATTTAATGGCTGACAAAATGAGCTGCAGGAGCAAGAACTATAGGATCAAACCAAAAATCCGAGGAAGAAGTTTCAGTTGGATTTGTTGTCAATGCCAATTCCCTACCAGAGCAGGATGTGTAGCAAGAGATGGTATGACACAGAAACATCTTGATCCTCCTCTTTTCTTTATGCGGCCAAACAGATGAAGATTTGTTGGTGTTTTTTGGCAGTAAAACAAGCCATTGTTTAAAGGATTTTTAATTGTGGTTGAAAACCTGTACATCCTTTGCTGCTCTAGAAAATGGATTTTAGCCATGCAAAGAAGAAGCAAAGAAAAAAAGTGCCTTCTTCCAGGCTATAACCCCTGCATGTTACATGTGCCTTGTGTCTTTACCAATGACCATAAGATTCATTCAGTCCAGTTACATGAGACTCAATGATTTTTCAAGTCATGCCATGTACATAAAAAACATCCAGGTGGCAATTCTATTCTTATGTTGTGTTGGATTTTCATATTTATTTGCGTTTTGTATCTATTTTGTCCAGAAAAAAAATGTTTACTCATGGCAATGTACGTTTCAGCCAAATAATATTTTGGATTGGTCCTTAGGATCTAAATCCGTGATAACCCCATCATATTTTCAGTTTTCCAAATGGTATTTTAAAAGTCCCCTTTTTATATCAACTGGTTCAACACTACAGACATCAACCAGATCGAAAGAAAACAAAAGAAAAGACGCACACCGGTGTTCGAACTGTTACAAGATTCGGGGAAGGCTGCACTACTCAAAACCAGAGCAGGCAGCTAGACTAAACAAGTTCTTATCTCATGTTAACATATGTTCCTTCGATATATCCTAGGCACGACCTCATAATCAATTTCCATGTAGGTCTGGAAGGTGAAACCAATCAAGAATTGCATCGCCTCGATGCATGAGACAATTTGATGGTGTGAGGGCACGTCGTGTTTCGAGACACGTCGGCTAATGTTTGCGCTCAAGATCTTGGCCACATATGCACAACCTAATTCTCGCATCTTGTGTGTTGTGTTCTCACGTTGCAACGTATGGGCATATGTCCACACTTCATGCTTCAAAAAGCGACAATAGTGTAATCTCATTACCGATGTTTATCGGAACTACATATATGAAATGTCGTGTAATGGCACACAGAGCAGGTTTTACAAAAAAAAAATTGCCCGTTGCAACGCACGGGCATTTGTACTAGTAATAATAAAGAAAATTGGGTTTCAGCCCGTCCGTCATGGCATTTTTCAGAAAAGTCCCTCCACTTCAGAGAAATCAACCCGCAGTCCTATTTTAAGTCAAAACGAATAGTTCTTTTCGTATTTTACACAAAATACTCTGTGTTTTCTTGAAATCAACCCGCAGTCCGGATTTAAGTCATACCCGAACCGTTATTTTACAATTTTCGAAAACCCCCCTGATGTTTTAGGTAATTTATCCGTGGATCATATTTAAGTCAAATACATGTTTTTTAAATCATCCATATCTTTTAAACCGTAACTCCGATTTGAACATGTTATATATGAAATTTGATTAAAAAAATATGTAGAATATGAATATGAGATTAATTTACCTGTTAAGTATTTTAAATATTATTTTAGAATATATTTAAGTCAAACAGATGATTTTCTAAAATATACGTATCTTTTAAACCGTAACTTCGATTTTAACATATTGTATATGAAATTTTATTAAAAAAATGTGTAGAATCCAAATATGATGTTAATTTTACCTGTTAAATATTTTTAAAATATTGTTTTGGAAGCAAACTTATAATTTATAGCGCAAGATCCGATTTTTCTTTCGTACCGATGGCGATCCAGATTGCAAATAAGCACTCCACTATAACCATATAGGGAAAAGAAAACATCGATAACTACACATGCATACCTCTGAAAATGTCGCAGGGGAAAACAACAGATTTTTCATCGCGAGAGTGAGAGAAAGCGAGAGAGAGAGAGAGAGAGAGAGAGAGAGAGAGAGGGGGACGCCTTAGGATTAACCATATTTAAACACGTTTTTTGCTTTGTTTTGTGTGAACATTGAGCCCATCGCCGGCGAGGGTGAGAAGGAGGATAAGCGGCAACACAAATATGATGCCTCGCAAAAATAAAGGAGATGGACCTATTGTGGTCTTGAGTGATGGTTGTTGGGTTAAGATCGTGTGTTATGTTTTCTCTCCCGTTGCAACGCACGGACTCTTTTGCTAGTATATATATATATATATATATATATATATATATATATATATATATATATATATATACTCCTGGGAGTACATACTCCGAGGCCACGTGTGGCTTCTTGCTTCAATGTGCACGTCCTGAGTTTTGCCATTTAAATCCACTTACCATATAATTAAAAGGATAAAGCGAACAATATCTGCACGGCAAGATTATTTGTTTGAAAATTTGTTAGCTCGTCCATGTTAATAGGGATTCTGGCAACGCACTTTGTTTAGCTAGCGTACATGTTGAAGCTCTTGGCCACGCGATGGCTCCTCCGGACATCACGCCGTCGCTTACCATAGCACCATCGACGGCTAAGGAGACGGCGACGACACGGGCGATGGCGACGGTGACGTCGATGGCAATGCGACGACGATGAGATCCTCCTGCCTTCCCTTCGCCTGACCGGCGGGCGACAGCAACAAGAATGATGACTCAGATCGTTGAGGTATCTAATTAATCATAGGCACCACTTTTTATGCGTCCACTCTTTGTACAATCTTCATGCATTAGATGTAACTGAATCTCACCGACTAATCTCAGGAAACAGTACAATATATCCATGTCATGGTGTCATGGTGACCAAGATGGATGCATGCATGGGCCTTGCTAGCTTCTCGATCGTCTGCACGCATCAGGGCCGGGTGTTTAGCCTATGTCCTGTTGATGCATGAGGCTCCGGTGTCGGTGACCGCTGGAAGCTGGCGCTTCTTCCTCGTTCCTTATGCATTGACTTAGATATCTCCAACGTTGTCGGCCCGTGAGTATGTCGCCTATGGGACACGAGAAGCTCAGCCATGCGAGGTCTGGAATGTTGGATTGATGTTTTCTCTATGAACATTGGATTCAGCTAGCATAGATGCATTGAGTGCTCGATACATCCACACCATGTTATATGTAATTTTTTCTGAACAAGTTGTTCGATCACAAACTTTATGTTTATTTGTGCTAATTTGTGAATGAATTGTACTTCGTTTTGGAGTGTAATGTATACGGCTTACTTTTGTGTATGTAAATCAGTTATACCTCTATTCCTTTTCCATGGATTGTACACCCATTATTTTATGTTTTTCTCAAGGGATTATTCTCCTTTCTATAGTAGTATATACTCTCTCACAACATGCGTGACCTCAGCAAAGTGTAGTCATACTCAGCGAGTCAATGAAATATACAGTACATACTGACATACAATAAAATAGAAGTGTATACTAACTTACAAAGAAATTGTATATATTCTGCTTAGCAAAAAATGCAATATATACTCACTCACAAAATGTATATATCCTATATATACCCACTTAGAAAATAATGGTATTATACTCTTTCTGTTTCTAAGAATTCCTTGTCCTGGTATATACTCCTAGGTCGCCTCACACACATAAATATATCATACTGTGTACTCTTTGGTTGCAAATAGTAGATATATATTGAGTAAAATGCATTGGTGGTCACTGGACTTGTCGTGTACGTTCACTTTGGTCACTGTACTCAAGAATACGGTCAATACGATCACTAAATACGAGTTGTGATGATTATACGGTCACTGTCAGATCGTATATCTTCGTATTTTGTTGAGTTGACTAGTCACAGTTTGAATGATGCCTCTTCAACTTTTTTTTTCTCTGTACCGACGCATGCAAAATAAAATAGTGACGCGGTGAGGATTCGAACCCCAAACAGTGTACACTTATAACAACCGTCCTGATTTCTTACTGTACATTAGCGCGCATGCACACAGTATGCGGCAACTTTAGCAAAAAAAAAAAATTTGAGCTGAATTTTAGCAATTTTAAACTAAAGATATGCATGAAAACGTTGTGTACATGCAACACACACGAAGTGTTAGAGAGATTTTTTTGCCGCTACGTTCAAGTTCTGTGGTATTTTTTCTCTTATATCGAGATTGTTTCAAGTCTGCCGAAACATCTTAGTGTACCTCATGATCGAACTGACGGCTGCGCCATTCAGCAGCTACTTTCCAATTGCATACTCCCTTCATCCGGAAATACTTGTCATCAAAATAAATAAAAGGGGATGTATCTAGATGTATTTTAGTTCTAGATACAACCCGTTTTGTCCATTTTAATGACAAGTATTTTAGTACGGAGGGAGTACTAAGCAGCCCTGTCTATCTTGGTTTCGTGCCATCCCACGAACGCTTACATAGCGGCGAGCTAGCTATATGCAAGAAATAGAAACGAGGCCATGCATGTGAACAAGGCTGGGGGCTCATGCTACATGCTCTCTTAATCTGTGACGAAACTGAAGAAATATTAGGGCCTAGCAGCCGGAACGTGCAGCTTGATTAACACACTAACAAGATAAGTGAGAAGAGCTTGAGAGTTGAGAGGTGCATCAGAGTAATTGCACTGGAGAATGAATTATGTATTGATGGGATGGTAATAATACGCAGATATATGCACCTACAAGCACGTACAATATATGCACACGCACACAACCACAAATATGCACGTACCCATAGAAGCTCAAGCACAGCAAGCAACAAACGACGTGTCACGGCTGTCACATGAATTGCATAACGTTACAGCAGGATGCCTTTCTCCAGTTTAGACACAAGGAGAGATGAGCACAGCGGGCTAGCTTGCGGACATCCTAGCGCTATGTTTGGGGTTTGATTCCGCACTATGTCACTATTTTATTTTGCCTTCATTTCTTTCTTCCACTCACAGACAAGTGGGGTCTGCGTCCATAGAGAAAAAAAAAGGTGACAAGGTATCATTCAAATTATTTGACCGGTCAACTCAATAAAATACGAAGCTATAGAAGAGACGGTGACCTTATAATCACCGCAACTCGTATTTAGTGACCGTATTGATCGTATTCTTAAGTACAGTGATCAAAGTGGACATACACGACAAGTTCAGTGACCACCGATGCATTTTACTCATATATATTCATCCCAAAAAAGTCGGTATAAGTTCAAAGTTTCAGACCAGTGGCATATAAACAGAGTTTGTTATACTATTCTTAATGGAAACATATACTGCATTAAAAAAACAGAACAACTTATACTAATTAGTATAAAGCGTGGGTACTAAATATATACTCCTTTTGGTTGCAAAGAGCTAGTATATACTCTCAGTACTTGGTTTAGCAGTATATAATTCTTTGGCCCCGATTGCGAAAAAAAATACTCCTTTTATTATGAAATAGTATATACGTACCTTCCACCAAAATAAAGAAAGAAAGAGTATATACTTCTAATTACAAAAGATACATGTTAGCAGTATATACTTCTAACTACCAAAGTAGTATATACTTCTTTGGTTACAAGTTAGCAGTATATATTTCCAACTACAAACGTAGTATATACTCGTTTGGTTACAAGTGTACAGGTTACCCGTGGTTCCGAAGCATATATTCGTCATTCCAAGTACATAAACTAATATATGATGTTTCCTTCCTCCTTGAAAAAACGTGGTACAATTTTCTAAGTGTGCCAAGAAACCATGCATGCTTGTTTTGTACCCTGGAGACGTGCGATCCCTTTTTTCTTCGGAGTAGTTGGCTAAGTGCATGCACGCATGCATGCATGGAAATCAGTTTATAAGTATTTATTTTCCTTGCGTTGAGTTTGTTAGCTATTTGCGTGGTGACTCAACCTCCTTATGGAATGGGAGTATGTACTCGCAGAAGTACGGAAAATGAGTCATATACATATATATATATATATATATGCGCACCTGCGACTGCGGCGTGTTTTAAAAAACAAGTTATATGGCCGGGCTTGTTTCTCAATTTATCACTGCCCAAAAACGCCTAATACAATTCTAAAAAAAAAGCCAAAAAAAACAAAAACTTAAAGTTTCTCGGGCTGTTCCCCCGTCGCACAGCGAATTATCCCAGAGGAAGAACGGACCGATATTTTGGGGTCCGAAGATCATTGAGCGGCTCGACGCGTACGTCCCCGCCCCGCCCTTGGCATTGCCATGCACGGCAGCTCGACAGCAATCGACACCACAACGGCGACGGCTAACCAACAGCAATAAATCGGGCCGCGGCACTCCCCTTTCCTACCATGTATCAAGCGACGATTTCAACCCTTGCCAACAGGAGAAGGGCGCAGTGTCCAAATCAGCGCAGCAAACTTCTCTGAATCGTCGTCCGTGGTCATGTCATCCATTCGTTGGCGTGCGTCTCCGTCGCTCATGCTCATCCCTGTTTCAGTCCTGATCCGTGGGCTGTCACATGTTACCCGAGTTAATGGAGTACGTCGCATCCATTAACTCCGTTTACCGAGTCTTTGGGCTGTCACATGTCCATGCTCGGCTGATCGATTTCTTCACTGGTGACATGCATCCGTCCAAGAGTACTTGGCGGGCTTTGGCGATATTTTTGAGCTAGCCAGAATTACTGGGGGATGCCATCTATCGGGAACTCAGGGTGCTGTTCGCTGAAGAAAATTATACCTGATCATCGGCTGTTTGTAATGGGTACACGTTTCCATTATCTCAAGTGGGACGGAGGACCCGCGCACATTGATTTCCACTGGCCTTTTTGGTTGATGAATAATTGAATGCGGGTGGATGAAATGCCGGCCTCCAAAGGATAACGCCTTGATGCTGCGTGTGGAAGAAAATGCCAGCACGTACTTGCCTAGTTGCACGATTGCATCTCTGGCCAACTGGCCAGTGGGTGATGAAACATAAATTATATGCTAAGTAAGCAATGCTGCTTGCAGGTCACTACTGGCGAATGAGTGAGAATCCTGAGGCCAACTTACAAAATGATGAAAAATGTAACACAAAGGACTGGAAATGACCCGTGCCACAGAAGATTGGCGCCTGGTCTTGCTGCTGTTTTCGGCGCTATTACGTTCGAATGTGACATTACTTTTTTTTTAAGGCAATGTGACATTACTTGCTGACTCGCTCTCTTCCCAAAAGGTCTTACTTTTCTCCAAAATGGCAGGACGAGATACTTTTCGGAAGTACTAAATAGTTCATTTAGCATCTTCATTTTCGATGACATTTTCCGTTTTACCATGATTGATACACTGCCAAATGAAAGTGGGACACCACCGCAAATTATTTGGGCAAAAAGACTTCGAGAAGCAGCCGCCGCCTCCCACAAAAAGCCTAGGGTTTCTCTGCCTCCCAGCGGTGCCGCCGCCGGTCCACCTCGTCTCATGTGGCTTTAGGACCATGGCGGCGCGGTGGATCATAACCCTTACCGGCGGGAGGGTGTCATTTTTAGATATTCCTTCATGTTTTGTTAGGGTATGTGTCCTACTCAGGATGATGAGACGATGGCGGTTCCGTGAAGATGTAACAAGGTTCTCCTCGCCCAACCCTCGTCTGGTGGTGTGTCTAGCATCGTCGGTGGGCCTGTGGAGAGGTATCTCCGATGGATATGTCCTTGGTGGATTTGCTCAGATCTAGTCGTAATTTCTCTACGTTTGCGTGTCTTCAGGTTGGATCATTTCGATCTATACTACTCTTCAATGGCGGCGATTGTTGTTCTGGTGTGCAGGTCCTATGGAGTCTTAGCACGACGACTTCCTGATTGTCTACTACAACAAGTTTTGACCGGCTCCAGTGAGGGAGGGGCGATGATGGCTGCGCGACTTCGGCTCGCTTTAGTGCTTGTAGTCGTCGCTAGGTGGTCTACGGATCTGGATGTAATTTTTATTATTTTTTGTGTTCATTTTACTGCCATGATTGAAAATGAATAGATCGAAAAATTTCTTACCAAAAAACAACTTCAAGAAATACAATGGAAGTTGAAAACTTTCTCATCGCCGAGTGTTCCGGCATGACTCTATTCACAAATGTTGAAATTAAACCCATTAATAGTGGCGGAAGGGGCGCCCGCTGGGCTACGCCACGTCAAGATATTTACTGTCGCAAGTACCCCAGATAACACCTCCCCACGGTGATTCTTTCCTTATCTTCACCACTAAAAATTGGTGCAGCTTTGAAACAAGCTCGTGCCACGCATAAAGCAATGGTCAAATGACACAAAGTGAAGAGATATCCCTTTTATAAAGCAGATCCTAGGATCGCTGTACAACATAGAAACTATGCTACCAAAGCAAAACATGGGGTAGAGTACAATGCGGCGCCACGACGTAGCACAACTAGGCTCCACGACAACGCCCTCAAGAGAGAGAACGACGCTTAGCCTCGCCGCTGCCGAGTCCCAAACCGACAAGGGGGTCTTCACCCGGAACCCTGACACGGAGAGGAGAACCACAACGACGTCTTCAGGAAGATAGCGGCGCCTGCGGGTGTCGTCGCCATCGGTGCCAAAGCGGAGAGATTTTGCTGAACAGCTCACCCGTGCCACTAGATGTAACAAGGCCATCCGCGACGAGCTCCGACTCCCAGATCCGGACCCAGGCGCCGCCTATGATACGGTGCCCGAGCCACCTGTAGCTAGACCTCCCACCGCACACACGGCCAATAGGGGAAGTCGCAACACCGTCACGAGGCCCGCCGAAGAGCCAACCATGGGGACTATTCCTTTCAATAAGTAAGAGGGTCGAACCCAACAAGAAGCAGAAGGAAATGACAAGCGGTTTTCAGCAAGGTTTTCTCTGCAAGCACTGAAAGTATCGGTAACAAATAGTTGTGTGATAGTATAATTCATAACGGGTAATAAGTAACAAAAGTAAACAAGGTGCGGCAAGATGGCCCAATCCTTTTTGTAGCAAAGGACAAGCCTGGACGTACTCTTATATAAAGCAAAATGCTCCCGAGGACACATGGGAATTACTTTCAAGCTAGTTTTCATCAAGCTCATATGATTCGCGTTCGGTACTTTGATAATTTGATATGTCGGTGGCCCGGTGCTTGGGTGTTGTCCTTCCTTGGACAAGCCTCCCACTTATGATTAACCACTCTCGCAAGCATCCGCAACTACGAAAGAAGTATTAAGATAAATCTCACCATAGCATGAAACATATGGATCTAAATCAGCCCCTTACGAAGCAACACATAAACTAGAGTTTAAGCTTCAGTCACTCTAGCGACCCATCATCTACTTATTACTTCCCAATGCCTTCTCCTAGGCCCAAATAATGGTGAAGTGTCATGTAGTCGACGTTTACATAACACCACTAGAGGAAAGACAACATACATATCATCAAAATATCGAACGAATACCAAATTCACATGATTACTTATAACAAGACTTCTCACATGTCCTCAGGAACAAAAGCAACTACTCACAAAGCATGTTCATATTCATGATCATAGGGGTATTGAATAATATTAAGGATATGAACATATGATCTTCCACCGAATAAACCAACTAGCATCAACTACAAGGAGTAATCAACACTACTAGCAACCCACAGGTACCAATCTGAGGCTTTGAGGCAAATATCATATACAAGAGATGAACTAGGATTTGAGAGGATATGGTTCTGGTGAAGATGTTTATGGAGATTGATCCCCTCTCAGTGAGAGGATCGTTGGTGATGACAATGGCTTCGATTTCCTCATCCCGAAGGGAAGTATCCCCGGGAGAACAGCCCTGCCGGAGCTCTAGATTGGTTTCGCCCAGGTTCTGCCTCGAGACGGCGACGCTTCGTCCCGAAAACCTCTTTATGATTTTTTCCAGGTCAAAACAAATCATATAGCAGACGATGGACGTCAGGGGACTGTCAGGGGGCCCACAAGGTAGGGGGCGCACCCAGGGGGTAGGGCGTGCCCCCACCCTTGTTGATGGCTGGTGGTCCCCCTCTGGTGCTTCTTTCGCCCAATTTTTTATATATATTTCAAAAATATTCTCCGTGAAGTTTCAGAACTTTTGGAGTTGTGCAGAATAGGTATATCAGATTTGCTCCTTTTCGAGTCTAGAATTCCAGCTATCGGCAGTCTCCCTCTTCATGTAAACCTTGTAAAATAAGAGAGAAAAGGCATACGTATTGTGATATAATGTGAAATAACAACCCATAATGGAATAAATATCAATATAAAAGTATGATGCAAAATGGACATATCAACTCCCCCAAGCTTAGACCTCACTTGTCCTCAAGCGAAAAGCCGATATCGAAAAGTATGTCCACATGTTTAGAGATAGAGGTGTCGATAAAAATAAAATACGGACATGAGGGCATCATGATCATCTTTAGGACAACAACATAACTTGTCATATAAGTTCTTATGTTAAAGTTACAATTCAATCACAAGGTAAAGTATGAATCAGAAACTTCATTGATAGCCAACAAACTATGATCTTAGTCATTGGGGCAATTGCAATTTATCATAACATCGGAAAGAGTCAAATATAAGAGCTTTTAAGCAAGTGCACATACTCAACCATCATTTAGTCTTTCATAATTGCTTACACTCACGCGATACTAATGAGTTCAAAGCTTCAGCGGGACACAGAGAAAGATAGGGGCTTATAGTTTCGCCTCCCAAAGATTTACCTCAAGGGTAATGTCAACAATAATGGTTCATGGCTCTCTACATCCGCGTGGGTATCACTATTAGGAAAAAGCTTATACATAGACACTTATCAGTAGCGCTTGTTAAAGCGAAGCGCTACTGCTACGTACCAGTAGCGCGGATCTGAACAGCATGCTACTACCACAAAGATTGCAGTAGCCGGTCCCCAGTAAAACGCGCTGCTACTATGACGACCAGAATCATTGCTGCCGGGCTTGGTATAGTAGGAGCGCGCTTCTACAAACCACGCTACTGCTAACAAAATAGTAGCAGTGCGTTTTAAGGCGACAGTGCTGCAATTAACAAAATGAAAAGAAAGGAAAAAAGGAAAGGAAAAAAGAAAAGGAAAATTAAAGTAAAAGAAAAAATGAAAGCAACAGCAACAATGCATTTTTACGATAGCGCTATAGCTACTTTAGCAATAGCTCGTTTGCCAAACACGTGTTGTAGCTAACTTATCCATAGCTGTAGCGCGTTCCTGCAAAACACGCTATAGCTAAGTATCTATAGCACATGTTTTGTAAAAGCGCTACTACTAAGTTTGACTTGCCGCTTCGTGGGGGTCCCTCCTTCCCCCAATTCCCCATTCTTCTCGGAAGACCCCAACCTCTCCCTTGCCGCCCCTGCTCCCTCATCGCCCTGCCTCCGACGCCGCTAGAGCCGCCACCGAAGCCGCACGCCATCGCCGCCACCGGAGCCGCACGCCCGCGGAGCCACCCTCGTCCGCTCCTCACCACCCCTGCACCCTCGTCGCCCCTGCCCCATCGTCGCCTCAGCCACCGTCGCTGTCACCGGAGCCCCTGCTCCCTCATCACCCCTGCTCCCTCGTCGCCTCTGCCACCCTCGTCCGCTCCTCGTCGTCCCTGCTCCCTCGTCGTCCCTCCTCTCTATAAGCCCCATCCCTCCCTCTAGGTTAATTAACTTAGGTGAATTTAGTTCATTAGGTTAACTAAGTGAACTAGATAGGTTAATTTAGGTAAACTAACTAGGTTACGTAACCAAGTGAACTAGCTAGGTTAATTTGGTTTACTAACTAGGTTAATTAGATGTTTGGTTAACTAATTTGGTTAACTAACTAGGTTATGTAACTAAGTAGATGTTAATTAGGTTAGGGCAGTAGTGGTACTGTTAATTAGATGTTTTCTAGTTAGGGAAGTAGGTTAGGTAACTAAGTAGATGTTTTTTAGTTAGGGAAGTAGGGTTTTACTAGGTTAATTAGGTGAAGTTAAATGAATGACCTAAATGAATGAAATTAGTAGCTTAAGTAGTTGTAGATGCTTAAGTAGCTAGCTAGGGTTCATCTAAATTTCTAGAATGTGCTGCTCATGTTTATGCTAGGAGATTTGTGTAGATTTTCTTGAAGTGTCAAACACTAGGAGATGCAAATTTGAAGCGGTCATGTTATATGCAAATTCCTCAATAATGTTTGCTTATTTTTATCCACTGTTGTGCCCAAGTGGCCTTTTGTTGTTTCCAGGGAATGAAACCGAGTGGCCTATGTTTTGCTGGAATGTTGATTCATTTCCGTTCTAGCAAATTTCAGGTGCTGGATTTGTCCACTTTTTAGCAAAGGTCATGCCGAAATTTTCCGTCAATTTCGGCATGACTTGTGCTACAAACTAGGACATATCGAGTGCCCGGGATTTCCCGCACCGGGAATGAATCAACGTTCTTGCAAAACATAGGTCTTTTTATGTCATTATTCATTTTATTAGGTATAGAATTAATTGACTAGATTTAATCCTAGGAAACATGGCTAGCAACGATGAAGGACAGGGTTCTGGTGATTGCAATGTCTACGAGGCGGCAGACGCTTATTTAAACCTTCTCGACGAGCAACGGTTGTTGCAGGGCCCACCTGTCACATCCGAGACCGACATCGAGACCGGCACCGAGACTGGCGTTGAGACCCAGACCGGCACCGAGACTAGCACCGATACTGGCGAAGCCGGTATAGAACCAAAACCGAAGAGGAGACGTCGACGCCCAAACCAGCTCATCACTACTAGACTGGTGGTCACGGAGGTGGACGGCGGCAATTTTGAGCCAACACAGCCTATGGAAGCGCGCGCGTGCTACGACAATCAAATAGGCTGCATCCTACGGACAACCGCCACCATCAACGATGAGAAACTAAAGAAGATATAAAGTATGAAGCACTCCCTCCTAACGAAGATGCACCAGGTATTCTTGTTCCCGGGCTGGGATGAAATCAAATATACTAATCCAGATAAAGACTCGACAATGAAGAAGATAAACAAAGGCGTCATGACCAAGTTTAGCGACGCGTTGGCCGCCTAGAAAGTAAGGGTGAAAGCAAGGATCCTCGACAAAAAAGAACCCTACTCCGAGATTGTAAAGTATAATCCAACAATTACGGGAGAGCAGTTTGAAATATTCAAGGTGGCTTGCGTTGCCGAAGCTACCAAAGAAAAGTCAAAGTACATGAAGGGGCTTCAAGAGAGGAACATGGGGTGCCACCACCTCGGAAGTCGTGGTTATGCGGGGAAGAGGTCCAAATGGGCCAAGGAGGATGCGGAAAGCGAAAGTCTAGGCATACCAGACCCCTTGGCGGAGTTCACCGTCCCGCAGGAGCATGACGTCATCAGGGTGCAGTACCATTGGGACCCAGTAAAGAAGGTTTTCAGGACAGATCCGGTCACGACGGTGTTCATGAGACTGCTTGGAATTTTTAATTTACCCCCTGACTTTAGCTTCTAATCAATTCGACTGCATGTTTAGTCATATTTGTAAAAGATCCTTGTTCCTTTTGCAGAAAGAGCAGCACATGATTGCGGCCGAAAGTGACTCGCCGTCTGAGGCGTTGGCAAGGCCCAAGTGGGATACCCCATTCAACCGGGCCTTGAACATATTGAAAGGACTCCCGGTGGACACTCGGACATCTTATGGACGTGTGCATGGCGTCGGAGATGGCGCCATGTGGATGAAGTACTATCGTGAGACCACGGAGGATAGAAAGGAAAGACGGAGGTTAATAAATGATGAAACATCGAGAAGAAGGTTGTGATTGCGGTTGATAAGAAATCAGCTGAGACAATCAAAGCAGCAGTAGCTGCCGCAAAAGAGGAGTTAGCAACTTCGTATGGTGTCTTGGTTCCGGCTGTCGTTAGTTGGACCAAGCAAAATCTAAATAAGGATGCAGCGGACTTTCCCCTTTCCAACTTCTTGGGGAGCAGCTCGACTACCATTGCACCTGCTCCTGCACCGGCTCCCGCACCTGCTCTCGGCGGTGCTTCGTCTTTGACTGAACTCGACGCCCTCACGATACATGTCACACCGGACCTCTTCAATATATGTATAATCTCCCGTTTCCATTGCCTTTCGGATGTCTCACGTCACATACATATCTTCGTAGGCCGACGTAACCCCGTGCACCATATTGTACAACATCAGCGGCCAGAAGGTGGACGTGGGGAAGGCGACGATAATGAAGCTGAAGGAACAATTATTCCACAAGGTTTCCGTGGCCAGTGTCGAACCGGGCCACGAGAATTTGGCTCCTCTGGTAGTACTATGGGGAGTTGACGATGAGACCCCGCGGCGGCTTGGCGATTGCAAGCGTTGGGTCCTGTTGTGGTCGAAGAGTCTTCTTAGTCTGGAGGCGGCTGGGAGCCCTGAGCAAGGTATGAACACCAACACCCCACCTACCCAATTAGCGTCGCCTGTCGTGCCGGGTAAGGAAGAGGCTCCATTAGTGGCTAATGACATCGCCGCCGTCGAAGAAGCAATGCATGATGCCACCGACGAGGATAACGTTGACCCTCTACAGTTTCTCAATACCGGCGTCTCTGACGACGTAGGATTGATGGCCCAGCAGTATGAGTACTCAGGGTTTGAGCATGATGAGTTGGTGCCTGAATTGCCGGAGGATGAACGTATTATAGGCTCACTTCCAGTAGCAAAGAAGCAGAGGAAGAGACCAAGGAAAGGCAACAAAGCTGTTTCTATGATCCAGCCGCCTCATCAGCTTCGGGTTCAAGACCATATACCTATCCCCGGTGCGGCAAAATATCATGTCCTTGGTGATCCGATCCTACCTAAGATAGTGTTAGAGGACATATATGGCGACCTCAATAGACTTAATGACGATGTGCTGCAGAGAGAGAAAAGCCTGATAGCCTCAAAAAAATCCAGGATACCCGCTCTGCGTGGTTAACGTGTCGCGGCAAAGGTTATACGTTGACACATTCCCCTCGCTGAAGTTCTTCCTTTGATTCGATTACATCTTCGACATGTTTCACTTGAAGAAGCTGGATTTTACGTTTGTTCGCATTTATACCTTGTACATGAACCACAACATCAGGATTGAGCACATACCTTATATCTCTGTCGTTGACCTGTACTTCATGCACGAGAGCTTCTTGTCAGTCTGCCAAGAGCACCGTGATTACGCGAGTAACTACCTCGCCAATTTCATGGTTGGCAATAAGGACAAGGAGGCAATTCTCTTGCCTTATCATCCCATGTAAGTCATCCTCTAATATCCTTTGTTCAATTTCAATCATTCATTTGCACGCGTGGAGGATAATTTGAGGTGTACTTATATTCCGCAGGGACGGGCGTGCCATCCTCATCATCCTTTACCCCTGATTCTCCCGCGCTATTTACTTGGATTCGTCGAAGAACTTGAAAAAAAGGATTACACTCACGTCAAGTCTGTTCTTAACCAAGCTATCTTAAGCTACGACATACGGGGTGGAGAGATCACAGTCAGAAAGACAAGGAACCGCGCGCCCGCCTTCGGCCATAAGACTGACTTCTGTTGCATCCAACAACCGAGTGATACTCTTAGTGATGGATTCTATGTCCTCCACTTCATGCTGGAGTACAGACGGGATCGCCAGCGCCTTTGCATGTCACCTAGATCCGGTGATGCCCATATTCTGCAATGGGCAAAGACACTAGGTGTCGTGGAATTGGCACGACAGATGTTCGGTTTAAAGGACTTAGGTGTGAGGCCATCACGCGGGTTAGCTTGAAGAGGTTAAAAGCACACAAAGGACACAGAGGGTTTATACTAGTTCGGCCCCTTCGATGAAGGTAAAAGCCTACGTCTAGTTTTGTGTGGTATTGCTTGGGCGTCGATGAACAGGGAGCGAATCGCTTGCCTGTATCTCGCGCCGTTGTTTCTCGTCTCTGAACCATCGCCGGGTCGTCCCTTTATATAGGAGGCAACGCCCGGTCCGGTTTACAGAGTCCCGAGGCCGGCTCATAAACGTGTCCGCCTCGGTCTCTACTCTTTCTATCTTACATCCCAAGTTACATGATATGACGGTTTACAGACCGTAGGCCTTTACACAATGGGCCCTAAACCTCTATGGGCTGTAATCTCATGTACACATTCTACTGGGCTTGTGATAATACGACTATATCAGTGTAATCTGGATCTTCCTGGCCGGTTTATACCTGCTAGTAATATCCCTGACATTAGGCCCTAGATTGATTTGAACTTGTTCATGTCAGTCTTCTAAGCCTTGCATAAATCTCCTCCCTGCAATTTATCTGCTTTATAAACCGACCATGACATCATCTCCTGGAATCGCCTTAATCCGTCGTGATGTCACCTCCGCATTTAATGCTCACCTCTGTCTGTTACCTTTAATAAATGCCACACCGAAAATCGAGGCGACAACATGATCTTTATCCAATCTCTGACCTCCTCGATTCCCGCACTTACCGTTTTCACCTCTTTGGCTTATAAATACCGCTGGGGTATGCCTCTTTTCCCCTTCTGCCTTCGTCTTCCTCCATCTCCATCGCTCGAAGCTCCGCCACCGCTCTTCGAACTCGTCGTCGTCCTCGAGCTTGGCCGCTGCATCACCCTGAACGTTACCAGAGCACTTCACCGCCGCCCTCTACTTCGTCAGGTACTCCTTCTTCTTCCCTGTAAATCTCAATCTAGGGTTTTCTTCCGTAGCTCCGCCATTAAACTTTGAAGCTTTTGATGTTCATCCCCGTAGGTCAACCTTACTGTAGATTCAAACCTTACGTAGATTCGACCTGAATCCATGCGCTCCTGCTCCGTCCTCGCGTCTTTTAGTTCTTCTAGTTTATCAGTTTAGATTTGATCTGTAGAGAACCTCTGCGGCATTTCCTGTATATGACTTGCGTTTATTCCATCTTTTTCTTATGCCTCAGATCCATTTTTACCTCAGCCTTCTGTGGAAACTGTTTCTTCACACTATAGATCTGTAGCTTGTCTTCACCGGTTTAGTCAATCATATGCTTTCTTTGGCGGTTTAGACGCAAGCCCGTATCCATAATTGACGGTTTAGCTTCTCCTTTCCCTGTTATCATAAACCGGTAGATGTCTTACTCGCATCTACTTTCGGATTATTAATGCCATTAGTCCCTTGTTTAAACCGACAATTAGGTCCACAACTTTATAGAATGCTCTGGCTTATATTTTAGCAATTGGTAAACCAGATTTTATACTGTACTTTTCAGCACTTCCTTATTCCAAACGATGGCCAAGCAGTTCGTCGCTTGCAACTGGGCTCCTTCCCGGATCACGGAAGATGACTTAGTTAAAGCGGCCTCAATTGGCATCCTGGGCCCCAAGGAGACTTTACATTGGCGAGCTCCTGAAGGAGAATGCCCTCCTGCGCCTAAGGAGGGAAAAGTTGTAGTTTTCTTTGATCACCTGGCCCGGGGGTTCAGTCCTCCTGGTTCAAAATTCTTCCGGGATGTACTAGCTGCTTTTCAACTCCACCCTCAGGACGTAGGCCCAAATTCTATGACAAACATCTGCAATTTTCAAGTCTTCTCAGAAGCATATCTTCAAGAAGAACCATCAGTGGACCTTTTCCTAGACTTTTTTCATCTGAACCGGCGAACTGAGTTTACTGACGGGCCGTATCAGGAGTTGGGCGGCGTCAATATCCAAAAGAGAAAGGATGTGAGTTTCCCTCATGCTGCCCTTCACAGCCACCCCAAAGAATGTAACCAAACATGGTTCTATTGTAGGGACACTTCACCTGAAGGAGAGAACCTGCTGCCGGGTTTCCGCGCCTACCGCCTGGCGACGGATCACCCTTTGCCGCAACGCCTCAGCGCCCCGGATCGTTCCCGGTTTGCCACTCAGCTTTCTAAGCTCAGGGCCTTCGTAGCCAACGGCTTAACCGGAGTCGACTTTGTTCGCTGTTGGCTCTCTTGGAGCATCCTTCCATTAAGCCGGCGCTCTCGTTTGATGTGCGAGTACACTAGTAAACCGGATGATCCTCAGCGCCACATTGACATAATACTTCCTGAAGACGAAGTTACTGAGTCCGGGAAGAAAATGTTAAATATCTCTTTGGAGGAGTGCAGCCGGACCGGTTTAGCTCCGTTCTGCGAAACCAATAAACCGTCAGCGGTAAGTCCTTCCCGATCTTTTCCTGTTTCTTTTAATCTGGCCATATCAATTGTCTTGCATTTATTTTGTATCTTCTGCACAGGCCAACGATCCCTTCTGGAAGAGGAAAACTCAAGATAAACCGGCCAACCAACCACGCCGGAAAACTTATGCTATTAAGAAGAAGAATGCTGTTGCTGCCTCCGGCTCACATCCCGAGGAGGATGATCCGGATTCGGAGATACGAATTAAACCTTACATGCTTTAATCTCCCTTTGTCCAAATTTATGTTAACAGTGCCTTTCCACAGGATCTGGCGGAAGGAAGTAAAGCGGCGGGAGTTGAGGTAATTTCTCTCTCTTCTGACTCAGAACCGCTGCCCCCCAAAATCCGTCGGGTGCCCCGGAAATATCCCTTTTCTCATCCTTACGCTCAATTGGATCCCAACTTTCTTTTGAAGAAACAGCAGCATGAAGCACGCCGGACCACGCGCCATATTGGACATGTAGTGGAGTCATCCGGAATACCTCTTACACCGGCTCGCACGCATCGCTCCGAGGTTTTACTTTCTCCAACACTTCTTCATCCAAAAGCCGGCCTCATACGTAAACCGCTTAAACCGTCTGATCCTAACTATCAGGAGGCTCCTTTGTCCTCTTCCGGCGAGTCAACTGCTACGCAGGTCCCCGTGCTAAAGACCATGCCTGGGTAAGTACTTTTCTCAAACATCCGGTTTACCTTTATATTTGTAACTTCATGACTCTCATTGTTCCTTTGATTTTTACCAGAAAGACGAAGCCTAGCAAGAAGGCGAAAGCAACCAAAGCGGCTGCTAAAACCACTACCGCTGAACCAGCCGGTGATCCGGAAGAGGTTATCCTTCCAGAAGATAATCCTACAGCTCAGTTTGATGACCCTATTCCCATGGATCGTGACGACGTTGCTGCTCCGGGAGATGATAATACGGAGAATGTGGTTGAACCGGCGAGCCCTGTCCGGGTTAGCCCTCCTCGGGCTAGCCCGGCTCTTGCCAGCCCGGCGCCTACTGCTGTCCCTCTCCACCCAACTGTCGCTTCATCCGCGGATTGTGAGATAACCGGATTAGGCTTCACTGCTCCCAGCGAGACTGTCGTCTTGGCCAGGAATACTGCCAAGGAAGAAAAACTTCAACAAGACAAAGGCAAGTGGAGCACAGACTTATCCAGCTATGCCCAGTTGAGTGCCCAGGAACTTCATTCCGGGTATCTAAACCGGCTTTTTACCAGCCACGAGTATGAAGCAGGATTGGTTAATATGATGAAGGATAAGTATGAGGTAACTTTCTTTCCTTTTACTTGTCTCTGCTTTGTAGTCTTGCAATCCTGTCTTTAGGCCATAGTAGCCCCCAAGTGCCGGTTTAGCTTCATTGTAGGTGAACCGGGACTTACATTGTATCTGAAAATGAACTTACATTAGCCCCCAAGTGCCAGGGGTATAACTTGTTTTATGCGCTTGGGACTTGTCTGAAGTTCTCGTTCGTTTCTTCAATTGCACATTAGCCCCCAAGTGTCAAGTGTATAACTTGTTATATGCTTGAGACTTGATTGATCTGTCTTTCTAATTTGTTTGATTTCCTTGCAGGCTGACTTGACCCGGAGGGCTTCGGAGGTAACTGAACTCCGCAATAGCTTGGCTGTTAATGAAGCTGCCTCTGCCAAAGCCAAGGAAGAATTTGTGCTTACCTTGACCAACATGGAGAAATTGAAAAAGGATTTTGAAGCGAAGCGGTCCACATGGGAAGTGCAGAGGAATGCTCTTGAAAAAATAGCAAACGACGCTGAAGCTGCCCTTAATCCGGTTACGCAGGAGCTGACCGGTTTAAGACAACAAATAGAACTCATGACTTCTGCTATCTTTGGTGAGTACCCGTCTGCATATGTTTTTCGTCTTTGCAATCTTTGTTCTGCTCCGGTTTAACTTGACAAACATATATAGGGCGGCGCATAACTCATCTTGGAGATGATGTCCGGAAGAAGCTCAAGGCCTCCTATACCCTGGTGGAGCAGCTTTATTCCGGCGCTCAAAGGGTTATTAGTGCGATGTCCCATAACAAACCGGCACCAACTACCATCCAAGGCACTTTAGAGAAGCTATCTGTCCTGCCTGTGCGTCTGGTGGAGGTGAAGAAGTCTGCTGCACGGGCTGGTTCTCTTATGGCGCTAACCCGGGCCAAAGCATGGGTTCCTGACTTTGATCCGGCTGAAGCAATGAATGGATATCCTAGCAACAAAGAGGACGGGTCAGACTTTTCTACCGAAAACCTCCATGCTCTGACTAAGGACATGTGCCCAATTGCCAGTAAGCTTGCCAATGAAGCGGATTTGACAAGGTATCATCCGGCCTATGATTTAGAAAATGAGCGGGTAGATCGGCCGGTTTATGACACCGAGAATCTGATCCTGCCAGTGCGTGGCCATACTTTCGCTCCAGATATTGATCCGTCAGATCTTATTAATGAGGAAATGTACTTCCGTGCACTCTCCAAGATTGCTTGGCGTGCTCCTGATTTCCAGCCACTACCTGAAGATGAAGAAGACCCGGAACAAGTCGACCCCCAGCCTTCGCAGCGTGAAGAGGAATCATAAACCGTCCGGTTTAATTTGTAGTTGCTGAACACTTTGCCAAAAACTTTAATCTATTCGGGCCTGCAGGTGCCTTGTAATAGGATAGCTAAAACATTGTCTTTGTCCCAATATGGATGTCACAGCTTGACTTGGCGTTTGCCAATGGCCAACGCTAGGCGCCGGTGCGCCGGCCGAAATTTCGGCCGGTCGTACCAGACCCGCCCGAGGTGCTGCAATGAAACTTTTTTTATAAACAGTTGTAGCATTTTATGTCAATGGTTGTAGCATTCCGACCGTTATGTCAATGGTTGTAGCATTTTATGTCAATGGTTGTAGCATTTTGCTGCAGAAAAAGCTTCGACCGTGGACGAAAAAAGCTTCAACCGTGTATGAAAAACAGCTTCAACCGTTGGAAAAAAAAGCTCCCAATCAGACACTGCAAACCAGAGTAAGTAGCAAAAAGCTCCAACGATAGTAGCAAAATCCTACTACGGTTGCAGCAAAATCGTCGTTGTCGTCGTCGTGAGGTCGCAGCTCCACCTGATGGATGTAGCAAAAAGCTTCGCTGGTAGTAACAAAACATGATGCCGGTTGTAGCAAAAAGCGACGCTAGTTGTAGCAAAACCACGATGTTGGCTGTGTGTTGTAGCAAAACGTGACGCTGGTTGTAGCAAAATGGTATGCCGGTTGTAGCAAATTCCGACGCTGGTTGAAGCATGTAGCAAAAATAACGACGTTGATTTTTCGACGGGGTGGAGAAATGGTTCACGTGGCGCTGATTTTTGGACGTGTCAGGCACATCAATTAGGAGAAAAGAATAAAAGGAGAAGGGGTGATCCACGTGGAGCCCAACAAAAAAAAGTCTAACGCGGGCGCGCATTTTGGACGGGCGCGGGGCGCCAGCGTGGCTCGCGACCGGCCGAAGGTTTGGCCGGCGCCCCGGCCTGGAACGTTTCCCTTTGCCAATTTAATCCTTTGTTTTGCCATGGTTGATCCGTTTATGTTATCTACGCCTGCATAAACGATGCTAAAAAGATGTCCTGGCGGTTTACCACCGGACCTATTACACTATTCTAATAGATATATATCGAAGGAACATCTGTTTTATACTAAAGATACCTCATACCTCTGATTAAGTGTGCCTGACGTCCTTAATCCGGTAAGCATAATTGAAAGCGTAGATGCTGATGAGGCTCTTGGCTCTCTTGGTGTTTGCCTGATGACTGATCCGGGTTATAATGAACGCGGGTTTAACTCATGGTGGTGTTCATGACCCATACTTTTAACTCATGCTGGTGTTCATGACCCAGACTTTTAACCCATGCTAGTGTTCATGACCCAGACTTTTAATTTTGCACATATATGGTCAACTTTGTAGTTGCCCAATCCCGGATCAATATACTTGGTTAAAAACAAAACTTGTAAAATCACAGAAGCAAAGCATTTTCGGCAAATAAGACAATGTAGTCGAGGCTTTTTACGAGCTGCCAGGCTCCAAATTCGAGGCTTTTTATGAGCTGCCAGGCTCGAAATCGAGGTTTTTTACGAGCTGCCAGGCTCTGGCTTTTTGCGAGCTGCCAGGCTCCAGGCTTTTTGTGAGCGGCCTTTAAGCTCTAGGATTTTTATGAGCTGCCTTTAGGCTCTTGGCTTTTTGCGAGCTGCCAGGCTCCAGGCTTTTTGTGAACAGCCTTTAAGCTCTAGGCATTTTTTTATGAGCGGCCTTTAAGCTCTATAATTGACGTTGTCATCAATACTATCCAATGTTTCAAGTCCTCTGAGGGATCTTGTCTTTAGGTGATCGACTCGATGATTGTCAATGGCTTTTTACGAGCTGCCAGGCTCCAAATTCGACGCATCAAGGGCGCCGGTTTAGGAGGCCGGGTACCTATGTTTGAGTTGTGATGTGCGGAAAACCCTCTTTGGTCCCTTAATAAATAATTGTCCTGCATATCAAAATATACAGATCAAAGCAATTTGTTTTCTTGATGAAAATGATATATATCAAGAAAAATAAACTTTAGATGGATATCACCTGAGCGAATTCCCATATAACACTTCTATTCGAAGAAGATGGCTGATCCCCCGGTTTATCGGGGGCGCCGGTTTATTTATTACTCATAATATGTACAGGATACATAAAGCGGAGCCAATGGCTCAAGTGTAGTAAGGTCGCAGAAGAGCGATGTTCCACGGCCTCTTCGTCTCTTCCTCTGCTGTACGTGAGTCTTTATGTTTTCGAACGTCCACCAGGTAGTATGAACCGTTGTGTAGGTTCTTGCTGAGCACAAAGGGTCCTTCCCAAGGTGGGGATAACTTATGCATATCTGTCTGGTCTTGGATGAGCCGGAGCACCAGACCCCCCTCCTGGAACGTCCTGGTCTTAACCCGGCGGCTGTGATATCGGCGCAGGTCTTGTTGATAAATTGCTGATCGTGCTGCTGCTGTGTCCCGTTCCTCATCCAGCCGGTCTAAGCTGTCTTGTCTTGCTTGCTCATTAGCCGCTTCAACATACGCTGCCACCCGTGGTGAGTCGTGCCGGATGTCACTAGGGAGAACCGCTTCAGCACCATATACCATGAAAAAGGGCGTATAACATGTAGACCTGTTAGGTGTAGTGTTGATGCTCTAGAGGACAGAAGGTAACTCCTCAACCCAGCAACCTGGTGTTCTTTGCAAAGGAACCATAAGCCGGGGCTTGATGCCTCTCAGGATCTCTTGGTTGGCCCTCTCAGCTTGACCATTGGATTGAGGGTGAGCTACTGAAGACACATCCAAACGAATATGTTCCCTTTGGCAAAACTCTTCCATCTCTCCTTTAGATAGGTTGGTGCCATTATCAGTAATTATGCTGTATGGAAAGCCAAACCGGAAAATTAACTTTTTGATGAATTTAACCGCTGTTGCCGCATCACACTTACTGACAGGTTCTGCCTCAATCCACTTTGTAAACTTGTCCACTGCTACCAACAGGTGGGTTTTCTGATCTTGGGATCGTTTGAAAGGCCCAACCATATCAAGCCCCCAGGTCGCAAACGGCCAAGTGATTGGAATCATCCGTAGCTCCTGCGCCGGAACATGAGCACGCCATGAAAATTTCTGACAAGCATCGCATCTCCGGACTAGATCCTCCGCATCAGCAGGAGCCGTTAACCAGTAGAACCCATGACGAAGAGCCTTGGCCACCAATGACTTTGAACCGGCGTGATGACCACAATCTCCCTCGTGTATCTCTCGAAGAATATCACAGCCTTCTTCTGATGATACACATCGCTGAAATGCCCCAGAAACGCTGCGGTGATGAAGTTCTCCGTTGACAATGGTCATAGATTTGGATCGCCGGATTATCTGCCTAGCCTCAACCTCATCATCCGGCAACTCTCCTCGGCTCAGGTATGCCAAGTAAGGGAGTGTCCAATCTGGAATAACGTGAAGTGCTGCAACTAGCTGTGCTTCCGGATTGGGAACAGCCAAATCCTCCTCCGATGGTATTTGTACCGATGGACTGTGTAATTCATCTAAGAAGGTATTTGGTGGAACCGGTTTACGCTGAGAGCCCAGCCGGCTTAATGCATCGGCCGCTTCATTTTTCCGCCGGTCTATGTGGTCTACCTGATACCCTTTGAAATATCCTGCAACTGCTTCAACTTGTCGCCTGTAAGCTGCCATGAGCGGATCTTTAGAGTCCCACTTGCCAGACACCTATTGTGCCACTAGATCTGAATCACCAAAGCACTTGACCCAGCTCAAGTTCATTTCCTTAGCCATCCGTAGGCCATGAAGGAGAGGTTCATACTCAGCAGCATTATTAGTGCAAGGGAACATTAATCGGAGGACATAACAAAACTTGTCATCTCGTGGGGAAGTTAACACGACCCCAGCCCCCGAGCCTTCTAATTGCCTTGAACCGTCAAAGTGAATAGTCCACTATGTATGATCCGGCTTCTCCTCTGGTGCTTGCAATTCTGTCCAATCATTGATGAAATCTACCAGTGCTTGGGATTTTATAGCAGTACGGGGTACATATTTCAATCCGTGTGGGCTAAGCTCAATGGCCCATTTTGCCACTCTGCCGGTGGCTTCTCTGTTCTGGATTATATCCCCCAACGGAGCTGAGCTGACAACAGTGATTGGGTGGCCCTGGAAATAGTACTTCAATTTCCGGTTTGCCATGAACACGCCGTACACCAACTTCCGCCAGTGCGGATACCTCTGTTTTGACTCAGTGAGAACCTCACTGATGTAGTAAACCGGGCGTTGAACCGGATATTCCTTGCCTGCTTCCTTGCGTTCCACCACAATTGCCACGCTAACTGCACGGGCATTGGCAACCACGTATAACAGCAGCGGCTCGTTGTCAACAGGGGCAGCAAGAACTGGCAGCTCTGCTAATTGCCGCTTCAAATCCTCGAACGCAGCGTTTGCAGCATCGCTCCATATAAACCGATCTGTCTTTTTCAGCATCTGATAAAGCGGAATTGCCTTCTCTCCCAAACGGCTCATGAATCGGCTCAATGCTGCAATGCGGCCTGCTATGTGCTGGACATCATTGATACAGGCCGGTTTAGTCAAGGACGTGATCGCCTTGATCTTCTCTGGATCAGCCTCTATTCCTCTGTTTGATATTAAGAATCCAAGGAGCTTGCCTGCCGGAACACCAAAAATGCACTTCTCCGGATTAAGCATCATCTTATAAACCCGGAGGTTGTCAAAGGTTTCTTTTAGTTCTCTATCAGCGTCTCCTCCTTCCTTGACTTCACCACAATGTCATCAACATAAGCATGGACATTTTTCCCGATCTGTCCTTTGAAACAGTTCTGCACGCAACGCTGATAAGTTGCTTGGGCACTCTTGAACCCAAAAGGCATGGATACATAGCAGAAGGCTCCAAAAGGAGTGATGAACGTTGTCTTCTCCTGGTCCTTAACTACCATCTTGATCTGATGATACCCTGAATATGCATCCAAAAAACTTAACCGCTCACATCCTGCCGTAGCATCAATAATTTGATCAATACGGGGGAGAGCAAAAGGGTCGGTTGGGCAAGCCTTGTTTAAGTCTGTGTAATCAACACACATCCTCCAAGTTCCATTTTTCTTCAATACCAGCACCGGATTAGCCAACCACTCCGGATGAAACACCTCAACTATGAATCATGCGGCCAAAAGCCTGGCCACCTCTTCACCTATAGCCTTGCGCCTCTCCTCATTGAAGCGGCGCAAATACTGTTTGACCGGTTTAAACTTCGGATCAATATTAAGACTATGCTCAGCGAGTTCCCTTGGTATACCTGGCATGTCAGAAGGTTTCCATGCAAAGATATCCCGATTCTCACGGATGAACTCGATGAGCGCGCTTTCCTATTTGGGGTCTAGGTTAGCACTGATAGTGAACTGCTTGGATGAGTCGCCTGGAACAAAGTCAACCTGCTTGGTCTCCTCTGCTGATTTAAATTCAACGCCGGATCATGCTCTGTAGTTGGCTTCTTTAACGGGGACATATCCGCCGGGTCAACGTTGTCCTTGTAGAATTTCAACTCCTCCGTAGCACACACTGCCTCTGCATAGGCTGCATCTCCTTCCTCGCATTCCAATGCTATCTTGCGACTTCCATGAACCGTGATGGTTCCCTTGTGACCCGGCATTTTAAGCTTCAGATAAACATAACACGGTCTAGCCATGAACTTGGCGTAAACCGGCCTCCCAAACAGAGCATGATACGGGCTTTTGATTTTTACGACCTCAAAGGTCACTATCTCTGATCTAGAATCCTGCGCATCCCCAAAGGTGACTTCCAGATCAATTTTCCCAACTGGGTAAGCCGATTTACCTGGCACCACTCCAAGGAACACTGTGTTGGACTGTCTCAACTTCTTATCTGTCAGCCCCATACGCCGAAAAGTCTCATAGTATAAGATGTTGATACTGTTGTCGCCGTCCATAAGTACCTTCGTGAAATTGTTGCCAACCACCTGCGGTGCCACCACTAGGGCCAACTGGCCCGGATTATCAACCTGTGGCGGGTGATCCTCTCTGCTCCACACAATGGGTTGTTCAGACCAACGTAAAAAACATGGCGTTGCCGGTTCAACTGCGTGTACTGCCCGCTTCAGAACCTTTTGATCTCGTTTGCACAAACTTGTGCTGAAAACATGATACTGTCCACTGCTTAGCTCCTTCGGATTACTCTGATATTTGGATTGCTGCTGCTGCTGGCGCTGCTGATTGCCTTGGTTGTTGTAACCACCCTGACCATAATGTTGGTTATGTTGATGCTGACCGTTGCTGTTGTAGTTATTGTTACCGCCATGATATCCTGATCCGGAACCATTACCCTGGTAACCCGGACCCTGAAAACCGGAACTCGAGCCGCCGCCGGGGGGTCCGTGGTTATATCTGGCTTGTTTCATGGCCTCTATCATGATCCGGCAGTCCTTCCATAAATGCTTAGCCGGGTTTCCCTCTGTACTGTGTTTAGGGCAAGGCGCGTTTAACTATTGATCTAGATTGAAAGACAGCCCCTCGCCACGCGGAGGCGGTCTACCCTTGCGGCGCTGCCCGTTTCCCTGAACGTTGGTATTGGCCACAAAATCAGAGCCGCCCTCCGCTTTTCGCTTACCATTGTAACCCGTTCCTACCGGATAAGCTTGCGCCGGTTTATCGGCCTTGTTTGCTTTCCCGGACTTGTCTCCATCTGCATCTGGGTACTTGGTGTTATCAGAATCCCCATATTTCACCAGAGCGCTCATGAGCGTTCCCATGTCATTGCAATCGCGCTTGAGCCGTCCTAACTTCAGCTTCAGAGATTCAAACCGGCAATTGTTTTCCAATGTCACTATCGCCGTACGAGGGTTGATGCTATTGGAAGAGTGCAGGATTTCTGCTACTCGCCGCACCCAGCTGCTCGTGGGTTCCTGCTCTCCTTGAACACATGCTGCTAAGTCTACCACCGACATTGGCTGCTTGCACGTGTCTTTGAAATTTTTGATAAATTGGCGACGCAACTCACCCCATGATCCGATGGAGTTAGGTGGTAGGCCCTTTAACCACTCCCGGGCTGTACCCTCAAGCATCATGGTAAAGTACTTGGCGCATGCCGCTTCGTCCACATCAAGCATCTCCATAGCCATCTCATAACTTTCAACCCACGCCTCTGGAGCCAGATCCGCTGTGTAGTTGGGTACCTTGCACGGGCCTTTGAAGTCCTTGGGTAATTTCATGCTTCGTAAAGTGGGGATGAGACACCGTACTGATGTCTACACACGCTTCTACTCTCGTAGACTATGTTGGGCCTCCAAGCGCAGAGGTTTGTAGGATAGTAGCAATTTCCCTCAAGTGGATGACCTAAGGTTTATCGAACTCAGGGAAGTAGAGGTTGAAGATGGTCTCTCTCAAGCAACCCTGCAACTAAGATACAAGAAGTCTCTTGTGTCCCCAACACACCTAATACACTTGTTGGCTGTATAGATGCACTAGTTCGGCGAAGAGATGTTAAATGGCAAGTAATATGGATGGCAAAACAAAGTAATATAATTCTGTAATAAAAAGTGCAGCAAACAAACAAGTGGTAAACGTGAGCACGAATGGTATTGCAATGGCGGAAACAAGGCCTAGGCTTCATACTTTCACTAGTGGCAACTCCCAACAACATTAACATAATCGAATCACATGATATTTCCCATAAAACATGCAAAGGGGACACACTCGGAGGTCATTCCTTCGTGGTCAAGAGAGGACGAGAATTATGTAGGGCTGCAAAAGCACACCTCAAAGTTCGTAGTTCCCAATCTAAGGATTTCCCAATGTCACCGCGGCCATCCAAAGAGAGTCCCACAATCACCACAACATATCTAAAGGATAGTCAAAGACAAGCACCAAGAGACTCTCAATCTTCAATCAACACACAAGAGAGGAAATCACTCATGAAAATATTGTTCTAATCCATGTCCAATAGACAGCTGTCACCTTGGTCTCGGGGATTATACTAGATAAAGACAAGTGAGTACATCAATCCAATACATAGAGGAAGGGGAAACATCATGGGATCACCCTAGATTAACATAGCCTATGATCACAACGAAGATCACATCATGGGAGAGAGAATTGACCACATAGCTACTGGTAAGAACCTCAGCCCCGAGGAGGAACTACTCCCGCATAATGGAGGGAGGAAGCAACGTCGATGAAGATGAATCCGGGGGCACTTCCCCGTCCCGGCAGGGTGCCGGCGCAGGAATTCTGGTCCCCCGAAGCTTGATGGCGATGGCGGCGGAGATCGGAATCGCGTCTGGAGAAAAGGGTTCCGGAATCAGGGTTTCCTCGACACGCTTTAAATATATGCCAAAGGGGGGCATCGGAGGTGCCTCGGGGGGCCCAGGCGCCCCCCCGGCGCGGCCCAGGGAGGGGCGCCCACAGGGCGCCTGGAGCCCCTGTGGGTCCCCCCCGGCTGTACTTTGGCCGCACGGTAGCTCCTGGAACGCTGATTTTTTTATATATTTTTTCTGGATTTTTCCTGGCAGTTCTCGTAATGTGAAAACCTGAAATACAAAAACAGCCGAAAACAGAAACTGGCACTGGGGTGCACTGAGTTAATAGGTTAGTCCAAATATGATCAAAAGTGTATGGAAGTGTATAAATATCATAGCAATATCACCCAAAAGAAGCATGGATCAAGCAGAAATTATAGATACGTTTTGGACGTATCACGTACTCCGAAGGAACTTGCTGTGACTCCTGTTTCTGCTGTGGTTGGGTGAACCGGCGTCATTTGACGGATATCCTCGCGGGCAGTATGTCTGGCCTGGTTTATCGCCTCTTGGGCGTGCGCTTCTGCTCCCGCCGGATTATCCTGCCTGTGACGGTGACATCTCCGCTCGCTGCTAGACACAGCCGGTTCATCCCAGTGCCTAGTGTAACTCCGGCTTGGGCGGGGGGTTGAATGAATCCTTTCCCTGCTATAAGGGTACGCCTGCTGCTGTGTTAGCGCCATGTCCAGCAATTCCTTAGCCCGGCATGCTTCCATCGCCTTGGGGGATGTCCCCTCAATGGGTAAAGCGGCCAGTCGTGAAGCGGCGGCGACAATGTTGTCCAACGGGTTAGAATAATGACCGGGAGGGGTGGGGACGTGCGACGTTGGCACAACTTGGCGGTTTCGCTCTGCGGCCGGCGGCTGAACCGACGCGTCAGCCCTCGGGGCTCCTCCCCGGTTTACCTCTGGGTGATTGCTGGCTCCCGCTCCTGGTGTGCCAAAGAGATTCCTCGCCTCGTAAACCGGCGGTAGACAAGTTTGTTGTCTTCTGTACATTACCTCCTGTGCAGAAGTCTGATCCACCCTGAGCCGGAAAGCTTGGGAGTCTAGCTCTGCTTGCCTCGTAGCCATCCTGGCTTTCTCCACGTCCAGATCCCGTTTAGCTTGCTCAATCCGGCCCTTCAGTTGAAGGATCTCCACATCATGTTGCGCCTTGTCGGCAGGGGCCACTTCTGCTGTTGCAAGTGCCGTCAATTCTCCGACCAAGGTGGATAAGGCGTCAGAGGGCGACGGGGTTTGGTTGCCTGCCCCAGCACCCGCTACCTCTGAGGTGAATGCCCCGGTCATCGGGGACTGCTGCGCAGACTGTGATCCGGCCATGAAAACAGCCACCCGGTTTGGCGGATCAAAGGGGTCCGGAATACTATCGCCATCGGATACACCCTCAGATCGGCCGTCCTGCAACATATACAAAGATTCGGTCTCTCCAGATGAAGATTCATCGTCAGAGTAGACAACTGTCTCACCACCAGAATCCGATCCGTCCTCGGCTTGGACTCCGTGTACTGCTCCAACGAAAACACGCTTCACGGCGGGCTGAATCCGGACCGATCTCGCATGCTGAGCCGGCTCGACGATGTTGGGGAAGATGTCCGGCTCAGGTCCCGGTTCGCCAATCTTGCCAATGAAGACGTGGATGCCGCCGAAGGGGACCCGGTACCCGTATTCGATTGAATCGGCCTCGGGGCCCCAGCCTGCATCATCGATGTAGATCCGGCCACGACGACTCTTGGTCATCCGGCCAACCGCGTAACCCTTGAGTCCTTCAAAGCTACCCTTCAAGAACTCGAAACCATCGTGCGATAGCCCCACGGTGGGCACCAACTGTCATGGAATTGGCATGGCAGATGTCCGGTTTAAAGGACTTAGGTGTGAGGCCATCATGCGGGTTAGCTTGAAGAGGTTTAAAGCACACAAAGGACACAGAGGGTTTATACTAGTTCGGCCCCTTCGATGAAGGTAAAAGCCTACGTCTAGTTTGGTGTGGTATTGCTTGGGCGTCGATGAACAGGGAGCGAATCGCTTGCCTGTATCTCGCGCTGTTGTTTCTCGTCTCTGAACCGTCGCCGGGTCGTCCCTTTATATAGGAGGCAACGCTCGGTCCGGTTTACAGAGTCCCGAGGCCGGCTCATAAACGTGTCCGCCTCGGTATCTACTCTTTCTATCTTACATCCCAAGTTACATGATATGACGGTTTACAGACCGTAGGCCTTTACACAATGGGCCCTAAACCTCTATGGGATGTAATCTCCTTAACATATTCTACTGGGCTTGTGATAATACGACTATATCAGTGTAACCAGGATCTTCCTGGCCGGTTTATACCTGCTAGTAATATCCCTGACACTAGGAGATATCCCAGATCATCGACTCCGGCTGAGTTCTATCACATCTAGCATGAACTTGACAAAGTCATCATGAAGGAGGTCCCCGAAAAAACAGGGTTGTTCTACGAAGAAGGGCAAATGTCGCGGGAAGACATCCGAACACATGTACGCGCTCAGCGTCTTGACCTAAAGCCTTTCACTGTGCTTGGGGACTATCTCCCTAATTTGGAAGGACGGCACGACCTGATCGAGTGATTGACGATATATGACAATGTGTCCGCTTAGTCCATACTTTCTCTATCACAAAACTTTGAGTTATGCACGACAAAACTTTATTTGTGATGTAATTAAACAGTCCTCCTCAACTAGCGAAGATCACTCTAGTTAGGGCATTTTGGTTACGATGAACTTTGTTATTTATGCTTATGATATGTTCCTTCTATTTTTGCCAAGTGTGTCTCTTTCTGTTGCTTAACTATATATGTTGCATATCATTGACTCATGTGACGATGCAGATGCATAGATAATTGATGGAGAATAGGTGCTACGCCAAGAGTATATACGACGAGTGGCCGGAGTGTCAGGCCCAGGAGTATACGACAGCGCCCAGGAGTATACGACAGCGAGTAGTTAGTTTAGGTTCTCTCGTGTATATCAATGTTTAGATGGATGACGATGTAGTTGCAAGTATTCGAGACTTGTATCGCTATTTTCGAGATGATTATCATTGTTTAGATGGATCAATTTCTGTTAGATGATGATTATGATGACGACATGACTTGATGAGACTATTTGTATGTATATTATAAAGCCTGTTGAAATACAAAACAAATATGCAAAAAAATCAGAAACAAATAGAACTAGCAGCAGCGAGGGAAACAAAGTTAGCAGTAGCGCGGTTTACATCACAGCGCTGCAGCTATTAGCAATAGCACTCTCGAGTAAACAACGCCACTACTAACCAGGTATAGCAGTAGCGCGTGTCAGAGCACACTACCGGTATAGGTTAGCTGTAGCGTCGTATCAGTAGCGCGGTCACCCGCGCTATTGATACACCTAAAACCCGCGCTACTGCTAGGCTTTTCCCTACTAGTGTATGTATATCTAGATCTAGCTCCAACATATTGTGCTTGCCAAAGGATAAAAGTAAAAAAGGAAAGGTGATGATCACCATGACTCTTGTATAATGATACGAGATAAAAGTAAAAGATAGGCCCTTTGCTGAGGGAAGCAAAGGTTGTCATGCGCTTTTATGGTTGGGTGCACAAAATCTTAATGCAACAGAACGCCACTTTATATTGCCACTTGTGATAATGGACCTTTATTATGCAGTCCGTCGCTTTTATTTCTTCCATATCACAAGCTCGTATAAAGCTTATTTTCTTCACACTAATAGATCATACATATTTAGAGAGCAACTTTTATTGCTTGCACCGATGACAACTTACTTGAAGGATCTTACTCAATTCATAGGTAGGTATGATGGACTCTCATGGCAAAAACCGGGTTTAAGGGGTGTTTGGAAGCACAAGTAGTATCTCTACTTGGTGCAAAGAATTTTGGCTAGCATGAGAGGGAAAAGCAAGCTCGACATGTTGGCGGATCTATAACAATATAACTTCTGTTAGGATGTAAGAAGACATAACTCATTATGTTGTCTTTCTTGTCCAACTTCAACTTTTTAGCATGTCATATTTTAATGAGTGCTCACAATTATAAAAGATGTCCAAGATAGTATATTTATATGTGAAACCTCTCTTTCTTTATTACTTCCTATTAATTGAAACAATGACCAAAACTATGTTTGTCAACACTCAACAACTTTTATTTATCATACTCTTTATATGTGAAGTCATTACTTCACACAAGATCAACATATGATCTTTATTTATTTCCTTTTATTCTCTTCTTTTCTTTATTAAATTATTTCCTCAAGATCATAGCAACATAGCAAAGCCCTCACTCAAAACTATTCTTTATTATATATCTCACGGACTCGATTACATAGATAGAGATCAAAGCAAAACTCAAAGATAAATCATACTAAAAAACTTTATTCTACTAGATCAAGATGTAACCAAAAGGATCGAGCTAAGAAAAGCGATAAAGATAAAGGTGTGATGGTGATACGATACCTGGGCACCTCCCCCAAGCTTGGCAGTTGCCAAGGGGAGTGCCCATACCCATGTATTTATGATTCTTTCTTCAGAGGTGGTGTTGTGATGTTCTTGGCGATGATACCCCTCAGGATGCGATTCTCTTCCTCCAACTTATTGATTTGATGCTTAAGATCCATTATTTCCTTGTGAAGTTTGCCTGTGACGGCTAGAGCTCATTTTACCCATGGATGTTTCGTAGCTGCGGAGAAAACTCAACACTCTTTTTCATTTTTTCACAAGAGAGAAATCTAGCATTGGGAGGGATGACCGAGTTTGGGATAGCCGAGCTCTGAAGTTCCTCCATTATGAATATAGTTTGGAGACGAGAGGTAGCTCTTGATCCTCCTCCATGGCATCTACCCGCTTCAAATCAGCCTCCATCTTCTCTTCCGTTGCTGGACCAAAGTGCTCCGATGTCGTATGAGAGACACGACTCTCCCCAACCGACTCTTGAGATGACATCTCGCTCTAAATCTGCTGCAGAAACAACTCAACACGAAAAACAGAGGATTATGTTGTGGTACTCGGGTCAAAACCTTCGGGAGATTATATAATGATTTTTTACCGACTGAAAGAAGTATCTTGCAAGAAAACGGAGTCCAGAGGGCACACAGGGCGGCCACAAGGTAGGGGGCACGCCCAGGGGGGTAGGGCGTGCCCTCGACCCTTGTGGCTGCACCGTGACTCTTCCGGACTAGTTTTAATTTTCCTAATTTTTTAAATATTCCAAAACGGAGAGAAATTGCTATTCGGAACGTTTTGGAGTCGGTTTACTTACCGTACCACATACATATTCCTTTTTTGAGTCTGAAACGTTCTGGAAAGTGTTCCTTATGTACTCCTCCGGTGTCACAGTGTCAATTATATTGGTCTCAACATTTAAGGGAGTACCTTAGATATAGTGTTTGATTCTTTGACAGATAACCACCTTCGGATTTGTGCCTTTGGCGTTGTTGATTTTTATGGCACCGGAGTGATAGACCTCCTCGATAATATAAGGGCCTTCCCATTTAGAGAGAAGTTTTCCTGCAAAAAATCTTAAACGAGAGTTTTATAGCAAAACATGATCACCTACGTTAAACTCACGCTTTTGTATCCATTTGTCATGCCATCTTTTAACTTTTTCTTTAAATAACTTGGCATTCTCATAGGCTTGGGTTCTCCATTCATCAAGTGAGCTAATGTCAAATAACATCTTCTCACCGGCAAGTTTGAAATCATAATTGAGTTCTTTAATAGCCCAATATGCCTTATGTTCTAGTTCAAGAGGTAAGTGACATGCTTTTCCATAAACCATTTTATACGGATACATACCCATGGGGTGTTTATAAGTAGTTCTATAAACCCATAATGCATCATCAAGTTTCTTAGACCGATTCTTTCTAGATCTATTAACAGTCTTTTGCAGAATCAATTTAATCTCTCTATTGCTCAACTCTACTTGACCACTAGACTCGGGATGATATGGAGATGCAATTATATGGTTAACATCATATTTAGCAAGCATCTTACGGAAAGCACCATGAATAAAATGTGAACCACCATCAGTCATTAAATATCTAGGGACTCCAAACCTCAGAAAAATAACTTCTTTAAGCATCTTAATAGAGGTGTTATGATCAACACTACTAGTTGGAATAGCTTCTACCCACTTAGTGACGTAATCAACAACTAAAATATGTGTATACCCATTAGAGGAAGGAAAAGGTCCCATATAATCAAAGCCCCAAACATCAAATGGTTCAATAACAAGTGAATAGTTCATAGGTATTTCCTGACGTCTACTAATATTACCAATTCTTTGACATTCATCACAAGACAAGACAAACTTACGAGCATCTTTGAAGAGAGTAGGACAATAAAAACCGGACATCAATACCTTGTGCACAGTTCTATCTCCAGCATGGTGTCCTCCATAGGCCTCGGAGTGACTCTTGCGTATGATCTGTTCATGTTCGTGGTCGGGTACACAACATCTAATAACACCATCTACTCCTTGTTTATAAAGGTGTGTGTCATCCCAAAAGTAATGTCTTAAATCATAGAAAAACTTTTTCTTTTGTTGGTATGTGAAGCCAGGTGGTATTAATTTAGCAACAATGTAATTAGAATCAGCATACCAGGGAGCATTACGATAAGCATTTACGACAGCTAATTGTTCATCGGGAAAGCTATCATCAATAGGTAGTGGGTCATCAAGAACATTTTCTAATCTAGACAAGTTATCTGCAACAGGGTTCTCATCTCCCTTTCTATCAATAATATGCAAATCAAATTCTTGTAGCAAGAGAATCCATCTAATAAGTCTTGGTTTAACATCTTTCTTTTCCATAAGATATTTAATAGCAGCATGATCGGTGTGAACAGTTACTTTAGAATCAACAATATAAGACCTGAACTTACCACAAGCAAAAACAACTGCTAAAAATTCTTTTTCAGTAGTAGCATAATTTCTCTAGGCACTGTCTAGAGTTTTACTAGCATAATGAATAACATTCATTTTCTTATCAACTCTTTTTCCTAGAACAACACCAACAACATAATCACTTGCATCACACATAATTTCAAAGAGTAAATCCCAATCAGGTGGTTGAATAATAGGTGCAGAAATCAAGGCTTTATTGATTATTTCAAATGCTTCTACACAATCATCGTCAAAAAAAAGGAACATCTTTTTGCAAGAGATTAGTGAGAGGCCTATAAATTTTAGAGAAGTCTTTAATAAACCTCCTATACAAACCAGCATGACCAAGAAAACTTCTTATACCTTTGATATCTTTAGGACACGACATCTTTTCAATAGCATCTACTTTAGCTTCATCAACTTTAATACCTCTTTCAGAAATCTTATGCCCCAAAACAATGCCTTCGTTAACCATAAAGTGGCACTTCTCCCAATTCAAGACAAGATTAGTTTCTTCGCATCTCTACAAAACTCGATCAACGTTGCTTAAGCAATCATCAAAAGAAGTTCCGTAAATGGAGAAATCATCCATGGAAACCTCAACAATCGTTTCACAACAATCAGAGAATATAACAGTCATACATCTTTCAAAGGTAGCAGGTGCATTGCATAAACCAAAAGGCATACGTCTATAAGCAAAAGTACCGAAAGGGCATGTAAAAGTAGTCTTTTCTTGATCCTCTTTTGACACAGGTATTTGAGAGAAATCAGAATAACCATCTAGAAAGAAAAATTGTGTGTGTTTGGATAGTCTTTCCAGCATTTGATTGATAAAAGGTAGAGGGTAATGATCTTTCTTAGTAGCTTTATTCAATTTGCGAAAATCAATTACCATTCTATAACCTGTAACAATTCTTTGTGGGATCAATTCAACTTTGTCATTAGGAACTACGGTAATGCCTCCCTTCTTAGGGACACAATGAAAAGGACTTACCCATTGGCTATCAGCAATAGCATAAATAATACCTGCCTCAAGAAGCTTTAGTATTTTATTTCTTACCACCTCTTTCATCTTCATCTTTAATCGGCGTTGGTGATCAACAACTGGTTTAGTATCTCGCTCCAACTTAATTTCGTGTTGGCATAAAGTGGTACTAATGCCCTTAAGATCATCAAGAGTATATCCAATAGCAGCACGGTGCTTCTTCAGAGTTTTCAATAATTTCTTTTCTTCATGCTCTAAAAGGTTAGCACTAATAATAACATGATATATCTTATTTTCATCAAGATAAGCATATTTCAAAGTATCGGGTAATAGTTTAAGCTCAAACACGGGATCACCCTTAGGTGGAGGAGGATCCCCAAGGATTTCAACAGGAAAATTGTTTTTCAAAATAGGCCCTCGTTTAAAGAATATTTCATCTATTTCCCTTCTTTCATTCATAAACATATGATTCTCATGGTCTAGCAAATATTGCTCTAAAGATTTAGTAGGAGTCACAGCAATAGAAGCAAGACCAATAATTTCATCCTTACAAGGCAATTCTTTATCACGTGGTTGTCTACGAAATTTAGAGAAATTAAAATCATGCGACATATCCCCTAGACCAACAGTAATAATATCTTTCTCGCAGTCTATTCTAGCATTAATAGTGTTCAAGAAAGGTCTACCAAATATAATGGGACAAAAGTCATCTTATGGGGAACCAAGAACAAGAAAATCAGTAGGATATTTTATTTCCCCCCACACGACTTCAACATCTCTAACAATCCCAATGGGTGATATAGCATCTCTATTAGCAAGTTTAATAGTAACATCAATTTCTTCTAACTCAGCGGGTGCAATATCATTCATAATTTCTTCATATAAAGTAAAAGGAATTGCACCCACACTAGCACCCACATCACATAAGACATGATAAAAATGATCTCCTATTTTAACAGAAACAATAGGCATGCCAATAATAGGTCTATGTTTGTCTTTAATATCTGGTTTGGCAATTCTAGCAGCTTCATCACATAAATAAATAACATGCCCATCCATATTATCAGCCAAGAGATATTTAACCATAGCAATACTAGGTTCCACTTTAATTTGTTCAGGTGGTCTAGGTGCTCTAATATTACTTTTATAACCACAGTTGAAGCTTTAGCATGATCCTTTATTCTAACAGGAAAAGGTGGTTTCTCAATATAAGCAGTAGGAATAACAGGATCAACATTATAAGTAATAATTTCTGCTTCAACTTTAATTGGTTCAACTACTTTAACTTCAACGGGAGGATAATATTTAAACCACTTCTCCTTAGGGAGGTCAACCTGAGTAGCAAATGATTCACAGAAAGAAGCTACTATCTCACAGTCAAGTCCATATTTAGCGCTAAGTTCATGAAAAGCATCGGTATCCATAGAAGATTTAACACAGTCAAACTTAAGGCTTATACCTGACTCATTACCTTTGTCAAGATCCCAATCTTCAGAGCTGCGTTTAATTCTTTCCAATAAATCCCATTTGAATTCAATAGTTGATACGTCCAAAACGTATCTATAATTTCTGCTTGCTCCATGCCACTTTTGGGTGATATTGCTATGATATTCATACACTTCCATACACTTTTGATCATATTTGGACTAACTTACTAATCCAGTGCACCCCAGTGCCAGTTTCTGTTTTCGGCTGTTTTTGTATTTCAGGTTTTCACGTTTCGAGAACTGCCCAGAAAAATCCAGAAAAATTATATAAAAAATCAGCGATCCGGAAACAACACTGCGTCCGAAGGGCAGCCTGGGGGGGGGGCACAGGGGCTCCAGGCGCCCTGTGGGTGCGCCCCCCCTGGGCCGCGTCGGGGGGGCGCCTGGGCCCCCCGAGGCTCCCCCGGTGCCCTACTTTGGCATATATTTAAAGGACCCTCCGAAACCCTCAGAACATGACTTCTTTTCGCGATCCCATCTCTGTTCCGCCGCCGCCGCCGCTTCCAAGATCGGGAGCACCAGGAGAACTCTTCCCGGCACCCTGCCGGAGGGGAGGATCACCACCGGGAGCTTCTCCACCACCATGGACGCCTCCCGGATGACTCGTGAGTAGTCTCCCTCGGACCATGAGTCCATGACCAGTAGCTATGTGATGTTCTCCTCCCGTTCTTGTGCTTCACTAATTAGTCCTTGTGAGATGCCCTACATGATCGAGGCACCTATGTAATCCTTATGTTGTTGCTATGTTGAGTTTGCTGGGATCCGATGGATTATGAGATTATGTTCAGATTGATCTTGAGTAATATATTTGAGTCACCTCTTTTATATTTTAGTTCATAAGTAATTCTTGCATGTTCTCCGTTGTTACTTATTGCTTTGGCCGAGTAGTAGGTAGTGACTCCAAGAGGGAACGTTATGCTCGATTGTGGGTTCATGCCCCTCAATGACTAGCTTGAGTGACAGAAACATGAGTCTAGGGGATGTGCTGTTGCCACAAGGGGGAAAACAACGGTGCTTGTGCCCGCGGGTGCAAGGATTGTTTACTTTACGCAAAGTTCTTTTAATGCAGTTGTCTGTTGCATTGAGTTTACACTATGGGTGGGACTCGCAACTTAATACCAGCGAGATGTTCTGGATAGATATCTCAAGGTGGATGATTAGTAGTAGATATTGATGGATTTCAGTCTACTTACTTTGGCGTACCGCCCATGCTTTGAGCCTCAACCTTTCTTGCAATGTAGTCAGCATTGGTTTGCGTTCGTGGTCCTGTCAATTGCCCAGCTGTAATTTGTTTACCTCACATAGCTGTTTTATCGTCTTTTGGGAGAGAGACATCACTAGTGAACATCATGAGACTCCGGTCCATATTACCATCATTGATCACATCCACTATTTACTTTCCGTTATTACTTACTATTGCAAAAACTATCTATCACTACTATCATTGCTTTTAACCCTTTGTGAACTACAAGGCCGGAGAGATTGACAACCTCTCTGTACTCGTTGGGAGCAAAGTTATTTGTATCTGTGTGCAGGTCCACGTTGATTGCTAATTGCGCCGTTAGCAATTGACACCTACTTGTTGAACCTAGGAGTCTCTCGGGATTCGATCCTTGGCATCTTGCTAAGGGAAAACACTTCTACTTACTGCATCTTACACCTTCCACTTGGGGTAACCAACGAGGGGTTCGAGGCCCATCAAGGAGTATTTTCTGGCGCCGTTGCCGGGGACTCCACTCTTCAGGATAGGGGAGTTGCACGCTATCTTTTACCTTTGCTTTTTAGTCTTGTTAGTTTACCTTTCAGTTTTCTCTATGTCTTTCACTAGTTATGCTTATGGACAACCTTGCTATTGGATCGTTGCTTGCGGGAAGACGCCCCACACCTGTGGTGGTTGCTCCTCCCCCTACTGAAATTGTGCCCTATAAAATACCAGCTGGTATTATCGATTATGTTTTGGCTAATCGTTATGCAGGAGACAGACATCCCGGTGAACACTTGCTATATCTGTCACGATTATGTTCATTATTTAAGCTTGCAGGTGCATCAAGGGAGTTTGTCATGAGGAAATTGTTCGCCGTATCACTTATAGATAAAGCTTCAGATTGGTACAAGCTTCTCGATAACTCGCACTTTCTTGATTGGCAAGAGCTTATGTCTCTCTTTTATACTAAGTTTTATCCTCTTCATGATGCTTATGTGGGGAGTAAGAGCACCTTTTTGCATGTGGATCATGGTAACAATGCTTTATGTGGTGCTTATATTGTTGAGTTTATTCGTGATCCCACTGAAAATTATTATGAGAAGGGAACATATGCTTATAGATATTTCAATAATATCAAGTTCCCTCTCTTTATGTTGAAGGTTTTGAAGCTGCACTTGTTTTGTCTTCCTATGCTTATTGCTTTGTGCTTCAATGAATTATTCTATTGCAATATTCCTATGCATAGGAAGCATGTTAGGCTTAAATGTGTTTGGTATTTGCTTCTTGATGCTCTCTTTTGTTCTTCAACTCTTATTCCTACGAGAGCATCATTAAAGTCTTATGCCTAGCTTAAAGGCATAAAAGAAAGCGCTTTTGGGAGGCAGCCCACATGAATAATTTTTTTGCTTTTGTTGTGTCTTGATGTTGTTTACTGCTGTAGCATCATCATTGTATCTTTGCTTTTCATATTTGTGCCAAGTATAGCCTCTGATTGCTAGAAAGTTCAAAAGTTGTGAGGTGCTGTCCAGGAAACAGATTCTGTCCTTGGATAGAAAAATTCGTATAAAATCACTAGATCATCTTTTTGGTCTGAATTTTTCGACAGCGTTCTCTATATAATTGTCTTTCGTGCGTCAGTTTTGAGTTTTTTTATTTGAGTTGTAGAAGTATCCCGAACAGATCAATTACTGCCTGCTGTTCTGTTTTTCACAGATTCTGTCCTGTTTTGCCTTACCTTCACTTTGCAAATTAAGAACTTGCTTTTTCTTTGCAAAAACCATTTGGCAATCTTGAGAAACAGTAGAACTTCAAGAATATCCTTATTTCCAGCAAGTTATAATTATTTTATTAAGGGTACTAACCTCGCTAATCAGATTATGATGAGTTATGTATGAAGGGAGTTTTCAAGTGTGCGAGGGAAGATGATAAAAAGATTCAGGAGTGTCAAGCGCTCAAGCTTGGGGATGCCCCCGTGCACCCCCAAGAAATATTCAAGGAGACTCAAGCGTCTAAGCTTGGGGATGCCCCCGTGCATCCCCTTCTCCATCAACATTATCAGTTCGTCTTTCGTTTCGCTATATTTTTATCACTTCATGTGTTATGTGCTATGCTTGGAGCGTCTTGCTTTTAGTTTTCTTTTTAGTTTTTCATAACGAGTCGGAACCCAGCATTCCTTTATGTGGGAGAGAAACACACTCCACTTCTACCTAGAACATAACATAGAATTTTCATGTCTATCTATGCTGTGTGTGTTCTTTGTCTTTTAATAGCTACTATCATGCTCTGCTCTTAGTATTCATGCCTATCTTTTCAAAGAGCTTTTGTTTAGTTGGTTGCTTGAACTCTCTTTAATTACCATGCTCACCTTATTAAGAGAGTTTGCTTCCGTTGCACTGGTTAATGTGTCTATGATAAAGATGCTACTTTCATGATGGTGCTTAGTAGTTCAGGTTTTCTTTTGGTTAATCTCAAATAGCTGGGGGGTTCCCAATGTGTTATTGGAGTACCAACTTGGTTTGTTTGCCTATGATGTGGTATGGTTTAGTAATATCTTCCTTCGAGAATTTATTTTGATTGACATGGCGTATGCTCACGCATATTTAAGACTATAAAGAAAGTCTGTCAAGCCTTGATGATCTTTATTTCTAAGTAGCGATATAACTGCCATGCCTGATTCAATACTGCTTTGTCGCTCTGCATGATTATGACCGTCATTGCTCTCTTAGTTGGTCGCTCCCAGTCTTTTTGCTAACCTCCACCTGTACTAAGCAAACTAACCATGCAATACATAGCTCATGGGAAAGTAGCCTAAAAACTATTGTGGTAAAGAATATGTTGCTTATGTATCTTATTTCTTATGAGTTGCTTGCTGAGCGGTAACCATGTTTCTGGGGACGCCATCAACTGTCACACTTTTGTTGAATATCATGTGAGTTGCTATGCATGTTCGTCTTGTCTGAAGTAAGGGTGATTTACCGTGGGTTGAATTAATATGCATATTGTTAGAGAAGAACATTGGGCCGCCAACCAAAGCCATGCATCATGGTGGAAGTTTTAGCTTGGACCTTAATCCTCAATCTCTCATGAGAATGTGCTTATGCATTAAAGAGGAGTCCATCATCTATTTTCTATGTTGTCCCGGTATGGATGTCCTCAAGTTGAGATCTATCAAAAACGAGAAATCAAATGGGATTTATCTCCTTGGACCTTTGTACAGGTAGCATAGAGGTACCCCTTTGTGACACTTGGTTAAAACATATGTAATGCAATGATAACCCATGGGGATCCGAGCTAATTAGGACAAGGAGCGAGCACTATTGGTATACGATGCATGAGGCTTGCAACTTATAGGATATTTTATGCATGACACATATGAAGTACTACTACCGTTGACACAATTGCTTCCATGTTTTCAAAATAAAAAGCTCTAGCACATAACCATTCTTTTACCTTTATGTTGAAGCACCAGCTACTGAGAGCATGATTGTCATTCTGAGTGTAATGTGCATTGTCCCAAAGTAGCATTGTCTTTTGCATGATTGTGATATCGTTTATTCTGAAATGATTGTATCTAGTCATCACTTAAACCTTGAAGGTGCCCCTGCATTTATGTTTTGCATCACTAAAGGGGGCAAGCTAGATATCACTTTATCATATTTGCACATCATGTTCATTACAAATCTTTTTGATGTTTCAGTTTCATGTTGTAAAACTTTCAGTCATTTGTGATTTTCTCTTGAGACAACTTAATTACTATAGAATCATTGTCTCAGTAAGATTTTGTCATATGACTATGAGAAAGTCCTATATGGTTAATAGCATGTCACCACAGAAATTATTCTTGTTATCATTTACCTACTCGAGGACGAGCAGGAATTAAGCTTGGGGATGTTGATACGTCCAAAACGTATCTATAATTTCTGCTTGCTCCATGCCACTTTTGGGTGATATTGCTATGATATTCATACACTTCCATACACTTTTGATCATATTTGGACTAACTTACTAATCCAGTGCACCCCAGTGCCAGTTTCTGTTTTCGGCTGTTTTTGTATTTCAGGTTTTCACGTTTCGAGAACTGCCCAGAAAAATCCAGAAAAATTATATAAAAAATCAGCGATCCGGAAACAACACTGCGTCCGAAGGGCAGCCTGGGGGGCACAGGGGCTCCAGGCGCCCTGTGAGCGCGCCCCCCCTGGGCCGCGCCGGGGGGGCGCCTGGGCCCCCCGAGGCTCCCCCGGTGCCCTACTTTGGCATATATTTAAAGGACCCTCCGAAACCCTCAGAACAGGACTTCTTTTCGCGATCCCATCTATGTTCCGCCGCCGCCGCCGCTTCCAAGATCGGGAGCACCAGGAGAACTCTTCCCGTTACCCTGCCGGAGGGGAGGATCACCATCGGGAGCTTCTCCACCACCATGGACGCCTCCCGGATGACTCGTGAGTAGTCTCCCTTGGACCATGAGTCCATGACCAGTAGCTATGTGATGTTCTCCTCCCGTTCTCGTGCTTCACTAATTAGTCCTCGTGAGCTGCCCTACATGATCGAGGCACCTATGTAATCCTTATGCTGTTGCTATGTTGAGTTTGCTGGGATCCGATGGATTATGAGATTATGTTCAGATTGATCTTGAGTAATATATTTGATTCACCTCTTTTATATTTTAGTTCATAAGTAATTCTTGCATGTTCTCCGTTGTTACTTATTGCTTTGGCCGAGTAGTAGGTAGTGACTCCAAGAGGGAACGTTATGCTCGATTGTGGGTTCATGCCCCTTGATGACTAGCTTGAGTGACAGAAACATGAGTCTAGGGGATGTGCTGTTGCCACAAGGGGGAAAACAACGGTGCTTGTGCCCGCGGGTGCAAGGATTGTTTACTTTACGCAAAGTTCTTTTAATGCAGTTGTCTGTTTTATTGAGTTTACACTGTGGGTGGGACTCGCAACTTAATACCAGCGAGATGTTCTGGATAGATATCTCAAGGTGGATGATTAGTAGTAGATATTGATGGATTTCGGTCTACTTACTTTGGCGTACAGCCCATGCTTTGAACCTCAACCTTTCTTGCAATGTAGTCAGCATTGGTTTGCGTTCGTGGTCCTGTCAATTGCCCAGCTGTAATTTGTTTACCTCACATAGCTGTTTTATCATCTTTTGGGAGAGAGACATCACTAGTGAACATCATGAGACTCCGGTCCATATTACCATCATTGATCACATCCACTATTTACTTTCCGTTATTACTTACTATTGCAAAAACTATCTATCACTACTATCATTGCTTTTAACCCTTTGTGAACTACAAGGCCGGAGAGATTGACAACCTCTCTGTACTCATTGGGAGCAAAGTTATTTGTATCTGTGTGCAGGTCCACGTTGATTGCTAATTGCGTCGTTAGCAATTGACACCTACTTGTTGAACCTAGGAGTCTCTGGGGATTCGATCCTTGGCATCTTGCTAAGGGAAAACACTTCTACTTACTGCATCTTACACCTTCCACTTGGGGTAACCAACGAGGGGTTCGAGGCCCATCAATAGTCTTATTCATATAAGTTCCAGTACAAGAAGTATCGAGCATGGATCGATCATTATGAGAAAGGCGAGCATAAAAATTCTGAATAATAATTTCTCTTGAGAGCTCATGATTGGGGCATGAATATAACATTGACTTAAGCCCCCCCCAAGCTTGAGCGATACTTTCTCCTTCACGAGGCCAAAAATTATATATATAATTCCGATCATGATGAACTAGATGCATAGGATAAAACTTCCGATGAAATTCCAATTTCAATCGGTTGTAGTTCCATGATCCAATATCATCACATAGCCTATACCATGTAAATGCCTTTCCCTTCAAAGATAAAGGGAAGACCTTTTTCTTGACAACATCCTCTGGGATACCTGCAAGCTTAAATAATCCACATACTTCATCCACATAGTTAGGTCTAAATCGGGATGTAATGTTCCATCCCCTGCATAAGGATTAGCTAGCAGTTCTCTGAAAGTAAATATTTTCAGTAGGTGCAGTAGGTTGAGGAGCAACTGTTTGTTCTTCCGGTCGGGGTGAAGATACCCCGAACAAACCCCTTAATGGATTATTTTCCAAGATAACCAGTGACAGTAAATTTCAGCACACTATATAAATGTTTCCTTACAAAATTTCACTTACCAAAGGTGCTTCACTCCCCGGCAACGGCGCCAGAAAATAGTCTTGATGACCCACTGATACGGTGTATCCTAGGGCCATCACCATGGACCCTTCATCGCCTCACCAAGTGCCCAAAGGACCCATGACTAGAGCCCGTGCAAGAGCTTTTGAGACCGAGGTGACCTCGCTCCTCTTTTACATCTTTCGGATTCACTTGAGGTACGGCCTCTACCTTCATCAGAGACTCTATGCCTACTCAGGTGCTTGGACGAAGGCCGCGGGACAGCTCTACACGATGCTCAAGAGGACAGGCCCGACAAGTGCTCGAGACAAGAAGAAGGCAGGCTGAAGATGCTACAGGCACCGGACGTCCGGCCTGCACCGGACGACCGGCGACTCCCAGGCACCGGACGACCGGAAGACACCGGACGTCCGGCCTCCCCCAGACGACCGGACGACCGGAAGCCACCGGACGTCCGTGACATCGGCAACAGAAGCTAAATAGCGGAAATCCGAGGATTACCGGACGTCCGGTCCCTCCGGAACCACCGGACGTCCGGTAACCCACGGACGTCCGCTACGACGGCGACCCCCTTTGTAATATAAGTACTGTTGACTCCCCTCCGTTAGACTCAGCTGTGGTTTAGCTCATTTGATACTTCTGTGGATTTCTCCCACGAGACGGTGCGCCTCTACGGAGAAGATCCACTTCGGATTCAGGACCTCCTACACGGAGAAGATCCCCAGGGATATCAAGACCTCCTCACGGAGAAGACTATCTTTGTATCACCGGTGTTGACTTTGGATCATGTATCTCAACCTTGTATCGCGAATCTAGTGCTTGTGTGATTATCTTCGTGTTGATTGAGTGTTCCCCTCTTGTGTTTTCCCCCGTCGTTCCCTTGTGATTCCCCGTGTTCATCGTGTGCCACCCTCCAAACGTGAAAGATCCGCTGATTAGGGTTCCACCCTGTATCATATGGTATCAAGAGCAAAGGTTTCTCACGATTTTGGAGCCCCACACTTTGTTTTCTAGCTTGTTTTTGTCGTGTTCTTCCCTATTTCGAAAATTCCCCACAAAAAGAGCCCCAAAATTTTTTTGTGATCTGTTGATTTGGCAAGATTTTGTTGAATTTGTTCCATGGATTTGCCGTGCCACGTGTCGATCTAGCATTTCCCCACCTTTTCCACCTTTTTCCACCGCAAATCCGACCATGTTTCGCCAATTTCTCCACGGATCCCACCAACCGCATCACAGACCTACCGGACGACCGACGTTTACCGGACGTCCGGCACCCCTCGAGACACCGGACGTCCGCTAAACACCGGACGACCGGCACCCCGACAACAGAAGCGTTTTACCGGATTTCCGGTCCCCACCGGACGTCCGACCCAGCCAGAACGACCGGACGACCGGTACCTGCCGGACGTCCGACAAACCCTGACGCAGCTGGAACTTGTTCAGTTACGTACCACATTTCCGCTACCACCCACCTTCCGCAACTACCACCCACCTTCCGCAACCACCATCGTTTTCTCGCTCTGAGTTTGAAAGGTGTGTCTCCCTTTGCCTTGGATACTTGAGTTGTGGTTTCACCGTTTCCTTGGATGTTTAGGCTACCTTGGGACGGCAAGACTTCGACATCACCACCGCTCAACTTCGGCAAGGACGGTAACATCGACGACACCTCGCTCATCCTACCTTGCAATTGCATTGTCACCCTATGAACCATCTTTGCGTAGCTTTCCCATTGAGACTAGCCATTTGAGTATTGCCGGGCCACGACACTTGTGCACATTAGTGATAGTCATATCTAGTGCATACCACATCATCTTGGTATCTTGCATATCCCCGTGTGCCACAAGAGTGCTCCGCATACACAAAAGCTACCTCGATCCGAGAAGAATGCATATGTGCCCAAAGAAAGAGCTCAAAAGCTTCTAAGCAAAAGAGCCAATCCAAGCAAAGAAACAAGAGCATCATACGCCTTGCATCCAAAAAGATCATACATAGCAACATCATCTTGTGCTCAAGCATCGGTACATCATACACTCATAGCATACTTGTGATAGATAGTCGGTACGTTTTGCCTCTTTTAGGTCGTGCACAAGTGCGTATCCGCCTATTAAGCAATCGGTTAGCGTCTCTCTAGCGTTGTGCAACACGAGCATTTTCCGTGGTTTACCACATTTTCGCTCACCCTTGGTTGCACGACCACATTTGTCTATCCGTGCGTGTGTTCCGTGTACTACCCTTTGCTAGTGATCTACTTGTTGCATGAGCAAATTTGTGAACCATTTTCAACATCTTTGAGTCATTTTGACGATCGCATTGAATTTGTGCCACATCCTAGCCAAGCTCCTCTCAAAGCTTTACTTGTGTAGGTGTGAGAATCGACACGAAGTGATACCAATAGTGCTATTTCCGGGTTACATTGTTGAGTGATCATTGATCCATTTTCAACCTCGGTTAAGGTACATTGATATTGTCTTCTCCTTTTCTCCCACTCACATACTTGCTTGTGATGATGGATAGGCCAAGTTCATCTACCAACCCGATCTTCGACGATCCTCAAGAAGCGAACAACTACGTCACCGAACTACATCTATTCGGTGTCCAACGAGCTCTACATCAAGAGAGTGAAGCTATGCGAGAGTACATTGGTCAAGTCGCCGAGGACGCGCGCCAATTCCAACAAAGCACCAAGGAACAAATCGACCTCATCAACACCAACATGTCTACTCAATACAATGAGCTCCGGACATTGATCATCAACCGACGTTCTTCCTCAACATCATCTCAAAGACGTAGCCGCTCAAGTCGACACGCCGACTCAACGCAAGACTCAAGTACACCTACGTCTAACATTCTTCGTCAAGCCGCACGCCAAGCTCGACATGAACATCGGCATCCTCTACATGACAAGAGTTCTCAAGAGCTATTCGACGAGCAAGAAGGTCGACGTCGTCAAAACCAAGCTACACTTGAGCAAGCACAAGAACGGCAACGACTACGCCAACAACAACAAGAGCGAGCTCGCCAATATCAAGAAGAACAAGATGCCGAGGCTAACCGTCAAGCACAACAACGTCGAGAAGCTCAAGCTATGGAGGCGCAACGTGCTCTACAAGATGCACATCGCAATGTGGCAGCCCGCACTCGACACAATCATCAAGAAGAGGATTTCCTTCGCGACGAGATGCAAAAAAGGCGCCATCAAGCACGAATGCAAGAAGAAGCTCCTCCTCAAGCGCGACATGAGCAACAATACCAACAAGAACGTCTACATCCTCAAGAGCAACATGATATGGCAAACCGCCAACATCGAGATCGCCCTCCCAATAGGCAAGGAAACAATGACGAGCATCGCTATGGCAAGCTCAAGTTCACCATGCCAAAGTTTTCCGGAAGCATTGATCCCGAAGACTACCTCTCATGGGCATTGAAAGTTGACAAGATCTTTCGCCTTCACAACTTCGATGAAGAGAAGAAGATCGCAATGGCATCACTTGAGTTCCAAGACTATGTTCTCATTTGGTGGGAGCAAATCATGGAGAGAAGAGAAGCAAAAGGCGAACCTCCTATCACCACTTGGGCTCAAATGAAGGAAGTGATGAGAGCACGCTTTGTGCCTACACACTACAACCGCGACTTGTTCAAGAAGCTACAACTCCTCAAGCAAGGAACCAAGTCCGTTGAAGAGTACTACAAAGAGATGGAGATTGCTATGATAAGAGCAAACATCAAGGAAGATGAAGAGCAAACTATGGCGAGATTCTTGAATGGACTCAACTATCCTATCAAGAAGATTGCGTACTTCCAACCATACAACACTCTCCTCGAGCTAGTACATCAAGCAACCAAAGCGGAGCGACAAGTTCAAGAGGACTACAAGTACTCCAAGTTCAACTCCAAGAACTTCGGCTCCTACAACCAAGCTTCAACGACTTCGGCTACTCCTCCTACCTCTACCAAGCCTTCTACAAACTTCGGAGATAAGCCAAGCTACAAGAATGTGACTACATCGAGTCGTCCACCTTCTACCAACAACTTCAAGCCAAGAGCTTCCTCAACTACAACTCCTACCGAAGACAATAACAAGACGAGCTCCATCAAATGCTTCAAGTGCCAAGGACGAGGCCACAAGTCATTTGAGTGCAAGACCGTTCGCACCATGATCATCAACGACGACGGATCTTATGACTCCATGAGCGATGATGAGATGGAAGCACTTGAGCATGTCGCTATGCATCGCCAAGTCAACGAAGAAGAAGACAATCAAGTGTTTTGCGACAATGACTCAAGCCCCAACCTTGTTGTCTCCAAAGTCTTGACACTCCAACATCAACAAGATGACGACCAACGTTGTCACATTTTCCACACGAAGGCCGGCATCAATGGACGCGCCGTCAAGGTTATCATCGATGGAGGAAGTTGCCACAACTTGGCAAGTGAAGAGCTATGCGACAAGCTTCATTTGGTCAAGACGAAGCATCCGCACCCCTACAAGGTCCAATGGCTCAACGACGCCGGAATTCTTCGAGTCGAGCACACCGTGCAAGTATCTTTCAAGATTGGCGCTTACGAGGACACTCTTGAGTGTGATGTGATACCCATGTCCGTGTGCCACCTTATTCTTGGACGACCATGGCAATATGATCGTGGAGTCACACACAATGGACGGACGAATCACTATCACTTCAAGATGAAGGGCAAGGAATTCGTGCTCCGACCTATGACTCCAAGTCAAGTAGCCGCCGACAAGATTTTACCTACCACCCATCGTGGAGAGAATGGTGAGAGAGCGAGCCACCAAAAAGAGAGTGAGAGCCACAAGCCAAATATGAGCGACTCCACGATGAGCGACAAGAAGCAACTAGTGCTATTTGCTACCAAACGTGAGATTTGAGAAGTGTGTGAGAACCCATCAAGCGTCTTCCACCTTGTGCTTCTATGCAAAGGGGAAGCCAAACCTACTAACACTTCACCATCTCCACCTTTTGTGTTGTCTCAATTGTTGCAGGAATTCTCGGACGTCTTTCCGGATGAGCTACCACCGGGTCTACCTCCACTTCGAGGGATAGGGCACCGCATCGACCTAGTACCCGGTGCTCCACTTCCTAACAAGGCTCCTTACCGCGTCAACCCCGAGGAAACAAAGGAGATACAACGGCAAGTGCAAAAACTCATCGACAAGGGTCATGTACGTGAAAGTCTAAGCCCTTGTGCCGTTCCCGTTATTCTCGTGCCTAAGAAAGACGGAACTTTTCGCATGTGTTCCGATTGCCGCCCGATAAATGCTATCACCGTTAGATATCGTCACCCTATTCCTCGCTTAGATGACATGCTTGATGAACTTTGTGGTGCCACCATCTTTTCAAAAATTGATCTTAAAAGTGGTTACTACCAAATTCGCATTCAAGAGGGTGATGAGTGGAAAACTGCTTTCAAAACCAAGTTCGGGTTATACGAGTGGCTTGTTATGCCAATGGGCTTATCGGAAGCACCCGGCACATTTGTGCGTCTTATGCACTTTGTTCTTAGACCCTACATAGGTGTCTTTGTCGTGGTTTACTTTGATGACATTCTCGTGTTTAGCAAGTCGCTTGAAGAACATGTTGACCATGTCCAACTAGTTTTGCAAGCACTTCGCAAACAACAATTGTATGCTAATATGGAAAAATGCACTTTTGGCGTTGACAAGGTTGTCTTTCTAGGATTTGTCGTGTCTTCTCAAGGTGTTAACGTTGATGAATCTAAAATTGAAGCAATTAAAACTTGGCCTCAACCAAAGAATCTCATGCAAGTGCGTAGTTTCCTTGGTCTAGCCGGTTTCTATAGACGTTTTGTGAAGGACTTTAGCACCATTGCTATGCCTTTACACGCTTTGAGCAAGAAGAACGCACCCTTCATTTGGGGTCCTTCGCAAGACACCGCGTTTAATGAGCTTAAGAGCTTGCTCACGCACGCACCACTTTTAGCCCTACCAAACTTTGACAAACCGTTTGAGATTCATTGTGATGCTAGTGGTACCGGCATAGGTGGCGTGCTAATGCAAGAAAAGCGCCCAATTGCGTACTTTAGCGAAAAGCTATCGGGAGCGCAACTTAACTACCCTATCTATGATAAAGAGCTTTATGCCTTGGTGAGAGTTCTACGTGTTTGGGAACACTATCTTAGGCCTCATGAATTCATTCTTCATACGGACCATGAGACACTCAAGTATCTGAAAGGTCAAACTAAGTTGAACAAGCGTCATGCTAAATGGAGTGAGTTCATTGAGTCTTTTCCCTATGTCATCAAATACATCAAGGGCAAAGAAAATGTTGTGGCGGACGCGCTTTCCCGCAAATGCATGCTTGTTACACAACTTGAGTTGAATGTGATTGGCTTTGAGCATATTAAAGATTTATATGAGCATGATCCTTTCTTTGCAAATGCTTATGCTAAATGCTTGACTCACACTTCTTGGGAACATTACTACATCAAGGATGGATATCTCATGAGAGCTAACAAACTTTGCATTCCCGAGTCTTCGCTTCGTTTGCTCCTTTTGCAGGAATCGCATGGAGGAGGACTCATGGGACACTTTGGACGAGACAAGACGTTTGCTACACTCTCTAAGAACTATTTTTGGCCCAAGATGCTTCATGACGTCTCACGCTTCACCAACCGATGTTCTACATGCCGCAAAGCTAAGTCCAAAGCTCAATCTTATGGTCTTTACATGCCTCTTCCTATTCCATATCATCCATGGGAAGACATAAGCATGGATTTCATACTTGGTTTGCCTAGGACTCAAAATGGCAAAGATTCCGTGCTTGTCGTGGTAGATAGATTCTCCAAAATGGCTCATTTCATTCCTTGTAACAAGATAGACGATGCTTCACATGTTGCCACTCTCTTTTGTAGGGAGATACTTCGTCTACACGGCGTGCCCAAAACGATCGTGTCGGACCGGGACGTCAAGTTCTTGAGTTACTTTTGGAAAACACTATGTGCCAAGCTCGGAATCAAGCTTCTCTTTTCTTCGGCGTACCATCCACAAACGGACGGCCAGACGGAGGTGACGAACCGCACGCTCTCCACTCTTCTTCGTGTGTTGATCAAGAGGAACATCCGGGAATGGGAGCATTGCTTGCCAATCGCCGAGTTCGCCTACAACCGCGCAAGACACTCCACAACCGGCAAGTCCCCCTTCGAGATCGTCTACGGCTTCAACCCGTTGTCGCCTTTGGACATCCTACCTCTTCCTCTCCAAGAGCGCACGAACATGGACGCACGTGCACGAGCAAGTTATCTCAAGAAGGTGCACGAAGATACAAGGGCGATGATCGAGCGACAAGTCCAACGTCTCGCCACCAAGCTCAACGTCAACAAGGCACCGATGGTGTTCAACCCGGGAGATCTTGTTTGGCTCCACCTTCGCAAGGACCGCTTCCCACACGAGCGCAAGTCCAAGCTTCTACCTCGCGCCGACGGACCCTTCAAGGTGCTAGCACGCTACAACGACAACGCCTACAAGATCGACATCCCACGAGACAAGTACTCCGTGAGCGATACTTTCAACATCAAGGACCTATCTCCTTTCCATGGTGATGAGGATTTCGATCCGAGGTCGGATCTTTCCCAAGGAAGGGGAGATGATACGGTGTATCGTAGGGCCATCACCATGGACCCTTCATCGCCTCACCAAGTGCCCAAAGGACCCATGACTAGAGCCCGTGCAAGAGCTTTTGAGACCGAGGTGACCTCGCTCCTCTCTTTACATCTTTCGGATTCACTTGAGGTACGGCCTCTACCTTCATCAGAGACTCTATGCCTACTCAGGTGCTTGGACGAAGGCCGCGGGACAGCTCTACACGATGCTCAAGAGGACAGGCCCAACAAGTGCTCGAGACAAGAAGAAGGCAGGCTGAAGATGCTACAGGCACCGGACGTCCGGCCTGCACCGGACGACCGGCGACTCCCAGGCACCGGACGACCGGAAGACACCGGACGTCCGGCCTCCCCCAGACGACCGGGCGACCGGAAGCCACCGGACGTCCGTGACGTCGGCAACAGAAGCTAAATAGCGGAAATCCGAGGATTACCGGACGTCCGGTCCCTCCGGAACCACCGGACGTCCGGTAACCCACGGACGTCTGCTACGACGGCGACCCCCTTTGTAATATAAGTACTGTTGACTCCCCTCCGTTAGACTCAGCTGTGGTTTAGCTCATTTGATACTTGTGTGGATTTCTCCCACGAGACGGTGCGCCTCTACGGAGAAGATCCACTTCGGATTCAGGACCTCCTACACGGAGAAGATCCCCAGGGATATCAAGACCTCCTCACGGAGAAGACTATCTTTGTATCACCGGTGTTGACTTTGGATCATGTATCTCAACCTTGTATCGCGAATCTAGTGCTTGTGTGATTATCTTCGTGTTGATTGAGTGTTCTCCTCTTGTGTTTTCCCCCGTCTTTCCCTTGTGATTCCCCGTGTTCATCGTGTGCCACCCTCCAAACGTGAAAGATCCGCTGATTAGGGTTCCACCCTGTATCACCCACAAGTATAGGGGGTCTATCGTAGTCCTTTCAATAAGTAAGAGTGTCGAATCCAACGAGGAGCAGAAGGAAATGCCAAGCGGTTTTTAGCAAGCTTTGCTCTGCAAGCACTGAAATTATCGGTAACAGATAGTTGTGTGATAGTATAATTCGTAACGGGTAACAAGTAACAAAAGTACATAAGGTGCAGCAAGGTGGCCCAATCCTTTTTGTAGCAAAGGACAAGCCTGGATGTACTCTTATATAAAGCAAAATGCTCCCAAGGACACATGGGAATTACTGTCAAGCTAGTTTTCATCATGCTCATATGATTCACGTTCGGTACTAAGATAATTTCATATGTGGGTGGACCGGTGGTTGGGTGATGTCCTTCCTTGGACAAGCCTCCCACTTATGATTAACCACTCCCGCAAGCATCCAAAACTACGAAAGAACTATTAAGATAAATCTAACCATAGCATGAAACATATGGATCCAAATCAGCCCCTTACGAAGCAACACATAAACTAGAGTTTAAGCTTCTGTCACTCTAGCAACCCATCATCTACTTATTACTTCCCAATGCCTTCCCCTAGGCCCAAATAATGGTGAAGTGCCATGTAGTCGACGTTCACATAACACCACTAGAGGAAAGACAACACACACCTCATCAAAATATTGAACGAATACCAAATTCACATGATTACTTATAACAAAAATTCTCCCATCTCCTCGGGAACAAAAGCAACTACTCAAAAATCATGTTCATATTCATGATCAGAGGGTTATTGAATAGCATTAGGGATCTGAACATATGATCTTCCACCGAATAAACCAACTAGCATCAACTACAAGGAGTAATCAACACTACTAGCAACTCACAGGTACCAATCTGAGGCTTTGAGGCAAAGATCGGATACAAGAGATGAACTAGGGTTTCAATGGAGATGGTGCTGGTGAAGATGTTGATGGATATTGACCCCCTCTCGATGAGAGGATCGTTGGTGATGACGATGGCTTTGGTTTCCCCCTCCAGGAGGGAAGTATCCCCGGTAGAACAGCCATGTCGGAGCTCTAGATTGGTTTCGCCCAGGCTCCGCCTCGAGACGGCGGCGCTTCATCCCGAAAACATCCTTATGATTTTTTCCTGGTCAAAACACATCATATAGGAGAAGATGGGCGTCGGGGGACTGCCAGGGGGCCCACAAGGTAGGGGGCGCGATTAGGGCGGTAGGGCGCGCCCCCACCCTTGTGGATGACTCGTGGCCCCGCTTTGGTGCTTCTCTCGTCCAATATTTTTTATATATTCCAAAAATATTCTCTGTGAAGTTTCAAGACTTTTGGAGTTGTGTAGAATAGGTATCTTAGATTTGCTCCTTTTCTAGTCTAGAATTCCAGCTGCCGACATTCTCCCTCTTTATGTAAACCTTGTAAAATAAGAGAGAAAGGGCATAAGTATTGTGATATAATGTGTAATAACAGCCCATAATGCAATAAATATCAATATAAAAGCATGATGCAAAATGGACGTATCAGGGACCGCCATTCAGGGCCACGCTTCGGCATCCCTGTCCCGAGACACCGCCACCCGTCCAGCTCACGACACACCAACCTCGATAGTTAGAGGCCAACCTTCCACTCCTAGCCGACATTAGTCCCGGGATCTGGGTCAGCACCTCCACCGTAGCAGGCGACGACTCCTGCATCCCCAACCAGTCCCCGTGGACCCAGTGATGGAAATATGCCCTAGAGGCAATAATAAAATTGTTATTATTATATTTTCTTATTCATGCTAAAGGTTTATTATTCATGCTAGAATTGTATTAACCGGAAACTTAAATACTTGTGTGAATACATACACAAATACCGTGTCCCTAGTGAGCCTCTACTAGACTAGCTCGTTGATCAAAGATGGTTAAGATTTCCTAACAATTGACATGAGTTGTCACTTGATAATGGGATCAAATCATTAGGAGAATGATGTGATAGACAAGACCCAACCGTTAGCATAGAATATGCTTGTTCAGTTTACTGCTACTGCTTTCTTAATGTCATATACGTGTTTCTTCGACCATGAGATTATGAAACTCCTGGATACCGGAGGAATACCTTGTCTGCTATCAAATGCCACAACATAACTCGGTGATCATAAAGATGCTCTACAGGTATCTACGAAAGGTGTTTGTTGGGTTGGCATGCATCGAGACTGGAACTTGTCACTCCGTCCGAGGGAGAGGTATCGCTGGGCCCTGTCGGTAATACAACATCACAAGAAGCTTCCAAGCAAAGTGACTAAGGAATTAGTTACAAGATGATGTATTACAGAACAATTAAAGATACTTTCCGGTGACGAGATTGAACTAGGTGTGGAGATGTTGCCGATCGAATCTAGGGCAAGTAACATACTGATGGACAAAAGGAACTACGTATGTTGTCATAAAGGTTCGACCGATATAGATCTTTGTAGAATACGTAGGAACCAATATGGGCATCCAGGTCCCGCTATTGGTTATTAAACACAGAAGTGTCTCGTCCATGTCTACATCATTCTCGAATCCGTAGGGTCCGCACGCTTAACGTTCGTAGACGATATAGTATTATGGGAGTTATGTATGTTGGTGACCGAATGTTGTTCAGAGTCCCAAATGAGATCACGGACATGACGAGGAGCTCCGAAATAGTCTGGAGGTATAGGTTAATATATGGGATAATAGTGTTTGGTCTCCGGAAGGGTTCCGGAATTCACTGGAAGGGGTTTCGGATGTTTCCCGAAATGTTCTGGTACGAGAACACTTTATTTGGGCCAAGGGGTAAAGCCCACGGGGCTTTAGGAAGGTGCAAAAGGAAGTTTTGCAGACGCCAGGGACCTTGGCGTCCGGTCCTGGAATCCGAGAAGGACTCTTGCCTTGCGTGCTAAACTGACTTTGAGGAGGCTCTTTCTCCAAGAAATGACCCTAGGGCTCAACGTATAAATAGAGGGGCAGTGCTAGCACCCGGAACACATCAAGATTCACCAAGCCATGTGTCAGCAACCCCATCCCCTCTAGTTTTTTCTCTGTCTAGTTTCTGTTATGCTTGGCGAAGCCCTACGGAGATTGTTCTTCAACACCACCATCACCACCCTGTCATGCTGCCGGAACTCATCTACTACTTTGCCCATCTTGTTGGATCAACAATGCGAGGACGTCATCTAGCTGAGCATGTGTTGAATGTGGAGGTGCCGTACGTTCGATACTTGATCGGGACGAATCGTGAAGGTGTATGACTACATCAACCACGTTGATAAATGCTTCTGCTTACCGATCTTCAAGGGTATGAAGATGCTCTCCCCCTCTCGTAGCTATGCATATCCATGGATAGAACTTGCGCGTGCGTAGATTTTTTTCCATGCAACATTCCCCAACAGTGGAATCATGAGCCAGGTCAATGTGTAGATGATATGCATGAGTAGAACACAAAGTTTTGGGCGGTGATGTTCATACTGCTTACCACCAACGTCTTATTTTGATTCGGCGGCATTGTGGGATGAAGCGGCCCGGACCAACCTTACATGTCCACGTACATGAGACCGGTTCGACCGACTGACATGCAACTTGTTTTGCATAAAGGTGGCTAGCGGGTGTCTGTTTCTCCTACGTTAGTTGAATCAAAATTGACTATGACCGGTTCTTGAAGAAGGTTAAAACAACAAACTTGATAAATCACCGTTGTGGTTTTGCGTAGGTAAGAACGGTTCTTGCTAGTTGACCATAGCAGCCACATAAAACTTGCAACAACAAAGCATAGGACGTCTAGCTTGTTTTTGAAAGGTATGATGTGATGTGATATGGTCAAGACGTGATGTCATATACGTTGTTGTATGTGATGATCATGTTTTGTAATATCGACAACCGGCAGGAGCCTTAGGGTTGTATCTTAATTATTGTATGAAATGCAAGCGCCATGTGATTGCTTTACTTTATCATTATGCGGTAGCAATAGTTGTAGAAGTAATGGTTGGCGAGACAACCCCGACACAACGATGGAGATCAAGGTGTTGAGCCGGTGACGATGGAGATCATGACGTTACTTTGGAGATAGAGATCAAAAGCACAAGATGATTATGGCCATATCATGTCACATATTTTGATTGCATGTGATGTTTATCCTTTATGCATCTTTTTTTGCTTAAATCGACGGTAGCATTCTAAGATGATCCCTTCACTTAATTTCAAGATAAAAGTGTTCTCCCTGAGTATGCACCGTTGCTACAGTTTGTCATTTAGAGACACCTCGTGATGATCAGGTGTGATAGACTCTACGTTCACATACAACGGGTGTAAGCCAGTTTTACACACGCAAAATACTTGGGGTAAACTTGACGAGCCTAGCATGTACAGACATGGTCTCAGAATACTGGAGACTAAAAGGTCAAACATAAGTCGTATAGTTGATATGATCAACATGTAGATGTTCACCATTGAAGATTACTCCATCTCACGTGATGATCAGATATGGTTTAGTTGTTTTGGATCATGTATCACTTAGACAACTTGAGGGATGTTGATTTAAGTGGGAGTTCTTTAGTAATTTGTGAAAGAAATATGCCCTAGAGGCAATAATAAAGTTGTTATTTATATTTCCTTATATCATGATAAATGTCTATTATTCATGCTATAATGGTATTAACCGGAAACTTGATACATGTGTGGATACATAGACAAAACACAGTGTCCCTAGTAAGCCTCTACTAGACTAGCTCGTTAATCAAAGATGGTTGAGTTTCCTAACCATAGACATGTGTTATCATTTGATTAATGGGATCACATCATTAGGAGAATGATGTGATGGACATGACCCATACGTTAGCTTAGCATATTAATCATTCAGTTTTATTGCTACTGCTTTCTTCATGTCAAATACATATTCCTCCGACTATGAGATTATGCAACTCCCGAATACCGGCTGAATTCCTTGTGTACTATCAAACGTCACAACATAACTGGGTGATTATAAAGATGCTCTACAGGTATCTCCGAATGTGTTTGTTGGGTTGGCATAGATCGAGATTAGGATTTGTCACTCAGGGTATCAGAGAGGTATCTCTGGGCCCTCTCGGTAATGCACATAATAAAGAAGCCTTGCAAGCAATCTGACTAATGAGTTAGTTGTGAAATGATGCATTATGGAACGAGTAAAGAGACTTGCCAGTAACGAGATTGAACTAGGTATGAAGATACCAACGACCGAATCTCGGGCAAGTAACATACCGATGACAAAGGGAATAACGTATGTTGTCATTGCGGTTTGGCCGATAAAGATCTTCGTAGAATATGTAGGAACCAATATGAGCGTCCATGTTCTGCTATTGGTTATTGACCGGAGATGTGTCTCGGCCATGTCTACATAGTTCTCGAACCCGTAGGGTCCGCACGCTTAACGTTCAATAACGATTTGTATTATGAATTATGTGTTTTTGGTGAACGAAGATTGTTCGGAGTCCCGGATAAGAACACGGACATGACAAGGAGTCTCGAAATGGTCGAGAGGTGAAGATTTATATATTGGATGGTGGTATTCGGACACCGGAAGAGTTCCGAGGGGTACCGGGTACACATCGGAGTGTCGGGGG